>OY720430.1:162996013-164196013 GCA_963082735.1 Pocota personata | reverse complement strand
GCAAAGATGTAGTCTTTTACTAATATTGTGCTCTATTTTCATAAAATTTTCACACTTCCATCTGGATATGTTTTTTATTGAATTCTTTTCATTTTTCCAAATTAGAGCTACAAATGAGCAAAACTGAACCACATAAATTCTTTTGTAACGGTTCTTAATACATTTCCTTTCTTAGAAAGTCTGAATTACGCATTAAGTAGATTATTACATTCGGCGTTCCATCTCAGAAACGGTTGAAACAGACCGCCTATTACCACCCGAAATTTGATCGCCTGAAGTGAAATCTCCATGTATATAGGTAGTTACGATGTCGTTGGACAGAATCTCCCGCTTTGCTCTCTACCTCAAATGTTAACACACAGTGAAGAAGCGCAGTTTCATGCCTGTCCTTGTAATCTAAATGAAGTCTAAAATAAAAGCTCATAAAAAGTTCCCATCTATGAAGGGCTACATATACTCAGTCCAATTTTCAAATTTCCGATTTGTTTTCTTACGAGTATATACTCGAATAACTACAAAAACTATTAAAATAATCGGTTGAGAGTACTCGTAGGTATACATTTAAGCTCGAAAATAAATCTCATTTTCAACATAATTCTCATAATTCAAACATGCGGATGCATTACAAAAATAAACTCAGAATGACATCGCACAATTGGCATGAATTGTGACTTCTGAAAGGCGTTTAATTTTGAATAAGCTAAGAAGAATGCGCTTCTGATTATTAATGACAGCAAAAATGAAAGAAAGAATATCCTGTTTCACAAACATGCCCATACAAAAGTTATCCAAGTCATGGAGGAAATTCATCGCACCTTTCAGCAGACAGCTCTCATCTGCCATCATTTATGGTCATAAATCACTTTTCTGCCGCCTTATGTCCTTCAAATAACTGTATTAGAAAAATTAATAAAAATAAATCTCTGCCGCAACACCCCAATTGTCAGAGGGACATCATTAAAGTGACACATTTTGAAAGGACATTCTCCCTTGGTCTGTCGATTAATCATTTTGCCACATTGAACTGAACTGGGTTGTCCTAAATTATTTTATATTTTTTTGGCACGGCAGGTTAACACAAGAATCTGTATGACATTCGTAATTCATGTCAAGGTTTTGCAGATGTTTTCTTGTCCTTTCATTGTCCTTTTTTTACTATCTCCTCTAATTGTCCCGTAAAAGTTTGAATCACATCTCTACGAATAGAAAAGAAAACAATAAACACTATCGTAAAAATTTATTAGTTTCTGACCACCATGAAATCATTATCGAAAAGGACATCGGCACTTAATGTCAGACAAAACCCCAGGATATTCTGCTTTTCCTTATTTCCCATTTCTATTGTTAAAGAAAAAGGATCGTACATTTGCACTCACACATTTAGGGATATGAAATGAAAAATGAGACACCAAGAGTAAGTGTGTGCTCTGTATTGTATCTATGGACATCAATTGTGATCCCTCCAAGGATAATAAATAGGCACACGTTACGTTGCAAACACACATTAAATGTATTATAAATGTATCCTTGTGTTCTCTGTGTTTCTTTTTTTTTTCATCTCTGTGCTTCGCTTTTTGGGTGATTTATTGAGTCGTCCTTGTCGCCGTGGTGTCCTTATGACTTTATGGACCCCAAGAGTGCTAACAAGCTACAAACCCAATGACGGTGGTGGTGTGATATCAAAACGAGAGATTTGTTTGAAAAAAGGACACATAAATATCTCGGGTGCGTGGCGTGACATACGATGACAGGGGACACGAATGTCCTTCGGTCCGAATGTAGTTTGTTTGCTTTCTTTTTCCTACACATTCGACAATCTGTATCGCTGTGCGAATAACGGGGATTAATGTTAATTTTACCGTTACATTGATTTATCGGTAATTTTTCTTCTAAATCAATTAATGAAATGGGATTCGTTTTGAGTTATCTGTGGATCGAAGGACAAATTATAGTTGACAGATCGTTGGGATGTGATAAGAGCTAACAGGAAGTTATAAATGTATTTGGATTGGTCGTTGAATAATGGCAGTACAAGAACACGTTGAATTGCTCAATATACAGGTGATTTGAAAGATATGTATATGTATTACTTCTTTAAATCTTTTCAGAACTGAGTAAGGGTTTCTGAAAAAAGTGGATTACCATCATCGGTAAAATAAATAAATAAATATTTTGGCACCTACATACTGGCGTAGCTTCTCAGTCATTCGTGTTATGCGCCACGTACGAGTATGTACAATTTCCGAAGGTAAATTTTTCAATTGAGAGAAGCTTCTCATGACAATGTTACTCGTATTGTTGCATGTTTGTTAGACAATCCTGGAAGGATGAATTCGACTTTGTTGACTTACCTTATGTGCCAGCTAGGCTAAAGTGAAGGGCAGTAAAGAAGCTTACAAAAGAAACACACCAGAACCCTTCTGAGCAATGGAGGAATATATTAAAGTCAAATGAGCTAAGAGACGAAGGAAATTTGTCAGAACTGGCAGAGGTGCAAAATTTGAAGCAGGTTAAGAATACTAAAGTGGTTCCTTAAAGAACACTGTAAACTCAGAGCGACAGTGCCGGTTGAATCAACAATTAATCATTGAAGTTTCAGCTACTATGTATATAATTCCGAAGCGCACAAAATCGATTGAGCCATAGCCGAGAAAGAGCCAGTCTCTAACCGTTTTGGCGAAAACGTGGTACACCATATGCTAGCATATGTCCCCCATAACTCAAATATCGAATTTGGTCAAAATAGTTTGAGGCGCTTTCGAGAAAATCAATTTGTTTCAAATCGGTCATTAGTAAAGAATCCTTAATTTCGGGGTTAAAATGAAAATTCCGATTTCGCCTCGAATTGTGACCCCACAGACCCTAAATATGAAGCTTGAAGAAAACCAGACAGCAAAATTGAGAAACCCACTGCCAATTCAATTTCATTCAACACAGTTTAATCAAAATGTCGATACAGAAATTGTTCAGGAAACCTATAATTGCCATCCTAGGTGCTAGTAAAAATTATTGTAAGTATTTGGCGGACAAGCTATAACACAAATCCCAATATTTTCAGAGATATTCGCTTCACTTCTTAACAACTCAAAACATGGAAAGAGGTATGTAGCATTCGGATTTAAAGGCCTTTACATTTTATTTAGGACTATCAAAAAATCAGCCCCTTGAAGGTATTGAGAAGTTAGGAGATATAGTGACTGGACAACAGGCTGTGTTTATGCTTGACTAGTCAGACACATGTTTCACAAGATGCTAGCGATAAAAAAAAGCTCATTTCCTTTCTGACTCAACATTCTGGTAATTTACAATCTGTGCACGAAATCCGAGCACACAGGCATAATGAGCAGCGCAAGGATCAAATAAAAAACCTTACACCGCACTCTTATTAAGTGGGCGGTTATAATGGGCGGTTAATTGTACAGCTATACCCGATACCATATAGCAAGCTGTTCCAACATATCCCCATGTGACGGGTTTGCCACTAAGTACACCTCTCGTCCTTAACTGCATACTTTGTGTGTTTGCCCAAAAGAACGAGAGGGAGCACTCAGGAAAAATTACTCCCGGTTTGCTGTTTCCTGAAACACGTTGGGTTAACTTTATTTTATTGTTCTTCGGAGGAAGAGTTAGGCAAAGGAACGGGAAATCGGATGTCATGAGGCCAAAAGTGGAATATACTCAAAGAGTTTCCTCTTTCAACCTTACAACATAGCGTCGTTTACTTTCCATTCTGGAAAGTGGCGAAAATATGTCCTCCTACCTGTATACAGCGTCGTAGTTAAAATTTACGAGAGTACTTACTTGCTGAAACGTGGCACTTGCAAATTGCATTCACCGCCTTCGAGTACTATGGGCGAAACAATAAATGCGAGTTTGATGTGAACATTAACATGAGGGAAGGGGGGAAGCCAAGTAAAGTACATGCATGAGTTTGTTTTACGGATAATTATTGCTATGAACCATAGGATCATCATTCTCAGAAGTTTCAAGTGTTGTTAAAGTTTTAAGCAAATTTTCGAGGTATGGGAATTTCGATATAATGGGAACTTTTATCGAACTTTAATGAACCAAATTTATGTTCAGTTAACGATTGTGGTAGGTAAGAGTGTATCATGAACTGGATAGCTAGGTATGTGCTTTAGTAAGGACGTGCTCGAGAATAGCTAAGTGAACTTTAGCATGCATCAGAGTAGAAAACTGTATCTCCAGATGTATGTAGCTGTGAATGAGAGCACGAAATAGTAGGCGTGGCGTTGTAAACTTTTTAATTTAAATTTAATGACATCTTTCTACTTAGAGGATATTTTCTGGATTTTTAAGAGATTTTATCTCTAAAATTGTTGTCATTATAAGTTTTTCTTAAATGAAAGTGAGCGTGATTGTCGCCATAACGGCTGCAAAAAGAATCATTCAAATTCGTGCATTTTTGTAGAAGTTATGGTGAACCAAAGAGATGCACCGCACATCCGTCATACGAGACACAACTTCCTTGACCACTTTAAATATAGTACAGCTATAATCGAACCTTATCTTGTATACAGTTTCTTGACGCGATCATCATACTTTCACTTCCTTAGAACATAGAAGTACAAATCGATACGATCGTGTTACATTACTATCTATCTAATTCACCCTGATTCACTTTTCACCACACGTAACCGTCCGATTTACAAAAAAACATACAGGAAAGTTACAATTCGTCGTATGGCTTCTTCTTACTTATAAGAAAATGGGCGTGGCAGTAACTATTTGGAAGAGGTAATTACAAGCAGGTTACAGAGTTTTATTTTTTCCAGAAAAATAAAAGCACTGGCAAATTTCTAGGAGAATTCGCAAATTGTGTCAACGAAAGTTTAAATAAAAGTCATCACAATAAATAAAAGTCATCACATTAGTTTTGTTTATGGATTTTGGCAAAGTTTTGGAAAGCTCAACCACTCAAAGCTAATAGAAGCGCTTGAAGGTATTGGCATACGAGGAGTAATGGCGGACTGGCTAAAAATTTATCTGCACAACAGGCACTTTTGTGTTAAAATCAAGAATGTATACAGTTAAAGAGAACACATTCAATATGGAGTCCTTCAAAGATCAGAACTGGGTCCAGTTCTTTTTATACTCCTTTTATACATTCCATTTGCTTATGCCGACGATACAGCGATAGTGGTGCGTCACAAGTCTTTACAGATGGCGACAGCAATAATGCAGGAAGAGTTCAATGCTGCAGTGAAATGGTGCTATGGCAACGGTTTAACGATCAACGCCTTAAAAAAAAAGATGATGTACATCAGAAGTTCAAAGCTACCCAACATGAAATCTACTTCAGGAATGATGCCTGTCATAATACAACAAACAGTCTGATTGATATAGTGGAAAACTCTTAGAGTTATCATCGACAGTCATCTTCTTTGGAGTAAAACACATCAACGAGTTACGCATGAGCCTGAAAAGAGCCGTATACGCACTAAGCCATCTACAGTGCCATACCACAACTCCTGTTTTAAAACAGGTCTACTTTGCGCTAGTGGAATCAAAGTTAAGATATCGAAAACTTGCCTGAGGCAACGCATCTACAACTCACATCCGAAAACTTCAAAATTCAGACAAATAAACGGAAAGTATTATGACGACTATCGATTTATAACGCCAACCAACCATGGGATGAACACGAGAAGACGTGTCCAAGGTATGCTCCAAGTGGCCCGCAACTGCAATAACTATGGTAGAAGATAGCTCAAATGCAGCGTTCCCAAAATATTAAACACACTTCTTAAAGATTAAAAACATAGCAAATCTTAAAACTAGAAAAAAAAGACATTAAAAATGACTTTCTAAATTTAAATTCAAATAGTTAAATGAATCTTACATAATAATCTTTTAAATTTTCAAATGTATCTAAAACTAAGCTTACTTATCTAAAACCTACTTATAACCTCTTGAAACGCAACCTTCTGCAGAAAAGCCATTAAAGCTTCGTGGAAACGTATAACCATTGTTAAGTCTTAAAGAAAATAAAAATCTTTAAACTTAAACTTAACTTAAACTTATTTTCCTATGTTACAAACATGCATCAAAATTAGTCAACCCTTTAACTCAATTCTTTTACGTTTAAATAATTTACTAGTGGCCTGTGGTCGTCGGAATTGATTGGCTTTAGTAAATTTTTTTTAAATTTTTTAATAAAGCTTAGCTCCTTCGATTCAAAGATATTCATAAAAACCATGCACAATGGGCACTTCGCTTATATTAAATAATACTGTACTGACCGCAAAATAAGCCAAAGCGTAAGGTCGCGGAGGAGAAAGAATGCAAATTAAAACTACCGGGTTCAGCGCGCAAAAAGGTGAGGGAAAGAATGACAAAGGAAAAGCCCTCGACCTCTGTTCTTAAAAGAAATGGTGCAGAAAAGTTACCATTGAAAAAGCGACCGGGTAATGACCTTCGAACAGCAGGGGGGCAGACATTCCCTCAGGCCGCGGCATCCGAAATACCAAAAAATATTGAAATTTCGAAGGACCCTGTTTCTCATGTTTTTTTCAGTTATTCTAGCGAAACTTGAAGAACCAAGCAAAATAAATATAATTATTCTCGATAGGCTGGTTAAGCTCGAAAGCAATTCAGGGAAAACGCGTACTCCAACTAAAATATGAATCAAAAATGAATGTTAAAAATATGTACTTGGAATGCAAACGGACTTTTGCAAAAACTTGACGAATTGGAAATATTCTTGCGTGAAAAAGATATCGATATTTGCTTGATTTCTGAAACCCACGTAAAAAACGAATCGCATTTAAAAATAAAAGGCTATAATGATTACGACACTTGTCACCCTTCGGGAAAAGCGAGAGGCGGATCATCATTGTTTATTAAGACCTAAAGATCGAGCTTTAAACTTTGCAACTGTGCACGATTCGAGTAAAAAATAGTCAGCTTACTCTTAAAATCACATCTATCTACTGCCCACCGCGTTCCGCGCTTGAAAAAAGTGATTTTACTAATTTGTTTAAATTGCTGAAACCTAATTTCATTATTGGCGCCGATTTTAATGCGAAACGTACATTCTGGGGCTCAAGACACAGCTCGCAAAAAGGCAGAATGCTCTATGAGGCAGGTATGGAGTACAGTTGTGATTTCCATTCGACGGGTAAACCGACCTACTGGCCAACTGATACTTCGAAAATACCTGACCTGATCGACTTTTTCGTCGTGAAAGGAATTTCTACCAACCAGCTTTGATCTGTCGTCTGACCATTCCCCAGTTGTTTTGACATTGAGCGAAAAACTAGTCTACACCCTAGAGCCAGCGAGATTAACCGGTAGAACAACTAACTGGGAAGGCTTTAGGAACGAAATTGAAGACAATTTTGAACTGAGCGTTCCACTTACGACACCCTATGAACTTGAGGTTGAAGTTGATCGCTTCGTTGAGATCGTACAGCTCGCCTCTTGGAATAATACTCAAATCCAAGGAAAACTCCGGACAAATACGGTCTACGATATCCTACGGAAATAAAAGAATTGGTCAAGGAAAAAAGAAAAGCGCATAAGAAATGGCAACAGAGCCGTGCTCCGCAACATAAACCACACTTCAATCACCTGTGCAATTCGTAGAAGAAGTCTATAAAGGATTTTAAGAATCGTGCGATAGGCTCTTATCTTGAAAGTTTAACAGCGAAAAAAGATTCCAATTATTCACTTTGGAAAGGCACCAAAAGGCCCAAGGTCCCCGCGCCGAAAATTAAATTAAATCACAATAAATGGGCAAGGGAAGATAAAGAAAAAGCGGACGTTTTTGCGGCCCATCTGGAAGACAACTTTAAACTGTACGATGGTCAAGTGTCTTACGACAGTATCACTTACAAGTGCAACGCTAAGGGAACTCAAACATGAGATCGGGAATCTAAAACCTCCTGGTTATGACTTGATCACCGGAGAAATTCTCAAAGCTTTACCTAGAAAAGCATTGATTGAGCTTCTTCTTATTGTAAATGCTGCGCTCAGATTAAAACACGTGCCTAACCAATGGAAAGTTGCGGAAGTTATAATAGTTTTAAAACTAGGAAAGCCGCCAAATGAGGTAAAATCTTAAAGACCAATTTCGCTACTTAAAGTTACTAAGGCATCTCCAACCGGTTATAGAAGGAAATAATCTTATCCCTGACCACCAGTTTGGGTTCAGAAGTAAGCATTCGATGATTAACCAGGTGCATAGAATTACTGACGTAATCGAGAAAGCACTTGAAGAGAAGAAGATATGCTCAAGCGTATTTCTTGACGTCTCGCAAGCCTTTGATAAGGTGTGACATGATGGCTTGAATTGCAAATTACGACAAGTTCTCCCTGTATGCCTATACGACATTTTAGAATCATATCTCTTGAATAGACTCTTCCGTGTTAGACATGGATGAATGAATACTCGGAGCTCAAAGAAATTTCGGCCGGTGTACCGCAAGGAAGCGTTTTTTGGTCACTTCTCTATTTGTTATATACTCGCGATATACCCAAAGAAGATGGCACTATCCTGGCTACGTTTGCCGATGACACCGCTATCCTAGCCGTAGGTAAAACAATCGAAGAAACGACTGCAAAACTGCAAAACGTACTGAATAAAGTAAATGAATGGACGAGGGACTGGCGGATCGCCCTCAACGAATCTAAATCTGTTCACGTGAATTTCACTTATAAGAAAACTAATGTCTTGCCAATTTTCCTAAACTTGGCCCGAATACCTTTTGCAAACGAGGCCAAATACCTTGAAATGACACTCGACGCAAAACTGAAATGGAATTCGCACGTGAAAATGAACTGGTTGCTCGGAAAACACTCCCAGTTCAGTACTGAGAACAAACTGCTTTTATACAAGCAAGTGCTAAAGCCGGTATGGACTTACGGTATACAACTTTGGGGCTGTACCAAGAAAACAAACGCCAATATTTTACAAACTTTTCAAAATAAAGTGCTAAGAGGAATTGTCCATGCACCGTGGTATACTAGAAACGGTGATATCCACAGGAATATCGGAATTCCGACAATCGAAGCTGAAAGCATAGAAACCGACTAATCGGACATGTCAACAATACAATCCTACAAATTCTGGATGAAAGCAATTTATTGCGCCGACTACAAAGGACGAAACCTTTCAACTTGGCGAGATAGGAATCAACCGCGCCTAGATTGCGGAACATGCAGGATCTTTCAGTGGAAAGTAACCTGCCAAACGAGTTTTTTTTTTTCATGATAGAAAAATTGCTTGATAAGGTCGTTCTTAGTTGCAATATATAACAAATTAATTCGCAGGGCGGTGTTTTTTTTAGTCAGTAAGAATCTGACACTACTATGAGCACGCGCTTGCTATCCTCATAGTGTCTATGGAAGATTTTTCACCAACCCTCGGGAAAAAAACTGATCTGTTTATTTGTTTGTTCCACAGCATATTATAAGCAGATTGTGACTTCTTATAGCGTACTCCTCGCAGGTTAAAGTATAATTTCTGTGCAAGTCCCTGCAGAGTCTAACATTATTTTGCCCCCAACTTAGACGAGTTAGACATCGTTTTATGGTTCATAATTTTTTTATTTCAGGCAAAATCTCAATTCTCCAGATTCAATGATATGCTATGGGGCTCACTCACTATTTACACTTTGTTCTAAAGCATTTTTTGATTACCAAAATTAACTCAATTAATTACTATTAACCCTGCCAGTGGAATGTGAAAAAGTCGACTTAAGAGCCAACGCTTAACCCGGAAAAATAATATTCCTCGTGTTAGCTCTGTCAAATTTGATCAGCCTTGTTTTGGCACCTAGCTGTAAAGGCAAACCCGAAAAACAAATCAAAAAAAGATTCGGAAGTGGGGCTCTGAAACCCACCTACTCGTGTGCACTTGACATTCTGTTTCACCTGCTACTCTTTAGAACTAGTTTCAGAAAACACCAGCTACACCCTGGCATGCTATTTGTTCCCAACAAAAAATAAGTCGAGTGCACTATCCATTATAGACTAATTTGGGAATGACCTTATAAAGGAAATCCGTCCACGGGAGACTGTAAAACCGAAGACGGGTTAGGACGACGAATTTTCTCCGACGATCTTAACGTCTACATCTCTTTCCAACTCCCACTGCAGCGTATTTTACAGACCTTCTCGACTGGAGACTGTAAAACCGAAGACGGGATAGGAAGAGGTGTATATCTTTATACTACTCCCACTATAGCGTATTTTACGGGCTTTCTCCATGAAGAGCCATTTTTTCATATACTTTGCATCAATGCTTTGCAATCATGGTGACCTGTCTAATATGGATGTCGGACACCTCCATAGCTTAATGTGCAGCTTCAACCGGTTCTTCGGGTATATCTGGGGAATTTCAAGATCATTATGGTCTAAGTGTGCCTGCACCCTAAAAAGAAAGATTTGTTAAAATTCGTGTCAGCCAACAGGTAGGTCTGTCACTATTCTATACATTTCAAATCAGGAGAAATTATAGCCACTATACAGTTGCAAAATAATTAACAGCCTAAATACTGTGTAGCAGAAGATATACCACTAGGATCTGATGCTGAATTATATACATATACTCGTATTTGTTTAATTTATGGGAGATATATGAGCATCTGCGAATCGTATTCTTTGGCACATTTCAAAACAAAAAAAAAAGAAGAAAGGAATCATAATTTGCCAATTACAACGGGTCATTAAGTATTACACTTCCAGCACAACAATTTTCTAAAATAATTTTCACAAATCGATTTGGAAAAGTCAAAAACTTTATTGCCGCGTCGTAAAATCTTTTATCCGTAAATTCATTGCTTTTCAACCCCTACCTCAGTATATTCTTGAATAAACTTCAAAACAATCAAAAAGGGAATAGGTTCTACAAAAGAATTCCACTTCCTCCTCCTTAATGCCATTATTCAGACTAAATTGTCAATGTACTAATTAGCCATGCTCGGCCTCCGCTTCTTGTTAGACATACTTAGCGAAACGCAAAACCCAATTCTCTGTCTGGTACAACAATTATCCATTGAAAGCCAGAGTCAATAGCAAGTCATAAATTACCCAAAGATTGTTTCTAAGACTCTGTTACCAGCGTCTGTTTTGTCATCTTTATGGCCCTAGAACCGCATGCACGCTGCGCGCGACTAAAGAAGAAAGTGACTCTCTTCCCCAAGGAAGGATTCCATTTAAGCGAGTGAAACTTCGATTGGACACGTACGGCAGAGATAAATTAAAATTTTGTATTCCTTATACCATTGAAGGAGGAGATTCTCTGGAAACGAACGAAATTCTATTTAAGGGAGCTGTTTACGTCTCTCCCTGGAGGATGTTAGCTGTCAAGCGCTTGGAAGAATTATTTACCTACGACACGGATGAGTGAGAAATGAATCGAGCATGAGTCGGAAGAAAGTTGGAAGCTGATAATGATTTTGTTGCTGATGGTGATGGTGACGGCATATGTTACACATGTTCCGTGTCATGACCCCATCATTAGGAAACATCCAGAATCTAATTAATTCTGAATGATCCTTGGTGTTGTATATAGCTGCCTTGATGACTTGCACATTTGTTTGACATCAGTCAGTCAAGTCGAAAGATTCGGTAATTAATGGAGTCTACCGTCAGTTTTGAAGGGCTCATAATTTGTCGGTACCTTCAAGCAGAATAGGGCATACAGTGAGGGAATGTTTTTTTTTTAGATTATGATTCGGTTTGAGGAAAATAATGTCTTAATTTTCTATGGACGTAATGAGAAAATTATTTTTTATTTCTCACGCAAAAAAAACATAAATATAATAATTCTGAACAATAGAGAAGGATGTGCTCAGAAAGAAGCTGTCTAGTAAAAACTATAAATCATAAATCATGAAAAAAGAATCATATATTACCTATAAATTCTTAATAGAAATATTCTTGGAAAGTAATAACCGAAATACATTTCATACCTTATCTACAACACATTATTTTTTGACGATCACGGCAACTTTGATCATGTTAGTCCAGTTTTTTTTTATTCTTATTTCGATTTTATATTAATAGAGATACAGGTAGGTTTTTAAACTTCGTGAAAGTTCGAAACTAACTTTTGGAGTAGGTGATAAATATACACATATATTATATATATATTTCTTTTCTTTAAATAAAATTGGTTACTTACTTACTTATGTCCTGTATCCCCTTGTGGGTCCTAGGGCCTCTACAACGCCTACGCGCCATCGTGTGCGATTTCTGGAAATGTGCCTCAGCTCTCCTCAACTCTTTCCCAGTTGCCGTGCTTCCTTCTCAACTGTTCTGCGCCACGTACTCCTAGGACCGCCGCGTATCCTGCCATCCTGGGTAAGCGGGTTCCATTGCATCGCTTGGTTGCATCACTTGGACCTGTCCACCCTTTCGTAGAATATCCTTAAGATGTAACGTAGACACCTATTGACAAACGTTTGCAGCTTCCTCGTGATAGTGACGGTCACTCTCCAGGTACCACATCCATATAGCAGCACGGATTCAACGTTGGAACGGAACAGTCGTAGCTTGGTGTTTAAACTAATTGCATTACTTCGCCAAACTATGGATAGCATCCCAAACGCAGATTTTGCTTTACCTATTCGGCTGGCTATATCCAGTTCGGTTTCACCATCGGTTGAAGCAGTACTCCCAAGGTATTGGAAACTCTCTACTCTCTCAACCGTTTGTCCAGCAATGCATATATGAGTTGATGAGTTTGGTCCGAGGCTGATCATTTTTGTTTTTGCCGTTGTTTTTGCCCAACGACGTCTGCTTCCCTCTCCATTTGGTGAAGGTCCATTATTCTGTTAGACAGTAGGCATACATCGTTGGGTGTTTGAGTTCAGATGTGAGAGTCCATCGAATTCCTCCATTTCCTGTTGATAAGGCCGCATTCATCACATAACAGTATTGGTGAAAGTATACAGCCTTGCCGAACCCCACTTTGGACTTCGAATTCCTCAGACAGCCCTCCTCTGTGCAAAACGTGACATGTGGACCCATCATATATAGCCTTGATAATTGCTATTAATTTATCCGGAATGCCTCTCCTGCGCAAGGCACGCCAAATAAATTCCCGATTGACAATATCAAAGCCTTTTCAAAATCGATGAACAACAGGTGAAGTGGTGATCGATATTCAACACATTGCTCGATGATGATCCGCAGGGTGTTGATGTGGTCGACACAGGAAGATCCAGAGCGGAAACCTCCTTGTTCGGCGTCGAGTGTATCTTCAAGGTGTTCTTTGATTCGCTCCAGGATGATTCTAGCTATTATCTTGGCCACAGTAGGCAGCACGCATATACCTCTCCAGTTTTCGCACTGCATTAGGTTGCCTTTTTTAGGGAGCTTGACGATCATTCTCTTTTTCCACTCATCCGGAAAACTCTCGGCTTCCCATGTTCTCCCGACAAGTGGGAACAGTAGCTCTGCCGATGCTGTTGGCGCAGCTTGAAAAAGCTCCGCGGGTATGCCGTCAAGTCCTACAGCCTTATTAGTTTTCAGTGCTTTGATTGCGGTAATAATCTCCTCTTTACTGGGGGTTGTGGTGCGAATTCGGGAACTTCTTTCTACGGACACTTCAGTCTGACTTGGGTGTATATTGCTGGAGAATACTCGCTTTAGAACCGAAGCAAAATGCTCCTTCCATCTCTTCAGCTGATCCTCATCCGATATTAGCAACGAACCGTCTAAGCCTTTCACTAGGTGTTGAGTAGAGCTTCGGCTACCTACAAGCTCCTTAGTGATTCTATAAACGGTTCTGCTGTCGCACCTCGCTGCTGCTTCTTCTGCTTCCGTAGCCAGCGCATTGATGTAATTGCGCTTGTCACGTCTCACGCTACGCTGTACTTCTCTCATCTTCATGTGATATAGGGACTCCAGCTCGATCCTCCCTGCTGCTGGAGTTGCTGCAATTCGAGCTCTTAGCTGTTTTCGTTCGTTGATCCTTCTCCAGGTATCCTCGGAAAACCACGCCCTATGATTTCCCTGCGATCGACCGACAAAGTAAAATTGGCTGATATCAACTAGTTATATTCGAGCAACCGTAAGGAATTTAACGCCAATAATAACTGCTTTGTACAATTACAGAGATTTTATAGGATTTGAATTTAATGGGTTGGAAGAACATGCTTTTCGAAAACTGGCAGCTAAGTTTATTTATTACCTCTCCTGATGATTATTGTATAAAAATGTCGCCAACAATCGTTTAATGTACATGTGCCACTTAAAACAAAAAGTCTGCGAAATGATAACAGTTCACAGACGCGGCATAAAAAGGTTGGAAGCGTTACAGACCCCACTAGTTTTACAATGACTTTCGTACTTTACGAAAAAAAGTCTGCATTTAAATCAAAGAGGCTAAAACCGGGATTTACTCAATCAGAATGGCTTTATTTAATTCAATATAATTCAAGACTGGATTTTAGTATAGAAATAAATAAATAATTTATTGTTAACAGACATTACAGGGCCTGACCTAGCTTTTCATAGCCACCTGCTCTGCATATTTTTCACAGTGACTAAACCAAAATTTGTTCCAAAACCTCGGCGGAGAAACATTTGTGAACTACGTGTTGGTCGATAAAAAGAACAATGTCCTGAAGACATGAATACAGATATCTTAAATGCTGAATTTGCTGAAGTTCAAAGTACGCCACCAAATTTTCCGGATGCAGCTGTTTTCATCAATCCTGGTGGCGGTAATAACTTTGAGTTTCTGAGAATCGCTGAGACAGATGTTGTAAGAGCTGTACTTAAAATTAAATCTAGAGCTATGGGCTTCACTCAGATAATTATACCTCATATACTTCCTACTCTCACACACATCTTAAACATCATCATCTTAACATGTTTTTTCTCACTGGCTTGGAAAGTTGCCAAAGCCATACACGTACTGAAAAAACCTGCTACCCGCTATTCACCTCGTAAATTCAGACCTATGTCTGAATATATATCCAAAGTACTGGACAAAATCCCGCACGAACAAATAGCGAGTTTTATTAAGAGCAGCAAACTTCTAAGTGTTCATCAGTCTGGTTTTAGAGACAAGCACAGTTACGTTTCATTTATTTTAAAAGTTACAGGCGATCTTGCATAGATATGCTATAGATTGCGACAGTATCATTTCTAAGACTCCTAGATTTTTCAAATGCATTCGACACTGTCGATCTTAAAAAAAGGTAGAGCCAAGGTGGCTGCTGATTTGATGTTATACTACCTAACTGGAAGAAAACAAGCTATCGTCGTAGGCAGAATTTTACAGCATCCCTCTGATTTATCATCAGAGATACCTCAGGATTTAATACACGGACCGTTATTGTACTCCATACTTATAAATAACATTTTGCTTCAAATCAATTTCTATACATATACGCTGATAATATGCAAATTTATTTAAGTTGCAAACTGGGAATGACAAATTAAATAGCGACCTTCAGAGCATCATGCAATGGAATCAAATAACTTTCATTTAAACCCGAAGAAGTCCAAGTGTATGGTTCTTTACAAAAATTACCTCGATATTAGCTTTTTTCCTGTCTTTTATTCGAGAAACACTGAATTACAATACGTCACAAAATCAGCTGGGACTATCATAACTAGTTGGTAATTGTCAAATTATACGGCAGCTTACTCGTTCGTAACTTATCCTTATCTAAGCACTTTACACCGCAAGTTGTTAGACTAAGCTTAGCCAAATGTATATGAGGGTGGGTCAATAAGTCCCTGAAAAATGAAATAAGGAACACTCTTTTCGGTATAAAAACATTTTATTTTTCAACATAGTCTCCTTTTAGCTCTATACACTTCATCCAACGTTTCTCCAATTTGTTGATGCCCTCCAAATAATACGATTTCTCGAGCCCCTCAAAATAAGCGTTTGTTTCAGCGATGACCTCTTCATTCGACCCAAATCTCTTACCTCCGAGCCATTTCTTCATGTTTGGAAACAAGAAATAGTCGCAGTGGGTTAAATCTGGGGAATATGCTGGATGAGGGAGGAGTTCGTAGCCTAACTCATGCAATTTTGCCATTGCGACTGCGGACTTGTGCGCCGGTGCATTGTCCTGGTGAAAAAAAAAAAACTTTTTTCTTCGCCAAATGCGGCCGTTTTTGCTTCAAATCGGCTTGGAATCGATCCAGCAGCTCTGCGTAATATGCGCCGGTGATCGTTTTACCCTTTTCAAGGTAATCGGTGTGAATAACACCGCGCGCATCCCAAAAAACTGTCGCCATGACCTTGTTTGCTGACAAACCCGCCTTGGCCTTCTTCGGTTTCGATTCACCATGAGAAATCCATTGTTTTGACTGTTCCTTGGTTTCTGGTGTATTGTGGTAAATACAAGTTTCATACACGGTTACGAAACGGCGCAAAAACTCAGCCGAATTTTTCTGGAACATCGCCAAACACACCTTTGAAGTTGTCAAACGAATGCGTTTGTTGTCGATTGTGAGCAAACGCGGCACCCATCTTGTGGAAAGCTTTTTCATGTCCAAATATTTATGTAAAATCGAAATCACTGAGCCATGTGATAAGCCTGTGGCCTCTTCAAGCTCGCGCATTTTCACTCGCCGATCGTCCATTATCAAACCATGGATTTTGTCGACCATTTCTGGTGTGGTGACCTCAATTGGGCAACCAGAACGTTCGGCGTCACTTGTGCTTGAACGACCATACCGAAATTGAGTAAACCAGTATGAATGGTTCCAATCGATGGTGAAGAGTCTCCATAATATTTGTCAAGCTTTTGTTTGGTTTGCGTGATAGTTTTTTCTTGCAAAAAATAGTGTTTAATGAGCACTCGAAATTCACTTTTTTCCATTTTAACGAAAATGCTAGTAGGCGACTATATAAAATGGTTGCCACAACAACCACTAACAATAACCGTAAACGACTGTATGCAACATTGTCACACTTAAAATTCTTCAAACACCTTATCGTTGTGCAGTAACACTCTGGCAAGCTTTCACTTTCAAAGGCATTTTTTATGAGAGAATACTGAAGCTCTGCCGATTTAAGTGCTCTGATTGCGACTAAAATCTCTGTCTTACTTAGAGGTCCGATATTTCACTTTAGTTTGAAACCATGACGCCGTCGCCTAAAATGTTCCACGACGGAATGTTCTTCTCACCTTCTGAATTAATCTTCGCCCAATACCAGTAAAGAACCATCAAGACTCCTTACGGGGGGTTCTTTGGAGCTCTCAGCAGCAATTAACTCATTCGCGATTATGTATACAGTCTTACTGTGACATCTACTTGCTGCTTCCTCAGATTGTGATTCAAGGCCTGTGATGCGGGTTGGCTTATCAAGTCCAGTAGTATGACTTTACTTTAATCAAAGTAGCCTTTCATTAAATTTTTGAAGGATTTCGATAATCTACTAACAACTTCCATTTAATCACAATCTTTTGCATATCCTAATTTATATTCAAAATTGATTTGATGGTAATATTTCAGTTACAGCTCAGACGATTTTATTCAAAATTGATTTTAAATCAGTTTAGACTCGTATGTAAGGGCATTAACATTCTCGACACGTGGTCAAAACAGCTTGTTAGCCTTTAATGTATTTTTAGGAAAATAAATTTTTACTGCCTCTTTTCAACTTTGCATAAATTTTAAATCTGAACAACGTGCAACCAACTCAGCACTTTAATTCACTGCATTCCAATACAAAATATATGAATGTCAGACTGTTGATGAAAGAAGGGTTAAGACTATCTTAAAGTAACCCTAGCAGTCAACATCCACTGTTGCAACGTATTTCTGGGGTAACAGTTCGTCTCAAAATCATAAAAGAGACTGTCTTAACCAACATAGCCTCGTGCCGTAAAGACGCATCCATCGCTATCTCCCTTATCCATTCGACCACAGAGTGATAGCATTTGGTTTGTGTCGTTAGAATAGACTGCATCCACTAGGAACGATTAAAATTTAAGTTAAATTCTTTATTATTAGTAATTAAACTAACTTTTTGGTTGCAATAAATTTATAATATCCATGGTATCTTCTGCAAATTGTTAGGCAAATAATAAAAACTACAAATTTGATTTAATTATAAAAAAATTACAACATAACCCTGTTAGAACGCGTCCCTTACATTGCAATTTATTTTTATTTTTATTTTTTTTTTATTTTTTTTTGTGGGATGGTGGTGTCTTTGGTATTAGGCTTCTTCCAGGAAATCACAGTCAAAACACTGGGCTGGTGACCGTCAGAACTTCCGTAGGATTGTTCGAGGTTACCACATGGATGTTGAACGTATCCTCTGTCTCTTAACATGATCTTAATCTATTAACCTGCGGGAGTTTACCACAGGAGCTCAGACTTATCGCCGGTGTATTTAATTCGCTAGTAAGGTAAGCTGTCAGAAGTTTGCTGTACTCCATATTATTAATAAGTTCACATTTACACATCGTCCTAAATTTGGCCCTAATTTGGTTTCAGTCTTAATCTCACGTGGGAATTGATTAAATTTCTGAAATTCCTTGTATGCCAAACAATTTTGTTATGCCACTCTGGATACAAAATTGATTCGTATATCCTCTGCGTTCCTCTGACTCCCAGAGACCAATGATATAGTTCCGGATAAGTACTGGCGCGTGATCCTATTTTTCATTTTGAAGACAAAAACTAAAACATTCAAATCAATTCTGTATCTTATATTCATCCACTTTAGTATAACTCTCATCGCCCTCACCCTCGCAGCAAAGAAACGAAATTGTAGAGCAATATTCAAAGTATAGTTTAATAATGGCATTCCATATTTTAATTAAACACATTGCAGACACTTTATTTCTACTTCTTTTTCGGAACACAATTTTCATTCCCACATTATACTACATATATACATACATATTTCCCATGCTGGTTAAATTTCAGGTCGCTATCGATTATAACCCCTAAGTACTTCATTTGCTTAACAATTTCTATACATTTTCTACCGATTTGTATTTGAGTTTAAAGACAAGGGTAATGAACAGTCATAGCTTTCCTTTGATGATATTTAGTTTTTAACTTATTTTGGATAAGACATTTTTCATTTGAGTTCATATCCTCTTGCAGTAGCCTCCTACATTCCTCGTAATTGCTATATCTACATACATCTGCAAGCAGTATCACGTGACAGTGGTTGGTCACGATTTTGATTTTATTTATTATACCAGAAAGAGAAGCGTACAGAGCACCGATACTTGTGGCACACCCCCTTTTATTTCCTCCGCAGCAGAATACTTGCCATTAATTTTGACTGCTTGTTGCCCGACTATTAGATAATTGTTAAACCATTCTAGCTCTGCATTATTTATTCCGTATCTTGGCAATTTTTCGAACATTATTCTCCTATAAATTGTTTCAAAATCCCGCTTAAATCCGAGAAATACTGAGATGATTCCATTTATATTTTCCAAATCCTCCTTCCACTTCAAAATCAATCAATTAATCGAACCAGACTGTTCATCATTCAGTAGCAAATTGCTTTCAAAGCAATTTACTAACTGTTTATTCTCAATTTAGCCTCCTTCCAACATTCTGGAAAAGTTTCCTGTTCTAGTGCAATGTTAATAAATAATTCCCACTTATCAAGGATCATCTTCTGCAAATGTCTTTAATTTCAACCGTAGAAACCTCAGTAAAGTTAAATACGATTTCAGGAACATTATCGACATAAGGTACATTCGGGATCGACTCATTTATTACACTAATACTGCTTATGAAAAAATTATTAAATTCATTTGTAATTTGTTCTTCATTTTTAATTAATTCATTCTTGAACTAAATAGCGCTAGGGTTGCCATAGTTCTTCTTCAAAATATACTTCTTGATTTCTCTCCACATTTCCTTACGACCAGATGAATTTTGAATTTTATTTTCGATTGACTGGTTTCTAGCATTATTTATTGCACCCTTATATTTGTTTTATGTCTCCATACGACTGCTAATCAGTGTATTTTTTATTTTCATTCCTCATTTCATTCAACACACCGTTAAACCAACTATTATCGCTCATTTTTTTGTTATTCATTCGCTTGTCACGCCACAGGTTCACGGTTTGAATCCTAATGCCAAAATGAAATAATGAAATAAATAAAAAGTCGATCAATTGCGAAAGGTTATGTCAACTCTACTGCGAAGGCATAACACTGACAGTAGGGCGGTCATATGGCTAAAATGCAACTTGATCGTGATGATGACATCAGGAGGAAGGAAACAAATACTGTGAATCATGAGCAACGACAAAAGCAAAAACAAACAAGTTACCCAGTTATCTGGACAGCCACCCTTGGAGTTCACTGAAATTTAATACCAGCTGAGTTTCAAACCAACTACACCAATCTGTCTTTCTTTCTGTCTCTTCCCCTTTCCTCAAAAATGCCCGTGTCCTAAAATTAGTATAAGGGTATTCATAACCGACTGAGGACGCTTCCCTGGTGTACACCGTCTTTGATTGGGAACTCTTCGGTTACTCCTGCGGGGCATCTTACTCTTGTCCTTGCTCCCTCATACATGTCCATGATCATGCGCACGTAGGTTTCTGGAACTCCTCGTTGTCTTAGCGCCACCCATAAGAGATCTCTTGGTTGTCTATCAAAGGCTTTTTTCAAAATCAACCAACACCATATGCAAGTCCTTTAAGGAATCACATTGTTTTCCCATTATGATCCTTATACTTTGGATTGCATCTGTTGTTGATTTACCCGAAACAAACCCGCACTGGTCATCAGATAGCCGTATTATTTTCCGCAGTTGGCAATCTAATACCCGCTCAACGATCTTCATGGTGTGTGACATCAGCTTGACAGAAGGGTAGTTATCGCAGTTTCACGTATCGCCATTTCCTTTGTGCGAAGGAAGAAGATAACTCTCCCTCCACTAATTAGGCATTGGATCACCGCTCATAAGTTTGGAGATAAGAATCATGAGCCATCTGAATCTGATGTCTCCCATCTTTTTCCAGAACTCAGAGGGTATCTTGTCTGGCCCAACCGCTTTTCTTTGTTTGCAGTATTTGACGGCATTACAACTTCTTCAACAGTAATGTCGGATACTTCGCCATGGTTAGCTCTTGGAAAGTATACCCGGGGAAGCTGTTTGTTTAGAACCCTTACAGAATATTGTCGCCATCAGTGGAGAATTTGGTCGTCTTCCACAAGAAGCTGGCCTTGAGCATTGTTAATGAACTTGGGAAACAGATCTCCTGAGAATTTCTTCTTCTCTGGGCGGCTATTTTGAAGATAGTTGTTCCCTTATTCAAGTTGTTTTGTCGAAGCTCCTGGGTAGCCTGCTTCTTATCAGACGCCGAAGACGATATTCCTCCAACTCCCGATAGAGGTTTTCCATACTTATTGCTTAAAATTGGGTGCACATCTACTTCGCGAGACCTTTGCAACATCTATATATCACTTCAAGGCGAGCTTTTTCATCTCTATTAGTAGAAGAGCACTTTGACCAAGTGCCGTTTCTTTTCGCGTATCACAGCTTTAGCTTCATCCGTCCACCACCATGTTTCTTTGGCGTGTTGGCAGGGGCCTTTCGACGTTCCGAGCAGTGATTTGGCTCTCTCCAAGCAAGATCGCTGTAGGGAATCCAACATATCTTGTGCTCTGCACTCCCCATCACCGACCTCATCGATGATGGTAAAGAGGTAATTTGTAATGTTGGTAATAAAAACTTCGCCTTTTCCTTTGTCCAGCTTGTACCAATTGATTTTCTCAGCCACCGTTGTTTGCTTATTTGTTTTCTTCCCCGTCCCCATAAAAATTTCTGTCAGAAGGAGACGGTGTGGCTGTGTGATCGCCTCTCCCAGGATCACTTTGCATTCTTTATCCCAGGGCTTCATGAAACTGGCTACGGAATCGTAGTCAATCTGGGTTTCATTTCTGCCACAGCTGTAAGTGATCAGGTGCCGGCTTTGTTTGATGAACATGGTGTAATAAGACCGCATGACTTGCACATGCTTAGGATATCTTCACCTGAGAATTCCTGGTGCCGTACCCCAGTTTTCCCGACATGTCCGTTCAAATCTCCGCCAACAAACAAAAGCTCTTCCTTTCAAATGCTTTTGATGAGGTTGTGAAAATCCAGCCAGAATGCATCTTTTTCTCTCTGTTCGCATCCGACTTGGGGAGCATATGCGCTTACAATATTCTACACCTCACCCTATTTGAGAGACATCCTCATCCTGTTTGAGAGATATCCTCACCCTCTCATCCTGTTTAAGAGACATCAAATGGTCACTGGACTTTGAAATGGTCAAGATGTTACCAAAAAGCTCTGCCGCGAGGATGATAGCAATTCCGTTTTTACCTTGTTCCGATAAATAGTAGAACATCTTGTAAGCTTTTGTCTTAACGTCCAAGAAACGCACCCGATTCCCAGTGTTTCGCCATTTCGTTTCTTGTTTCAAGATTCCAACTGGGGTTTTTTTTTATTTTTAATAGCTTTTTATTAATTTTAATTCATTTATACTTACATGCTAGACAAAAACGCTTGAAATTAGCTTAACTAACTTAACTATCTTATTCTAACTTACTGGCCCTATGCGGGCGCTCTAAGCTAAACTTAATCCCTATCTATGTCTTTCGACTTTTTTTTTTGTTTATAATTTGGGCGCGCCAAAGGGGATATGAATACCCTTATACTATTACAGGGCATGACCGTTGTGTAAATAGACAGAGAGAGAGAGAGAAAGAAAGATTTGGTATAGTGGTTTGAAACTCAGGTGGTATTAAGTTTCTGTAAGCTCCAAGGGTAGCGTCCAGATAACTGGGGAACTTGTTTGTTTTTGCTTTTATCGTTGCTCATGATTCACAGTATTTTTTTCCGTCCTCCTGATGTCATCATCACGATCAGGTTGCATTTTCAGCCATATGACCACTCTACTGCCAGTGTTATGCCTTCGCAGTAGAGTTGACTTAGCTTTCGCAATTAATCGACTTTTTTATTTATTTCATGTGAAATAAATAGATGGTCCTTGACATCAGGATTTGAACCGTGAACCAACAGCGTGACAAGCGATGATGTTACCACTACGCCACGGCTACCCTCTACTTAGTCTATTAATTATTACTATTTTATTTGGACAACAATTATGACTAAGAAAAATTTGTATTGTAAAAACTTAGTATTGATATTCGTTCCAACTGGGTATTTACTCGTATATGCCCTAGTGCTTGCATCTAAAAGGGACAAGCATTTGTTTCGTGGAAACTTTCGATCTCAAGATAGTGATCAGTATTACTATGTATAATAAAGAAACTAAAAAAAAGTGGGTCTGTCAATTCTCTATGTCCAACAGTAGTTAACAAGTTGAGATTAAAACTGAATTAAAGTTTATAGTGGTGATTAATATCACTTGACGAGTTTATATAGCTTCCGGTGTCAATGGTATATAACGGATTTCGACACAAAACTGTGGATCTGAAGATTACCATAAACATTTTTCTACAATACAATTCGATGAATAAACTGCGCTTACGATGGAATTGATACCATCAAAATCACAAAGCACGCTCTGTCTTAGCAGTGCAATCTCTGACACCCTGCTCAAAATGGATCTAGCGGTATAAATTGTACTTTGTTTTCTATAATTTCATTCGGAAAAGAAAATATGATCCTACGCCAAAGAAGACAAAGAAATACGTAAACAATAGCACCCCGTTGTTTCGACGTGGGCAGATCTATTTGTGACCCAAAGAAGAGACACATTGCGTCTTGTAGTGTTTTGCTCAATTCTATCAGTAGATTTCATCTACCAAACTGGCACCCAACACGCCTGCAAGGTTCTCACTTAATTTCCATTCTCAGATTCTATCCAGCCATCGATCAAAATCGTTTCCCAGTGGAAAGAAACAGTCTAATGACCATGAGACTGCTCTCCCTCCATGTGTTCTGATTAAGATATCACTAATGAAGTAGATGATATTACAACGATCTCCTCAGCTCTGGGTTCCACACACTGCTGATTTGATCTCAAAGATAATTTTCTATTTTGAATGACAAAAGCGACATTCTTAGCCCACAATGCGAAGTCGACACGAAACCGACGCGACGGACGTAGAAGGAGATCAGAGCCTCATCTGCGTGCTGCTGTGTGTCGGTTGGGTCGATTGTTTTTATGTTAATATCTCGTGTATCATTAAATCCCGCAGTTATATTTCACTAAATTGTTGTTTAAATTAATTGGGATATTGTCAGTGGCTGCAATCTTTTACTGGCGGAGACAAAGCCACTTTGACTAAGTTATGAGGATGATAATAATCAGGCTATTCAATTAGTACGATGGCCTGAAATTGAAAAATAGTGGGAACTACATGATTACGAAGTTCAGTTCTTAGAAACGATATCAATTAGTGGGGCTTAGGTAGGTTTAGCTATAGAAGGCCCGTACTGGGGAAGACTAAGGACGCGTCTTGCTTTCTGCCCCAAGGATTTAGTAAAGTTATTTTGTACTCTTGTGTAGGGGCGCCTTTTGCTGAAATAATTAATACCGACTGTAACCATTACAAACCCCCTGCAAGAATTCGCTACAATCTAATTAAAAATCGATTCAGCATGACCGACCAACCGATGCTTTTAGAACCGTCACACAATTTTCCATATCGAAACATGTTCTAATTGTATATACTACGATGGCGACGACAATTATACGCACCACAAAGTAGAAAAAAAAAGGACGGATCAAAGTCGACAGAATGCCACCTAGTTTTCGTTTTCTTTACCTACCCTAAAACCCAAAAGGAATTTCTCTCCTCCATGGTGTTGATGACACTACCAAAACGATGGAATTCAACTTACTAAGAGGATTCCACAATTATCCGATTAACCGATGTACGGCAATGGTATTAGACCGGCGTAAGCACATAAGGATAAAGAGTAATTAGTGAGTGAGTCAGTGACTAGCATAGCAAACATCTGACCTGGCAACATGAGGTGCTTCTTCCTAATACATGGTATTTATTCTCACCTCAGTAGCCATAGGAATCCGCATAGTGGAAAAAAACAGAAAAAATAAAACGCGTTCTTTGTGGACTTAGCTTGTGGATTTGATGACGGATTTGCAATTTGCTGAATGGAATTTAATGCCAGGGCGAGAGTCAGATAAGATTGATTGACATTGAGGAAGCCAAAGCAGATTTGTGGTTTCTTGTGTAATTAGTGGTTGACAAAGTATTTTTCGTCTTATACTGACCTCTTTTAGCACGCGATTATGTGGATATATGAATGTAGAGGACTAGATAATTACTAACTGCTTAAAACATGAATTTAACCAAACAGCCCGGTTCGTTACCAAAAGCTGGAGTTGCCTGGTAAAGGGCGTTCTAGGCCCATGAAAAACGAATGTGCCTTGAAACTAGCTAATAAGCCTCAGATAAGGAATGATGAATTTGGCTAATTGCAATTCAACAATAAAATGTACAACTGGGTTGCACGTACTTGCACCTACATATTGTATGTATATATGTACAGTATTGTGCAAAACATTTGCAATTTACTGCATTTATGTCAAAAATCGTTAAGTTTAAAATTTGGAGACTGAGACTTTCGAAAACTTGGTATGCCATTTGTATATGTCAAATATACTTCAAACAATATCGAGTAAATTTTCAAAAACCGGGTAATAAGTAAAGAACCGTAAGGCTTTTTTCACATTATTCGGTTTTGACCGGACGGCAAAAAATCGAAAAGCGACATTCTTTCAGTGGCGTTAAGAAGAGCATGGCCCCTTTCACATTACACGGTGAAGCCATTTTGCCGTTTAGCAGCCGTTTACTGCCACTGCAACCCACGGCACCCGGACGGCGACCGATAACTCAGTGGTGTACGTGACCAAATGCACGCTTTCACATTAGACGGTTTTAAATCGTACGATCAGTTGTCCTCGAGCCACTGTAGTTGCAGCTTGGTTATATGTTATTTATTAGTTGTTTAAATAATGGAAAATATTGATGCAGAAGTATTGATTACACTTGCGGAAGTCAGACCTGTGCTTTGGGGACAAATCATTATGACCAAACAGCACACCACTCAACCACAAACTGAGCTTGTGACGGAAAAAACAAAAATGTGCCTAAACCGTACAGTGTGAAGATTTTGCCAATTCGGATTTTCGCCGTTCGATTTTTTGCGATCCGGTCAAAACCGAATAATGTGAAAAGAGCCTAACTGCCGGAAGACAATGGTACCGCTGCGGCATTATTTGCGGCAGTAGTACGAACTGTCAAAAGTAGAAATACACACAAACCCTATGCTAGGTTTAGCTTAGAGCGCCCGCATAGGGCCATTAAGTTAGTATATAACATAGTTAAGTTAGTTAAGCTAGTTTTAAGCGTTTTTTGTGTCTAGCTGTTAAGAGTTCATGAATTCCAAAAATAAAAATGCATTAAAAACGCAGCGGTTGCGCGTTGCTGCGGTGGTACTAAGAGTTAGTTTACTTTTAACTTTTGCAGCGCCGCACAGATGACAGTTGAATGTAGACAAGAGAAAAGGGAAACTGCGACATCGGGAAACTAATTCAGCTGGTGAAAGAAAATTAGATTTTGTAGAATATGTACATTCACCGTATAATAAGATTAAAAAGAAAGCGAAGGAATGGAAAGTTAAATGAAATGAACTGGATTTGTCGTGTAAGTATTCCGATTAGAGTGTTCAATTTTATTTTTCAACTCAACAGCAAATCATACTGTTGATTTAAAAAATAAGTTCATGAATGTGAAAATGGTTTCGAAAAATACTTTGAGCCTCGTTTCTTAATACAAAGGGCGCACCCACCATTTCCGCTTTTTCCCCTTCAAGTTTGTAGACAAGGTAGCAAAACTTTACCACGATCGCTACAAAAACTTTTTCATCGTCGTCATCCATTATATTCATGTTAACTTTCAATTATTAAGTTTAAATGGAAAAGTCAGCACAATTTCAATCAGCTCACTCAATTTGACATAAGCGAGCTGCTCCATTGTGGACGTATTTTTATTGTGCAGCGTCGCAAAATTTGACAGGTCTACTACCCGCCGCAGCGACACCTTTGTATTCAGGCAGTTAAGAGTGTTTTTTGAACAACAAAATGGTACGCCATCTGTTAGCATATATCCACCGTTTTCGAGAAAATCGGCCCCTAGTAAAATGCCATTAATTTAGGGGTTAGAATGAAAATTCCGATTTCACCTCCAATTGTGACCCTGCTGATCCTAGATATGAAGTTTGAAGAAAATCCAGCTGTTTTAAGCTACAGTCGACCGTACATACAGACAGACAGAAATAACCGTAGAATGCAAAGACCTTGACGAAGGCAGATACTGTATCTGTTTTAACCCAATAGTTTCGAGATACTAGACTTGCAGGTATCGGCGGTTAGGATTAGCGGCACTCGCGCTTCTAAGCCTATCAGTAGAAGTGGCCAACAAATTATTAAAAGCCGGGAAAGCTAAAATTCGATGAGTGTTATGAAGGCTAAGATACCATATTCGACTGAGAAATCATTTTAGATGTCTGAAGTTTGGACATCTGTCCAAAGACTGTAAGAATCCAGACAGATCAAAGAAGAAGATCGGAGAAGAAGGTCACATTGCAAAGAAATGTGACAATGCATGCTATGCAAAGATTCAAGGCACCATATTGCAGGAAGCCGAAGATGCCTGGAATAGTGGAGACCAGTAAATAAGGCATACTAATGAAATTGACCAAAATTAACTTAAATCACTGTGAAACACCCCAGGATCACCTGGCAAAAACCGTCGAAGTGCAGATAGCCGAAGTAGCCATATTATCAGAGCCATTCAAAATTTCAGATAGCATGGTCCACCGACAATACAGAAAAGGCAGGGATATGGACTTATGGTAACTATACCCCTCAGGAAGTGATGGGAGATAAAGAAGACGCACTTGTTTGGGTACAAGTTGTTCATCCTGTTATTATCGCAGGAAATTTGAATGCATGGACTACAGAATGGGGCATTAGATCCACAAATGGCAGAGGTCAAAGACTTTTGAAAGCTTTCTCATTCCTTAAGATTACTCTAGCCAACGTAGGCAACACCAGCAAGTTCTGCAAGAACGACCATTGACATCACCATAAACGGACAAATAGAAGAAATCCAGTCGTTTGATGGAACAACAATATTACAGATCTTCAAACAGAAAGCTTTCAAGCCAGCGGTCGAACGAAAGACCAGAATACGAGAATAAAAAAGAAAATATCTTCGTGACGAAATTCGAAGAAGTAAGAAAGTGAGATTCTGGTCTTTGTGCGAGGAGGCTGACAGAGCGCCATGGAGCGCGGTGTATATGGCGGTAAAGCCTAAAGTCAAGGGTTATAAAGCGCCACAGGGGAAATGTCCAGAGCTGCCGAAGAAACCTGTCCCAACACTCTTCCGGCAACACGCACTACGGGGAGGGCAGCGCAATTATCAAATTACAGCGATACGATACAGTAGAGGAAATACTGAATGTTTGCAAAAAGATTGGTGACAATAAATGCCCAGAACCGGACGGAGTGTCCAACAAAGCCCTTAAAGCAGAAATAATATGTAACCCTTAAATCTTGGTCAAAACAATGCAGCTATGTCTCTAAAATGGAACCTTCCCTTCAATATGGAAGAAACTGATTCTAATTTTATTACCAAAAACAGGATAAAGATGCTATCGATAGGATGGTAAGCAAAATATATTGCAGGGTAATTATACTTGACATAAAGAACGCGTTTAATATAGCAAATTGGAGCTTTAATATGTATCTAAATATGAATACCCTAGGATATATCCTGCGAATAGTTGATAACTATTTTCACCAAAGAGTGCTACTATGCAAAACCGATATAGGTACGCTCCACAGGGCTCCGTTCTCGGACCGCTATCATGGAATATAATGTACAATGGTACACTGAGACTGCGAATCCTCGATGGAGTACAAATGTTGTTTAACCTTGGCAGAACACAAGACAGAGGCAGTGCTTATTAGGAGATGCAGAATAAGAGAGACCATGTGGAGACCATCACTCCAAAAGATGCATAAAATATCTCGGAGTTATGATAGACGACAGGCCAAACTTTGGTAACCACAAGGAGTACATATCAAAGAAGACATCAAATGTACGCTCAGCGCTTTCGAGTAAGAGACTATTACTGGCTAGAGTTGTGAGCTCAACAGTGCTCTCTACGCATCCCCAACTTGGACGAATGAGTTCAAAGAAAAAAACAATCTAATGAACAGTATCATAGAAAAACAGCACTAAGCACTTAGAGTTATATCGGCGTATAGGGAATTTCGGATGAGGTGGCATTCGTCATCGCAAAAAGAATACAAGATAGATGAACTGGAAACATTGAAGATAGAAAAGTAAGAAGACAAGAGAGGATAATATGACTGAGAATGTAGCAGCAACGATGGGATGCCTCACACAAGGGTAGGTGAACATACAAACTTATTCTCAGGATAAAACCCTGGATAAGTAGAAGACATGGATAACTAACAAATAACGGGCCATTTCGAGATTGAAAATGTTCAAGAAACCAATACGGCAAGTAGGTGGAAGTAAGAACTCGTTTAAGAAATATGACCCTAGGAAAAAATTTAAGAAAAATCGCCAGATTCCTGAAATTTAAGAATTCATGCTGTACTAGCTTCGCATGTTGGTAGCAGCGGCATATTGTTCTCCCAGCTATAGGCTGAAGCAAAACGATTTTAAAAGCCTCTTTCGTAAATTTGGGAATAAATTCATAATAGGCGGAGATTTCAACGCAAAGAACAAATTCTGGGGATCAAGATTAACAAATACAAGAGGAAGAGAACTCCTTGAATCTATAAAAGAAAGCAATGCTATTCACCATTCAACGGGAAATCCTACTTACTGGCCCACAGATAGGAATAAAATCCCGGACGTTGTCGACTTCTTTGTAACTAAGAATATCTCCTCAAATACTTCCCAAGTGCAGGAAGGGCCAGATCTTGACTCAGATCACTCACCTGTGCTGCTTATACTTAGTAATAAAATTATAATGAAGGAACACAACCCATGTCTAGTGAACAAGCTAACTGACTGGATATATTTCAGATATTTGCTGGAGGAATGCATCGAACTAAGTACAACAATCGATACAATAGAGCAACTAGAAAGTGAAGTACATTCTTTCACTTATACAAAAGGCTGCTTGGGCTGCAACGCCTGAATCAAATAGCAAAGTAAAAAGAAACGTATATCCCAAAGTAATATGCGACATAATATCTGAAAAGAGGAGATCTCTTAAACGCTGGCAAATGTGGAGAGCGCCAAGTGATAAAAATAGACTTAATAGTTTAAACAATACGCTCAGAAAAAAGATCACAGAATTGAAAAATGCGTCGGTGGAAAGATACCTTACAAATCTGATAAACGATGCTAGTACAGAATACTCACTATGGAAGGCTACAAAAAAAAAAAAAAAAAAAGACCAACGGCATACATTCCGCCAGTTAAAAACAGCAGTGGAAACTGGGCAAAAACAAACAAACAAAAGGCCGATTTATTTGCTGAACATCTTGAAAGCGTCTTTCAGCCATATAAAGATAATGATTATCTCCAACAAACGAAAGAAATGTGCGAAGATGAGAGGTTAATCCCAGCAGTAACCTCTAAGGAAATAGCCACAGAAATAAATGAGAAAATCAACCCGAAAAAAACCCCGGGATTTGATTTAATCACGGATGAAATTCTGAAAAAACTGCCTAGAAAAGGTATGAAAAAAATAGCACAGATAATAAATGCAGCGTTCAGACTAAGGTACATATGTCCCACGCATGGAAGGTCGCGGAAGTTATTATGGTACCAAAGCCGGGAAAATTACCCAGTGAAGTTACCTCATATCGCCCGATTTCATTGCTGCCAATACTGTCAAAACTCTTCGAAAAAATTCTTCTGAAACGACTCCATCAGATTATAGAAGAAAAGGCACTGATAACAAACCATCAATTTGGATTCAGAAATAGGTATTCCACTATAGACAAGGTCCACAGAATAACTGACAAAATAGAAAAAGCCTTAGAAGAAAAACAAATATGCTCTACCATCTTCCTTGACCTGTGTTACAGGCCTTTGATAAAGTCTCGCACAAGGGATTGGTCCATAAACTGAAAAAATATCTTCCAAAACAGTACTCACAAACACTAGAGTCATATATAAAGCAGCGATTATATAGAATTAAGCAAGAAAATGAGTACTCCGCATTAAAATGTATAAGATCTGGAGTACCGCAAGGTAGTGTGTTAGAGCCTGTGCTGTTCCTCCTATACACGAACAACCTACCACAAAATTACGAAACTACTGTTGCCACATTTGCAGACGATACTGCTGTACTTGCTGTCGGAAAAACCGTGCAGGAAGTTACCGAAAAACTACAAAGGACAGTAAATGAAATATCTGAATGGACCAAAAAAATGGCAAATACAATAAACAGATGTCACGCAGATCTGAAATAGCAGCTCGCACAGCTTCTGTGAAACGTCGACATTACTATAGACTGCGAAAAGTTCTTTTGACAAACCCTCCTATGTTAACGGATTGGAAGCCCGTGATATATGTGCATAAGTAAAAAAGTGAATAAGATGAATACACAATTACCACTGAGCTTTTGCAATTGCCTGAGGTTTTCACGGTACTGACTTAGAGGCGAGCAGGGACTGACTTAGAGACCGAGCTATTGTGAGAATGGTTTTTATACCCTATGCATGATATATTAAGTTTGGCACAGTACGACAGACCCCCAAAAATGTATATAAGTATGAATATTTGTTATGAGCATCAACACTTATGTCGATCTAGCCTTGTCCGACCGTCCGTCCTAATGTCAACACTTTTTGGGCCTTACGTTTTGAGCTAGGAACATTCTTACTTCTAGAAACTAAAGCAGTACAGTTGTAAAAATAAATTCAAATCCGCTTAGACACTCCAATTAAAAAAAAAATTGTTTCCCTCAATATTTTTGCTAGGAAATGGAAAATACGGTCTTTACAAAATATGAACACGCTCACTTTTCTATATTTCCTCCGTACATTGCGCTTGACCACGCCCACTTTTCGGGGCGTTTTCTTTAAAAAAAAATCAATTACGGTGAAGGTTAAGTCTTATTGTGAATATTTCGTCAGAATCCGTGAACTTTGGTTACAAATTTTGGAAACCACGCCCACTATCTGCTAAGCAAATATTGTAACAACATTTTTGTGATAAAATTTCTTAAAAACAGCGAAAATATCCTCTGTATAGAAAGATAACATTGCCTCGATTTAAAGAATTTCGTAATGGCACCCTTATTTTATTAGGGGTAAGTTAAAAGATGAGGATAGACGTATTGTCTGCCTTTCTTGCATGTTTTTTATTTATTCTGCCTTTCGTTAAGCTTCGTCTATCCTAAGGAACTATAAGTGCTATAGGTTTTGATTTTATAGATCCTGGTACTTTAGTGGACTCAGCCTTTTTTAATGTTCTAGCTTCTGCCATAACCGTCGTACCTAACAACATCATCGCCTTCAGCTCTTATTTTTTTAATTGTGCTAAGTTTGTAATCGTTCGTAATCTTGATGTATTTTTTAGTTAACTACGTCTCGAATTAATTGATATACATATGTATAAACATTTTATTTCTACTACATAAACGATGTATCACTTTAATTAAAGACTAGTAATGAATATAAGAACGAATAACAAATGATCGCTTGTTACCACAAATCAATTTCTACCCAGAAATACAAATGCGCATACGTCAAACGAATTTTTGGGAAATCGCTCAATTTCACTTCCTGACACATGAGAAAGAGGATTTCCGATTTTCGCTTTGAACTGATTTCACATTCCCGTCTTTCACTTTCTGCACCGTAACACAACAAATTACCCACGAGCGTGTTATCCAAATCACCTTACCGCCAGAAACATGAAAAAAAAGAACGAACATAATCAACATCAAACGCGCCAACCGAAAACCTTGAAGAATGGCTGAAATGAAAATGAATAACCAGAAAATTTGTATCTGCCGCTATGGAACATAAAACATCCCCCCGCAAAAAAAAAAAAAAAAAAAAAACTGAAACGCATGAAAAACACACATAAATCCTCCTCCTTCAACATGCCAGTTCTGGTGAAGACAGTATTAACAAAAACAACAACCGCCGGTCCTTCTCATCAAAGACAATAGTCAACAAACACGGTCGACTCCAATGAAATTGGCAACGACGACGGTGATATCTAGTAGTAGCAGGGGTAATAAGTATAGTGGAGGTGAAATTTGGTTATAGGAAGACAGTGTAACGAATTCACGAAGTGGCTTTGAATGACGTCTGTTCATATACAGTACGAGTACGTTTGTACCTGCCCACACTCCATCAGTCAACTTCTTCGTCTTCGTCTTCATCTCCGTCTTGTTTGGAGGCTTTCTGCAGCGCAACGTTAACAAATTAAATAATAAATCTTCTGCTCAAAAGGTTGGTAATTCTTAGTTTTTCCAGCGGTGGTACATGGAACACCCTAACCCCGAATGGAGTGTTTACGTGTTCTTCTTCGTTTTTTTTTTTTTTTTTTTTTTGACGAAATAATGGCATGTGAAATGGCAGTGAATAATACTTTTGACAGATGGGGGCGATTAATCATCCCCTGCTGTAAAACGGTTGAAATGGCTGTGCTGTGCGGAATAGGGTTCATTATTCATTGCAAATTGTTTAGTTGTTGTTGCTGCTGGGCCATTTAGAAAAGACGAAGGTTTCATCGCTTTTGTGTGCCATTACCGTAAACCCAACGACTGACAGTGAAAGACGCTGCTTGACACCGGACAATTAGTCATTTTTACAAATGAGATAGGACTAGAGAATAAGGAGGCGCAGTAAAATATTCAATTGAATTTACTGGATTGCTTAGAAGTTAAGAAATATTGCCAATTTGCGCATGAACTTTAGTTTTATTATCATTAATCAACTCTGTATAATTTGCAAGTGTTTGTCCGTCGGTTGGGGACATAACAGCATAAATATGAAACCATAAGCTAGTTACAAGAAAAGTATTTAACCAGAAAAATATTAACTATTTTTTAATTTCAAAAAAGTGGGTCTCGCAATTCTGTGTGTCTGTCTGTATGTCTGTATGTATGACCGACTGCAGGATAAACGGCTGGACAGGAAATTTGCATTCTAACCTGAAAATGAACGGACTTTACTAATGGCCGATTTAGTAAAAACAAATCGATTGTCTCGAAAACGGATCTGACGACTTTGAACTAAATTTAATATTTGGATAACAGCAGACCTGTACCAACAGATGGCGTACCAGGTTTTTGCCAAAAAATGCATGTAACGGTACTTGGTGTACCAATTTTTTCAAAATGTTCATAATATTATTCGAATTTTTAACGGATTTTTGAAAAAAAAAAAAAAAATTAACAATTTTGTTTAAATTTTAAATCTGAGTGATTCACAGATTAAATACATACATATACAGGGTGGTTGACATGAACTGTTACCAATTTCACGTCGCTGTGTCTGCTAAACTACGAATGACAGCTCGCTGAAAATTTGACAGTTGTTCATTCACTTCATTGTTGACAAGCGTGTGTAAGGTTTTTTTTTATCGCGTGTTGAGTTTTTGTTCTATCGACAATGGAATACAAGCGTAACAGTGTCATTGCCTATTTTTTTTGGCTGGAAAGTCACAACCAGCTATTGTTCGTGAGCTGAAACATTTGAAAGTGAACAAAATGTTTGTGTATCGCACCATATCGCGTTACAATGAAACCAGCAGCATTGCAAAATGCTATGGAGGTGGTCCGAAAAAGTCAGTAACATCGTCAACAGTGATTCGGACTGTAAAGGCCAGAATCGAACGAAATGCTCGGCGTAGCGGAAGAAAAATGGCTTCTGAGCTAAACATATCCAGAGAACGGATGCAACACATTCTGAAAAATGAGCTTGGACTCAAGGCCTTACAGTTTCATAAAGTACACGATCTCACACCTGTCCAAAAAGAAGTTAGAGTGGAAAGAGCAAAGGAGTTGATCCACTTGCACGCAAGTGACCAATTACCAAACATCGTCTTCTCTGATGAAGCACCATTTCCAACTGAGCAACTTGTCAACAAGCAAAATAATCGAGTTTACCTGCCAGAGAAGTCATACGATAATTTCAACCAAAGAATGGCCACCAGGAAGCAAGCGCCACCGTTTTTGATGCAGTGACTGTCGATTATCGGTCTCTGCTCTTATTTTTGGACCGTGGCGATGGTTTATCGTGAAACTGTCTTGAAAGCTGTGTTGAAGTCATGGGCACGCAAACATTTCGGCCAAAGACCCTGAACATTCCAACAGGACTCTGCACCTTCTCACAAAATCCGAGCAAATCAAGAATGGCTGCGACAAAGCGTTCCGCACTTCATTTCCTCAACACAATGGCTATCGAATTCTCCCGATGTGAATCCATTAGACTTTTCTGTCTGGGGCGTTTTGAAGGTAAAGATTGACACTTAAAAATTCCAGACAACGGATGCGCTCAAGTTAGTGCTTCCCCGGGAATGAAACCGCATTCCACAGATACACTTGAATGCAACGTGCGATAAATTTATTGACAGTCTCAAGGAAACTGTTCGTGCCAAAGGTGGCCATATCGAAGATATTAAATCCTTGAATTTGAATAAATTTCCAACATTTTTTTCTTTGGATTCAATAAACAATATATTCACAATTAAAAAAAATACAGCTATTTGAATTAGTAACAGTTCATGTCAGCCACCCTGTATATAGGTGCAAGTACGTGCGACACTGTCGTGCACTTTATTATTCGAATTCCCTATCTCAAAGTATATATTCATTTATAGTTTGTAACATAGAGAAATAATATCGGTAGACCCTTCAAATTATATACATTTGTGAAAAGCATAGAAAGTTATGTTATGTAGCCATTTCCGACCGTTACTCTGTCTGTATGTCAGCACGTTTTGGGCCTTAAATTTTGAACTAGGAAGGTAAAATTTCATCATACCTATATAAGTTTTTTACAATCCGACACAGTAAATATTTATAATAAACATTATAGTAAAATCCGCCCACAGACACGCCCACTCTACAAAAACTGTGCTTTTTAACTTTTAATCTTAGCATTACTATACTCGTAATAGAGAAACTCAAAGAAGTGAGTATCGTAATTCTGTCAGTCTGTTTATCCGTCTGTGCGTTTGTATATCAGACTGCAGCCTAAATTATGGACGACTTTACTTCAAACTTCATTTCTGGGGTCTGTGGGCTAATGCCTAGAGGAGAAATCGGAATTTTCATTCTAACCTTTTGAGTTGTTCCATCTCAGTTCCGGGCCGCACATGTCAAAAATCACCCAGATCATCGATACCCAGAGATTATGCTCGGATGGAGGGCAGACTAAGGTCTACGCCCCTGGGCTGAGATCCTTCGATGTTATTGGGATCTAGTCACTGGGACTAATAAATAATTTCAATTCCAATTTCAATATCTACCTACATATATACAAAAGATAAACAAGAAACAAAAGAGAGTTCCACCAATTAACGTCTCTCATGAGGTCACAAAAAGAAGCTGTGCACATACATAACTGACCCAAAACGTTGGGGTATAAATTCACTCTGAGAGCCCCTGCGCTCGTTATTGTCATTCAATAACGGTCTTATGTATATGTACGCATTTACATTATTACATTTTAAAATTTGTCAGTGCTATGTTAATTCGAATGGGTTTCGTCTTCTTAATCTCCCCACTAGGTGTGTGTGGCCTAGAAGCTGGAGGACCTCAGGGTCCGTACTCGTATAATGTCGAAGCCGCTCTTCGTGTTTTTTGGCTAGTCTTTTGACTTCACCTTTTACCGGTTCCATTTTCAAGTCTTTGTGGATGTCCTCATACTGAACATACCAGGGTGCATTGACAATATTTCTCACTACTTTGTTTTGGAATGTTTGGATAATGTCTATCTTGCTCTGTTTAGTACAACCCCATAAAAATTTATAGGGAGGAATGTCTTCCTATGACCAGTAGATCTTTTTATATCGAATATCGAGGTCCTCTCTTTTTTCTTGAAATAAGCCTTCCAACGTAGATTTGCGTCCAATACCATCATAGATACTGAGTTGTATTCGCGTATAAAACTGCTTGATTATTCATATACTGGTACGTGCTCAATCTTTTTGTTTGCAAAGCCTACAGATTTAGACCGGTTTAATTTAATGCGCCATTTCTTTGTTCAGTATTGGAGTTCCTGAATCGAATCTTGCAGTTTTTCCGATAAATGAATATTGCTTTCTGCAACTTCCATTATGACCGTGTCGTCCGCAAATGTAGTAATTGTGTTATTCTTCAGTGATGGGATATCGTATATAAGAGGTAGAGTACTGGTCCAAGCACGCTTCCTTGGGGTACACCTGCTTTTATTTCTCTAAGTCCAGAATACGCATTCTGTTCTTTTATACGAAAGTATGTGTCTGCAAAGCACATCAATCTTAATAAACACTCGTTCAGACTCGGGCTAGCTGAAACAACAATCTGTTCCAACTGTGAGGAGGAGGAGGAAGATATAGAAAAGGTCCTCTGCCGCTGCCCTGCAACAGCAAGATTAAGACTGAAGATACGGGGATCCCCAAGGATACCGGATCTAACACACCTCAGCAAGAAAAGAATCGGTGATATATTGGAGTTCGCTAGACCTGGTCAACTGTAGAATGTTTCTTACGGAATCCAAATTGATGGTTGGGAGAAATGTGTCTTTTGAGTAGAAGCATTCTTTCAAAGAGTTTTGACATTATAGGCAGTAAGGGTTTTGGCCTATAAGATGATGCTTCATGAGATGGTTTCGAAGGTTTTGCGATTATAATTACATCAGCCATTTTCCATAATTGTGGCACTTACTTTAATCTGAATGCGGCTTTAATGGTATCTGTTATCTTCAAAATTGCTTTTTCAAGAAGTTGCTTAAGAATATCTCCAGTTAAAATGTCGAAGACTGAGGCCTTCCTTGCATTTATAGGTATTTTTACTTCATTTTTGACTTCGGCTGGCCTTGTTAGTTCAATTTTCCCAGCTTCTTGTTCTGGTATGTCGTTGGTCATTTCGTCGGTGTCACCTGGATTTTTTTTTTTGTTAATAATATTTTTAAGTTTTTTATGGCTTTCTAGAGAGAAAATTCAGAATTGGTTTCGTTTGAGAGTCTTCATAGGTAAAGATTGATTGATTCATTTTCTAATTTTTTGACTGATCTTTTGACTTGCTGCGAAAGATTGTTCAGTCTATTTGGTATGTTGATGTTGGTATGTTGCCATTTCTTCCTTGCTCTTCACTTTTTATCAATAAGTGGTCTGATTTGTAGAGGATAGTTGTTTCCTTTAAGCCTTTTTCTGATTGATGGTGTATTTTCCCACGATGAATGTTGTATATCTTTAATACATTTTTCAAACTCTGCATTCTCTTCAAAGCTTAATTTGAAGCTTACCCAGTCTGTACCTTTATTAGTAAATATTTGGTTGTCTTCCTTCTGAATAATATTTTCACTTAAGGTAAGTATTATAGAATCGAACAAGTTACTTGGAATGTTTTTGACTACAAAAAAGTCGATAAGATCTGGTATTTTTTCCGGATTAGTTCACCAAAATGTCGGTTTTCCAGTAGATATGGTTTCACACGCCATTTCATTTATTGCGCTATAAACTTATTTTCCTTTACTCGTCGTTAGACTGGATTCCCTTTAAGTATGTTTTACGTTGAGATCTCCTCCAATTGTGCACTTTTTTCCCCATTTGGCTGAGAAATTCCATATACTGTTCTTTTTTAATTGCGTACCTTGGAGGGCTAAAATACTCACTATTACTATAGATAGGATAATGTTTAGTGATTATACTTATAGCAGTTACTCGGAATTCTTTTCTTTGAATTTTATGTTCTTCATAATGTTGAATGCTTTCTCTAAGGATGACTGCACTTCCTCCTCTGGCAGGGTTTTCTGGGTGATTGGTATGGTAGGTTCTGTAGATATGGAGTTTCGAGTAAGATTCCTTCGTAAAATGTGTTCCTAAAATCAGGTACACATCATTTATACCAAGGATTGTTTGTAATCCTTGTTTATGCTGCAGCAATCCATTAGCATTCCATGTCATGATTCGGATTGGACTGATCATTTAAATATCCTGACTTGAAGCAGCTCTTTTCTAAGATTTTAACACTCATATCTAAGGCAGTGAAACAATCTTCTATGTTACTTATTTTCATGAGTATGAGCAGCAGGGTTTCTCTTAAATTATTATTTGTTTGCTTTGATTTAGATATATTCTGGGTATTCACAGTTGCTTCAGCATAGCTAGCGCTGTCCTTTTTTGAGGTTGTGGATTTGTTTTTAGTTGAGGTTAAAGTTGTGGATTACTTTTTAGTTGAGAATGTGGATTATTTTCAATTTCCTCGTTGATCATAGGCTCATTTATTCTAACTTGTGGAACAAGTATTTTGATCTTATTCTTATCCCTGAACTTCTGGATTGCACACATCCTCTATAGTTAACTGAATGTGACACTCCACAGTGGATACACTTTGGTGATTAATTTATTGGTCTGTTGCAATCATTTGCATGGTGCGCACCAGCGCATTTGACACATTTCTATTTTTGATTGTATCGCACTTAATTTTTGGTCAATTCCTCCTCATCAGTGTGATATTCGGTATGATCCTGCTCATTTGACAAAGGATGATTTTCAGTTATTTGAATAGTCTTGATTTCGTTTTTAAAATTATCTACTTGCTGTTGCAAGTTACTTATTATATTATTCAATTGTTTGTTCTGGTTGATGATTTTTTGCGACTCAATATATATTTCTTGTTCTCTTTGAGTCCTGACACAGATCTCTTCAAGCAATATTCTGGTTGGATATGAAACAGCAGTTTCTTTATTGTTTTTCTGCCTAGTCTTAGACTTCTGAGCGTTATGTTTATGGTACCTCAAAATTGATGGTACATTACTTAAGACCAATTTTGGAAAAGTGCAATTTTCTCCAATATGGCTCCAATAATTTCAACAATCCTGTATTTTAAATACGAGTACAGGCATCTTAAGTACAGTTATCTCCAGCACAGAAACGTAATACATGCTTAATTAAATTTTCATGATTTTGAAATACAGGATTTCGTGGGTATCGCAGACAGACCAAATGGAAAAGTGAAGCAAGGTGTTCTGCATGAGATCTTATTTTGTCCGCACTTTTTTTCTACATAACTTTAGAGAATATTTTTGGAAAGATGGAGTGGACCACTAAAGATGGACTAATATCCACTTCCAGCAGCGAACTACAATAAATATTAAATGAACTACAAAAACAAAAATGATGACAAACTTATTATATGGAAGAGAAATAGAATATGTTGAAAACTGTCCGCATATATCTGGGACAAATTATACCATTTAAAGACAGATTGGTTGGTTGGTTCAGAGTGGCCCTCGATGAGGTACACTTAGATTAAAAGTAGGTCCATCGTATTGCAATGGAAAGAGGACAGATAGTTCACACTGCCTTTGTTGAGATCGTTACGGTAATTGAAAAGGTATGCACCTAGTGTAGCCTCACTAATGTTGGCGAGTGCGGGGCATGTGCTCAAGAAGTGTGTTACTGTTTCTTCTTCCTCGTCATCTCCGCAAATCCTGCACTAGTCGATGTAGGGGATGTCCAACTTTAGAGCATGCATACCCACCGTACAGTGCCCTGTTATTACGTTAGTGAGTTTTGAAAGGGTTACTCTATTGACTTTCAGAAATCCGTTAGAGCTCTTTTGAGCCAGTTGCTTGCCGACCGTGTAGATTGGGATAAGGTGCAGCATGGTTTGAAGTTCAAAAACAGAGAATAAAAAGAAATTGACCAACGGATAATAAAAGCATGTAGACAATTCTGGAACATGATATGATATAAGTTAACGCAACATAATATGCAGGCAAATCCAACACATGCCGCATTCAAGTCATCGGGTCAGCAAGTCTGCTGAACTAAACACCGCCACACCGGTCATCAAATGCCAACGTCAGCAACGTTCCCACGATCGACGCGCTCCTCACATCAAGGTGCCAAATTGCAGTGACAGCGTTTATTAGGTATTTAAGGTAGAGATAAGTTATTCATGTTGTTCAGTTCATTTTAAGAAGCAGAACCTCTGCCAGTTTAAGAAATAAATATAATTTTTTTAAAGTAAATGAATTAACCGTAATTTAATTTATACAAGGTGGGGCAAAAGTAATGTCATAATGTGAATTGGCTGCCATTTTATTAGAAATGAAAAAAATCGGGCTCTGTTTCCACGAAAAGTTTATTTGAAGGTGTAAAATTGATGACATTAAGTTGAAAAAATGATATCGGTCAAACGACCACTTTTTGAGGAGATGTACATTTGTGCTCATTTTACGGCATTTTGAATTGTTGCTCGCAAAACATCTGGCTCCAAATTAGTGATTTCTTCTTCAATGTTGGCTTTCAAGGCTTTCAAGGTTTGTGGTTTGTTGTGGTAAACTCGAGTTTTCAAAAAGCCGCAAAGAAAGAAGTCTGGCGATCTGGCCGGCCAGTTCCAATCACCAAAACGGGAGATCACACGGCCCGGAAATTGGTGATTCAAAATCTCCATCGTTGCCCGAGCTATGTGAGCGGCTGCTCCGTCCTGCTGGAACCAATAATCATCTGTCTATAGCGCTCACCAGTTATGGTTACGGTGGTGCCGTCGGCATCCTAAAAAAATAAGAGCCAATCACTTTTTCAAACAGTCACTTTGAGGGGATGCAATGGCTCTTCGTGCATTTCATGTGGATTCTCCGTGCTCCAGAAACGCAAATTTTGTTTATTCACATAACCACTTAAGTGGAAATGGGCTTCGTCGCTCATTATGACTTTGGATACGAAATCAAGCTCTTCTTGCACCAGGTTTAACAGAGCATGGGAGTAAGTTAACCTTAGTTGACAGTTAGCAGGCAGCAATTAGTGAACGGTTTGCACTTTATAAGGGAACATCTTCAGATCTTTCACCAAAAGTCGACGCAACGAACGTCTGCTGATGCCAAATGGTGTGCATCCTTGTCTCGTCGATGTTTGTGGACTCTCTCAGACGTCCTCGGCCACAGCAGTGATATTCTCGGCCGAATGAGCAATACGAGGCCAGCCACTTTTTGCGACATCTCTAGAGGACCTAGTTTGTATGAGACGCTTAGCCAAAAGCTTAATTATCCTACACCGGACAACGAGGAAAACACAGACCGGAAATTGGTCAAATAAGCAGTAACAATAATTCTGAGTTTTTCAGGTGTGTATCGCTCGGTTGCTTGTTGTCAACTAATTCTCCATCTGTCTACAACATAAATGTCAAAGCACAATGACATTTGACGCCATTTGCAAAAATTATGGCACATTCACATTCCAACTACAATTAGCTTCTCTCCCTGACGGCTGCTCGCTTCTCCCGCTTGTCACTGCTCACTAATTCAATTCCTGCCGAATACATTCTATATAGAAAATTAAGCCTAACACACCTAGTCATCTCTGTTTTCTTTAGACCACAGATTGGGAATTTCGCACACGAAACCGTTTTATTGAATGTGGATCGCACTAAAAAAAAAAAAAAAATAGACCTTATACAAGTAAAGTTTTTGCTCACAACAAGAACTGCGACAAGCGGGCAGATCGGTTTTCGTAAAGCTGAAGAGAAGTTTTTGAGAAAGAACGAAAAACGGCCTTTTCTGATTTGAAGAAAATTGATCCAGCCGACAGTAAAAACTGTATTCCATCGATGACATTCTGTCTTCATTCCGATTACAACAAAACTAGATGAAATCCAAAGAATCATCATCAATCCATTCACCATCACCATCTCCAAATATCATCAATACCAACTTTTCCAATTACATCATTCATCAGGAAGACAGCACCAGGACATCACACTCTGTTCGTTCCCTAGCAAACATCCTTTTTGACTTCCCACCATTTTGCCCGTCAGCAGCTAAATGGAAGCCAATACCATTGCAAGACCATCTCTCACCCTGTACAATGATAAATCACTCTCATTAGCAGATATCAATCACAAGGATAAATCAATAAGAAACCGACTCCTTGTGTTTAACTTATTATTTTTGCTTCAATTTTTCTTCTCCGCCATTGAATTTTTGCACCCTCAGACAATAGAGCAGCAATTTTCGTGATCCTTCCTCACGTCCTGTGGCAATATTTTGTTCCTTATAAATACACGTATATGTATTTCTTTTGTATGGTAAAGCAAAAACAACAACGGCTCAGAGTGAAGTTGGGAAAAAGTGAAAACGTCAGAACAGGAGCAGAGAAAAATGTATGGAGATTTCTTTTCAACGACCCATAACGACAGGATGATGGATGCCGCAAAAGCCCAAGATTCCAAGAAAAGGATCTGTTCCTGTCAGTCGTCTTGACATACATTTTTTGTGTGTGTGTATGCTAGGTTGTCCGTTCAAGAGAGAGTGAATAAGTGAGTGGTAGAGAGAACCGAAAAAAAAAAAAACTTTGGGAGATGAATGGTTAGGGGCCAAGTGAATGAATGTTAGATCTGGGAGGAAGGAGGCACAGAGTGCCAAGGATAAAAACTCTTTTAATAACATTCAACTTTGACAGATGTTTTCTAATTTTTTTTCTTCTTTTCCTCAAAATCGTTTTACGGTGGACGAAGGAAAAGTTGTCTGGGAAAAAAATAGCTTTGGGTGTTTTCTGAATGAATTTGGATTGGACTGTGGGTAGATGTTCTGCTTTAAAATACGACTAACTTAACAGGATTGATTTACATTTTAAAGTTTGTTTTTATATCGCTGGTTTGTAGCCCATTGACCGCTTTCGGCACTTCTATAAACTTATGTTTGATCTAATAATATTTCAAAAGGTTGGTTTGTCGATTTAATTTTCCGGTCATTTCATGTTTCGTCATTTCGAAGTTTGCAATACAAGTGATCCATCGATTGTCTTTGATATTTTTCTACAGAAGCTTCAAATCTATATTTCAAACTGTGGCCAACGTTTCAACAAAAATAACACAAAGTTAAAAAAGACTAAAACAGTGGATGAATATATCACTACTCAAGGAAATGAATTTAAAGAACAAACTTCTTGTTAGTAAGTAAAGAAGCATCCTCACAACATTAGGCTTAAAAGATGTTATGATATACTTTGCAATGAACTTAAAACTGATAATATAGGTAACTCTAAAAATGAATGGTAAGTTGTTAACGAAATCCTAAATAAAAAGAAGCCAAATACATATGTACTATTCTAGAATCCTTAATCATAAATTTTCCTCACTGGAGATGCATAAAATTATAAGTCTCTCAAAACTTCTATTTCATTAGCCAATGATATGATTTCCAATAAAATTTTGAAAAATATTTCGTACTATGTTTCTGATGATCTGTTTTTCCAGATGCACTCAAGTTAGGAATTGTTATTCCGTTGCACAAAAAATGAGAAACTACGAGTCTCAACAATTACCGCCCTATTTCGCTTTTACCAGTTTTTTCTAAAGTTTTTGAAAAAGTATGCAATCAAGAATGTTGTCCTTTTTGGACAAAAGTAATTTCTTTAGTGACTCCCAATTCGGATTCAGTAAAGGATGATCGACAGAAGAAGCTGTTCTGAGACTGTGTGGCGAACTTTATAATAGCTTGAAGGAATCTAAGATTGCTGCCCCCCTGTTTATTGATATAACGAAGGCTTTCGACATGGTGGATCATGTTTTACTACTCCAAAAACTGTATAAGGTAGGTTTTCGAGGGTTTGTTTATGATTGGCTTGCAGCTTAATCTAAGAGACCGCAAACAAACAGTTAAGGTTCAGGATAATTTGAGTTCGGAAAAATGTATAAACATAGGTGTTCCTCAAGGTTCCTATTCTTAATTTTTGTGAATCCACTTTTCGTTCAACGTTTTAAAGGCAAAATAATTGTCTTTGCTGATGACACTGCTTTATCCTACTCTGAAAAAAACTATTTCAATTTGTTTATTGCTGTCAATAATGACTTAGAAATTCTGGGCAAATTGTTTTTTTTTTACATAAACTAATTATAAGTAAAGAAAACTAAATTCATGATATTAAACATTTTGGGTTCTGTCTGTGATTGAGTTATCATTCAGCTAGTTGTCCTAAATATAATTTAAATGTTTGTCCACATGAATTTTGCAAGACCACTTATAATACATATACAAAGTGTTCTGTTGGAACGTGTTTCAAATTTGACACAATACTTAAATAACGTTTCGAGACAATCTTATTACCTCAGCATTTATTGTAGTCAGCATGTTTTAAAATAAGTTTACAATAGTTTATTTAAATCTAAGCTGCAATATGGGTTGACCTGTTGGTGTGGTACTCACTTCAATAAAATTGAACCTTTGCTTACTAAGCAAAATCATGCGATTCGTATTTTGTGTAGAGTTAACCACAGAACTCATAGTTTTGAGTTATTTAAAAACCTTGAAGTTCTCCCTCTTAAAATAAATAAATAAATATTTGGCGCAACAGCTCTTTAAGTGCCAGGGCCTAGCTTCTCGCAACCACTCGTGTTGTGTGCGTTATATTTTTCACACGAATGGAAGGAACCTACAGTTTAGTGCCGTATCCGAACGGCAATTTTGTTTTTCAGAAGCTTTCTCGTGACAACAATACTCTCGGATGTTTGTCAGACGTTCGCGAGAGATGGGATCGTGAAAAAACTTTTTGGTGTTTCCTAGGATTCGAACTTGGAACCTCTTGCGCAGTGATCTGACACACTAACCACTACGCCACGACGCCCACTTACTCTTAAGCATTTATATTTTTATAAAATTTTGAAAACATTTTTTTTTTTGAAAATACCGGGTATTCTGCCTCAAGATTGTATGGTTCCCATAATTTACGTGTAAATAACCAGAATTTAGTAAATGTACGCAACAAAAGTCACTGCGCCTCTTTTATTCAATAGTTTACCTGTAGGTCTGAGATACGAGAGACGTAAATCAGTTTTATTAAAAAACTTAAAACCTTTACTTTTTTCTTTTAACTATCATGAAATGGATTTATTATTAATTGTAAAGGTTTGATCTGTTGAATTATTTTGTTGTTTGAATTCCATTAACCACACAATTGTAACAATTAGGAGTTTACTTTTTTCTTTTTTTAATTCATACTGACCCCAATCAATATTTACTTAAATATAATTCAAAATCTAATGGTATATTCGCCTCCTGTCTTTTGACAATTGAATGTTCCTGACTGTTTCATTGAAATTTCAATCACTTTTTTAAAATAGTTTTTTTATATAGTAGTAATAAAAAAAAAGTTAGCTTTAAGTTCTTACATGAAACAAAGTTTTAAAAAAAAAATGAGGGTGTGGCAGTGGGCGTTTTAAAAAAGTTAAACACTATTAAATCTAGACCCATGAAACGTATTTACCATGCTTGATGCGTATATTTAAAAATTTAAGGCCTCAGAACTTGTTACTGTTGTTCGCTATTACATATTTATATGGTTGAGTCGCCAGTGGGCGGTAATTCTTAAGCAAATGTCTCATACAAATTACATCTGTCTTAAAGATATCTAATAATTGTTATAAAAGATATTAAAGCTTGAGGCCATTGCCTTTAAATTCTTTTTTAAAGTTGTTAATTTTTTTTTTTTTATTATTTAACAATAGACAAAATAAAAATGACAGTTAATGACTTAGTTAATTTAATTAGTTGCAGGTTATATACGGGCTTCCGTCTTCTTAGTCGTCTTATTGCATTGCGTTCTTGATCTAGTAAACTTCGTATTTGAGAATTTGTATGGTCACAAAGCGCGATCTGATGTTGTCTGCTGGTTATTTTGATAACTTCTTTCACGGATTTTTGTTTGTAGTCGTTGAATAATATTAATATTTGTCGTGCAGGTAGTTCCCCAAATTTGGATCCCACACGTCCAAATTGGTTTCATTATTGTTATATGTTAGAAGTTTGTTTCTGTGGATAGCTTTGAGTTCTTCCCTAGGAGCCAGTAGAGTTGTCTGAATTTGTTTTTTATTTGGGTGCGTTTATAGGTTATATGTGATTTTCAAGTCAATTTTTTGTCTATTATCATGCCCAGGTACTTGGCTATACTGTCAATTTGTTTATTGTTCAAGGTGATGTTTTCTGCATTATAATTTCTTTTTGTAGTGTATACGACTTGTGTTGTTTTGTCCTCGTTTGTTTTAATTCCCCATTTGCGGAACCAATCCACTGTCTTGTCCAGTGCTAATCTGACTTGATGTGATGCTAATTGTATGCACTTGTTCGAAGATAGGATTACGGTGTCATCTGCAAATGTTGCTAGCATAGAGTTGTTTGGTTTTGGTATGTCCGCTGTGTAGAAAAGGAAGAGCATTGGTCCAAGAACACTTCCTTATGGGACACCTGCATCTATTTGGCATAGTTCGGAGCACTCATCATTATATTGCACGTAGAAGTGTCCGTCGTCCAGATAGCTTTTAATTATTTCATAGAAGTCCGGTAGCATGTATTTTAGTTTATGTAATAGTCCTTTGTGCCAGACACTATCAAATGCCTTTGCAACATCTAGATATACAGATACACAAACTTATTCTCATCTAAGTCGTTTAAAATTTTATTAGTTACTCGATGAACTTGTTGTATGGTCGAGTGTTTTTGTCGAAACCCAAATTGGTGGTCTGGAATGAGTTTCTATTGTAGTACAACTTTGTCGATACGGTCAAGTAGCAACTTTTCGAATAACTTCGATATGATTGGTAATAGACTTATCGGCCTATATGAAGAAGACTTTGTAGGATCCTTGCCAGGCTTAGGAATTGCGATTATTTTTGACACCTTCCAGACTTTTGGATAGTAGTTTTGACGTATAACAGCGTTAAATACATTCCTTAAGCATATAATGGCATTGTCAGGTAAATGTTTCAGAAGTTGTCCAGTTATCATGTCATATTCAGCAGATTTTTTATGATTAAGTCTGTATTATAAGAAAGGTTATTCTTTTGATCCTCGTGGTTATAGATGTGTTATTTTGTGGTAATGATATATTCTGTCCATTAATATCATTTGTGAATGTTGTTTTGAAGTTTTCAGCTAGAGTTGGCTTTGCTTGTCCTGGACCAAGTACCGTCAATATTTGTGATAGGTGGTTGGTGGGTGTTCCATTCTTAAGCCTTTTGTTTAACTTCCATAGTGAAAAGTTGGTGTTTTGGGTTGCTGTGAGGTTAGACAAGTAATTGTTTATGCTTCGATTATTGTGTTCTTTGAGAATGGTCTTAAGTTCCTTCGTCGCTCTGTAAAAGTTTGCTTTGTCAAGTGGTAATCTGGTTGTGTGTGTGATTATTTTTTTGATTTTTTTAAGTCTGGCGTTGATTTTAATGCTGCGGAGTACAGAAGGTCATTGATATGAATTGCTGCATTTTCAAGATCTAAATTGGTTTTTAGTAGGGTTCCAAGTTCAATATTTACGTCAACCAGATGTCGGAATGCATCCCAGTCGGTCTTATGGTTAGTCAATGGAGAAATATTTCCTTCCAGTTTCGCGCTTTTCAAGTATTCTCGGGTGGCTGTGGTTCCCCGTCTGGGCTCGAACCTGCACAGTTTGGGTCACAAGTGAACACACTACCCACTACTCCAGGGCAAAATGTCAAAGTAAATACGTATACTATTCCGGTGGCTTGTCATTTACTGCAGGTGTGAGATGATTGTTATCCCCCTTTTCAAAGTACGTAAACATAAACTGCGTTCTAGTGCCTCATTAAAATAGGTATAGAATCTTTTTACTAGAAATCACGACGAAGAACAATGGAGTCAAAGTATGAAAATTGTTACAAATAGAGAAACGAAGCAAAATGAAATCCAAATTAATTTAAAAAGGTAATAGTCACGTTTCGCGAAGTTTTCAAAACATCAGCTAATTGAGTTTCATTCTTCGTTCAAATCCAGACATCAAACACTATTAAAACGAAGAAAAGGTCGCAATGATATATTTTTAATATAAAATCAGATAAGCAGGTGGAAAGGGCAAAGACAAATTGAATTTTCAATTCACCATTTGTGGAACCGGGAGTGAAATTCCATGTTCTTATCCTTTACGGCAGCTTATCTTGATGAAAGTCTGTTTATTTATTCCTTGCAAGGAGTCATAAATTCAATGATCTATAGATATAACGAATTTAAGTGAATAAAGTACAAGGATTCCAGCCACATGTTGTCGGTTAACAAATACCTTCTCTTCAGTGATCCCTTGTCACAAAATGTATATCTGTCAAATATCCTTGTCAATTGCGTTATTATTTGCCATTATTATTTCTAATTTATCCTTGTTGGTGCTCCCCTCCTTATTGGAAGCCTAAAGAATGGCTATTCTTCTCACTCCTTGTTACACAAAAGTGGCATACCCATTAACCCATTCGTCTTACTGTAACGTTATCCGACATGAATTATGAGGGTTCGTCCTTTGATTGATTTGATACAATTTTTCTCAAAAAAAAAAACTGACGTTATAAACGCAACGCAAACAAACGACAAAAACACATAAAAACCCAAACGAATCGAAAAGGGTTGGCGGCTGTCGTCATCGGTGGTGTATCCTTTTTTGCGATTCAACACCCCTTCAGGCGTTGTTTGCACACGAAAATGTGCGCCGATTGTCAGGATAATGAAGACAAATATTATTGCTGCAACTACTTTCACGCACGCAACTCATTGGAGCGAGTGCTACTGCTGCAGGGTGGGAATAACTATTGTACGTGACATATGCGAGAGTCCTGCAGTATGCGGTTGCCAGGAGCTACGAAATTAGGGGAAAACATATCAAATATCAAGAACTTTTTTCTGGTAGAAATTAATTGCAACACTAGACCTCGATGCCATGAGTAAGAAAGGATGAAGGGAATTACATCAGTACGGGTTGTAGTGAAAGAGAAATCACCTCTCTATTGGGCTACGCTGCCAACAGCAATAAATCAGACTAATTTCCCAAGGATTTTCCGCCCTGGGCATGAGCATGTTGAATGTGTAATTTATTGGCATTTATTGTGACCACATATGTGATGTTAGTGTTTGGCTCAAGGCTGTCAGGGATGGTGGAGAGACGTCGAACGAAATTTGATTGATGCTGGAAGTTTGTCATGCAAATTGATGGAAAAATTAAGGATATTTCCAGTTTTTGTGAGTGCGATGCGATGATGATGATGAGGGTTTTCGGGGTAGCCACCCAAGGTTTAGAAATTGATGGTAATTTATGATAACAGAATTGGATCGGATTTCGGGATGAATAGTGGTGCAGTGACAAATGTTCTTATGTGACATGTTCATCCATTATGTTGTATGAAGGTGATTTAGATAGGGCGAGAGGGCAATAAGTGTGGTGATTTTTCACGTGGGATAGGTGGTTTAACAAATTCCTTGTTCAATAGATATTGTTCATATTAATTTGTTTCATATGTATATACATATAGGCATAAAACGGGATCGTATTCGAAGCTCTACAGCATTAAGTTTTCAGTGACATGTGTTATATCTTTTGATTAACCTAACCACAACTCTTCATTTTGTGCTTCCATAATTGAGAAGAAAATATACAGGAAAGTTGGAATCCAACTGAAATGGATCGCAGGATACCGTAGCCCCCATCTTGAAATGGGGGTTGTGAAATATTTAAATCAAATGCAAACTGTTTTAGCTACATTTTCCGAAAATAAAGTGGGCGTGGCTGTCATCATTTGCAATGGAAGTTAAAGGATTCTGATTACATAATTTCAATAAGGGCTAACGATCACCATAAATAGTTTTGAAAAAGCTCCCAAAAAATGGTCGTGGCCCAATGTATGGACGAAAAGTAGAGAAAGTCGACGGGACAGATTTTTCTCGAAATCTGATGTAAAAATAACTAAATTACCTATGTACATTTTACCAACATTATACCAATAAAAATGTTTTAACTTTTTGTCCTAACTTTTTTGGTTTTCCACTTTTCCAAGGTTTGTGTAACTGTTTGTGAGTTAGTAAAACTCAACTCTAGTCCTAATTGCAACCTTCTACATCTAACGGTTCAAATGTATGAGGCTGCGCTAGACAGACGGATAGAGAACTGACTCTCACTATAAGGGTTCCGTCCTTACTTTTTGTTCTTCGACAATACCTGAACCATGGTAACAAGACTGAAATAATTTTTTTAGAAACTAAAGGGCCATTTATTATCTTTGAAATAAATTTCGGATAAGACTTCTACAATTGTATAAATAAATAATACTGCAACTGCAACACTGGTGTATATAATTGATTTAGCTTTATGACCTACATACATGGTTTCAACTGTAGGTACTGGGACACCCTGTATGTGCTAGCAAATACGTGGAAAACTATGTATGCATTTCGACAAGTAGAGTAAGATTGTAGTTGATGTCTAAAGCTTCAGCTTGTCTTGTCAGTTTTATTGGAATATCGTAGTCAATTCGAGCTATGAACGTTGAACTCGGGTGATGACCCTGTATCCAGTCGACTATGTCAGATAAATTTTGAAATAGTCAGGGCGATGACCATCATTTGAAGAGCGGCAAGAGCAGCATAATAGCCAATTGCACAAGAATGAAGGATATATTATGTTTATATTGTAAAAAAAAATGGAATTAAGTTGATAAATGCAACGGGACCAAGGAAAATCTATCCGTTTCATAGCCAGCAAGATTGCAAGAGGCGCCACTGCTGTACACAGCTTTATTAAGGACCCGGAGAAGTATGGAAAAAACCGCAAAGCAACAACATGTCAGGAAAGGCGGGCGATACTGAGAGCTGCTTCAAATTCAAGGCTCTCCGTAAGTAAAACTAAGGCAGAAACTGGAGTTACAGCTAGCAGATCGACTGTTCATCGCGTGATATTCGTACAGAAGGCCAGCCATATTCGTCATGAAAAAATGAAGATGAAACCACCACTGAATGCGGCACGTAAAATCCAGCGACTTGATTTTGCAACAAGTCACATCAGGTGGAATCGAAAGTGGCATACCGTCGTCTTTTCTGATAAAAAAAAATTTAATTTGGACGGACCTGATGGATACAGATGTTATTTCCATGATTTGAGAAAAGAAGAAATACATCTTCAACGGCGGCACAGCATAGACGGTGGTGTAATGGTATGGGGAGCAATAAACTGTTACAGAACTGTGGAGCTGGACTTCCAAAGCTCCAAAATGACGGCAATCACTTACAAATCGATACTGGAAAGAGTTTTTCCGCAGTTTTCGTAGATATTTGGTGGACAGCGATGAACTTTCCAACACGACGATGCACCGATACATACCACACGGACAACAAAAGCCTGGATTCGGAACCAAAATGTAAACCTACTTGCATGGCAGCCATATTCACTCGACCTGAACATCATGGTAAACGTGTGGAGTTGGCTTTCAAGAAAAGTCTACGAAGGAGGAAGGCAATATGATGAAACGGAAGAGATTATTGAAGCCATAAAACGAGCCTGGTCCGAAATTTCGTTAAATTATTTGACAGCACTCTATGAATCTCTACACAGCAGGCTATTTGAAGTGATTCAGCGATCAGGAGATAGTACCCATTACTAAAAACTATTGCTACTCTTTGAATAAAAGCAACATTTATTTATACAAACAAATTTTGTATTGTTTTTACCTTTTAAGCTTCTAATAGGTAGATTTAGCTACTGTTCGTAATCAAGTGAGACAAAAAAAAAAAGGTAAATTTTATGACCTTTTTGGGAAAAGCGTCATAAAAGTTGCATTTACCAACTTAATCCCATTTTATTTTTTACAATATAAACATATAACATTTCTTGTGCAATTGGTTTTTCCCCGATTAGCGAATGTTTTGAAAAATATCGTAAAATTAAAACAAAAAACTGCCTGTTCGTAATCAAGTGAGACGGAGTGTATGTAGCTGCACTTTATTGGAACAAAAAAGTTCTGACAACTTCTATTCCATTATATTGAAATCATTCAAAATATCTGACTTCCACACCCACCAGATTTCCAATCCATCATCATTTCGAACAACTTCTGACGATGAAAAGGAAATATATAGATTATTTCGTCGTAGTAAAATCCATAAAAATATGGGCGGGCTGGGAAGTATCAGGCAATGTGAGGAAAACATCGCCACAGCATCAGTACCACATAACATCTCATCGGCATCGCAGAGGACATGTCACATCGGGCTGTCATGTTATTTTTCTTCCCAAAAACACTGACAGAGGAAAAGAACACGATTGACGTATTGCAAATTGATTTCCATGTCGCTGTCAAAAATGTCATCTCTAGACTTTTTGTATTCACCTACCTCCTACTAGGTACTGTGCTGTGCCTCCTCAGCTACTAGAGAATATAGAAAATGTGAAAACTGACTGGCAGATGAAATTTTCCTCAATATACGGAAAATGTCATCTGCTCGTGATGGGTGCTGACATTGCCATTACACCCATCGAAACATGTGTATCTGAGGCAGTGCGGTACGATGGGAGTACGTAATCATCGTCATGTTGCGTTACTAACCACAAAAACCACTTCCTCTTGTTGATGGGGTGTAGATTGTATATACTCGTATGTAGTTCAAAATGAATACGAGAGAAACCTACAGTCACATGTAAGCTCTCATGCACTAGAGTTGAACTAACATAATGCTGCTTGAATTGGTATCGACTTGCATATGAGGTGAAGTGAAAATAGTACATGAATTTGCATATTAAAAGTGCGTATTCTTACCAGACTAATATCACCGAGCATAGAGAATATTTTCATAACATTCCTGTTTCTTGGTAGTATGTGCAGTTATCGATGTAACATGATTTTCGACTGTGTCTGTCAACGATAAATATGTACATATGTACATAAAGTTCATAATCCTTTGTGGAGTACGTAATAATAAGATTTTTTTTTGTTTCTTTTTATATCCCACGGATGGCAGGCTGGGCACAAGCAGGAGGCTTTTTTCCATGTGAATATGAAGGTACTAGAACAAGCCAGACACGACTGTCTAGACCATTAGAACCGTATTTTCTTTCTTTAAAAATCGTAAACTGTGATTCTTTTAACAATAAATAAATATGTAATTCAGTCATACCCACACTCCGAAACACCACTGAAATGAGAAACTTATACATAGAATGTTTCCAGAATAAATTTAGCGTTTAAAACAAGCAAACAGAATTTTCTATTTAATTAAGTGGAATGTTGCTGCGATGTATGCGTATAATTCAAGAACTGCTAAATCGATTTCGATGTTGTTTGCCTTACTGATTAGGTAATTTCTTTCAGAATATTTATAGTAAAACATCACGCTGAGTTCTGTAAAAGCTGAGCAATTATAACGAATTTACCGGCGGGCCAGCTAATTCTTTTATATTTCAATGTTGAACTAAATGTACTCGTATACAGTCTCACATATGAGGTTATCTGCCAAAAATGTCCGTCAGTACTTCCTACAAATGAACCACCAATGAAAATCTAAAAACGCCAAACACTCAAGCCCTTCAATTGCAAACATGGTTATGGGAATCCGTAATCCGTAACTAATAAAACGTAACTACAACAGAAAGTTGAAAAAACATTTTTCCTTGGAAAAGTGAAATGAATATGCATTTAGAGAATCGTAAAAATTTACGCATTTTTAATCAAAAATAGTATAACGGTTTAGAAAAAAAATCGTGCAAATATGTTCAAAACCACATAAACCACAACTCTAATAGTATAATAAACCCGATCATGTGCAGTATAGGTAAAGCTATTAATAAATCAATCATCTTCCCTATCTTCAAAAAAAAAGAACATAAACTATCCTAGCAATTAGAGAGGTATCTTCTTTATAATTTGCATAACAAAGATAATGATGAGAGTCCTCGGATAGGTTAGGTTAGGTTAGGTTGGGGGGGGCTGTGCATCTCTAAAGGTGCTAACCCGGGTTCTGTTGGGCCATTGTGGTTCCCCCTGGGTTATGTTGCCGCATCTAATGCTGTTACACGTGGATATTGCTAAGTTTGTTCAGGGTTTTACGACATTTACACATTGTTCTAGATGGATTTATTTTCTTTGTGAGGATTGTCAATACTGCTCTATCAATGGCGAAGATTTCAGCTTGAAAGACGCTGCATTCATTTGGGAGTTTGAGTCGTTAATCTGTAGATACTTACAGAATACTACTGCTCCGGTTCCCATTTCCAATTTAGACCCGTCAGTGAAGAACTGGATATCCTGTTTATTTATTAATGTTTCGGACTCCCAATCTTGTCTTTTGGGAATAAGGATGCAGTATTTCTATTGAAATCGTGGTATGGAATAACGTAGTCCGAGTACTTGTTGGGTCAACAATTCTATATATGTGAAGTAAGATCCCCGACAGTATCAACGTTGTTTCCAAAGACCGGATGTTTTAAGATGGATTGCGCTTTTGCATGCCAGGCCTTTTATGTACTCCTGCAAGGAAAGAAAGTGAGGTAATATTTCTAACCTTGCTTGTGGTGTAAATCTCAATGCTTCTGTTACTTCTATACATGCTAGTCTTTGTAGCTTAGTGAGGTTGTTAAGATAGCAGATTTTGTCCATTACATTCCACCATAATAGTACTCGGTAGGTAAGTATAGTGGATTATATGTTGTCGTTTTACTCAGCGTTTATCAAAGGTTTTCTTGCATGCGTAGAACGCACACAGTGCTTTTTTTCATACGTTCTATAGAATGGTTTCATTGGATAGTTTCAGAGGTATTCCATTAAGTTTTGGTAGTTAGTTTTTGAAGTTAGTTTCCTTCTTCTTGTGAATAGGACCAGTTCTGTCTTCTCTGAGTTGACCTTTAGTCCATTTGATTCCGCCCATAAGGAGAGATCTTTCAGTGCCAATTCCATAATACCGCTGTTTTAAATGCTTGACATTAACCAAGATTGCTACTCGTATGTCATCTGCGAATGCTACCGTCTTTATTCCTTTGTTCTTTAGAGTTTTCAGAATTTTATTAACGACAGGAAGCCACAGGAGTGGTGAAATGACGCCTCATTGTGGAGTACCCCTAGTAACTGTTTTCGTTATTTCACTCTCGCCTATCTATAAATTAATAACTCTGCTATAAAGCATTGGCTCAATCCATTCCATTACCATTGCCCTAGCTTCTATTCCCTCTAGAGCCGCTTTAATAGATTCTGTTTTCATATTATTAAAAGCTCCTTCTATGTCCAGGAATGCAACTGGAGTGTTCTTTGTAGTGAAGGCTTTTCTCAATATTTGATACGACTGCATGATTTGATGATTTTCTGTATAGCATGTTGAAACATGGCTGGAATGATATCGTCTGGTCCTGCGGATTTGTAGGGTTTGAACGAATTAACTGCACAAGCTATTTTATGTTCTTTGATAATATCATCTTTGTTTTCCTTGAATTCATTAGATTTATCTACGAATGGTGTTCCATATTCCGAGTGTTCTAGATCACTGCTGCCTGGATGGTGGGTTTCCATCAAGAGTTCTAGCGTTTCTTGGCCAGATTCTGTCCAGGAGACATTATTACGCTTAATGTATCCTGGGGCTCGTGTTCTCGATGAATTGACAGAACAAATAGGAGTCCTAAATCAGAGGCTATATGCATGGGTGGAACAAAACAATATTTTGATAGAATATTAGGTAGGCTTTAAGAAAAGGTATTCTACTGTGGATAATCGTCCACCTGAAGCTTGCAGAAAAAAAGAAAGTAAATGGCTTTTTTGTCTATAAAATTTCCCAAAAACTACTTATCTACAAGCTCCATGAAATGAGAGTGTCAAATCTTCACGAATTTCATAGAATGCATATGCCTTAATACGCAGTCGGCTGCTTGGACAGAAAGCGAGCTCTCTGAATATTTTGGGATATTTTTGGGAGTGAAACAGAGGTTCTTATTATTGCCTCTACTCTTCGCACTATACGAGTATATAAACAACTTGGGAGGAGGTCTCACCATCAAGTCTTTAAGCGTAGGTTAGGTTAGGTTGAGGTGGCTGTCGGCAAAAAAAAAGCCAACACACTTAAACCAGTAATTTTGGGACGCGGCCTCTAACCTACTCGTTAAACCATTTGGAGCTATTGATGAAGCGCAGAAGGTCCCTAACGTAAATATTATTCAGATCATTTAGGTCGTTGAAACAGAAGGATCCTAAGTGGAGTTTCGTTCTTTGGGAAAGAGCTGGGCAGGTCCAAAAAAAGATGAAGAATTGTCTCTTCCTCCTACTCGTTTATGCAATTTCTGCAGAAATCGTTTGAGAAGACGTCAAGCATTATTACATGCTTGCCTATTAGACAGTGTCTAGTTATTGTGCTTTAGCCAAGACAAGACTTCCTTTATTGCCATTATATCCGCCTGGAATACGCTACAGTGGTTTGGAAGAGAAAGAGAAGTTTAAATTAAGCCTATCAGAGAAGACACCACCACCCACCCCGTCGTTAGTTTTTGAACCGTCGGTATAGAAATGTACCGACTTATCTTCCGTAAAACCACTCTTCCCAGAATGCTCTGGAAGGGATGGTAACTTGGAAGTTTTTTGTAAAAATTTAGCTTGAGTATGGTGTAGTCAATGTCTTCAGGGAAGATATTAAATTTGTTTAAGATGAAGACGTGGCCATATACTTTTTTGGACCACTGTGGAGTAGCTTTAAGGCGAATAGTTGAGTTAGCTGCCATTTGCCTGCCATAAATGTCGAGGGGTGTTAAATGAAAATTAATGTCCATAGCTTCGGAAGGTGTCGTCCGTAGTGTTCCGCTAATGCACAGACAAGCTTAATAACTTCCGGTTTATCCCCTTGTCCAAGGCAATCCACCAGACAACTATCCCATACATAAGGATCAGTCTAATGACCGAGATATAGAGCCAGTGAGTTAATTTGGGTTATAAGCCCCAATTGTTCCCAATGGCTTTTTTGAAAGAGAAGAATGTGACAGTGGCTTTCTTAACTTTTTCATGTATATTAGGTTTCCAGCATAGTTTCCTTTTCAAAATAAGACTCAGATATTTTGCTTTAAGCTTCTTTCATTAAGGGATGGAGGCTCAATATGTGGGATTATATATTTCCTTGAGAAGAGGATTAGTTCGGTTTTGTGGGGATTCACTCCTAAACCACGCCGAGCTGTCCATCTAGATAGCTTATTCAAAGCGTTTTGTAGGAGCACTTTTAAGGTAGTGAGGTGTTTTTCGGAGACTGCTATAGCACCAGTCTTTAAGCGTAAGATGTTAATGTATGCAGATGATATGACTATTTTGGCGGACGATGTAAAATTTAACTAGAAGATTACTGTGAGAAATGGAACCTGCGAGTGAACCTGTTTAAATCCGAGATTATCGTATTCAGGAAGGGGACAGGTTGTCAAATCGAGAAAACTGGATATTTAAAGGAGAAAGAATAAGAATAGTATTTCATTATACATACATAGCAGTTTCGCTTACACCGAAGATAACTTTTGCCAAATATATGGGGAAAAGAAACACTGCAGCGAAAATAAGAATAAATGCATGGCAATGCTTTCTGGCAAAAACAATATTTGAATTTGATGAAAGAAGGCTCTCCAAAAATATTACTCGCACTGGGATAAAATAGATATTTCACTGGAAATACTCAGAGCTGTTGCAGCAACTAAAATGGAAAGGACACCAGGAAAATCTGCAAAGAGTAATTGAAAGTAACACACGCTTTTATAAAAAAAACTTGATAACTCAGAAGGCCAACATTATTTTATTGATACGTTTCTAACAAAATACTCGTATCTTGGATATATGACCTGATTTGCCTCTGTATAATGAGAGAATTTAATTTAATTTAATTTAATTTTGGTGGGGGCGAAAGCCCCCATTTATTTGGCTTATTATAAGCTACAACTAACTTAAGGCTAAAACTTAAACCTAAAACTTAAAATTAAAACTTAAAACTAAGACTTAAAGCTAAGGAAAACGGTGAAGGAGTTCGGTTTTGAGGCAGGGAGTGTTGAGGTTAAAATCAAACTGGGTCAGGTTTGAGTTCACTTTTCGCAGCATACGGAAAATTGGTTCATTAGATCCATATGAAGTGCGGTGGGATGGTAGATAGAAAAGACGAGGGCATCGTAAATGTCGTGGGTTGGTATTGAAAAAAATTGAATTATAAAGAGATGCGCCATCGGCAGAGCCTGAAAGAAGTCGATGAATGAAAATAATGTCTGCAACATCTCTGCGTTTCTCTAGAGTACTCAGGTTGATGAGGTTGAGGCGGTCTTGATAGGGAGGCAAGATAAATGGATCGTTCCAAGGAAGACCTCGAAGGGCAAATCGAAGAAATCGACGTTGAACATTCTCGATTCTGGTCACATGAACTTGCTGAAAGGGTGACCACGTTTGACTGGCATATTCAAGGAGGGGGCGCACAAAGGTAATGTAGAGGGATCTGGTCACGTAAGGGTCGGAGAATTCTTTGGACCATCGTTTGACAAAGCCAAGTGATGAGTTAGCTTTACGAATTATCTCATCAATATGTGAACGGAAATTTAGTTCCCTATCGTACAATATACCAAGATCGCGGAGAGATTGAACGATGGATATTGGCCATGGGGAAGGTAAAGGCGGCCGGAGGACACATGGTGCTTACATGATAAGGTAATGGATTGACATTTGGCGATATTGAGCTCTAAGCGATTTTTTAGGCACCAGTTCGATTCGAACTATCAAGGTCTTGTTGAAGGAGACAGTAGTCATGAGGTGAAGAGATGGCTTTGAAAAATTTGGTATCATCAGCGTACAGAGAGAGGGAAGAGTGTTTAATAACCCTCTCGACATCGTTTATGGTTAGAATGAAGACCGGTTTTCCAGGTAAGAAGATATCCATTTTAACAATATGGGTTCGAAACCGCTGGTAGACAATTTGAAGAGGATTAAATTATGAGATATCTTATCAAAAGCCTTACTAAAATCAATTGCAATAACGTCGACTTCTTTGCCATTCTCTAAGGCAGACAGGGTGAAGGACACGAATTCGACTAAGTTAGTGGTAGTTGATCTACCTTTCAGAAAGCCGTGTTGGGTGGGAGAGAAGAAGTGAACATACAGCATTTTTTAGACTCTAAAAGAATTCAGACTCATTTCCTTTGGAACAACCCGTCTGCCAGAAAACGAAATGATACGTGTAGAGATAAGTATATAAGAAATGTCCGTAAACCTAGTGTTCATGTTTATGTTAATGCCGATTTGAAAATATATCACTGCGTGAGCATGCCCATTATTAAATTAAACTACCTTAAATAAGGTCTGGAAATGGTGCTGGAAGGAAGGGCTCAGAGGGAGCCCTACTTTATCAGAAATAGATAGTTCACAGTGTTATAACCTTATTGCTGAAACGCCTTCAAATTTAGTCTCCAAAGGAAGTTAGATATTTTATCACAATGGACCAATAGGTCCCGTGTAAGCTCGCTTTGAGACGCACAGACCGCCAACCTGACCTAACCTAAGTAAGATATTTGGAACCAATTGTAAGACGCTAAAACTCTCTTCGATCCACACTTTGATAAAATCCTAAGCAAAACAACAACGAATATTTTGGCGCTAATACTATGTAGGACCTAGCCTACAAATGGAGTTGCTCAAATTCATTAAGAAACAAATTGGATCTTCTTCAAAACATGATATATCGGACTTAACGAACGAATCTTCTTCCAACAATCAGATACATGTACATATATTCCACTTATGCGGTGCGAAAAGGTTAAACAAAATTCAGCACACAAGCTACAATGAGACACTTGAGTGAAGATTATGCGCGCTACACGTTTATACACAATAGGTTCGGGAAAATCTTTAAAATTGTCCGCCACTGTACGCATTTGAATCACTCAGCTTTACAACGATTTAACAGAAAGTTCTGAAGAACTCCTAGTCCTGAAGACATCATGGTCAGAGGTACAAGTCTGGGTACTTGTAGAGCCAGCCAAAGACTCTAAACTCTTTCCGTTTGGTGTCAAAGCTGATGAGTTGTTGATTATTGAGCAGCTTTCTACTCAGAATAAGATCACACTTAATTTATTTCCTGGACATCAAGCCATCATGTTTCCAAAATCAAGGAACAGCTGAGCATATTTTGTGCATATCTCCTGCTATAGCTCGTAGTATACTAAGCGATTCTGAGATTTTTGCATGGCCTGGATTTTACGAAGCAAACTTAACCTCCGTTCTCAGAGCGAAATAAGTGGTATAACACAAATGACTTTTAAGGTCATATTGTTTGTTCGACGGATAAGGCCCTTATCCCATCCTCACTTTAATAAAAGAGAAGATAAAAACTTAAGACCCGTTATTTTAAATGGAGCCCTAATAAATTGAGATTTAATCCGTTAAAAATCGTTCTTTTGTTTATGACTCATCACATGGCTACATGCAGTTCTGTTAAAAAAATCGCTAACTTCTAAGGTGTAACAAACTTAAACTTTTCAACTATTTTAAAGCCCACCCACTTCTACCTCCCGGTTGAGACTTCTGTCATTGATACCTTACCTCACGCTTGGCTTTTAACAATGAGATCCCACATAATGCCGGAAGCAGGAGCAAACGTAACGAAATATCTTGCTGTGCTACACTACTAGTAACCAATAAACATTGCAACACTTTTGGATAATAACTGCACAGTTAGTGCCCATCAAACCCCCGGTTTGGGTACAACCTACACATAAGGCATCCAGTTACTGCCATCTCCGGAGTAGAATCCAACAAAACGGATCGCAAAGTAAATGAAGACATTTCCTTTAGTAGCACACTCCCACACGATGTTGTGCAACGAACGTGCCATGTACATGAGTATACCTTCTTCACTTTACCTGGCTGTGTTTGTTCTCCTAGTCGCCGCCGCTTGACTTGCCACCTAATTGTGTTCCACCATTGAATGCACTTAATTGAGTCGTTCATTATTTACCTTACAGTTACCCACTGCAGCAGGTTAATGCAGCAGTGGAGTCTGCACACGATGTACCTAGAGACAGACCACCGACTCACAGAGTAGGTTGCCGGGGCTAAAGTCATTCGGTGTCATGCACCGACAAAGGTGGCTTGTTGCAAATTTAGAAATGTGTCACCACGTGGCATCGACATTTGGGCGTAGCTGCTGCTAAATTTTGGCCAGGTCCACATGTTAAATGGGGTCTCCACCACAAAGGCAGATACAGAACGGATACCAATTCACAATAATATCGCTTGGTTGCTTGTTACGTTTTCGACAAGAAGCAAGCGGCGGCAACAGTAACAACAGAGCTGACAGCCGGCAACGTTTAATGTTTCGAAAGGTTGAGTTTATGTGCCAAATGATGGCAGGCTTTGATGTTTTGCCGCCTGGATGCCAGTATGCGGAGCGCAGCGAGTGGTGGATGAGCGAGAAGTGGCAGAGGTGAGTGGTTCTGCGGCGCGTTTTCTTTCTCAGTGAGCCCTGGACTCAACGGATAAATAGTCCCACAAACTTTGGCAGACAGACAGATAGGCAACACGACAAGAGGCTATTTACACAGCGGAATACAGCGAACGGAATGACATGTTGATTTGATAAGAGTAATGACAAGATGACGTGATTTTATAGGCGGCGACAGCAGTGAACGAGCGAAATATGTGCCGGAAAATGCATAAAATTTAAGTAGTCGTGCTGATGTGTGTGCGTGGGGTACTGCATGACTATGAATGGAGGGAATAAATACTTCTCCCAGCTGATTGAGTCATTCGAAGAGCATTGAAGGATGATTTTCATGCTGCCCGTTTGCAATTCGTTGAGATTTTAAGTTTAAGAAAAATTGTTACCTGCTATGAAAAATCTGTATTAACGACTTTTCTGACGAATTATCTAAAACACAGTTAAATATATCGTCAGTGGCGTACCTAGCTCTGAAAAATTACAAAGACATGCTTGTGTTGGCATCACAGTCCCTATGCGCTCATGACTAACTATGGCACTGAAATCTTTTGGTGATCTTCTGCCGCTGCACGCTATAAAACTTTTCCAAGGCCGAACCGCTGTCAACGTAACATGGAGGAGGCGTTTCAACAGCAGGTACATTGCTCACAATAGTAAATATAAGGTATTTACAACTATGGGGGGGGCGAGAAATGTGAAACCATCGAGAAATCTCTAATGTACTGTGTAAGGAGAATATTTCATCTTTCACCCAGTATACCAAACTATGTAAATAGATTTCTCTTCATTATTCGCAAACCATTATTAAAGTGGTTCACATGCCAAACTACATGCTCGAAAAAAAAAAAAGTTTTCCGGGCTATACAAAGGATGGTTTGAGGAGTTGTTGAGCAAAGTGCATGGTTGTAGGATGAACCTTAATGTCAATTATAGCAAGAGTTGGAAGCCTGGACTTTATGAGCTCATCTCCAAGCTGTCACTGGTGCGTTAGCAAGTATTAGTGCGGAAGCGGCAAAAATGGGTTTAGTGGTGAATGAGGGTAAAACAAAATATACGCTGTCAACAAGAAGGGACACACAACATCGACGAATCGGACAGAACATCACGATAGACAGCTACAATTTTGAGGTAGTTAGGGACTTTGTCTACCTCGGCTCGCTGTAAACTCTGATAATGACACCTCAGCAGAAATCAAGCGAAGAATTACACTTGCCAACCGCTGTTTCTTTGGCCTAAGACGGCAATTGATTAGTAAGGCCTTGTCAAGAAACACTAAGGAGGCTCTATATAAGACCCCTAACATCCCTGTCCTGCTCTATGGCGCAGAAGCATGGACCCTAGCAAAAGCGGATGAAGATCTTCTTGGTCGTTTCGAACGCAAAATTCTTCGAGTGATTTTTGGTCCCGTTTGCGTTGACGGGCTTTGGAGGAGGAGATTTAACAGCGAACTCTACGAGCTGTACAGCGACATGGACCTGGCCAGAAAAGTGCGCATCAGTCGTCTAAGATGGCTAGGACATGTAGAGCGAATTGACACCAACGCTCCGGCCGAAGAGTCTTCGATTCCAACCCGGAGGGACAACGCAGTAGAGGAAGACCTCGCCTTAGATGGCGCGCACAAGTGGAAGGGGACCTCAACCAACTTGGAGTGTGCAACTGGAGGCAGTTAGCCAAAGATCGCGCAAACTAGAGAGGCGTATTGGTTGAGGCCCAGGTCCACCCCGGACTGTAGCGCCACCTAAAGTAAGTAAGTATCTCCAAGATGAATAAACTAGAACTAACATCGGAATCGCTGCACAGAACAATCTATATTATTAAGTCACGATTTGCAGCATAATAATTATTTTCGTGGTGATTGCATCATCGAGTAAGTAATGATGATGTTGAAGCTACGGGGAGAACTTCTCAAGCTTATTTATGTGCCATATAGGAAAGATTTACCAATATTCTGTAATACATAAAATTTGGAGGAGATGGAGGATATTTTTCATTTTCTTGGTAAATGCCCAATTGTACGAGAAACGAGGAGACATATCTTCGGAAGCGACTCCCTGTCGGAGGACCAAACCGTAACCCTCCTTATCGAAATCAAGGTTTCAAACTTCTATTCTAAAAATGCATTAGCTTATCGGGAGAGGAAACTAAATGGAAACTTAAAAAAAAACTTTTGGGTATATGTGTACATATATTTAAATTGAAAACTTATATGTATGAATAACAAATTATTAAGTAAGCGGACGGCAATGTTTACTAATTTTTGTTAATAAATGAATGTATTTAATTTCGGGTGCATGACTAATAAAAATCTTATAATCAAGAAAAAATCTAAATTACAACAGAATAATAGACCATTCTCCCAACTTTAAATTAGCAGTCCCGCTCAACTTCCATCTTCCAAGCGGATGTACATACATATGTATATGCAACCGACTCGCGTGCCAGAGAATACACTACACGTAACCTCCGAAGATCCCAAATCAACATCTTTTACAAAATCAACCAGCGATAAACTTGTTTGGAACGACTGCATCAAAGGAAATGAGATTGCATATAAACTTGCAAAGAGAAGGTTTACAATTTCACTTTCTCAGCCCTGTGTCACTTATCCATACACAACTTATGTCGCTTATCCATACACAACTTAAAGCCACAACTAAACATTTAGGAACTCCAAGAAAGGCTCTCAAAATAGAACTCAACTCACGACAAAAATGTAAGCTATTTATTTAAGCTAAGAAAAATTGATGCTTTCAAGGAGTTAGGACTCTCTCAGGCCGAGAAATTACAAGGAGACTTAATAGAAGTAAGACTGTTGTAAACAGTTGTCTTGCGGATCCAACAACACTATTGGAAAAATCAAAAAGGACGCACGGCAGAAGCAACAACATTGCGAGAAAAGTGGTTAATTCTACAGCTTGCCTCAAATTCTACTCTACCAGCGACTAAAATAAGGGTATCAGCCAGCATAGCAACGGTCCGAAGGATAATACGAAAAAGTGGTACTATACAGAAAAGAAAACTTAAAAAGAAACCTGTTTTGAGGCAAGTACACAAGGAGCATCGAATGAATTTTGCAGGAGAACATGTCGCTTGGAGCAGTGAATGGAAACGCGTTGTCTTTTCGGATGAAAAAAAGTTTAACCTTGACGGCCCCGATGGTTACAACTTTTATTTCCATGATCTAAGAAAGGAGGACCCTATTTTGGGAAGACATCACAGCCGTACATCAGGTGTAATGTTGTGGGAAGCTATTACATACTATGGCACAATCGAGTTGGAGTTTTTATCCACAACAATGAACGGAACAACTACGTTTGCTAGAACGGTCATTTTCAAAAGTGAAAAACATTTTCGGACCCCTGCCTTGGATATTCCAACAAGACAATGCCCCCATCCACACTTCCAGGGTTGTTAGAAGTTGGATTCAATCAGAAAACGTGGAACTTTTGCCATGGCCGCCCTATTCACCGGACTTAAACATAATCGAAAATGTTTGGGCATGGTTATCTCGTAAAGTGTATGAAGGCGGCAGACAATTTGAAGACAGGGACACTTTAATCGAAGCTATTCGTGATGCCTGGGCCCAAATTTATCTTGATTATTTAAAAAAAAACTGTATGATTCTATTCCAAACCGTCTTATAGAAGTCATATCGAAAAATGGCGGGCATACTCATTATTAATGTAGAAAAACGTAATAAATAAATGTTTAAAAACCATAAAATGTAAACATTTTATTCATTTTTTCCTTTCTTTCGAAGATTTTGCATGTGGCCTCATCCTAGTGCCGCATCTTTTTATCCGCTTTTCAAGTAGTTCATTGTTTGATCTTGGGAAATTCCAACGGTAGTTTCTTATTTACCCTTTAATTTTATGACTTCCTGTTGGGAAAATATGTGCCTGTTCACAGGTAGTAAAAGTTTCCGGGTACAAAATTTCCAAAAGGTATAAAGATTGAAAATCGATTGCAAAATGTATGGCCTCATCCTAGTGATCGCCAGTGTATATGGAGAATTGCAGATTAGAAGTCATCCTAGATAACGAAAGGTAATTTCTAAACCATTGAAGAAGAGACACATATGCACGCATTTTCGACAAAAGAACCTTACGCCAAATTCTGTCAAATGCGTTTGAAATATCAAGCGCAACCATCTTAGTTTCGTCGAAGTGATGAACAGATTGGTTCCACTTCTCGGTGAGATATGCCATCAAATCACTAGTGTACCTGTTGCCACGAAAACCATACTGCCGGTCATTGAGGATTTAGATATTCTATAAGCTAACGATTTATCAGTGTTCCCCACGACCTTGAAAAAATTTACGTAATGGGTTTCGTCTTTTTTGGGGACTGGCTGGACAAATGCTGTTTTCGTTTACTCGGAAAGTGCTCTAAAGAGTAGGATAGACAGAAAAGCTTACGCAGAGGTTTTGTCAGCATGAAAGAAAATCTCTTCACAAGTATGAGGGAGATACCATGTGTACCAGCGGATTTGTGTATGTTAAGACCTTTGAGTACCCCTGCAACTGTACGAGTGTGAATGTGAACTTGTCCTATGGAAAATGCGACGCTCTCAAGTACAGGCGGAGACAAAACATTATTTGACAGCAAAGTGCAGATTGACTCTTTCTAAGGAGCTGACTGTATTTTTAATATTTTTGACCAAATATTATAATTGTACCGTAGTAGAGTTGTAAATCAAGTACAGGCGGAGACAAAACATTATTTGACAGCAAAGTGCAGATTGACTCTTTCTAAGGAGCTGACTGTATTTTTAATATTTTTGACCAAATATTATAATTGTACCGTAGTAGAGTTGTAAATGCATTTTCAATTCTTATCGTCATTTAATACAATTAAGAACAATTTTGCTAGAACTATTCACCATTTTCAACACTTATATTTTCTGAACTTATAACTACTGAAAAAGGTGCTGCTCTAAAGTTAAAATTTTAACTACATCACTCATTCATTCAAAAAGCGAACCCCTCTGTACACTTAAAAAAAAAAAACTCAACCAGTTTAGGGCATTGTTTACCTCTTAAGTGCTTGAACAATTTCACATTTCTTTAAAACGTCCATGGCTCTGTTTTAAAAATCATTTTAAAGCCCTCTCTATCCCTTCGCGACGTCAACGTACTCCTCTCACCATGGTTCTATGTGATGTGTACTTTTCCAGTTATCCAAGTGAGGCAACTTGATATGTTGTTGCTTTTTTTTTCTGTTATCCTGCCAGTTAGCTACCCTAAAATTGTTATTGTTTCATTTTCTGTGCACTTCTGACATTCAATAGGGTTGACAAGGACTCTGCCATAACCCTTGATAACTTAAACAAAAATAACAACCCTTACCCAGCTTTTTGTAAAATCTCAAAGTAAAATTTTAAATTAAAAATAAACCAACAACGGGAGAGGACTCAAAAATAGGAAAAAGTATACAAAACAATAAGAAACGTAAAGCCAAAAACAATTGTCGAACGAGATGATGATTGACGTGAAGTGATGTGACGTGCCATTGCAAACGATAAAGGGATATAATGATGAGGGGATTTGTCGCAAGAGCATTCGAGCGAATCGGGGACATGCACTAGATGGCAACAATATAAAGCGAACCGTATGCGTGTCGTCTTTTGTGTGGCTCTGCAGAATTACTTAAATGTCGCATTGTGAAATTATTTTAATTGTGTGTCACCTCTTGAACAGGATCACAGAATGAGGGTTCGGTCTCATCTCCTAGGTAGCTCATGCAATGAGTAAGGCTTATTTAGATCGCTGCGCGTGATGGTTCAATGCACCGAGTAAAGCCTGTTGTTGTCGGGCACCTCATGCGACCTACGTAAAAAATTGGTGTGAACTGAATTTTCAGCCATCAATAGAGAACGACGTTGATTCTTTTTTTTTTTGTGATGGGGCCTACCCGACTCAGTCGGGGATGATGAGTACTCGTAGAACATAGTGATGATGACATAAATTCCTACCCCTAATTTTGTGGCTTTTAAGAAGTAATAAAGTGGTATTGTTAACGAGGACATTCGTTTAAGACGTTCCTTTTTTTATATATGTACATATTTTTTTTCCTGCTCTTATGGGGAAGGACGAACGATTTCTTTTTATTTAAATTAAGGAGGTGATCTTTGAATAAAAGATTCATGAATTATAACATTTAGAAGTGGTTAAATATGCAGTCGTTTGAAAATCACTTATTAAAAAATGTTGCATGCATTAATACGATAATGAGTTCCTTTTTTTAATAGCAGCTAGATGGGCTTTGGAACAAAAATCCTACTCATCATCTATTATTTATTACACCTCTATAGCTGGTGTAAACATTCTAATTTTATAAGAACGTAGTCGGAATTGGCATTCAAACTCGCGGTGTATATACGTGTTAGCGAGCCACCATGCTACCAACTGGACCGCTGAGATAGACGATTGTTTTTAACGGGCATTAATAAGGAGTTTAAAGGTCAGAATGATTCTGACCTCAAGCTAGAGGAGGAAAGTTTATATGTGATTAAAAATTCAAGTAGACTTCGTGGTTTTACAACATATGGATTAATCGGAATACATACAGGGTTCCTTGTGAACCTTCTTCTGTCGGACATTTTTTGAATAACTTCTGAATTATTGAACCGATTTTATTAATTAATTTTTGGTTAGAGGATCTTGTTTTGAAGCCTCCAGATGGAATCTTTTTCTAGTGCGCTTCTTCAGGATGCGTGGGGGAGCCATATGAAATAAACTATCAGTTACTTACATACATACAAAATGTAATATCTAGCAAGTTAATACGAATATAGAAATCAGAGTTATTCATCGTTATAGACTCAGAAATGCTCTATTACCATGATTTTATTAAGTCTTTGAAAACGCGCCTTTTATTTTTACCAAAAATCAAAATTCAAATTCGAAATTACTATGCATATTCAGTCATTAATACCATCCTATATTTATTTGCCACCCTTGCAAAATTATGGAGTAGTTTCCAGTTCCATCCGTTCAATATTGTGATTGCTTCCTCCATTTGTAACGTTTTCTTCCCGAAGTCCGTCTTTGCGGATTGGAGATTGGACATACACTTATGTAGTGAAAGCAGTCTTGTTTGGCTTTATAGTTGCATAAGGTGCAGAATTGGTCAAAACTTCCATTATATGGATTTCCGTTAAGGCCGAGAATTTCACTAATGTTCTGAAAATAATTGAAATTTCCTTATAACTGAATGAATCCCGGAAATAGTTATCTTCCACTAAATTGAATTCTAATTGTGATCACAGTATTCTGCCCTCAGATTGGTGAACCTTTTCAATCAGCACATCCCTTTTAGCCTGAGACTTGGATGAACTGGTATAAAGCTTTGCTAAACCCATTTCCAGGTATTACGCATAATTTAGCGTATTCGTGGATAAGTTAAACACTTTCTTCAGGTGCTTTCTGTGTAAGTTTTCATTTTCTACGAAGTCATCGACCCCCCAAAACCTGCCCAGCATCGTAGTGTTGATTTCACAACTGCGTCGAAAATTTTAGAAAAATGTTTCTACATGTTAAATTTAACATAGTGGCTTTCTGAGAAATTTATTTCTTGAAATCTAGCACTGAATTGAGTTTTACTCCTAAAGATTTGTGGTTATCTGTCACCTCCAGATGATTTCCATTAAAAAAACCACTGACGTCTCACATTTGTATTTATCTGTATTAATAAGTAAACCCCATTTTTTTGCAATGTTCAGCAAGACGGTAGATCATTTTAACTGTAGATTTTCGGGTGATTCTGTCAACAGTACTAAGTCATTCGCATACATTACACTCACGACCACTTCAGCTACCTTAATACCACCCTGCAGCTCCGTTACAAAGTCGTTAATGAATAGAGCGAATAGTAGTGGACTAAGAAGCCACCCCTGCTTAACACCATTATCTGTATAGAACCAATACGAATGATTTGAGCCATCCCAGACAGACGGTTTTGTTTCGGAGTACACGTATCTAAGGCGAAGAAATTTTGTCAATAGGCCGAATTAGGAAAGCTTGTACAATAGTGCACTTCTGTTTACTAGGTCAAAAGCACAAGAAAGTGTAAACTTTTTTTTATTTCTGGCCTGAAAAGCTCTAATTATATCATAGATGCAAGAAAGAAAATGTGATCCACTGTCAAATAATTCCTTCGAAAACCTTTCATTAACCAACCTTTCAAGTCTGGCCACAAGTATTCCGCGAAATATTTTGGATATTACATTCATAAATGAGATTCCTCGGTAATTTTCAACGTTTTCCAGTCCACTTTTCTTGTGAATGGGGAATATTACAGACTTTTTTAAAAGAAGTTGGAACATGTTGTAAGGTGACTTCAATTTATTTATGATAGCTATGAGTATAGGTGCATTTTTGAAGAACTCGTACGGTCTTCGCCTGGTGCTTTTCCATTCTTAGCTTTTACAGCTTCTATTTCCAAGGAGGTTATTTCAGTATCCAGCGTGTGGTTGTCGTTGTAAATGTTAGGTTGGATTTATTCAGACGAAGGTGTTCAAAATATAGGGCCAGATCCTCAGCGGAAACTCCGGCGCTTATTACAAAATGAATAAATAGTTGGTTCTATATTCTGCGCTTTAAAAACCTTGAGATTTCAAATTTAAGTAAAATAGCTGAAATACAAAAAGCTCTAAAATAAAAAACATAACATTAAAACATCCAAAAAAGTTACAATTCGACTGAAGCGGATTGTAGGATACCCAGGGTATTCTTCCACTTTTAACCAAACCCCAATATAGTTATTAAACTGATTGTTCAAATAAAATTATGATATATTATGTTGTTTACTACGGATAAGTCTCTCGCTGACTGCCAAAAGATTTTTGAAATTATTCTTAGTATTTTGTTTTAAGGAAAAAATAGGTGTGGCTTTCACAATTTACTAGATACATTTAATTGCAAGTTAATTCCTACGTATTTTATCCAATTTCTGGTACAAATATTGAATATATAACGCTCCGCTACATTCTTTCTAGTTGTCTATACTACTAGCGTGCAAAACGTTAGTTTTCTAGGTCATCCGTTGGCTTCTGAAGCGAAGCGTACTGACACACACTATATGGGCAGTTTTACATAAGGGAAAAGAAAAACGTTCCTTGTAGCGCTATACATTTCGAAAATCCAGCTGCGCATTATTTTTGCCCATAGTCCATGTTATATATGTATGTGCCAAGTTCAAGTCATCCATGCTATCCGGGGGCTTCTGGATAGGTGTGAAAAGAAACATACATGTTGAAAAATCACACAAGTATATAAGAGAGACGAAAAATGATCTTTGCAACACCATGTATTTAGCTTCACTAGGTTCTTCCAAGTAGCGTACGTAAAGTTTCTTCCTTCTAGATCAAAAATTTATGACCCTAGCAAAAATTAAATCTCCTGGATCTGGTGTAAGTTACTTAACTCCCTTTTTTGTCTCTTTTGACTGAACTACTACGCAATATTTTCAACGATTTATTCTTGCATATTAAAAAAAATCCAGGGGCCGAATTACAACAATCGATAACGAGTAACTTGTCATCGAAATGTGAGAATTTAGCATTACCGCTCTCGTAATCGAGCATTCACTATCGAAATGTGAGATGACAGCACACGTTATAGTGCGTCATTTCATTCTAACACTATTGTGCTGTCGAGTCGTCGAGCGAAACAACAAACATGTGAGTGCTTTTGTTTTATTTTTTTTTAAAGCAATTTACTAATACAATGTCCGTTTTTTAATTAAGGTCCAATCTGAACAAAATGAATTTGTTAGAGAAGAAAATTCTGGCCGATTTTATAGCCAAACACCCCGATTTGGCAAAGAATTTTTCTGTTTTTTTTAAATGTAATTGAATGCATCTTTATTAACCTTAAATCTTTAGATAAATCTGCAAAATAAAAATGTTATTTACGTTTTAATTCGCCTATGCTTATACTTACGCAGCATTTGACAATGAGAATGGATTGCTGCTATCCGTTAAGCGCCGGCGCTCAACGTGTTCGCGATATTCATCGTCGGAATCCGAGGACAAATAAAAAAATAGATCCATTATTGACTTTAATTTCACTGCAAATAATATTTTCTTCTCTTTTATATCAACCGGGAATACGTCATTTTGTGAGTTGTAGTAGAATTTCTCTAGTACAATTTTATTTTCATTCGACACGTGAGCTTTCGAGTGCCATCATCCCAATGAGGTTAATCGATCATTCGATCACGCGTCCTACTCACTCACTCGTTATCGATTGCGATAATTCGACCCCAGTTTTTGAAAATACATATTTACATTTAAAATGTGAATTTTCATTAAAATCCAAAACGAAGAGGTTTAGAAAATATATCTGTGTGGCGGTATCTGTTCGGTGAAGGCTTTAAATCTACCAGGTTTTTGCTAAAAATTGTGTATAACATTTGAACAATATTTGACATAGTTACTCTTGTACAGGATTATGGAATACTCTCAAGTTTTGGAAATTTTTAAAAATATTTTCTTTTATTTTTAACAGACTATTTAAGTTAGAGTGGACATATGCTGTCATATGACGTACCAGGTTTTTTGGCAAAAAATACGTATAACGGTACTTTACATATTCAACCGTTTTATTTTTAAATTCGCTGTTTATCGTGTATGGCTCAATCGATTTTGTTTGTGATTACCCTTCAATCTCATTAGCAATTTGAAAACACAGACAATTTTGTTCTTCTCTGTTCTTCTTTTGTTCATGATAACTTGCGCAAGACTTCACCAAATTCAATGATTCCTTTTGCATATCATCTATACTTATAAATGTTGGTGCTGGTTACATTTTATCGTATTACATGACATTATACTTTTAAGTAGAGCAATTTAAAGCAACTTGAAGAATCCTTATTAAAATTGAGTCTCAAATGCAATAACAGAAACAGCAGTTCCGTATTATTTCATGATTTTTGTGATAAAATAAGTCTGCCTGTTGTAAATGCCCGTAGCTCCACATGATTTCAGCACAGTAGTAACTCGTCTTTGTTTGACATGATCTTGACAAGTTCATAGCCAGAAGTTCTGGGAAGTGATCAAGTTATACAAATATATTATAAATGACTTTTTATTTTGTTCGCTTAGTTTCCATAATAATCAATCAAATAACATAAATAGATCGTTTCGAAGCATTCATTATACTGATCTTCTACAAAACGGAGTGAACTATTATATACAGGAATGATATTTATAACACAACTGATATCAATAGTAAGGTTATATTATTTAATTCTTTAGTAAACAATCTGTTCAAGAGCTTTGTCTCAATTGTCACAAAAAGAATAAAACCAAAATGCTCCTAGTACAATACAATGATCAGGAATTAGGTCACTGCTCTAATAGGCTCCCCTAAATGATCTTATATACTTGAAAAACTATACATAATACATATATAACCCACATTGTGAACACATGTATATATAGAGTCAATTTCCCGACCAATGGAAAGTCGTAAAAATAATACCAATAGTGAACAAATCAAATGCTACAAGTCCAGCGGATTTTAGACCAATTAGTATACTTTCGTTTTTGTCGAAAATTTCCAAACAAATAGGAAATTGTTTGAGTATCACTAATAAACTCTCTGGTTGGCAGTCTGGAATTCGCAACGACCATAGCTTTGAATCACCAGTGATTCTGATCTTTGCTTTGCCCTTGATTCTGACATGGTTCTTGATTTTCATGGTTCTGTTGGACTCTTCAAAAGCATTTGACTGTATTGATCACCTGATTTTGTTGTCAAAAATGAAATGTAATTGAATTTTTTCTAACACTTCGCTTAAGCTACTACATGAGTATCTTCGAATAGGGATCAAGGAATTGAAACGCAATTGGTGGCGTATAGCCCCTCCGTTGCTAAGTCTGGGGTTCCACGAGGTTCTTTACTGGGGCCATTCTTATTTTCCATGTTCATTAACGACCTTCCTGACAGAATTGTTAATTGCAAAATTAATATGCATGCGGATGATGTTTTCATTTATTTGTCTCACCCAATTGGTTTGACGGAAGACTGTGTGGTTAAAATCGGATGCGGATCTAGCAGATATTTAATTTAAATAAACTAAGTTCGTAGAAAACTGTAGTCCAGATGTGAAGTCAATCCTCTAGATATTCCTCCTATAATTCCAAATAGAAGTATTATTCCATACGTTAGGCTTCAGCATTTAGCTATGATGCTATTTCAGACTTGATAAAAATAATTTATGCCGGTCTACATAAGATATGTTCTTCTCATGTGCTCCCTCCATCTATGAAAAATGGTTAATAAAAAGTTTGATTATGCCATTTTTTGTAGTAGAATAAATGTGGCTTCAATGATTGCATCCTTTTTATTTATAATACGAGTATACCGAGGCTATATACCAGTGTTTCTCATCTTAAAATCTATCTTTGGTAATTCGTTTTGGTGAGTATGATAAATTCAGGAACCTACTAATACTACATGTAGGAGTCGTGGCTTAGTGGTTAAGTGTGCTATCATTGAGCGAGAGGTCCAAGGTTCGAATCTAAGAAAAGACAAACAAAAAAATTCTCACCGTCCCACCTCTCGCGAACGTCTGACAAACTACCGAGACTCATGAAAAGCTTCTTTCAATCGAAAAAAAATTGCCATTCGGAGGCGGCATAAAACTGTAGGTCCCAACCATTCGTATGCTGTGTGAAGCTAGGCCAGGCCATGCATTGGCTGTTAGCGCAAAAATATTTGTTTATTTATTTATTTATTCATCTACAAGTATTTTTAAAAATAGATCAGATAAACTTAAGTCTACTACAGATCAAACTGTGCTAAAGTTAAAAAAAAAAAAAAATTAAAAAAAAAAATCCAAAATCACTACACGAACATTTCGCCAAAAACCTTGTACGCCATCTAGTAGCATATATCCACTATATTTCAAAGAACAAATTTTATAAAAATCGTAGCCGTTTTCGAGCACATCAGTTATTTCAAAATGGGCTTTTAGTAAAACATCATTAGTTTTGGGTTTAGAATGAAAATACTGATTTCGCCTCTAATTGTCATCCTAGCGATCCCGAATATAAAATTTGAAGGAAATCCATCCAGCCATTTATCTGAAGTTGACTTCATGATTAGTTTATCAAATATTTCGTTTAAATATTCGTATAATAAACTAGCTGTGCCCCCTGGCATATGTTTTTATTATTATTTTTTTGGCCTCGTATGTCCGTTCTAAAGTCCCGTCTCGTTGAAATTGAAGTATTCCCGTCGAAGGATTGTAGAGGTTTTGCATGAATCGTACAAGTGAACACACTATAGTTACCTATTCCCGACTAAAGCCAACGAAAAAAAGACATCTCCCTCGATACCTGTGTTAATTACACACAACCGCTGATACACAGCTTGGAATAAGGGTATCCGGTGATTGAAAGGTGATAATTATAATTTGATGAAGAGATCGTCATTATTTTAAGATTACGACGTCAAAATATAATTAATAGCTCAAAATGATCGGATATTAGTGCTCTAGAAACAAATTAAATGTTATTCACACAATGAATCAGCTGTTTTTAGATTAAGCGAGTGTAAAGGAAAACCAATTATTTATTCAGGCTTTAAACCATATTTGTTTACCCCTTAGAGTTGGACTTTCGCAAAACCCCGCCGTATCGCCTGCCTAGAGCTTCAATGTGATTACCCTGCAAAATTACCAGTTTCTTGGCGCAGGGCCTTTTCTGTCTGAAAAGGTGAACCTATAACGCTGTGACAACACCAGCTCCGGAACGTAATGACGATTACTTCACAGACCCTGTGGCAAGAAAGTGAAATATATACTCGTATATAACTACAGTCTTTATAACGAACTTCGTAATTCGTAATTCTCTCTATATCGGATTTCATTTTGTTCCACTTGCCCTTCAAAAATATCCCATATGAATTAGGTTCTTTATAACGAAATTCTCTATAGCGAAATTCTCTTTATAAGGAACTAATTTTTTTTGGCCCAAAAGCAAAAATGTTTCTTTATAACGAAATGTCGAATTTGAAAACAAAGCTTACTATGATTTTTTGCTCCTAATTTTAAAAGGGAACTCCCCGTTTTGGCAAGAATTTTCTTAAAGTCAACAGGTCAATCGTTTGAGTTTGCATTTTAAGTTCGTGAAACGTTTATACAAAAATGTCGAAACTCAAGGCTATTTCACTTTCAGAGAAATTATTGATTATTGAAAAAGTTAAAAGGGGAGAAAAGAAAAAAGATGTTGCAGAAAAATTTAGTGTTTCATTCAGTACATTGTCGACAATTTTAAAGAATGAGGTAAAAATTTTAAAGTTTGCCGAAGCAAGTTCAAACAGAAGTCAAAAAAACTAAGAAAAACAAAATACGGTGTTGTGGATAAAGCAATGTTAAAATGAGTTCAGATAAACAGGAAAAGGCAGTACAGGATGGCTAGATAAATTTAAAACACGGTAAGCTAGTTTTAAAAATAAATTTACTCTATAGGTAGGGCATCAAACAAAAAACTTCATGTGGGGAAGGGGCGCACGTAGATGATGAAGTGTGTCAAAATTGGATTAAAAATACGCTTCCAAATTTACTGGAGGGATACAGCCCTGAGAATATTTTTAACGTGGATGAGACGGGCCTTTTTTTGAATGTCTTCCTCAAAAAACAATGGCTTTTAAAAAGGAAAAGTGTCACGGAGGGAAGAAAAGCAAGGAGAGAGTCACCTTAATGGTTGGCTCAAATATGGCAGGTGATGAAATATTTAAACTTTAAGTGATTGGGAAAAGTGCAAAGCCTCGTTGTTTTAAACCGAATACAACATCAATACTCCAACCAATGGACCAAGGCGTTATTCAAAATTTAAAAGTGTACTATGGTCACCGTTTCTTACAGAGAGTTCTTGAAGCTATGAATCAAGGACGAGAATACAAATCCAATCTTTTAGATGCCATTACAGATATTTATAAAGCTTGGTGCGTCGATGTTAAAACAAGTACAATACGTGATTGTTTTAACAAAGCTGGGTTTGGTACTTTTGATAATTGGTCCGATGAAGACTCAGTTCCATTGTCAACGATAAGATCATTAATAATCGAGAACAACAGCAACTTTAACAGAGTTTTACCAAGAAGTGATGATTGTCCTGTTATACTTCACGATTATGCAAATGTTACTTCCATGGAACTTCCTTCAGAAGAAACAATTTTGAATGTCATTTCATCTAAGGAATGGGATTCATCAGATGATAATGCTGAAATCGAATTTATTTGAAGACAACCCAACGATAATGATATGAGAACTGTATTTGATAATTTACGAAGTTTTATTCAAACAAGAGATGAAACCTCAGATGATGCATATTTTCACCTTTCTAAATTGGAAGATTTTTATAATAAAACAAAGAACAAAATAGTTCATGTGCAATCGAAAATTGATATGTTTTTAACGAAAAAATAAAAAGATATAAAATTCTTTACAATGAGTTCTTTTTTGTACAAATTTACTTTGCAAATATAAAGGAACACTTACAGTGTTAAAAAAAATAAAACTTCTTTATATCGGAGCAATTTTTTGTTCCCTTGAAGGTTCGTTATAAAGAAGTTTGACTGTATATGTAATTACAAATTCTGAAAAAAGAGCATACCACTTACAACAGGAAAGAACGTCCCTACCCTGGCGCAGAGTTCATACCTGAAAAGAAAATAATACATTATGATCGAATTAGATTATAAAAGTTTGTTTTAATATACAGTATATACTATATATACACAGTTAACAAAAATATAGCTTATAAATACAAAAAAGTATTATCAACTCAGAACGGATAACAACTAATAAGTCAGAACCTCTTGCAATAAGGTTTATGATTTTCTGCACTGGCTATGTACTGACAAAATCAATTGATAAATTCATCATTTGTATACATTACCTCTTCCCACTTTTTGGCATTTCCAATACTGCCTCGTTTCTTAAAACTTAAAATTCGAATATGTTCTTTTGTCACGACACAGTAAAAGTACACTCATTCCACGATATAACAAAGTGTGATCTATCAACAATTACTTAGCCTTACGTCAGCATAGAACCCCCCTGTAGTAATATTAAATCGTCTCTTTGTTAATCAAATCCCAATAAAATCCGATCGTTACCTCCATCGCATGTCTGTCAAGTCAATCGGACATAAATTTCAATTATAATGACTGTCAAGCTTCCAATAGTTCCACCACCATATTCATATTCGTTCTCCATTCCACCAGTATCACCATCACGCAAAGGTAAACCATTCACCGGGCCAACGTGTACACAGCATGTGGCCGCATTGGTCACCAACTTTAAAATATACGCCACTACTGTTCCAATAAATGTCCATTTTTAAATGCGTCCACAGTCGTATATTTTCATTTTCCCCCCGATTGGATGGTGACCCCCTCGTCGCGTCAGCTCCTGGGTCTGGCGAGGACCCTCGGCGAGGGCACATACCACCACAGTCTGGCTAATCCGCCATAAATAAACAACTTTGTTAACAATTTTATGGTTTTATTAAACACAACATCATTATTTAAACATTCATTTTCGTTATTTCTCCTTTTCGTGCCACGCTGGGTTCCGAGCTGACTGGATTTGTCGCTGTCGGAGAACTTCCATGTTTGTCGGTGGTCAAAATCTCAAGTGGGTATCGTAAAAAGCCCGGAATGGAAATGAGAGGAAATTACATTCGGATTTACAAAGTCAGAAGGAGGGCGGGTGCTTTTCGGGAGGTTTTCTAACATGACAACCTGCGGGTGTCTTGGGTGTTGTTGTTGGTAGTTAAATCCTTAAAGTAATGTCGCAGTAAAATATGGATTAGACGTAGCGCAACGGTGGCCTGGAACTGCTCAATGTGTCGGCCGACAAATTATTGCTTTGGGATTAGAAAATTGAATTAGTTTCTTAATGGCATTCAAATGGTCGAGTTATGGGCTGGTCACGGCACGACCACTAATGAAGTGTTTAGAAGCAAGCATGAAAATATGTAAAGAGCAAAATTTAAGAAAAAAAGAACATTTGTACTACTTTATCGAAAACTTGGGTTGATGGAAATTTCCGATCTCGAGTTTTTGATCAAACTTGACATTACTTCATATAACAGATAATTTAAAAAAAAATGGGTCTCTTCATTCACTCTGTCTTTCTGTCTATTTGTACGAACGACTGCAGCCTAAACGGCTATTCAAACATAATATTTGGGGAATCTGGTGTCACAATTCGAGGCCACATCAAATTTAAATTTTCATTCTAACCCCAAAATTAACGGTACTTTACTAAAAACCATTTTTGAAAAAAAAAAAAAATGTTTCTTGAAAACGGCTACAACGGTTGTGATTGAATTTCATATTTCAGTTGGGGTGGACATGTATAGGAATTATATGACTCAGCCGATATTATTGAAAATCGATATCTAAATAATAGTTGGCTAGGTCATGGCGTGCCAAGTTTTTGAAAATTGTTAAAAAATTTGTTTCAATTTGAATATATTTAAAAATTTTTTTTGTAAGCGGAGGGGGAACTTTGCATAGGCACCGCATTCCAGGTTACACTGTAGTGTCAGATTTTTACTGACTAAACCTTACCGCCGCTAGCTCAGATCCTCGCCCCGCGGAACCACCGTCAGGTATTACTTCGTGTGAAGGGTATTCCGGTTTATACGGCCGACCTTATTTGCATTTACAGCATTCTTCTCTGGTTTTCTGTTTGTCTGAGCTCGATCCCAACTGCTCTCCGATCTTAGCATCTCTGATTTAATATTTAGAGCATTAAGTGTTTTATTTATTTCACTCTCCAATCTTCGTTTTTCCTCAAAGAACATTGGGCAATTAAAATCCACATGTTCCTGGTCTTCTTCGCATCCAGGACATGCTGAGCATTTTGGCGAGGTGTCTAGTCGAAAGCGATGGAGGTATCGGCGACAGCCGGCGTGGCCCGACAAAAATTGCGTCAATTGGTAGTTTACTTTCATGACTTCTACTTATCCACGGTTCTATGCTGGGGATTAGTTTGTGTGTCCACCTACCCTTATGTGAGGTATCCCATCGTTGTTGTCACACTTTTAGCGATAATATCCTCTATTGTCTTCTAAGTTCTTTATCTGAAATGTTTTTCGTTTTTTCAACCCCAATTTTTAGCTAGATCATCTAGGATGTCGATAGGGATCATACCAGCAATGACGTACGACGCCTCATCCGGAATTGTTCTATAAGCCGATATAACTCTAATTACGGTTAGTCTATAGACGCTGTTTATACTCGATCGATTTTTCTTCACTTTTAATTCATCGGCCCAGATTGGAGATGCGTAGAACATTGTTCAGGTCCCAACTCTAGCCAGTAATAGTCCCCTGGTGCTACCTGTGCCCCCAACATTTGGCAAAATTCTCGAAAGCGCCGAGTGTACATTCGATTCCTTCTTTGTATTCCATGTGGTTACTAAAGTTTAGCCTGTCGTCTGTCATAACGCTGAGATATTTAATGCATCTTTTGGAGATTATTGTATGACTCCCCACCTTGGCATTGATGGTCTCTCTTATTCTGCGGCTACCACCAAGAAGCACTGCCTCCGTTTTGTGTTCTGCCAAAGCTAAACTCTCTAAATTGTTTGACAGATGCGATGGCCTCGTTAGCATTTAACTCTAGCTCGTCTAAGTGTTTCGCCGTAACTACTATAGCTATATCGTCGGCAAAACCTATGATTTGTACTCCATCGGGAATTCGTAGTCTCAATACACCATCGTACATTATATTCCATAGAACCGGTCCGAGGATGGAGTCCTATGGAACGCCAAGGGTTATGGAGTATTCCTTTGTCCCTTTCATATAACAGCAATCTTTAGTGGAAATAGTTATCTACTATTCGCAGGATATATCCCGGGGTATTAATATTTGTTAACGCATCCATTATACGAGTATGGCTCCAGTTTTCTGTATTGAACGCATGTTTCACTCCGCAGTATTTTTTACGTACCCATCTCCAGCTGGAACCATGTACCGATTTCTTGGCCATTGATATTACTGATATTACCAATAGCGTCTATTGTGGATCGAGCTTTACGGAATCTATATTGTTGGTCTGAGAGACCATCTTCTGATTCAGTGACCGGTAGTAATCTACTGAATATTAGGCGTTCTAGTATCTTTCCCATTGTATCAAGAAGACATATCGGACGATAGGACGATGTTTTTTCCATATTGAGGGGAAGATGCCATTTTCAAGACACATCTGCATTGTTTTTACAAAGATTGCAGGATTACATCTTATTTTTAGCTTTTAGAGCTTTATTGGGAACACCGTCTGGTCCCGGGCATTTTTTGTAGCCAATCCTTTTGCAGGCGGTCAATATTTCTTCTACTGTGGCTTCGGGTATCATTGACATATGGTAATGGCGCTGCTCTTCCCGTAGTATGTGGGAACAGTGTTCTTACAATTTTCTCCAGCAGCTCTGGACATTTCTCCTGTGGCGCCTTTTGCTCCTTAATTTTTGCCATTATCACTTTGTACGCTGAACCCCATGGTGCTCTGTCTGACTCGTCGCATAAAGATCTGAATCTGGCTTCCTTACTTTTTCGGAATTCGCCGCGAAGTTCTTTACTCAGACGTTTGTATTCTTCTTTTTTGTTCTCATATTCTGGCCTTCCGAATGACAGCTGGCTTTTTCTTCTGGCTCGAAAACACTCTGTTCGAAAGTTTGCAATATTGTTGTTCCACCAAAAGACTGGGTTTATCTTTTTTGTGCGTCTCCTTCTTGGAATTGAGGCATCGCATGCATTTTTAACGTACTTCGTTAAGCATAGTACAGCGTCCTGGGTGTTACTTGCTTGAACCTCTTCGTCACGCATCATTTCACATCTGCTGCCCATCCCGATTCGATTCTTCGGTGGTTTTTAGATTTAGCCACACTTTTTGGTACTATTGGTTTGCAAAATAAATAACATACAGGTACAAGTACATGCGACCCGAGCACTTTATTTTTCGCACCCTGAAGGCACAATATTGTGTAGAAGCTTTATCCTTCACGGATAGCTTCACACATAGGGATATGCTGCCTTGAAAAACTATCGATACTTGAGTTCTGAATGTAGGTACCTATGTATATACATATATATTTTTTAACAGTAAATAATGATCGAGAATTGTTTGCCTGATTCTCATAAAAAGACACCTTTGAAACAGCGCCAGCTACTGAAGCATTAGTCCGCTCAACAGTGCCTATAAGATCTTGTCTGCAGTATTATCTGAACGCCTTGCAGCTTCTATCCACAATCTAATTAGCCCACATCAGTCTGATTATGGACCAAGAATGCCCACCACTGAACAAATATTCAGACTTCGATGCCTAGTCATGCCATAAGTTCTGCTTCAAGTGTAAAAAGTTATAAAAATTATTTATAAAATTTATTTGCCTAAATAGTAAGGATTTAAAAAAAAAAGTCGGTTAATTCAAAGTAACCGCCTTTTACTTTAACGCAAGCCCCCAAACGATATGGCCATTGGGTTACGGCGACCGCACTATTTCAAGTGATATGGACAACGCTGCTGTGGTTAAAGCACTTTTGAAGCTCTCCAAATTTCAGTTGGGTCTCTTCCAGGGCCACAAACAATAATCCAATAATAATTCAAATCTGGCCTTCCTGAAGGCCAATCCTCGGATGCAGTAAAAGAAGGAATATTGATTCTTAGCCACTGCTGAGTTATTTTCGATTTATGAGCAGTCTTGTTGGAAAACCCATCTTGCTCCATTTAAAAGGGTATTCGCCAAACCATTAACGACGCCTTCTAAGACATCTTCTTAGTACACCTTTGTCCCAGTTTTGATTCCTTTTTCACACAAATGGAGAGCAGTAAATTGTTGACGGGATACCCCCCACCAAACCATTATCGAAGACCTTGCATTTTTATAAAACTTCCTCGACGGTGAAAATCTTTTCGTTCTTAAAAATGATATTTTCGTGGCCGTTGTCCGCATGCAAGTGCAAGAGTCGCTTGCATCTTTTAAGTCTAATTTGCTTTAAAGTAGGCATCAATAGATGTCCAATTGACCGACGAAAGGCTTTCATGTTGAGATTATCCCGAATGCGACTTGTCATGGATGTGGTGGTTTTGTATTATATGTTCTGAAAAAAAAAGTTGACAGTACTATACCTAATGTCATCTTCATACAGTTTGCGCTGGAAGTTTTGTAACAGAATTTATGGCAGGACTAGGTATAGAGCTATATCAAGTTTTGGGATCCCTGGCCAACTAGTACATTTATGCTGGATGGCGATCTATACTGCTATATCAATGTCAGTAACAACATTTTGATATCAAGAAAAGGTCAAAGACCATACGACGCGCTCTCATGTGATTAATATTTAAATGGATCTTTCAATTTATTGAAAATAAAACGATTATTATTCGATTCTTTGGAAGAAATCATAAAACTTACCACCTAGACCAATACAAACTATCTGTATACAAGACATGGTATCGTCGCTCTCACCCATCACCATATCCTTCCACAACGTCAGAGGCGCCCAAAAAGATAATTTGACTTGGGAAATGTGTGCGGTTGTCATGCCTTACTGAGCTCATAAACGCTTATTAACTCTATCACGCGCGTTCAACATTTCATCTCATTTTCAGTTCCGCCTCAGAGCGCTCTTGTGAAAGTAATTTCCCAACTCGAAATTGGATCTGACACCGACGATGATGATGATGATGATGTTGAACACCTAGCTACCTCTATTATTCGCCCTCCCTGCAAGCAAGCCAAACCAACCCAAGCTCAATTGAGCAAAGTCGCGAAAACAACTTCACGCCGCCGTTAACCTGTCAAAAGTCATTATCACCGTCAACTACCCGCAGAAGTGAAGCTTCAATCTGGCAACTGGCTGACAGTTGCTTCCTACCACACAAAACGTTCTGCTTCGCTCTGAAGATTTGCACGGCAAATAGAAGTAGTAAAGTTCAGAAAAAATACAAAATTACGAACAGAACGAAAGGGTGATGTGATGGCTGACTGGATGGGTCTCTACGCCCCTCCGCTGCACTCCCATTGTCCGTGCCAACTTCTTTTCCTGTCTGTACCCATTCTTTTGCCGTGTTTCCTGTGTGCCATTTTCAAGTTCGTGTTGTCGCAACCTTCATTTCTCACACGGAGAGGGTTTTTTTTTCGTCTTCCCCGGTTCTGTCTTCTGCACTGGCACCTATCATCCCCTACTTAGTGCCTTACGGCACTCTTTGTTCGGGGAGGAAATTATTGTGTAGTTTCTTTCGTGTTGGATCATTATTCTTCTACTCCAAATGCCATCACTGCTGCTGCTATTGCTGCTGTTGCTGTTCGCCTCCCCAGCAATTTCCAAGTCGACATCCTGTCATCGTTGTGTCTTGTTAGCAAATCATGTCTGTCACAGAAAATTTAGTTCCATTTTTTGTTTCGTTTTCTTTCCCTGTTTTTTATTCTCCGTGCTTTTCCTTTTGTGCTTGATTTTTTGACAGCTCGTCGGGAGAGGGTGGGCGTATAGTTAGTGGGTGTTGCATTTGGGACTGTACTGCTTCTGACTCTGTCAGTGGTGGTAGTGCTGCTGCTGTCGTTGCAATGCACTGTCATTTGGGTAGAAAAATTGAAAGACGACATAATGTTCTCTTCTCTGTAAAGGACATGGAAATTTCAATTCGTCCTGACAACTGTCATAAACAGGGTTGGGGATTTCAGACTATGTCAGGCGGTTTCTGCTTTCTTCTTTCTCTTTCACGGATGGTTTATCCTGACATTTGTGGGGGAGTTCGGTACGCTGTCATCGTTGTCAACGTTATATGAAAATTGTTAGGCTTTAATTTCTTTGTTCGTTGTTATTTTTTGGTTCGGTTGACGTGTATGTCATAAGTGTTTTGGAGAACTAAAATAAGCACGTTGCTAGTCCGTAAAAACTTATTGTATTTCTACAGGAGTGTATGTCATCCGCATGTCTATCGAATTTTGGAAAATCCTTGACATTTTGAGATACTTTTCCAACTGTCATTTACTTCACAAATTGCCAATAAATTGGTTATGAGTTGAAAGTTATTTTGAGTGTATAAGTTGTTAAAGAGATTTTAAGTAAAGTAACAATTATCACGGCTATGAAGAATACATCAGCTTTAAATATTTAAATATCATAACCATTGCAATTATTAGTTAGGTAAGGTAAAGACAATTTTTAGAAGATTCGAATTTGAAAAGATCTGAGATAGAACAGATAGAAGGTCATTGTTCTATCTATTCATCGTGATTCTGGCCAGTCGTCCTTAGACATTCATATGTATGTAGCTAATGAAGCCACTGTAACAGAACTTAGTAGAATACAGTGTATTACTTCCGACTGACCGAAAGACTAAGTTACCGAACTGAACAAAAATACCCGTCATGTAACTGAATGGTTGTCTTCAACGAATCTGTTACTATCTACTGGTCGGTGTGTCAGCACCAAGCAGTGCCCTAGATACTTCTTCTTTTCCTTACGGCGAGGTTATGATCTCGAGTAGAAGGCTCACAACCCTCCCACTTTTATGCATCCCTACTGGCCCGCCTGTGGGGTTTGCCAGTTTGACCTCAGGAAGTACCGGCAGACTTCCCGGTTTCGGATCATTTCGTCACTGAGGACAATCAAATGCTGGTGTTTTTGCATTTGTGTGATCCAGTTGTTTTTTGGTCTGCCTTTTTTGCGCGATTGTGTAGGAACGTTGATTGATATTGCCTTTTTGACGGAGTTTGACCGATCTCTCTTTTGAACATGACAATACCAACTGAGTCGGTCGTACTCTATCTTGCTTGTGATGCGTTCTTTTACATGAAGGCTTCCTCAAATCTTCGAACTTCTTATTCTATCAAGCTTTATTACTCCTGCTGTCATGCGAAGCATCTTCATCTCAGCTGCCGTTAATTTGCCCTCATACTTTTTGTACATTGTCCAGCATTGTGAACCGTATGTGACCGCCAGACGTACAACTGCAGTGTAGATTTCGATCACAGAAGATTGCGGAGTTTTCACACCACTTCATCCGCCGTACGCTTACGCGATGATTGATGTCATCATCACAAGTTGCTTCGCTATTGATCATAGATCCCAGATATTTGAACTTTTCGCACTTGGAAAGCACTTTTCCATTCAAGTAAATGTCTGGAATAGGCCGGTGTTGATCAGAGAACGGGCAGCACAGTTACTTTGTCTTTTCCCTCCAAACCAACCACCCATACATCAAGTGCTCGTTGCAGGGACGTTTGATCTTCACTTATGATAGCTCCATCGTTGGGGTCCGTCACTTTTCCGTCAAGCAGGTAATCAAGGACTGCAATAAATAGTAAAGGACTGGGGACACTCCCTGGTGTACACCGACTTTGATTGGGAACTCTTCGGTGACTCCTGCGGGACATCTTACTCTTGTCCTTGCTCCCTCATACATGTCCATGATAATGCGCACGTAGATCTCTGTCTGGTCTTAGCGCCACCATAAAGATCTCTTGGTTGTCTATCAAAGGCTTTTTCAAAATCAGCCAATACCATATGCAAGTCCTTTAAAGAATCACGATGTTTTTTATACTTTGGGTTGCATCTGTTGTTGATTTACCGGAGACAAACTCGCACTGTTCATCAGATAGCCGTATTATTTTCCGCAGTCGGCCATCTAGTACCCGCTCAATGATCTTCGTGGTGTGTAACATCAGCTTGGCAGAACGTTAGTTATCGCAGTTTCGCGTATCGCCGTTTCCTTTGTGCAAAGGAAGAAGATAACTTCCCTTCACTGATTAGACATTGGATCACCGCTCATAAGTTTGGAGATAAGAATCATGAGCCATCTGGACCCGATTTCTCCCATCTTTTTCCAGAACTCAGAGGGTATCTCGTTTGGCCCAATCGCTTTTCTTTTTTTTTGGAATACTTGACCGAATTCATAACTTCTTCGACAGAAATGTCGGATACTTCGTCATGGTTAGGAGCGGTTCTTGGAAAGTATAACCCGGGAAACAGTTCGTTCAGAAGTCTTTCACAACACTGTTGCCACCTGTGGAGATATTTCCTCCAACTCCCGATAGAGGCCCTCCATAATTTGTGCTTGAAATTGGGCGCACTTCTTCTTCGCGAGACTTTTGCAACATATATATATCACTTCAAGTCAAATCTCCTTTGATACCACGATTTCCCTTGCTGTTGCTGTAGAATTTGACGCTTCTCTTAGTAGGAGCCGCCGATCTGCTGGTGTCAAGCAGTTACGTATCTTCCCCCGTAGTTTTCTGGATCCTTTAAATAGTTTGAAACAACTGTACGACGTCGGCTCAAAAGTATTGCAATTTTGTTGACAGAATATTCCTCTTGGCGCATTTTTCCAATGTTTTGGATCTCCGTTTGTTTTAACATCTTTCTAGGCCCCATTTTTAACTTTTTTACTTCTAAGACGAGTGTTTTAATACTTTCTTTTAAATGAAATCACTAAAACTGACTAACAACTCACACTGTGAATGGAATCCGCAACTGAAATTCCAAAGTATTTATACCCTGTTTCAACCACTTGTCGCAGATAATTAAGGACAAATTGCAGATTCCAAGAAAATTAAGGGATTTATGGTGATCTACCTAGAAATTGGTAATGATTACCTAACAGCAATATTTGCTGAGGGATGTCTCAACCAGTTGTCGAGGAGTGTATGTTAAATTCTACACAGAAAGAAACAAGATTAATTAGAAAGTCTGCAATTTCCAACTTAAGGCGAAGTCTGCGCATTTCAGTGATCGTCTACGATCCATTAAATCTATACTTACTTATGTAAGTATGTACATAGCCAATACGGTGTCCTTTTCTTGTGTACCCACCAGTGGATTAATCTGACTCATTTGATTTTGCTTATATACCTATTAAATCCTAGAATTCAACAAGTAAAATAAAACACCATTCTCTAAAAGATGTTGTCTTGATATGCTTTTATGCTGTTATTCCTTTCTATTTTTTTTTGCAGGTGCTGTTATTCTTTCAACATGCCGCTCAACAGCATTTTTTCTCACCAAATATTCACATAAACTCAAAATTCGCAGAAATGTCAAAATACGAATTATCATCCGGTCAATTGACCTTCCACAGATATTTGCACAAAACAACACAATTAGCTAAAATTCACACACATATCCTGTCCATGTTGGTTGTCCTGACTTGTCCTTTAGATGCTCTGCACGGTAGCTTCAGTTTGAAAATGAAAAACGGGACAGTTTCAGTGAAAATTACCTTCTTACCTGGTGATGTCAAAGTGCCGCATTAATTATCCTGCTTTCAAACAAGGATAAAGTGTTTTGTTATGGGTCCTTTGGGCGACACACCTCCCTGGCTGCTACTTTCTTTTCTTATTTTCACATTTATTTCCTCATTTTGCTTCGGTCGTCGAGTCCATTGAGAATTTACACGTCCCCCTTACGGCTCTCTCCATCCATTGTTTGTCCTTTCTCTCCTCATTTGTCATTGTCCTTTAGCTGGTTTGTGTGTCTGTTTATGTGAAAGGTGAAATTTTCGTACCGTTAGAGAAAATTGTTTTATTGTCCGAAAGTGTCGGGAATTTGTCGGTTTCTTCTTTGGTCGGGATTCCTTGAAAAACATTTCCTCTTCCTCCTTTTTTTTTGGAAATTTTGAAGGGATATGCCGAAAATGAATTGCAAAATTTCACCTCCGAACAATGTGATATGTTTTCGTAAATTTTTTTTTGTTGTTGTTGTTGTTACTGTTGGTCTTTTGACATCAATAGAAAGTTGGTGGCGTTGAGATTAATGTCCTCCTGTCAAAATACACAATTGGACAATTTCTCTGCTACCCTCCCGCACTCACACATGGTTTTGAATGATTTCTTAGGAGAAGTATCCGAATGGACTTCATAAATCACCGAATTGTTCATTAAAAGCTTGTGAGGGTAATAAATCTTCGGATAGTGTGTTCTCTCTATGATAGGGCAGCTAAAGAGAGAGGAGTCTCGGGCAATGGTTGGACAGGTAGTTTTACTTCTCTGTCAACTTAAGGCCACAAATCAATGACGGAGTGGTGGTATCGGATGAATGTCGTGGTTTAATTGATTTTAAATGAGGTGACCATTAGAGCGACTGTAAACCTGCAGCAGTGTGTTATGTTGTTGCGGCTAAACGGGTCAAAACAAATAAATTATTTAATCGATAATGGACATTTGTTGTGGGTCATAAATATCCAAATTGAAAATCAGGGTCGTTGTTTGCCTAAAGTAGACTTTATTTTAATGTGCTTGTGAGGCTACATAAATTGTCACTCGCGGAGGATATCGAAATAGTTTGTATAACTTATTTAGTGGAGATCGTAAAAAGGCTGATAGGTTTATGGCTTTAAACATTTAAATATTGTCGAGATAGAAACGTTAATATCAATAATTCTGTTTGAATTATCATGTTTTTATTCGTCAGTGGAAATTCAGAAATGTTATTTGTCTGGAATTCTGGCAATTCACCTTTCACTTTATGGCAGAGCTCCGACGTTATTTAAAGAGGCATCTTTATATTATTACTTATGTAATAAAACCTTGGATGGAACAAATTGAGTTTGATTGGAGAGACGCTGTAAATAAATTGTCCTCTGAATTTCAGGAATTCTACCCACTTTATTTGTATGATGGGCTGTAGCCTAAAAGGTTCATCAGATTACTTCGAACTTTCTAAATTATCTCTGTAGGATCACATTTCGATGCAGTTTTGAAAATAGCTCCAACAATTTCTTTCAAATTTAATGCTTAGGATGACCGAAAATATTAGAAACAAGCATTGTCTTGCCGAAACCACAAAGTTTTAGCCCTCAGGATATTCTCTAAACTCGCCTAGGAAATATCGCACACTGAAAACAAAAGTGGCACTAAACACAAAACCTAATTTTCGAATATGACCGATTAAAGTTTTGGACTTAATTCAATGGTCAATAGCTCTAAAAAAAAAGTTTTAAAAGTTTTCCACCTCTTGTGGAAATTAACCGAAGTATCAGGACGGGTATCTCCACAAAGGGTGCGTGGTATATATCGGAACCTAGATGTGGCTCTAACTCAAAAGTGTAAAATTTTGCATAGTGCCACTTTTGTTTTCAACGTGCGATATTCAAGCGTCTCCTTGTATTGTTTCTCCTTCATTCTGGTTGGTACCCACCTCACGGAGATTTTGCGATGAACGTCCAAATAACCACAAACCATCAGACTTCCACCTCTGAAACGCTCGCTCATTTTTACAGCCTTATAAAGGCTGAAACCACCGGGAGTGTTCAAACAATTTTTTTTTTACCTGTTACATAAAAATAACGGTTTTCTACCCACTGTTCTATAACATGTAATCTCTGAGGAACCTCGGCTAAACAGGCTTGGTCGACCAAATCTTTTAGAAGAATAGTTTTCATCCAATTTTTAAAAAAATGCACACAACGGTAGCAGGTCATTTTACTGCAATTGACCGATTTAATAGGCCATGCTCCTTGTGTATTACAATTATTGGCCTTTCATACATGGTCAAGTGGGTTCCGCATGGCTAAATTAAGGTCACATTATTTTAATTTCCCATTACCAAATACAAATCTCACATGTAGGACACCATTTCAAATTTAGAGAATCTGATTTGTGATTCTGCAATTTCGACAACTAACCGATGTCAATTATCGGGGTCATTTTAGTATCCTATGAGGCTGGTTTGGAAAATGTTAAAGATCAGCCGTTCTAAATCTTTTTTTCTAAATGTATAGCTGATTCGAATGCAAAGACAAATCAATTTGTGCTGATGGAATCTCATTCGCAGAATGTTGTGGGCAGAAGAACAACCAAGTAACGAGATAATTTTTCAAATGCTTCCAATTATATGCAAAGTTAGACGAGGTCCAGTCAATTTGAGAAAGCTATAACCAACTAGACGTCGTATACAATTCAACACCAAACGGATACATCACCATTGTCTTGTGGGACCACTTCAATGCTAGACATCGGAGCACTCAAACATTTGAATAGCCTAAAGCCTTGCATTGAGCAACGGTGAAAGGTTTATGGATATCTATAACGCTAATCACCTTATTGAGGACTTTTTAGTTCAAAGAAATAACGGTTAACAAGAACGATTCTCCGTTTTATTTCTGCAAGAATGTCGTTGGCAGACTCTTAGTAAATAAAATCATTACCATTATTGACTTGATGTATGAGATTGGCGGCGTGGAGCCTTGTTAACACCGGACCCCATCCTGAACATTTCATCTGCTTTTTCGATGAAGTTATTATTACCGGCAACCCAATGATTTGAACACTGTTCTCTCTGCTCAGAATCCCATGTTCTGCGCGACAGAGTTCAACTACTTTCGATTCCATTGCTACCGCTGCCAGTGCCTTAATGGCTGCTTGAATGTCTACGTAAACGGAGATATCCTCTAGAGATATGCCCAGATATGCCTATGGACGGATTTTAGAATGGCCAAAACTTACGCTTGAAAAATGTTGCATGAATCCGGAAGACGTATGGAGGTGGATATACTGAGTTTCTCTGAAAAGACACATGCACCTGTTCCTTCCTTCATCTTTGATCCGTCACACACTGCATAAGTCGAATATTGTTTAAATATTGAAGTTGAATAAAATCGATTGAGTCACATCTGAGAAATAGCAAATTTATATGAACCAGGTAATAAGTAAAGTACCGTTTATATGTACATTCTCCCAAAATTATGTACCCCAACTAAAATATGAAATTTAATCAAAATCGTAAGTAACGTTTTCGAGTAAATCAATTTTTTTTTTTCATCAACAATCAGCCATAAATAAAGCTCCATTCATTTTGGGGTTAACGACGTTAACGTTTAGGCTGCAGTTGGCCATACAGAATTTAGAGACCTACTTTTTGAGTTTCTCTATTTGATCAAACTTGACTATGTTTGATCAAAGCTCGAATTCGAAAAAGTAAATAAAGTGCATAACGCGTACGAAACTTTCTCATTATTTGCAAGTCACACTAATTTGAATTTATTTCTTAAGTGAAGTGATGTAGGCGAATTCAATAAAAATTAACGATAACAAATAACATGTACTCGTACATAAACCATATTGCCTTAAAAGCATCTACATAATGTTCTCATTTAACCAGTAGGTATAGAGTGGATTGCAAAAAAATTATGCCTAATCATACGTCTGGGCACGTACTTGTTCCAAATGCGCTGTTCTTTTGTAAATTATTCAGATCTCACAGTTAGACAAAATCAGTAAAAAGCTAAAAAAAAAGAGTGTTGTTGCAAATGTAAAAAATTTTAATGTGTAAAAAATTAGTTAAATTTTTTTTTAAAGAAATACTGAGTAAGTAGTGTTATTTTTAACCCAATTGTTAAAGCCGTTTTCGAGAAAATTTGTAAAATTGATGCTAAGTAAAGTACTGCTAACTTTAAGGCTGGAATGAAAATTCCGATTTTTCTTCAAGGTATTAAGCCCACAAATTTGAAGTAGATCCTTCCAGACGTTTAGGCTGCAGTCCGATATACAAACGGACATATGGACAGATAGACGGACAGAATTGCGGGAACAATTTTTTTAAGTTTCTCTATTATAGTAATGCAAAGATTGATCGAAATCTCGAGAAAGAATCTTTTGATAAACAACTTTTTGTTTAGATGAGAAAGTTAAAAAGGTTGTGTTCAAAGCCTGCTATCTAGGAAAATGGCTGCCGAAATGCGGATTTTGGGCATTTTCTCGAAAACCATTAAAAAAAAAGAAAATAATAAAATTCTAGGCTATAATTGTTTAGCATAGTATTATCTACAATTTTTGACATAACATTTGTTTTGATTTGTCTCACCAATGGGGCTCACAACGGCCCCGGACATTGGAAGTCTGCTATTTATATTGATACCGAGTGACTTATACGAAAAGTAGTCACATAGAAAGTTAAAGACGATAAAACTTTGAGTATTATAGGTGATTACAACAAGTTGTTTATTAACACAAAATACCGGATAATATTACTTGCCAACAGCAATGTAATCATGTTACAATTATTATACAGGATGATTCCACATTAGATGATCGAATTTTGGAAGGTGATACTCCGTATCAAAACAAGCAAAAAATTGTAGAAGATCGTTCCTAGCCGTGGGGGCTACATATAAGTTTGTTAAAACCCAAACATGTCATACCAATTTAACTCTTAAACTGTACAAAGGGAATTAGTGAGTAAGATTTGTTTGTTTTCGAAAAAATTTCACTTTCTCAAAATTGGCCTTAAGTAGTTAGAATTAGAATTCCGATTTCTATTCGGAGTACAAGTCAACAGACCCCAGATGTGAAGTCTGAAGTAAATCCGTCCAGTCTGAGGCACAGACAGACGACCAGAATAGCAATACCAAAATCTAGAGATTGAAAATTTGCAAGTAAAAAAAAATTGTTTGTAACCGCATCCTACTTTTTAAAAAATCATATTTTTAAAATATCGTCCGTTCTACTACTCTTACTACTAGGTTTGAGAAATTCTCTACCAGATGAACTGTGCAAATACTTGATTCCTTTAACAGTTTCGATGAAAATATGCATTTAAGTTCACTTGTTGCACAAAAATGGAGTTTCAATATGGATTATTCGCTTACGTCTAGCAGGAAATTAGACCCGAAATTTTCATCTAGCAGTTATGAAAAATTATCCCTGTTAAAGATTTAGAAAAAAAATAAAAAAATATCTTTGCTATTATGACTTTACTGAGCCTTGTCTGGCACCCTTTTCCCTCCGTCAAAAACGTCTCGCATTGAAAAAATATGATGCATAATCAAATGAACAACTGAAGAAATGGCTATTAGAATGGCTTTCTTGACGTTATTAGGGTTGTGCCCTCACCCAACGAGCCATCAAAAACCTGTCCGATTTTGATTTTTGTAATTACTAGCTAACAAAAAAAAAATATATATATAAATTTCAATGACGTTGCAAAAACGTTCCCGGCTCTCCGACTAATACGCCGATCCACAAAAAAGGAGATACCTACTCTAAACTGGATAAAGATATCAGTCTCCTAAACATCTCCTACAATATCTGGTCAACTGTGCTGTGTGACGGCGTAAAAACTTTCGTTAACAACTTGATTGTTACTTAACAATGCATTTTTAACAACAACAAAAAGTCTAACATAGATCAGACGTATTGACACTACGACAGATACTGAGGAAATTCTTGAATTTCAATTTAAAGTCGCTTATCAAAGCGTACATAGTGCAGCTAAACAGAGTCATGTGCAGTTTAAGCATCCCCGCCAAACTTGTTCGTCTGTACAAGATGACGATGGAGAATGCACTCTGCTCCGTCAAGGTCGGCAAAAACCTGTCCGAACCGTTTGATGTCAAAAACGGTCTAAAACAAGAATGAGCGTTGCCTCTTTTGGCTAAAGGCAGTTAAGAAGTAGAGTTGTCTCTAGAACGACTAGGGAGACTCCATATAAGAACGTCATCATCTCAGTCCTGTTCAATGACGCAGAATTATATACGTTAACAAAAGCAGCACTCTTGGTTGTTTCGAGTGAAAGATTCTTCATGTGATATACGGTCCAGTTTGTAATGACGAGGTGTGGAGGAGAAGATTCAACAACGAACTACAAAGGCTTTGCAGCGACATCGACCTGGCCAAAACGGTGTGAACTACTAAGATGACTAGGACATGGAAAACTGGAAAATCTATCAGTCCACCCATGTGAGACAACGCAGTAGAGGAAGGCTCTACCTTAGGTGGTGCCCAAGTTAGAAAGGGACCTCAGCTAGCTTGCCTTGCGAAACTGCAACTTGCGAAAGATAGAGCTGGCTGTAGAGGTTTGAAACCCTAGTCCATCCTGCCACCCAAAGTGGATTAAGCAGTTATTGAAATGAGGTTCTAGTCTATACGCTTCCATTTTTCTATCGTTTACGCGAGTGCAATCACTAGAGCAAGTCGATCGGAACTTAGTACATCAGAACATCAGTTGTGACGCTTGTAATAGCTACCTGATAGCATTGTTACTAGTCATCCGGGCTAGCTTCTACTGCCAGAATCCAATAAGCAAATGCTCAGGCAGTGTTATGATTACAGCCAAATTCAACATTGGAGTTCCTAACGGTGATAGTTTTAGTTTAGTTCTATAAGCTTGAAGAGTGCCTTCAATGGATGCTAAGGTATAAATCTGGTGTTGCACCTTACTATGTTTCGCCCCTCAGCTTGAGTCCATTTCCGGAGATGGTGACATGTAATAGGTGTTAACTGATGGTCATTCCAGAGGTGACATTTCCTGATGCAAAGTAGTTCGCCTCCTCGCAGTGCATCCTGGGTAATGCAAAATGAACTACACCTAATGGAAGCCAAACAATCATGTCAAAAATTCTATCAAAATTGATCTCCTGGCTACCACAACGAAAGGATACCAAAACTCGAAGAAAGACCATAAACCCCAAACAGTAAGTTTCCTTACTATACTTCACTAACACCAAATGGATCAGATGCGATCTAGGACTATCGGACAGTCACTCCGTATTTGTCAAATTAATGTAGAAAGCAAGTCAGACCACCTGTCTCGATTTTTGGCAGAAGAAAATATGGATGTAGCAGTGATCCAGGAAACCCACACTCCAACAGATGACGCACTTGCCAATCACGGGAAAATCCACGGATTCAAATTAATTGCGTCAATAAACCACCCATCGTATGGTATCGAAACCTACGCCAGATGCAACATAAACGACGTGGAGGTAGTCGAATGCAGAGACCCCTCCAAAGATTTCTCAATCGCTATAAAGGTCAGTGACACCCACATTGTCAACGTCTACAAACCCCCAAATGTGCCGTGGCCAGACCAAGTTCTCCCCTTCTAACCCCACCCATACATCTACACCGGAGATTTCAATAGCCATCACAGCCTCTGGCGCTACCAAGAAGATGACGAAAATGGAAAAAAGCTAAAGGAGTGGGCGAACACACATGGTCTTCACTTGGTGTTCGATGCCAAAGACAAGGGCACCTTCCATTCAGCAAGATGGGGTAGAGACTAGAACCCAGACCTCTACTTTGTAAGCAGATCAGAAAACGGCCCCTTAAACGCATCTCGAAAAATCAAAGATGACTTCCCAAATAGCCAACACCGCCCAGTCATAATAGATGTCAGTTGTAAGATCCCGATAGTAAACTTGACCCCAAAGGCAAGGTGTAATTTTCAGAAGGCAGACTGGAAAAAATTCTCTAGGAAAGTCGACGACGCCATTCGATTCATTCCTCCAAAACCATCCAATTTCGACCGACTTAGTAGACGAAAACAGGAAACAGAAATGGATGGAGACGGTCACCAAGGTTGATTTTAAACACTCGAGCCGGAGCTTACTTGCCATCTGCTACAAAACCAACCATCGACCCCAATCTTGTAGCTAGCCATATAGTCAAACTATCGAAAGCTAAACCAGATAAATCTTTCACAACGTACATCAATAAAGAGTACAAAAATTTACGAAGAAACACAGCTCCACATGCCACTAACTCAGCTCCATTCTCTACATTCTCTACAGCCGGTGTTGTTGCAGAGATTCCTACGTCCTTCAAAAAATCAAAGGTCATCGGGCTCCTTAAGCCAAGCAAATCTGAAGATGCCCCAGAAGGCTACCGCCCAATTGCGCTCCTACCTCTCGGCCTAAAACTCCTTGAACGCATGATCCTGAACCGATTAGGAACTGATATTGATAAAGCTATCCCGGACGAGCAGGCAGGTTTCAGGAAATCTAGAAGCTGCACCGACCAAGTTTTGGCCCTAACAAACTTTAATGGACCTAACAGCAGCCTACGACACTGTGTGGAAAAAGGGTCTCCTGTACAAGCTTCTCCAGTTCATCCCTTGCATAAAAATCATGCACGATGCTGAGCGACAGGTTATTCAACGTCTTCTTCAATGACAAGCTCAGCAAAACCAGGAAGCTCAACAACGGTCTTCCGCAAGGGTCGGTGCTCGCCTCAACACTTTTTAACATATACACCTGCGACCTTCCAGACACGTCCTCCCGGAAATTTAACTACGCCGACGACATGGCGCTTGCGTTTCAGCACAAGTCCTTTGGAACTCTGGAACAGGTAGCGATTTCACACTTGACCCAGCTGTCAGCATACTGCGCCTACAACCAAGTGCAACCAAAACTGAGATCAGCTGTTTCCACCTCAATCATAGAGAGGGTCGAAGAGAATTGCGGGTGCTGCTTGATGGTGTATACTTGAGGCACAACTTCACCCCAAAATATCTCGGTATCACCTTCGATCGAACTCTGACGTACAAGCCTCATCTAACCAAAGCCTCGCAAAAATTAAAGTCAAGAAACAACGTGATCTAAAAACTTGCAGGCACCTCCTGGGGTGCCTCTGCAAACTGCCTACGCACCTCAGCTCTCTCGCTGGTTTATTCAACTGGACAATATGGAGCCCCTGTTTGGCTTAACAGTTGCCACACGAACAAAATCGACCCCCAACTGAACACCACCATGAGATTAATATCTGGGACCCTAAGACCGACCCCAGCTGAATGGTTGCCCATGCTCTGCAACATAGCCCTACCCGATCTAAGAAGAAAACAGGCATTGATCAAAGAATTCCACAAAATCCGAGATAATCCGAGAATCCCACTTTGCGCTGAGATTGAAAATTCCACCACCCTGAGACTGCGATCAAGACACCCCCCGATAGAACTCGCAAAAAAGTTAAGTGCCGAAAACTTCTCCCTGGAAGAATCCTGGTCATCGTCGTGGGCGAGTTCTCGCAAACAAAGTCCAATATTCAGTAACGAAAACAGAGAACCTGAATTTGAACTACCGAGGAAAGCATGGTACAACCTTAACCTCTACTGGGAGATGCAACGATACCTTAGCCAGATGGGTTCACACTACTGATCCGTCCTGTTCATGTGGCGCTCCCGTTCAAACGATGGAACACATCCTGCTCGACTGCCCAGAACTGTCATATATGGGTAACACAGACGACATCATTAGCCTGTCATCAGAAGCTATTTCCTGGCTACAATCACTGCATCTATAAAATGTTTATATATCTGTTTTGTAATTTCCTTTATGTGTATCCATACGCTAAATAAATAAATAAATCTCCTCCGATTTTGGAGTTCTCCAGGGACAATTTTAAAGCGGTATCTGAAATAATTAATATAAACACACTTTCTGTACATCGATGCTGAACAGGGTGTCATATTTTTTTTTATTAAAAAAATACGTACTACTCATCAACATGGTGCTTGTACCACTTGGAATGGCAACAAGTAATATACATTTAAATCTTTGTACAAGTCAGAATTTACAATTTTGAACATTGAAACTTCATTTTATTCCATCTACAACAAAACTGTTTTGCCGTATAATTTGAAATTGCTTAATTGTTTTATTAAACACTTTTACAGTTTCCCCCTTCGGGTAGGGGTTAGAATATACCCGAGGTAGGCATGCCTGTCGTAAGAGGCGACTAAAATCCACCCTCCGTATACCGAGTATGGCGTATACAAAAACATGCAATGAACAAAACGAAAGATATTAATACCCCAGGTGGCAGCCCAGGTACACTGGAAAATCCACCCTCTTCGGAGGTCGGCTCTACGGATTCTGGGGAGAGCCATTTATTGCGTTCATCTTACCCTTTTAAAAAAGGTACTAGGGTAGTTAGATCTCCAACATCAAGATCTACCATGAAAACGTGCGGAACTAGAAGTCCGGCGACATCGATAGTGTCGGCGCACGAACAACGGACTTCAGCGAAAATTCAAAGCCTAACGGACGAAAATATGGAACTCCGGACCAGGCTAAGTAAAATGGAACTTCTCTGCGAAGAACTAAGAAAGGAATTAAATGTACTTAAAGCAGAAAATAAAGCATTTAATGATACATCGAAACCTCGTAATGAGTCTGCTGCGAGTTCAATCGTCCCCGATAACACGGATTATAAAACGGATGATGAAGAACTAAGTCGGGAAACCAATTGGATTCTAAAAAAACGGCCTGTCAAAAAACGAAAAGCTGGCTCTTCGCCCGAAATGTTAACGAGGCAAGAAAACACGCAAAATAAACGAGAAGGTAAAGAACAGCCTGACAAAATAATCACGCGTGCCGAAGAAAATCCACGAAATAAGGTACGACCACCGCCACCAATATACGTGATCGGAATTGCAGACTATAATAAACTGCATTCTTTTCTCAAACCTTTGTTGCTATCCGATTTTGAAGTAACATCGCTCAACAACAACAAATGGAAAGTAAACGTAAAGGACTCAGACAGTTACCGCTCAGTATCTAATAAACTGAATACTGAAAAAATCCAGTGGTATACTTATGAAAATAAATCTGAAAGACCGATACGAGTCGTAGCTAGAGGACTTCATGCCTCATGCCGAAAGGAAGACGTTGTTCACGATTTGAAGAACAAAAACTTTAAAATCGTCGATGCGGTAAACTTAATTAAACGCGAAAAGCAAAAATTGGAAGGCGAGGAAACGATGGTTAAGCGCGAGCTTCCTCTTTTTATGCTAACCTTTGATAAGGCTGAGAGTTTAGAAAAGATTTACGAAATAAGAACAATTCTGAATGTCGTAGTCAAAATCGAACCCATGCGCAAGAATACAAGGTTGATACCTCAGTGCAAGCGATGCCAAGGATTCAACCATACGCAAACATATTGCCGAAAAGAACCGCGATGTGTCAAATGCGCCGGTAAACATCTTAGTCAAGAGTGTGGTGTAAACAAAAAAACCCCTGCAGCGTGTATTAACTGCAATGGTAAGCATCCGGCTAATTACAGAGGCTGTGAAGTAGCCAAAGAATTACAAAAAAGAAGAGATCGACTTATGAAGCCGGAAAACCCACCCTCAAAACCGGTAAATAAGAAAAAGTCGAAAACTGCTGCAAGAAAGGTGACTAGAGACAACCGAGCCGGCGGTGGCGCGCTTACGTACGCTCAAGCTGCGACATCAAACACCGATCAAATTCCACACCGCGTTAAGGTAAAAGCGCCTAAAGAAAAGCCATCAGATTCTGACATGCAGACGCGTGCTCAAGCATCAACATCAATAAAAACGAACACTGATAATTCGGAAAACCCCGTATCTCACGTCTTTTCTATTATCCTTGAGAGGCTTGAGGAGCAAACAAAAACAAACACGCTAATTGTCGACAGGTTGGAGAAGCTTGAATATAAGCTTAACAATAGGAGCATTTCAAAACGAACATGACGAAACTTCTTAAAATTGTTGCATGGAACGCCAACGGTCTCATACAAAGACTAGAAGAGCTAGAAATATTTCTACGAGAAAATGACATTGACATATGTTTGATCTGTGAAACTCACCTGACGAAACTATCGCGTGTAAACATTACTGGATACAGTACCTATCACGCTTATCACCCGTCGGAAAGAGCCAGAGGCGGATCGTCTTTAATCATAAAAGATTGCATCGAACACTCTGAAGAGATTATGATAGAGCTTGAAACAATGCAAGTGAGCACTGTACGCGTGAAAAATGGACATTACTCTTTCAATGTCTCGTCTATTTATTGTCCACTGCGTTGCAGGCTTGAAAAAAATGATTTTACAAATATTTTCAACTCTCTTGGACCGAATTTTATTATTGGCGGTGATTTTAATGCAAAACACACCTTCTGGGGTTCAAGATGTGTCTCACAAAAAGGCAGAGCACTTTACAACGCCTGCATGCAACACAGATGCGACTTTCACTCGACTGGTAAACCAACATATTCCGCGTGGAAAAATACTCCCTATCAAAGGAAAACGCCAATCAATCATGCCCAAAAATATCCACCGGAAATAAAAGAAATGGTAAGGGAGAAGAGAAAAGCGCGTAAAAAATGGCAACAAACTCGTGCTCCGCAACATAAATCGCATTTGAATCGCTTGTGTAACTTGCTAAAAAAGGCCATTATTGATTTTAAAAACCGGACAATACAAACCAGCATTGAAAGCTTAACAGCGGACAAAGATTCCAATTATTCGCTCTGGAAAGCTATAAAAGGCATTAAAAAACCGAAAATACAAGCGGCCCCAATCAAGAAAAATGACAACGAATGGGCCAAGAATGATAAAGACAAAGCAGAAGTCTTTGCCGCCCATTTAGAAGAAACATTTAAACCATTTGATGGGCAAGCGCTTGCTGAAAATGATAATGCGTCCGATATAGCATTTCACAATTACACAGTAAGAAATGCAAGGCTGACCGAACTTCAACAAGAAATAAAGAAACTGAAACCGAATAAAGCTCCTGGATACGACCTAATCACAGGAGAGCTTCTTAAATCGTTACCTAGAAAAGCGTTAGTTAAGTTTCTTTACATTATAAACGCAGCGATAAGATTAGAATATGTTCCGAGTCAATGGAAAGTCGCGGAAGTAATAATGATTCTGAAGCCAGGAAAACCACCGAATGATAAAAAATCGTATAGACCTATTTCGCTGCTGCCGATTATGTCTAAAGTTTTCGAAAGAATAGTACTTAAGCGATTACAGCCGGTTATAGAAGAAGGATCTCTTATTCCCAATCACCAGTTTGGGTTTAGAACCAAGCACTCAACAATAGACCAAGTGCATAGAATAACTGATTTAATTGAAAAAGCTTACGAAGAAAAAAAGATTTGCTCGAGCATATTCCTTGATGTTTCTCAAGCTTTTGACAAGGTCTGGCATGAAGGCTTGAAATATAAATTACGACAAGTTCTGCCGGAACACTTATATAATATTCTAGAAAAATACATGACGAATCGACTTTTCCGAGTCAAACACGGAAACGAATATTCGGAATTTAAAGAAATAAGGGCTGGGATGCCGCAGGGAAGTGTCCTTGGACCGCTTTTGTACCTATTATATACTCGCGATATACCGCAAGAAGAAGGCACCGTCTTAGCTACATTTGCCGACGACACTGCCATCCTGGCAACGGGTAAAACGATCGAAGAATCGACTGAAAAATTGCAAGAAGCATTGAATAAAGTAAATGAATGGACAAAGATTTGGCGACTAGCTTTAAACGAAAACAAATCTGTTCATGTCAATTTTACTTATAAGAAAATAAATAATTTGCCCATCTTTTCAAACTCGGTTCAAATTCCGTTTGCAAACGAGGCTAAGTATCTTGGAATGACACTTGATGCTAAGCTGAAGTGGAAATCGCACGTGAAGAAAAAACGTAAAGAACTTGAAACCAAATACAGAGAAATGTACTGGTTACTTGGAAAACATTCCAAGCTTAATGTAGAGAACAAACTGCTTTTATACAAGCAAGTGCTAAAGCCGATATGGACATATGGAATACAACTTTGGGGTTGTACCAAAATAAGTAATGTCAATATTTTACAAACTTTTGAAAATAAAGTGCTAAGATCAATAGTTAATGCACCGTGGTTTATTAGAAATAGCGATATCCATAGAGATTTAGGAATTGCGACAGTCGAATATGAAATCAAAAACTTCGCGCGTAAGCATAAAGACAGATTACAAGGACACGTTAACAATGAAGTCCTTCGAATTCTAGATGAGAGGAATCTACTGCGTCGTCTACAAAGGACTAAACCTTTCGACTTAACGCGATAGCAAGAAACCGCGCCTAATTTGCGGAACAAGCAGGAACTTTCATTGGAAAGGGACCTGCCAAACGATCTCAATACGTGAAAGAAAAACTGCTGGATAAGTCAAAACTTAGTTGTAGTATGTAATCAAAGAAATTTATCACGAAGGGAGGTTTTTTTAGTGAGTAAAAATCTCACACTACTATGAGCACGCGCTACCGATCCTCATAGTGTCTTCATGAAGATTTTTTACCTACCCTCGGGAAAAAAAAAAAAAAAAAAAAAAAAAAAACTTTTACAGTTTTTTTTGTAGGACAGCACACCTAAAAATTCGGCATTACATTAAGCAAGAAAATGTTTTTTTTTTTTTCTTCATAGAATTTTCTTCTTTCTAAGCGTCACGATCTGAAGTGAAAGGTTGACATGCGTACATGCTCAGTACAATCCTGATTGAATAAATTTGGCCTTTGAAATCGATTTATAAACAACTATTCTATTGAATTCAAAATCTAAGAGGAATTGGAAATATCTAGGACGTAGCGATTCAAAGTTAAGTTGATTTAAAACTTTCATCTGATGCCAGATTCGTGTTACGCATACGGAAATTTATAGGAATCGTCATTTACGAATTAATTGTAATTTTGTTCAACATTTCAATCATAAACCCACGATTTGATGAATAAGTCACTGATGACAAATTGTGCCAGTCTTAAATATAATAATCGTTGATTTTATTCAGGAGACTACGAGTATTGCTTTTGGTTTTGGAGCCATACCGATTTCATGCTATAGTTACTTCAAGAGTTAAATTTCTTATTAATACGTACGAATGGTACTCCTACTGTCCTTAGTTACTTGTATATCCAACACACGTAATTTGACACTGAAAGACTACATATACTCGTAGTATTAAAAATCCGTCACAAGTTAAGGCCAAAGCACATGTTCAAATTAATCACCAGTAATAATTAAAATCCAAACTGCAGCCACTTAAACTGTCACAATCGTAAACCTCTTAAAGTGTCATCAATACATCCGTGAAGATGCCATTGAGTCTCATGTCATCCGCTAATGGTTAGGCCTTCATGAAAGTTTCTTTGTATCAATATTTTACACTACACGATTTCGAATGCATGAAATAAAATTTGTCACCCAATGACAGCTATACGATCTGTGTCCAAGCTCCACGCCTGAGAATTGTGCTTGGCTATTTATGAGCTCGTTGATTGGCTCAATTCTAAAATTGGTCACACTAATACACTCAGCCTCTGGGCCGCGCTCCAATCTGACTTCGTAATTGCTACTGGATTGGAAATTTATTCTTCGAGTAGGAGGTCGCGATCCAGACCGGTGTGTTCAGTTTATTGCTGTTTTAGACGCTCCTCAGGTGTGGCACAGGTAAATGGATTATATTTTCGGGCTTAATGTGAGCTTCGTTGTATAAGAACGTTGTTTGTGGACCGAAATGAGTAATTTGCAACACCACTTAATGTTAATTCTTCAGGTTTTTCGAGGTATCCGCCACAGTTGACTGTTTGGCGAAGAGATTTATTTCCCCTATAAGTGGTGTAATTTATTTAAAAACAAATTTAGTGTTTTTTACTTCTTTTTTTTAGTTTTGTGGAGGGGTTTTGGAATGTTAATTGCATTTCATCGGGCAGAATTTATAGTGCGCTATAAATTTCTGAAAGAGAAACGAAAAAAAAGCTTTCACTTGAATAAGATTTCAGCTACTTTTATATTTCAGCTACTTTTTATAAAAAAAATTAAATTATTGAATGAAATGGTCTATCTAACAGCGGGTATGACGTGCTTTCAAAGAGTGTTGCATAGCGAAGTATTCTGCACGTGTTACAAAGGACGCTATTAGAGGCAATCGACTATAGTTCCTAGTGTACTCGTAGTACTTACGAAGGCCAACGAAATTATAAGAAGCAAAAGCAAACTTAAAATTTAGTGGTTAAGAAGTAAAATAATTGAGCGTTGATTGGGGTTGCTGGCATCAGTATGCTTGGCCCCTTATCTAGTGGTATTAAGCAAGGATCTAGTAGTGGTCAGATACTATCGATGTTCACCAGTATCGATAGTTTCGATAGTTTTGATATATCGATTAGTTTGGCAAAAATTGATATTAAAGCAGATAATATCATACTTCGCCTGAAAAGTCCCCGGTCCGACAAAGAAAACACCGTTTTTTTTTGGGGCAAAAATCATTTTATTCATCAACATAATCTCCTTCAAGAGCGATACAATCAGTCCAACGCCTCTCTAACATTTTGATGCCTTTTGTGAAGAACGCTCGGAATCATCGACACGTTGAAGTTGTCATGCAATTTCACTTTACAGTCTTTGAAAACAATTTCGTGCCAGTCAACGATGGTTGATTTTCCTGGTGTGGACACTCATCACTGCTTTGCTTGAACGGCATTTTTTCCCATCAAAAAAACAGTGTTTAATCAACACACGAAATTCTTTTTTCAATTCGGAGATCACAAAAGTAGTGTCACTGAAACTACTGCAACTTGTGAACTAATGGTCGGATTGTCATGAAATTTTGACACATATCGAAGGTTTATACTTTCTGAAAACGAAATGGGTTTTGTATTTGTGGCGCCATCTGTGTACCGAATCGGGGATTTTTCAGGCGATGTGTTAATTTTGGATATGCGTTTAATTGACGCTACGTAGTTTTAGAATTACCTGTACGAGCCTTTATGCTTTTCCGTTTCTGTACTCACTCTATACCGAATATTCTTTACATAAACCATTCTGTTCTTTGCATTCCTTCCACATATGCACCCTTAATTTTGGATCCCCTAATTTTTCTAAACTACTTGTCTCTAGTTCTCTGCGTAGGTCTGTGTTTCGAATGTACCACAGAGCACTAACAATATTTCTAAGTACTATATTTTGAAATCTTTAGATGCATTCTATGGTTGACTTTCATGAACTTCCTCTTTAGGATTTGCTTATACAGAACTCTTTTGTTTGGAAAAGATAGACAAATAAATCTGCCGATAAGCCAATGCATTTTGTGAAATTTAAGGTCCAGTTCTGAACGTTTATTTTTGACATGTACCTTCCTTCAAAGTTTAGCGTCCAATGTCATGCCCAAGTACTTAGCCGTGTTTGAGATATGGGATAAAGCTGTTATTTATAAATACTGACTTAAGTTCATTCAGTTTTATTTGCCCTTTTCTCGTCCAAGTGTTTATATTGGTTATTGACCTTTGAAGGACATCGCTCTACACCGAGGACCATTGACGGTAACGGTGTATCTTTCCCCATTTCAAAAGAAATAAAGTCCGATGGTGCCGCCGTACCATACACCGCACCAAACAGTCAATCTTTGTGGATGCATGGATGCTTGGTCGAAAACTTGTGGATTATGGTTGCTCCAATATCGACAATTTTGCTTGTTGACATAGCTGCAGAGCCAAAAATGGGCCTAGTGCGAGAAGATGTTTTTTTGGCCAAAATCCGGATCTCCGGCCAACATTTCCAGCGCCCAATTAGCGAACTGACGGCACTGTTTATGGTCATATGGCTTCAACTCTTGCGTCAGCACACTCTTATATGGATGTAGGCCTTAATCCAACCGCAAAATAAGCCTGGTTGACTCTCTGGCGATGCCCAATTCAGCTGATCGGCGCCAAATCGACATTTCTGGGTCTTCTTCGATACTGGCTGCTACGGAGGCTATGTTTTCTTCACTTCGCACCGATCTCTATTTGGTTGGTGGCTTAATGTCCAAAAGAATGTAGTCATGTGCAAACTTTTCCCCGGTGCGACAAACCGGAATTTCGACAATTTTTTTTAATAATTTCCACACGTTCGGGAAGTGTCAAACGATGCATGATGAAATGACAAACCTAACTAAATATTTGACAGCTGTATGTCATTGGTAACTTTGACAACTGCTAAAACAAAATAATTGGAAAAACTATCCTTGCTATCTGGTCACCGTTTATTAAAATCCAATAGCGGAATGGAAGGGAAGCGTCCTTTAGCGTTTAAAGAATGCTTCCATCATATGTTGTGGAAGGTTACCAGACCCCGCTGGGTATAGACCAATATTTTTACCTCACTCACATTTTACAAACTGAAGGTTCTTCTCCATTGCCACTCACGCAACAATGTGGGCCAGGGCAGTAATATTTATGTCGCCCGTATAAACTTAGTTTCGTTAGTGATGAAATAGTTGCATGACAAAAAGTCGCTCGTCTGCGGGTGCGCAAAAATCCCACAATTTCTTCACACTTCTAAACTTTATGGACTTCATGACACTTGACAGATTGCGACAGAAAATTGTTCACACTTTTTTTTTCCTCCACTTCTGTCTCATTTTCTTTTTTAACGAATTTTCACTAAATTTTTCACTAAATGAAAAAAGGGAAAAATTCACAGCCCCCAATGAGCCGGACGACAAATTACCATTTCTACAAAAACAGGTGCTCTAAAAGTTCTTGCTTCAAACACCCAACAGATTAATAAAACCATAGGAGACCTTTTTGCTCCGTTCGTTCTGCTTTTCTCTTAGTGGTTTTAGTAGAAGTTCATTTAATCCAACAACGTCGACAATCAAAGAGTAGGTAAGGAAAACGAACAAAAAAAAGGCAAAACTGCAAACTCAGTGACACCGCAAACAAACTCCCATGGAAGCTCCTTTGCTCAACCACAGCGAAAACAGAATTAAATGTCGCAAATGTGATTAAGGGATTAACGCGCACTTCGCATTCCGTAGGCATTCTAGAATCATTAGGATTTCACATTTAGTATTACCAAGTGGTCGTGTGAAATTATAGGGGGTGGTTTTTCTGGAAAAAGGGTGTGAATTTATTTTTGCTAATTGAAGTATTTCGTTAGCGTGTAGAAAACCGTTAGTGGGTGCCAGGTATTAAGATATTATGTGGCAACAACCAAGGAAGCAATTCTTTCTTTTCCCTAAGGGGAAGGGTGTTTTTTGGTAGAGATTTAGGTTTTCGGATTGAGTTTGTTTGGTGTTAGCTGTTAAGTGTATGAGATTAGGAGCTAAATTACTTTCAATCATGCCTCTCATGCTCAAGTACAGTAAAGAATAACTAGGTACCTACTTAACCAAAATAAAAATAAAATAAAAATTGTAAGGATTGTATTTTTGTACGAAGAAGATTCACTTCAACCTAACATCTAGAAGCCATGCTTAGACACAACCAGAGTAGAGCAGCGAGCCCAAAGCCAAACGGGGAATCAATTAAAGACTCAAACTTCATAACAGAAGCGCTTCAATAGAAACCGTGCTTAATTCTTCAAAACTCATTGAAAAACTGTTACCTTTGTATCTTTCCATTTTTTCAACTTTTTGAGATAATGAAGAAAGAAGGACTACAGAATTTATGGGTGAGTAGCAAGGTGCTATCATCAGATAAGCATACAAAATACAAATAAATCTCGAGAAACAAAGCGCTTCTAGGCTAGATTTATTTTCTTTTTTCATATAAATTTTTTCGTGTGAAGATTGCTGTAGCATAAGAGACTACTTGAAAATAAGTCTTGACCCCAGAAGAGCAGTTTTCCATCCTACTGCAACGACCTATATTAAAATCGACAAAGCCCTTCCTTGAGCGGATGACAGTTGTGGAGAAAACATACGTAATGTAGGCAAGTCTAATTGTAACTGAACTGATGAAAATATGATACTATTTGTTCAATTTTAATTTTTTTTTTTTTTTTTTATTAACGAATCACGTCAATCAATCCCTTTAATAGTTGGCACCAATTTTAATTTTAAAGCCGTGACTGTGCTGATGTACATAGTCGTATACTTTCAATTAGGTCTAATGGTGTCGTAATTGATGAGATCTCTGAAGTTGATTATCACAATTCTATACCAGGCAATTTTTTTCGATTGAGGGAAGCTTTCCATGGCAATTTTACTCGCGGATTTTTGTCAGACGTTCGTGAAAGGTGGGACTTTTTTTGTGTGTTTTCTTGGGCCTATCGCTCAGTGATCGTGCACTTAACCACTGAGCCACGGCTCCCGCCGCTTACCTCCCACCGAACATTAACCATATCTTTAATTGTGCGAGTATTTCAACAACACCCTAGAAGGGTGACAACTAGCCAAATTACTACCTGCTCCAAAGAATTTTAAGTGTGCTAGTCACAGAGACAGAGTAATTGCTATTTTAACGTTTTTGTCCGAAGTTTTTGAAAGAATTCTACAAAAGCAAATGAGTATGTATGTATCTTGTTAGTTTAAATTTGTTTACATCCAAGTAATCCGGATAAAAAAAAACAGTTAAATTACGGCGTGGATTAGTATTACTAGTCTTACAACAAGCCCTGGATGAACAAAAAGTAAACTTTTTATTTCTTCTTGAATTTTCCAAAGTCTTTGAAACCAGGTTGTGTCTAACTCATCATTAAGATTTTGTAGTTTATTTTCAATTACAGCAGGATCAAAAGGCAGGGACAGAAAGGGGTCAACGGAGAAATTAAGAAGGTGACTGAAGTAAGAGGGGTCTGGTTGAAAAGAGTTGTCGGAGAAGGATTGTTTAAAATAGGTGGCAAAAAAGTTTTCAAAAGAGAGGGACGGAGGGTAACCGTCAAATTTTTTTTTATAGTTGACGAATTGAAGTGGCTGGATGGCAGGGGCATTATGCATTAGTTGATGGTAATATCAAATGTCTTTTTGAAAAATTGTGTAATCCATGGGACATCAGCGTAGTGAGGGGCGCCTTTGATGAGGAAGGTAGTGAACATCTGGTTCTCCAACCTTAGCTTGTCCAATCTGCGCTGCCACTCAGAAGGTATCCATGTAGTGCCAAACTGTTTGATGAGTTTACGTGGGGCGACAGCAGGAGGAGACGACGTTACCGTGAAGTCAAGCCCATTCTGACATATGGTGCTGACATTTTCTCTAATTAACGCGACTAAAAAACCGTTCAAAATTGTAAACTCCATTGCCCAAAGCAGTACTTGCATATATATAAAGTCAGGTCTAGAAAGCTGATAGCTACATGTATTTCTATCGCTAGTATTATTAGTGATCAACTAAATAATTAAACGACAAGATCTGCAGAAAATAATAAATCAAGTACTTCGAATCACCAGTCTCATCAGGAAAAATCGATGTGAAGGAAAATCGACGGGCATGTTACTCCTCGACATAGAGAAAGCATTTGACTCTGTCTGGCACAATGGACTTATATTCAAAATGCTTAATCTCAATTTCCCCCTTTTTTGTGCAAAGTTATTCAAAGCTTCTTGTCAAACCGTAATTTTAAAGTGTTTGTGAATCTAATCGTCTAATTTGTTAGATGTGCCCGCTGGCGTCCCCCAAGGCTCTGTCCTAGGACCACTTCTATATAATTTGTATACATCCGACTTTCCAGATCTACCAGGATGTGAATTTGCGACATATGCTGATGACACAGCGATACTTTCGTCGCATAAGTTCGGTCTTAACATTGAGTCGAATCTTAAAAATGCGGCGGAAGTATTTAGTGATTATTGCAAAAAATGGAAAATCAAATTGAATGTGGGAAAAATTCAAGCTATCTTTCTTTCATCTAATCAAATCATTATTATTGGCCAGCCGATAGCCTGGGAGAACACAGTTAGATACCTGGGTATACATCTTGATAAAAGACTGACATTTCAAGAACATATAACCAAAAGTCTGCACAAAATAAGCATTGCTATAACAATGTTATACCCATTTATAAATAGAAGGTCTCTCTGCTATATGGTTGTCATGTGTGGGGAAATTGTGCTAAGTGTCATATCAAAAAGTTACAGATACAACAAAATAAACCGTTAAAAATGATGCTTAACTTACCTTGGCACTATTCCACCTCTGAATTGCATCGACAAGCTAATGTTGAATTGGTCTCTGACAGAATAGAAAGGCTAACTAACTCTTTTCTTTTAAGATGTAGAATACCTGAAAATCCCCTCGTTAACGAGCTAAATGTCACTTAGCTCAAGATGAAATACAAATTCTACACAAACGAAATCGTGTTTATTTATTTATCTATGTAATTATTTATTTATTTATATATTAGTTATTTATTTAATTATTTATTTATATTTTATTTTATTTATTTATTTATTTATTTATTTTTTCTTCATATGAGGGTTTTTTCTCGTTGTTTCCCCTCGAATAAACTTATTGGGTCAATAACTTAATTCGTGCGGTTTGCTAAGAGATGGCGTAACTTGTATTATTCCATTGTTATTATTCCACTGGAACACGCGTTGGAAAGCTACTGTCATTGTACGTCATTTCAGTATATGTCATTCATTTTAAGGGTAAACAACAATAATTTTTTTTCACTCAAATATGTCGAACTTTGTGCCTGAAAAAGTGATTTTGCGGGGAGTTCTTCTTCATTACTTTAATATGAAGAAAACTGCTGCCGAAAGTCATCGTATTTTGGTGGAAGTTTATGGTGAACATGCGCTAGCTGAGCGAACGTGCCAAAAGTGGTTTGCACGATTTAAAAGTGGTGATTTTGGCTTGGAAGACGATGAACGTCCTGGGCAGCCAAAAAAGTTTGAAGATGAAGAGCTGGAAGCATTACTCTATGAAGATTGTTGCCAAACACAAGAAGAGCTCGCAGAATCTTTGGGTGTCACTCAAGCAGCCAGCGAGAGACGTCGAAAGGCGGTTTTGCATGTCCGAAATGCTGCTGGAACGCCACAAAAGGAAGTCATTTTTGCATCGGATTGTTACTGGTGATGAAAAATGGATCCATTACGACAACCTCAAGCGCAAAAAATCATATGTGAAACCCGGCCAACCAGCCAAATCAACGGCAAAGCCGAATATCCATGGCGCGAAGGTAATACTCTGTATTTGGTGGGATCAGAAGGGTGTGCTGTATTATGAGCTGCTAAAACCGGGTGAAACCATCAATGGACAACGCTACCGAAGACAATTAATCCGTTTGAAGAGAGCAGTAGCCGAAAAACGCCCGTAATATGCGACCAGACACGAGGCAATAATTTTCCATCATGACAACGCTCGGCCCCACGTTGCTATTCCGGTTAAGAACTATTTGGAAAACAGTGGATGGGAAGTTTTACCCCACCCGCCTTATAGCCCAGACCTTGCCCCTTCTGACTACAATTTGTTCCTCACTGAAATACGGTTCACATCAGAGCAGAATATCAAAAATTGGCTTGATTCATTCTTGGCTGCCAAGCCGGCGCAGTTCTTTTGGGATGGGATCCACAAATTGCCAGAAAGATGGGAAAAAGTCATAGCTTCAGATGGGCAATACTTTGAATAATACTATTGTACATGTTTTTCTTAAAAAAAAACGTTCAAATTTTGACAAAAAAAACCGCACGAATTAAGTTATAAACCCAATAAAAATACAAAAATAATTCATAAACAATATTGTAAACTACTTTCTCAGTTGAAAGATATATTAAATATCATATCACTGTGTGTAAATTCTGTGGTGGCAATCCTTGTACAAATTTTATAAACGAAATTAATAAATATCTAAATAATAAAGAAAATCAACAGAAAAAATAAATGTAAGGAACATATGTAAAACATGAGCCGAAAAAATTTATTAATTGATATGCAGAAAAAATAAGCTTGAATAAAAAGAAAAACACATTTTTTTATATTCTTTCTGCTGATATTTTATTTTCTGCTAATCAAAACAAAAATATTCTGCTGATCATATAGTTTTTACCTTTATATATATTTTACTGATCTTCTACTTTTTCAAAATAATGTTTTCTTGAAAACAAATTTGTTCAGCTCATCTCTATTGGTCATGCTAATCATTTACTTACTCTGTTGATTTCATTTTCTACAGATGAACAAAAACACTATTAATTTAATTTTCTGGTCAAAAAAATCCTGATCGATTAAATGGCAATCTACTTAGGGAATGAAATCTGTATAGTAAACCCTGCGATTTCGTGGATTTTTGTATATGCTATGTAAGCAAGATGGCTATCATTACGAGTATTCCGACAGAATAGCGTGTCGGTCTTAGCAAATATGGCGCAGTATCATCAACAAAATTTTGAGACTCAAGCAAACTACAATGCCTTGCTAAATTCCAAAAAACCTAAAGATTATACGAAATAGTCGTATTAGCTACTAATCTTATATTTGTGTACTACTAATTGCAAACCCGCATCAAATTGAGTTCTGTAATGCGAAACACATTTAGATAGTACATTTTAAGCACGTCTTTCAAATGATTTTGAAAGTCAGACGGATCTAAAAGCCATTCGTTTTAGCACATACGGCTTGATAAAAAAAAATATAATAATAATAATGAGTGTATTTTAATAAAATTCATTTGGATTTGAAAAATCGCCTGGCTTTGACTAAGACCAGTGAACGAAACTACTCACGTCCGATTTAGCAAATAAATCACTTTGATTTATAGCTATCACCATATTACATATTTTTTCTCAGTTAAAACACCACAGACAAAATATTCCATAATTTCATCGGCCATTAACGTATTCTTGATGGCAAATAAATTACAGCTTGACCATCAACCAAAAGCGTTCCTCAAATCAACTCCGAAACCAGCACGCTCTGATTACCAATTCATCACCAAACCGTCATAAACAATACAATTTTTAATCATTTTCCTCGATCAGAATTCCAAAGACCTAATAATAAAAAACAAAAATTACATCGCGAAACAGCCTCAGTATAAAACAAAGAAAAAATTACTAACATTTTTTTTATATCCGTCCAAGTATCTGCATTATTTGCTCATAAAAATTTCAACTTTTAACGAGTGTGAGGCGATTAAACCCATAAAAGATTACGAGTATAGGAGGGGCAATCTGGAAAGTCCAATGGTCGGACACCATACCGATTGCCGCGTCGCCGACGTCCTGATATATGATTTTTTTTTTTTTTTGTTGTGATACATATTTATATGCAAATTAGTTAAAACAATCAATTGGCAAAGGAAGTATGATAAACTTACACCGTTCAAAGGCAAATGAAAGAAGCGGCTGTAAACAAAGACCTATAAATAAAAATTCAGTTTAACAATATTCCTTTATGGTAGCTTAGTTGATGTAGTAGGACCATAAAACACAACGAAGAAAAGTGATCAACACAGTCAGAGTTACGAGATGCAGTACATATACGAGGTACCTCAGGACTGTCATCTAGACTTATAGCTTTAACTTCATTCAGAAATATCTATGGGCAGGGGTTTCTTTTATTTGGAAGTTTACATGCAGCAATAAAACACAAAAGTGGTATTGCTTTAAGATGGCCTTCTAGGAATCCTGCAAATTGGATAATTGTTTCTCGACCCGGCCATAATTTACACTTGTGCGGATGCAACATCAGGACAGGCATATACGAGTAATTGTATTTTTATTGTACTTTTTATTGCGGTTAGTCTCTCTACAAAGGGACTTCTGCATTTCATAAATGCCAACAACTGGCTGGGACGATTGTCCGCACTTCTGCATGTAATAAAGTTTTGTAGAAACTATTACAGAACTTCTTCAAATCCGTTGTGTTTTTGTCCTTCCCAAAATTGGTGTCATAAAAATCAGTTTTCCTTTTGCTTACATAGAGTTTATTTCTTTGTGTTTCTTTTCAGGGATTCAAATTGATGATGAGCGCACTTTGCTTATATTGCAATTTTATTATGTTTTATGACAGTGACAATACGTGCAGGGAGTAGTTGTAGTGTTTGTGGCATATGCCTGCATGGATTTTGCAATAAGACGAAGTCATAAACGTGCCGCTGAGCGTATTATTACTTGTATTTTACGAAAATAGGGTGCCATAAAATGTTTCATAATGTGGGAGTTTTCGACTAGTTTTGTGATCATGAAATTGCTTCAGCAACATGCATGGATTATTTAGTGCAAGGCGGGTATACCATCTGGTTATAAAAATTTATACGAATCCAAGTACATATTTTTATTAAGGGCGTTTCTTTAGTTTTCGAACTCTAAAGTATGCTTTTCAAATTTTATTCGAGTATTCTTAATTTTACTTTTACCTATAAGGGCATGTATTTTTTTTTTTTTATAATTTGCACGTGTGAAAGGGGATATGAATACCCTTATACTAATTTTAGCACACGGGCGTTTTTTGTGGAAAGGGAAAGAGACAGAGAAGATAGATTGTTGTAGTTGGTTTGAAACTCAGGTATTAGTAAGTTTCAGTGAACCCCAAGGATAGCGTCCAGATAACAGGGGAGTATTTTTGATTTACTGTTATTGTCGTTGCTTATGATTCACAGTATTTTTTTTCCGTCCTCCTGATTTCATCATTATGATCAAGTTGCATTTTAGCCATATGACCACCCTACTGCCAGTGTTATGCCTTCGCAGTAGAGTTGACTAACCTTTCGCAAATGGTCGACTTTTTAGAAATAGATGATTTTAAATAGATGATTCTTAACATCAGGATTCGAACAGTGAACCTGCAGCGTGACAAGCGATGATGCTACCACTACACCATGGTATTGGTTTCGATTAACCTTAAAAGTAACGATACTACTTCACTAATGGTTGATTATGAAAAAAAAAAAACCTCTCCAACAAATGTTAAAAAATGTTGCGATTTTTTGAAAAAGAAAAATAATTTTAACGTTTTTGTTTAGGATCTGAGTCATTTACAAATAAAGACCATATACATAGGTAGGTTTATTTATTTTTTTATATCCTATACCACAGGGCAGTATTGCTCAAAGATAACTAGTTATACTAATTTGTTAACAGTTAGTGCCCCCACTGCTTGGATATCTATTATAATGTATTAGCGAATCCGTGTGAGCAGGCACGTTTGGCAGCTAGCTTAATGACAGAGCGCCAGTAAAACCATCAACATTAAGACTACTACAAATATAAAAAGGCATTGAAAATACCGGTATGATGAGAAGAACATAAACGGAGAGGTTGAAAACTACTTTCCATATTCTGCTGGCTATATTGCTAGGGGGAGTGCGGAAGAGTTGAACCACTTTTTGTTTAAATGCTTAAATTCATGAGTGGGGCATAACTTAACTTTTATGTTATAATTGGAAAGGATTGTTAATGTAGTATAAATAACAACTATTACCATTCAAACATCATCATAATTTCTTGTCCAGAATAAATTTTTATAAAAGGAAATCTGGCTCAATTCTCCAGACTTGAACCGCCTGTTGGGGAGACATGACCATACCCTATTTTAACCGATAGAAATAATATTTCAAGTTAATGAGCCAAATTTGGTTCTAGAACTGGGGGGCGAACAAAGAATTAATTGACAATCACATTATTTGGTGACTTTTAACTGTATCTTTTCTCCCATTCAGTTTGATTTCGATGAGTTTTAGGTAGGACCATCTGCATACTAGATTAGACTAAGAAAAAAAATTTCATTGAAATTTGTGGGCAGTTCTTGAATAAGAAGTTAGTGGCCCAAGGCTTACCACGTTAAAAAATAATTTTCCATTAAGCAGGATGCATTTCAGATACTGTTCTGCTGACTCATTTTCTGTCGAGAGCTCGTTTAATGGCTTCGTGCGAAGTGGTATCAAATGCCCCCTCGATATCTAGGAAGGCGCAGAGGACTATCTCTTTCATTTCAAGAGCTCTCTTTATAGTTTCAGTCAACTTCAAATCTAAGTTTCTCCAACTACTACACCAAAAAAGGAGTTCTGCCTGGTAGTACAATGGACACAGAAAATTGGGTCTGAATGCTCAGGGATTTGGAAATTTCCTTTTTTTAAAAAAAAAAAAAAAAAAAGAAGTCTTTCTTGACCCTCTTCTAGTAAGACTGGTATGATACTATCCATACCTAGTGACTTCAACGGCTGAAAGGAGCTGATTGCTCATTCAATTCTTCCTCTGGAACATATTGCACCTTCTATTATATATATATATTCCAATCTTCCTTCCGAAGTCTTAATATGTTGGTCATGCTCTCTTCATTTGTATTCGGTAAACTTACAGAGAAGGGCGTTTCTAAAAGCAGTAGTGCTCGGTAGTTTCACTAAGGATGAAGAACAGATTCTTCATCCTTAGTGAAACTACCATCGGGGTTTTTTTTAGAGACGTTTGCATTCCACCCGATTTTGCATATCCTTTACGCAGTCCTGCCACAGCAGGAGTGTTAGTAATCTCCTGAACTTTCCTGCCACAGCAGGAGTGCTAGTAGTCTCCTGAACTTTCCCTTTTTGGCTTTTCTCAGTTCGTTTAAAAATGTCGACCGGACTCTGTCCGTGCCTATCCGGCCATTTGTGTGTTCCATCCATGTCTTGTATTAACACAAATAATTTTTGAAGCAAAAGCAAGATTTTTTTTTCACACTGAAAACTACGTCTTCAATCCGGAAGAACATAATGGCCGGATGCTCAATACGTTGTCTAGTGTCGTCATAGCGAGACACCACATGCACCGAAAATCGTTCACTTTGCTTGAAATGAAAATTAAATAATTTCGATTGAACCAAATCTCCCGGTTTCCCTCTAAACTTTTAAAAAGCACTCTAGATCAAAGGCAAAAAAATTACATATTGGGGGCTAAGAGTCTTCAGGCCAACTACCCGATTTCTCTGCTTTATACCCTATCCAGGGTATATTAATTACGATACATAGTTTGCAACATAGAGAAATAATAACAATTGAACGCCAAAAGCATATACATTTGTGATCAGCAGATATCGATCCAGTCCGTCCATCTGTCCGTATGTCTCGACTTTCGGAGCCTTCAATTTTGAGCTAGGAACATAAAATACCATATATAGGTTTTCTAGATACCGAAGCAGGACAAGTGTAAACATTTTTGAAATCCGCCCACAGACACCTCCATTTTTCAAAAAAATGTCGTTCTTCGAAATATTTTTGCTAGAAACTGAAAAATACTGTTTAGGTAAAATATGTAGACGTTGACTTTCTCTACATTTCGTCCATACATCATACATGGCTACGCCCACTGTTTGGGGCTATATCATATATACCACAATGGTACGGAACTCTAAAAACAAATAATTTTTTTTTCAAATCTGATAAAATGTTCTAAATGTTCGTCATCACGCTTTTTTATCCCTTAAATTTGGTTAATAAAATTTGGAGCAATCGGACATCGAGAAGTGGGTGAAAAACTTATTACAAAATTTGAACCTAAGATTAAAACCTATGGTAGCCTTGATTATATGAAACCGGGATTAGGGTTTCTCAAGCGGGATCCGTAGTAAAATACACAACTCAAAATCGCGGTATCCCGGATAAAAAATCAAAGAAAATATTTAAAATCGGATATATCAACTCATAACTTTTGTACAGAAATTTGATCGAGAAAAAAAAAGCCAATTCGCCCTTAATTTGTTGTAGAAAAATGTGCCCTTCAGTAATGGGTGCTCTCTTTGCTTTATGTATCTGAACAGTGTATCCGAAGCAGCATTTACTGCGGATAAAACCTACAGCAAATCACTGTTTACTATGCCTCAAATTAGTGGTTATGGTTGAGGATTATAATGATTACATTTTTTGCCTTCGCTTTGGCTTTTATGGTTTCTTGTTCAACAAACTTTATCCAAAAATAAAATATTTTTAGTGTTCAGTACCATAATGGTATAAAACGGGACACTAATGGGTTTAACAACAAGGCGACTATCTGCCTGTCCATCAGTATGTTACTCGCTTGTAACTTTTAAACCGTTAGGCCTAGAGAGCTGAAACTTTGCACAAATCTGCTTATCCAAAAAAAACCGAAAAACCAAGGCAAAAGGGATCTCCGAAAGTATTAACGTGACAAATCGAGAGTTTGTAGCCATGGGAAAGTTACTCAAAAAATATAAAGGATCTGCAGGAAAAAGCCATTTAAATATTTATAAACCAGCCCCGCATCTTATTCTTCCATGTCAACCGTTAAAAAGTGGGCAGCTGAATTTAAACGTGGTCGCACGTCCCTCGAAGATGACCCACGTGAAGGACGGCCAAAAACCGCAACCACACCCGAAACCATCGAAAAAGTGCATGATATCGTGTTGGACAATAGGCGAATGAAGGTGAGTGAGATAACTGAGGCTGTGTGTAAGCGAAGTCGATCGCATCTGCCGGAAAGGTCATGGCCAGTGTGTTTTGGGATGCGAAAGGGATCCTGTTAATTGATTACCTTGAGAAAGGCAGAATAATTACAGGCGAATATTACTCGAACCAAAATTCGTGAGAAGAGGCTTGGCTTGAAGAAGAAAAAAATCATCTTTCACCAGGACAATGCACCTGTACACAAGTGAGCGTTGGCTATGGGAAAACTGCTGGATTTGGGATACGATTTGCTCGGCCATCCCCCCTATTCACCTGATTTGGCACCCTCAGACTTCCACCTGTTCCCAAACTTGAAGGAATTTGTTTCTGGGAAGCGCTTCGCATCCAATGCAGAAGTTGAGAGGGCCGTTTATGAATATTTTCACAGCCTTCCGAGAAGGAATACTGATGTTGGAGAAACGCTGGACCAAGTGTGTTGAAGTCAAGGGAGATTATGTAGAAAAATAAAATCATTTTTTAACTGAAAATCGCAATCTTTCATTGTCAGGCCGAGAACTTTTCACCTTGCCCTCGTATGTATGTATGCAAATTTTGTTTTAATAACAATCACATATCTAAATTTTTAGCACATTTTTATACTCTTGATTATAGCAACTTTCGATTATATGAACTTGCTTAACGCCAATTAATGCATATAATCGGAAGTCTACTGTACGTATAGGTGCTCCAGCAGGGTAGAAAGGTCGAAATCACACAAGAAATTAAAATGAGAACATCTACGAGTATATTTATTCATTCATTTCTGATTTAAAATCTCTAGGCATTGTATTAAATTTATTTAAAATATATAATACTATGATACAACTGATCGTGCACCTGTTTTCGCATTTCCAAATTAGTGGAGATGAGCGTTGTTCCGGAAATCTTTTAACCTTTGTGAAGGCCTGGCTATGACTCACATTTTTAACTGTCAAAGTATTCGAAAAATTCGCAAATTCTCCATCAAGTTCCACCGACAAATACTTCTCAACCGTCGAATATTTTATACGACGATCCCCAAAAACTCATTCAGAGAATGCAAAAACCGCAAAACCCATCAATCTAAATACTGTTTTCAGTTTCGACACATCAATCTCCCACCAACAAAAATAAAATCCAACTTCAATCAACGATCCCTCGATAGCATCAACAACTCACCGCAATGACAACACGAACCTCTGGCGAAATTTGAAACAAAATATGGAAGCCCAGTAGCAGTTTTTGTCATCATGTCATTCTTCACCCTGTCCATCGTTCGTCCTCCCGGTCCCCATTTATCGGCATCCTTTGATACCCCATTTCCAGTTTCACTTCAACTTTAACTGCTCATCCTTCATCTCTGCTGATGGATGTCGCCCGAAATGTTTACCTTTCCATTTCATCCGAAAGCGGGCTTTCTATTTCGCCGAACACGCAACCATTCCTGCATGCTATATTTAGACACTTTGACAATGCTTCCATAAAAAATTGGAACCCAAAAAACCATTTTGATAAATTTTGAAAAGCTGACTAGGATGACAATCGACATCGAATCCCCGAAAAAGGGATTTATTTAGGTATCGATTGTTTGACGGCCCCTCCAGCCTACTCCTCCCTCCACTGATAGGCCTTTGTGCTACGTACAAGTGAAACGATTTATAAATAAAGTCTTTTAAAAAAGTCCACAAATTAAATCCCGTGTTTGGTTAAAAGATCAAAGGGCGGTAGAGACAGAACCGCCAGACACCCGTTTTTTTTTTTTTTTTTTTTTTCGTTTTGTTTTCTTTGATTCATTGAAAAGGCAAAGTCATGCCATTTGGAATCCGGTGTTGTGGAACCGACCAAACAGCTACAACTCCGGGGAACACTTTTCCTTTGGGAGATACGAGTACGAGTATTGTGTTGTTCTGTTATATTTATGTTGGAATTTTTTCCGGGCTGTTTGTTAAAATGTCCTAATCACTGGAATTCATCCGAAAACACGCAGCGATGTTTCGCTTGTATCTATCGGTGGATAATTTACCTGGCCCGGTCAGGTCAACCAGGGAAAGGAAAGAGGAACGAATCTGATGTTCATTGACAGTTATATTTTTCGGGTTTTGTTCGTGTTGTCAAAAGTCAAGAAGGTAGAAATATAAATGATCGTTGCGTTGTGTTTTGTCCCCAAGGTGATTCATGCACATAGAGAGGAATTGAATTTAGGAGGACAGTAGCTGCCGCCAAAGTAATTCAAGATTAGAGACGACCATTAATTTTGATTATGACATTAGTTATGTTGCTTGACGAGTTAAAAGTGGATTGAAGTGAGAAGTGCGTAGGAGTACGGTTCGTGGGTGTGGGAGCGACTATGGTTTAAGCAATCCTGCTTGGTTATTGGAAAGGACTAGCTATAACAATAATTTAAGGTGAAGCCGAGGGATATGGAAATCGATGTTGCCATTAAGAAATACAAAGGGTGTTCCTACAAAGACAGCGACACTTGTTTTTAGTAGAGCGGAGTCGATATTTTAACGTTTGATGCAAGTATGGAGCCGGGGGTCAGGGTCAGTTCATTAAAATTTTTGATTTTAATGTAAAATGTCTGACAAACGTCCAAGAGTCAAATTGTTATAAAGAAGTTTTTCCGTTAGCCGTTTGGAGGTAGGCCTTATATGAAATATGAAAAAAACAATCAGACAGGGAAATACTCAACAGATTTATTTATATGATGTCATTATTCATTGTATTGCATGACTTTCTTTCGTAAAAAATGCACGGAAAACATTGCTGATCATGAAAAAAAATGCGGCCATATAATTTTGTTTCTAAAAGTCAACGTCTCACCGATTTTTGAAGGTTTGAATTAGAGCACGATCTATAACGCAATAATTTATGAAAATAACATCAGCCTAAGTTGTCATGTTGAAAAACGACGAAAACGTCGTGCTGAGATGTTTCGTTACTAACTTTTTTTTTCTGTTATTCAAGTTTCCTAAGGTGGAGTCAATCACATGAGACATAACTGCAGGCGCAATTCAGTGGGAAAGACCACTCTTGAGCTGAACACTGTGCAGATTGCTGCGGATAGTGTGGGCGTTAACGTTGTCTTTAGCTATACCCACCTTTCTACTCTACTTCGCAAAAGTAAAACAGTATCTTCGTATCTATAATGCGTGCAAAATCGCCCAGCTTTTGATAGAAGGCATCAGCGTTTGGTCAGAACTTTTTTCAGGCGAGGTGCTATGTGTTCTTCCTTGCGAATCTAGTCTAGTTCTATGCCCTCTTTGTAGGTGGACCACTCAAAAGCTTCCCTCTTTAGCGAGGTTTCAGCTAGCCGCCGAATTTCGCGCAGACTCTAGTCTTTGCGTTTCACCTTGCTGGACCTATTCTTTTGCCCGAGCCAAGTTCACTGGAGCGCATGATTGTGCTGCCAACTGCTGGTGTGGGGGTAAAGTCGCCTACAGGACTTAGCCCAACAGAACTTCTTCGCTCGTTTGTTTCTAAAAGTTATCTTATTTGCAACATTCAGTAGCAAATTGAACAGTATCCAGCAGTGGTAGGTCTTTTCGTATATATACCAAGAAATTGACAACCTCGGGGACGGAACTATTTCCCGAGTTTGTACTGGCCTCTAAAACTTCATTTCAACTCGAGGATATAACCAATGTTTATACTAAGAAAAATTTGTTGATAGCAAAAAGTCAAACAGCATAACACAAAATCAAATTCCTAAAAAAAAGAAACAAACAGAAAGTTACAATCCGTCTGGAATGGATCATAAGATACCCTATCACTCATCTTCTAACCCATCCCTAATAAAGTGAGCGTGGTGTTATGAACCTTCTGGTCCAAATGCAATGAAATTTTTTTTACTCGGAGGATATTCTCCTTATTTTTAAGATCAACATTTTACCGCATAATTTGTGGTTAAGACTTTTTATTATAAGATATTGGGCGTGACGATCGCTATTTGTGACCTGAGGTTAAGGATTCTGATGAAATATTCACAATAACACTTGACGATCACCGTAGATAGATTTGAAAAAAGCAATATATGATTATTTAAAGAAAACGCCCCCGAAAAGTGGGCGTCTCTGTGGGCGGATTTTAAAAAAAATACTGCTTCTGATTCCAAAAAGCTTATATACCAAATGTCATGTTTCTAGCTCAAAATATAAAGTCCAAAAGTGGTAACATATGTACGGACGGACGAACGGACATGGCTAGATTGACATAACTTTTGATGCTCATCAGTAATATATAGGTAAAAACCTTTGGAGGTCTATCGTTATTTTTTTATACTGCAAACCATGTGTCAAACTTAATATATCTTAAATAGGGTATACAAAATTACACCAGCTGTATGCAGTCATATTCTTCTAACCAAGCCGACGTCAAGATCCCACTACACACACTCACGACATGGCAGATCTGCCTAAACAGTCCGAAGAAATACATATAGTGCGCACATACCACACGGTTCGGTTGATAATAAATAAAGTGTCAACTGCCGTTGAGGCGAGAATGCCTTAATATTTTTATGGTAATTTCGGTTGGACTCTGAGATATAACTCTTCACGTTCAAGCAGGCCTGTCAAGTGTAACAGACTCGCACTAATTTGTCGAATTATTTCCTGTTGAATTTATTTTCACCATGGAACTATCATTAGAAAAGGACCAATGAATCCGCGATATGATCACAGAATGGGAGTGGATCGAGGGACTGGGGCAGCAGGAGTATCCGAGCCAAGACTAATCGAGTTTGAGTCGGAACCAATAGATAAACTTTTCAACATCTTATAAGCCGATATTTAAGTGATCAAAAAGTGTGCCCAATTCAAACTCGAGAGAATCTATTTCAAGCAAGATATTGCGATCATGTCAGACAGTCAATCTAATATCAACGCATTGAGCTCATATGAAGTCAGATCCAGAATGGTAAAAGAATGCTTGGATTAACTCAGCAACCTAAGCAAAATCAACAAATTTTCTGGGTACCAGATTAAGTTTCTGTGGATAGTAACGAGGAGGCTGATAGATTAATGAAATAAAGTGCAGTATCCCCGTTCTTAGGGGCAGAATCCTTCTGGGTTCTAGAGAGAAGAGCCAAACTCTTTAAGGAACTCCCTTAAACTAATGCAAACAAAGAAACTAGAAATTTTACCGGAAAAGATCGAAATACTTCATCAGCTTAAGTAGCAACAAGCATAATAGATCTTTTAGGTCACCGAGATTGCAACGGAGAACATTTGTTGAATGTGAGTAACAGAGTAGTAAATGTGTATCTTTCGATCGAAGAAAAGTGGCAGCGCTGGCTGTAATTGTGGGATCGATCGTTCCCTTGATTGAATGTAAGATTTGAGTTTGGGATGAAATCGAATAAAAAACAAACAAAAAAAATAAGCGGATGATTCGTCTCTGTTTTATTTGGAAGTCAACATCGGCTCGTAGTTAAGTACAGATACCGATAATTTTGAGTTGAAATGAAAATTACAATTTCGCTTCTAAATTTGACCTCAGATATGATATTTGAAATGAATTCATCTGGCCGTTTACGCTGCAATCGCATGCACATACTCGTATGTACAGACAGACGAACAGTATTGAAGGATTCACTTTTAACAAAATCCCTTTTACAAAAGCAATTAAAGGCAAGTAAAACAGATCTTACATAATTTTGTGATAACTTTAGTGATTACGTTGTCTTCTTTCCACCAGCTAAGGCTGTGGGAAAGTTAAAAAATAAATACTGAAGAAAAAGCATCGATACTCTCGAACTGGGATTTACTATTTTTGCTTCACCAGCTGGTTTGCTTCGGGTCTTTTCGATTTCAAATGTCACTTCTCAAAAGTTGAGTACTTTAAGGTGTTAAGAGAATATTCCATTACGTACAGACATTCGCTCTATCGTTGACGTACTCCAATTTATACATAATTAACTTCGAGTCCATCGTTTGTCGCATTCTCATTCAAATCACTTTCCAAAACTATAATTTTGAACAATACAAACCTCTCGTCCATATTTACAATTCGAAAAGGACTTCATTCATCCATAAGCACATACATATTTCATTGTGATTCGATTATCACCAGTCGAAACCGCCACCGACAATTCACACAATAGATGGCATTTCGCTGGTAATACTCGTATTACCACCGAACCCACCCTATCCATCCGGGAGACCGTTGTAATTAGCATATGACAGAAAGGTGATGAATTACCAGTAGTAATGGAAATAATTACAATTTCAAGCCATTCAAAGGGAAATACTGCCACCACTTCTTCGAGCATAGGGTGCCACCACATGTATTATTTTTGACGACCATAATTTATGGGCCAGTAATACGGTTCAGTTGCTTTTGGGGTGGTTGCTGTATAGTGATTGTGTGACTGAGCTATGTCGAGAAACTTGTTCGATAGCTGCAACTGTGTGTTACTACCTGGATGATTCCGTTTCTTTAATCTTCACATAAATGGGGTCAGCAGTTAGTGCGAGATCATAATTTTTGCCGGCTGTCATTTTTCTCGGATTTGTAATGATTTTGATTACCACTATAAATTTTCAAGTGCTCAGCTGCAGACAAAAGGGTAAATTGAAACGACCGCAGTGTATTTATGTGTGTAGATTGTGAAACTGTTGGGTTGCGCACTGATGTTGTCGGAACAATCAAATTGAAATTGTTTAGAAAAACTACAGTTTATGACGTACGAGATCTGGGAATTGACTTGCCTTTAAATTTACTTACATTAAGGGTGCCCGTGGTGTAGTGGTAACATCATCGCTTATCACGCTTTTGATTCACGGTTCAAATCCTGATTTCAAGAATCAACTATTTATTTCGCATGAAATAAATAAAAAGTCGATCAATTGCGAAAGCTTATGTCAACTCTACTGCGAAGGCATAACACTGGCAGTAGGGCGGTCATGTGGCTAAAATGCAACTTGATCGTGATGATGACATCAGGAGGACGGAAAAAAATACTGTGAATCATGAGCAACGACAAAAGCAAAATCAAACAAGCTCCCCAGTTATCTGGACAGCCACCCTTGGAGTTCACTGAAACTTAATACCAGCTGAGTTTCAAACCGACTACACCAATCTGTCTTTCTCTCTGTCTCTTCCCCTTTCCTCAAAACGCCCCTGTCCTAAAATTAGTATAAGCGTATTCATAACCCCTTTCACACGTGCAAATTATAAAAAAAAAAATATATATTACATATACGAGTACATAATGTAGATACTTGTCTTAACAATTCTAATTCGGTTTATTATGTCTTTTTTGGAAGTACTCCTGTCACTGTACACTACGTTAGAATGACTACCTGTACAGTAAGAGCTACATAGCTTACTTACATATACTAAAAGTATATGCATTCTGATCTTGGAGTTCCCCAGTCCGCAGAACAATTTTGCGTGCCTCTCTACCTATCACAACCGTTTAAGCTGCTACAGCTGCTATGGCTTTTACAACATTTGCCCATCTGTAGTTTGTTTTGCTGATTGCATCCAGCTTGAGAGAGAGAGCATGCCCAGCCCAGAATCCTCTTCTCTGGTAGAATAAGTGGAGTTGTACTTAGGCTGTCGAAATAAGTACTAAGTGAGCATTCGCACTCCTGTACTCCCCTCATCAATTCTGTACATAATACTCCAAAATTGTCCTTTAATTTACAAAACTAAAATGTAAAGGAATAGTTTAGAGTAGGTTCTATTCAATTAATTTTATTTCTGCAATAAATAATCAGAAGTCAAAACACATTGAAGCATGCATGATTTCGCTACTCTCAATTATGGAGTAAGGGCAGACCTTTTAGGAATTTCCAACCCCAATCTAGCCCTCAACGTTGAAGTTTTAAGTAATAGAAGGAAATTTAAGTTTAATTCATTTCTTTTAGTGAATTTTACATCATTTCGACTTAATTCTAGTCTAAAGATTTTGCCTCCAGAATTTGCCTTCAGTAAGGTATAATGCTTTTCTAACATACAATTTTACACTAAATTCAAAAATGTTAACATCATTTTCTAAGTAGGTTTCGAGTTACAGCACCTTTTCTTTGCGATTTGTGCATTTTTCATTAATTTTCCGGCGATCCTTTCAAAAGAACTAAACAGATTTTTGAAAGTTTAAACCAGTTTCTGAAAAATAATAACTTAAATACATACATACTCGTATCTCCAAAACTTCATTTGTGAGAAAAATAGAAAAATTTAAATTCATATAATGTTGCAAAAATTTCGATTATTTAAAAATTACTAACTTTCAGTTTCAATTTTCAATTTATTTAAAAATCATACACTTAGATGTGTGGTAGTTTAAGAAGAAAGATAAAAACAAATCTAAAAACTAAAACATACATACAAATTTAATTTCATTTCATTTAATTAATGTAGAAAAAATCCCTAGTACCCTAGCTTTTTTTTTTTTTTTTTTTGTATTTATTGTAAACTTTGTATCTTTTACATTAGACTGTTACGATCTTTACATTAGTAAAAGTGTAATTAAAATTAATTTTATTACTAATGGAGTATGAAGAAAACAGAGAAACAATAACTAATTTTATTTGTATATAAATCAATGGTGTTAATTTTAATATATAATATATTTGCAGATAAATTCGTATAAAAAATGTCTAACAAAATTCAAGTTAATTTTATAATTTTACCTATTAGACATATAAAGAAGTAGATAGTTATCAAACCGATCAGTATTGTACAGTCTTCTGATGCTTAGAGGCAATGCATTCCACAGGCGGACGGCATGAATGAAAAATTGATGTTCAGAAGTTAGACATGAAAAATTAGGTTGCAAAATAGAGAGAGAGCGAGATGACCGGAAAAGATGTATTTTTTCATGTAGGTATGGTGGTTGTTTAGTAATAATGATTTTATGCAAATAAATTATGACTAAGTAATCCAAGTAAGCTTCCAAAGTACAGCCAAGAATTTTGTTTCGAAAGGGGGAGACGTAGTCATATCTCCTTATAAGAAAAACAGGTTAAGGTTATTAAAGGCAACTTTAAGTTTTCTTTTCATTTCGGGGCTCGGGCTACAGAATATTTGGAACCCATAAGTAATTAGTGGAAGAATTAAGGTCTTAGCAAGCATCAGTCTTGTATTTTGTGGCGTAAAATATTGAGATTGAGATAAGTGCCTTAGACAGCCATACACCTTACCAATAATTGATTATCCCAATTGAGAATTCGGTTAAACCATATGCTTAAATTTGTTGCTTTGTCAATGTACTCGATTTCAGAAGTTCCCAGATATAGCTTTGGGAAATAATCCGTATCCAGTTTATTTTTAAATATTACTAAACACTTTGACTTAAGTGGATTCAACTGTAATGCATTTCTTTCTGCCCAAAGTGATACCTGCTTGAGGTTCTCATTCAATCTATCCGGTCCATCTTCAATTAGGCCTAGCTTAAATAAATTTGTACGTCAACAGCATACATGTGTACAAAACTATTTTTAACCGACAGCGGAAGGTCATTAATAAAAATTGAAAACAACAAGGGACCTAGGATTGACCCTTGTGGCAATCCTGTTGATACATTTGCAAATTCGGATATTTGGTTTTTTAATGCTACTGCTTGTTTCCTTTCTGCGAGATAAGAAGCTATAAGTTTCGCAGCTGCAGGAGAAAAGCGGTATATGGTTTCTAATTTTCGTACCAACTGTAAGTGGAAAAATCAAGTAAAGTTAAAAATGTAACTTCGTCTTTATCAATAGCAACGCAAATATCATCTGTAACTTTTAAGAGAGCAGTGATGCAACTATGCTTCTGTCGAAAACCAGATTGGTCCCTATACAGCAATTTGTTGTTTTGCAAATATGCAGACAATTGAACGTGAAGTAATTTTTCCATGACCTTCGACAAAAAAAACAAAATAGATATAGGTCTATATTCAGGAGGAGAAATCCGCGATCCTTGTTCTTAAGAATAGGAATAATCTTTGATGATTTCCATAAATACGGCAAAGTGGAAGTTAGAATTATTGTATTACAAACATGTGTAAGAGCTGGGAGTAAATGAGGCAAAATAATTTTCACAAAAGTAGGATGTATTTCATCAAAGCCAACAGCTTTTGACTTAACATTCAATACAGCTTTGACAACGTCAGTTTGTTCAACACAGGAGAATGCGAAACTATGCAATATATTTCCATTTATCTCATTATAATTCAAGGGTCGAAAACAGAGGCGGAGTGGAGTGAATTTGTAAAAAATTATTGTTTAGTTGATCTGGATCCAAGTTATCCAAATCATCTTCATTTTTCCGTCCAATACCCATTTCACGCAAATTATTCCATAATTTTTTCGTAGGCAAACTTGTGCTGAACCTATGTGAATACATACATAGGATGGTACATATGATATATGGTAGCAAAAACCATGAAAACCGTTATAACTTTATAACAAAAATTTACCAAGACTTTTCCCCTCGATGAGAGGGACATTTTGAAACATTTATATTTCTTTAATTTAAAGTTTTTAGAACGATATAACTATCCAACTAAGCGTTAGGGATAATTGAATTGCAAAAGCATGTAAATGCTTATAATTTGATTTTGATATGTAATTTATTAAAAACCAAAATCTAGCCTGTTCTGGTCCAATTTTACCCCACTTTTAACTAATCTAGCCCAGATGGTAAAATAATTATTGGCATCATTGGTCTTCTGCGTACTTAGTCCTCGGGGTCTCTCCGGCCCGAAGTATTGGAGTTAATCCACCCTAGCCAACGCTAAGAGCATAGCCATTTGACCAGATCGATTTCGCGTGCCTAGAGTTTGTTTAGGCATAAATTATACAATACAAATCATTTTTTTTTCTGGAAAACCTTAAGGATGCTTGCAGTAGTCTTTCCATACGACAATACTATATTAATCTCTTTTCGATATGAATTTACCATTAAAATATCAGATATAAAGAATTCTTGAGTATCACGAATTTATATCATCTGTTCGGCCGTTGGTGTTGGGAATCGTTGTTCTGCCTTGTTATTATCGTTTCAGTCATATAATCAACAAGATCAAAAGTTCTAGAAACAAATTCCATCGTACGGGGGATTTGTGTCTAATTAAACAATTCACCAAGAAAAAAGAGAGTTAGAACACATAGTGCACTACGTGACCCACCTTGGCAACTGTAGTTTTAATCACTGCTACGCCAACAACAATATTTGTTAGACCAGCATGCGAAATGCTTTTAAAAACATACATACATATACTCGTACGTGTGATGAATTTTAGGATTATCTTCAAACTTTTGCAAAGCCCAATCGGAGTTTCTGCGCTTCAAATTACCAAGGGGAGTTAATGCGATCTTGTAAGGGTATACGCCAAGGTCTCTACGCAAAATTCGCCACAATGTGGACTGAGAGATTCTCAATTCCTGTGAACGGCCTGGAATTGACTGATTTGGCTCATTTTGAACTGAAGCACTTACGGCTGCGATATTTTCAGTACTTCGACCGGTGCGTTGTCGGCACAGGATCATTCAATAGTGAATATGTTGTCTCGAATTTATCCACAATAGCACGTACAGCCTGTCTGGTGGGACGATTATTACGACCGAAAATTGGAGTAAGCGCTCTTTGCGACCACCGACTCAGAATTTCGGTAGTAGTTTCTAATAATTTCCAAACGTTGCTCGCTCGTCAACTTCACTATGATAAAAATGTAAACCTTGACGGACATTTTGACGTTGACAGATGATAAAAAAGTTTAAGGGTGCGTTTGTGTTAAAATATAAAATTGTTCGGTCCCTACTGAAAAACCGTTTATAATGTATGAACAAAATGTAGAGAAAGTCAACGTCTACATGTTTTACAGAGACAAAATTTTTCAGTTTCTAGCACAAATGGCGAGAAAAAGAAATTTTTTTTAAAGTGAGCGGATGTCAAAAATGTGTACACTTGTACTGCTTCCGATTCTAGAAAGCTTATACCTAACCAAATTTCGTGTTCTTACCTCAAAATATGAGGCCCAAAATGTGATGACATACGGACGCATGGACGGACATGGCTAGATCATTTGATACTGATCACAAATACATATGTACATATATGTACTTTTGGGGTCTATCGCTTTTGTTTCTCTACACACAGTTTCTCGATTGCATTTAATAAGGAGTCCAGCAACAATTCTTCAATTTTCTTGATCAAGGATTTGTGTTTTCCACTACATTACTAGGTCTCGCTGTAGTTGTAATGTATATTTAACATACTGATCTATACGGATCACCGGTAGGGCCTCTGACAGCCAATCTTTTGTTTCGCAACTGTTGCGAAACAGTTTCATTCACGACCCCCCTAAATGTTTCAGCTGCACGATCGATTTCCAAGCGTACATAGGTGTGTGTAGTTGCGGCATTGATTTACGATGCGCTGTGAACAATAACAACCCCCTTTGCAAAGAAAACTCAACTGAGCGTTCAAATGTTTGCTTGCCAGTCAGCGTATTCGTATTGAATTGTGTGTGTTACAAAACAGTTGGGAACCCCTTCAGTTAGTGGCAAAAGAGTTGGGGAACTTTTCAGTTGCCTTGGTCAGCGAGCTCTTGTATGGCAGTAGCAATCGCAACCAAATAGTTACGAAACTTAAAATTGCATGTCATTCGTCTGGAACGAATCGTGTAATGCCCTATCCCTCATCTCCAACCCACCCCTAATAAAGTCATTTCAAATTCAATGATAAGCACAACTTTCTATTCAGAGTTTACTACCGCGCCTTTAAGAAAAACTGATTTTATAGCTTTTTCTTATAAGAAAGTGGGCATGGATGTATCTTTTTGTTACCGAAGATCATGGATTCAGATTAGATCTTGAAAGTAAGAATAATATTTATGAATCCACTGCTTAATTGGCGGTGACCTAAACAGTAGGCACAGAAGTTGGGGATACTTAACGCATTTACCAAAGAATCGATTGCAACTTTCAGAAGCCAAGCTTGAAATTGTAAACTACAAGGCTTAGAAAAATCGAGTAAGCCTTTTTGGAATATAGTAAAGGTGGCCGTGGTGTAGTGGTAACATCAACGCTGGTCACGCTCTTGGTTCACGGTTCAAATCCTGATCTCAACAGTCGTCTATTTATTTCGTCTGAAATAAATAAAAAAGTCGATCAATTGCGAAAGCTTAGTCAACTCTACTGCGAAGGCATAACACTGGCAGTAGGGTGGTCATATGGTTTAAATGCAACTTGATCGTGATGATGACATCAGGTCGAGGGAAAAAATACTGTGAATCAAGAGCAACGACAAAAAGCAAAACAAACAAGCTCCCCAGTTATCTGGACGCCACCCTTGGAGTTTACTGAAATTTAATACCACCTAAGTTTCAAACCCACTACACCAATCTATCTCTCTCTCTCTCTCAATTTATACAAACGCCCGTGCCCTGAAATAATTTAATGGTATTCATATCCCATTTGTCTCAACCGATGGCGGAACCGAACTGGATATAGCCAGCCGAATAGGTAAAGCAAAATCTGCGTTTGGGATGCTATCCATAGTTTGGCGAAGTAATGCAATTAGCTTAAACACCAAGCTTCGACTGTTCCGTTCCAACGTTGAATCCGTGTTGCTATATGGATGTGGTACCTGGAGAGTGACCGTCACTATCACGAGGAAGCTGCAAACGTTTGTCAATAGGTGTCTACGTTACATCTTAAGGATATTCTGGCCAAACCGTATCTCTAACGAACAGCTTTATCAGAGAACGGGCCATGAACCTATAGGCACAACCATACGACGACGAAAGTGGCAGTGGATCGGTCACACTCTCCGAAAGGGTGACAGGTCCATAGCTAACCAAGCGATGCAATGGAACCCGCTTACCCAGGATGGCAGGATACGCGGCGGTCCTAGGAGTACGTGGCGCAGAACAGTTGAGAAGGAAGCACGGCAACTGGGAAAGAGTTGGGGAGAGCTGAGACACATTTCCAGAAATCGCACACGATGGCGCGTAGGCGTTGTAGAGGCCCTAGGATCCACAAGGGGATACAGGACATAAGTAAGTATCCCATTTAGCGCGCAAATTATAAAAAAAAAAATTTAAAATCAGTGTTCAATCTGAAGTGGAGCAATCCATGAACATTCTTCGTTCACACCCTATTGAAGACAACACTGACAGGATATCATTTAATGAAGTGCAAGTTGTTCTGCATTCTCTAAAAATATCTAAATCGCCGGGTTAGGTGATATTAAAAATCTGTTTCTGAGAAATTCACCCATAGCTGGAATTAAATTTCCCCAAGATATTTTTAATGACTGCATTAAACTGGAGTATTTTCCTAAGGATTGGAAAAGAAAAATAATACCAACTTTAAAACCGGGCAATTGTGACAATATACCTACAAGCTATAGGCCAATCAGTTTATTAAGCGCGTTAAGCAAATTATTAGAAAAAATTATTAAAAAGAGAATAGTTGCTCACATTGACGTCAATAAAATCTTACCCCCAGAACAGTTTGGTTTTAGGCGGCACCACAGTACGATCCATCAAATCCACCGTATTACGAAACACATTAAAAGTAACTTTTTGGTGGGAAATAGCACGGGTTTGATTCTACTCGACGTAGAGAAAGCATTTGACATGGTCTGGCATCATGCACTGCTACATAAATTAATCAGCTATAACTTTCCACTTGGTAAAATAGTACTGTCCTTCTTAACTGTTCGAACGTTCATAGTATCTGTCAATAACTGTCATTCTGATGTCTTTTCTATTCTAATCCTGTTTAACATATATACGTCCGACTTTACCCTATAGAGAAACTGTGAATCAGCGTATCTTCATACGTGTATTTATTCGTCGGATGCGTATGGTTTCAACATTGAAACCAACCTGCAATGTGCTTTAAATACAATCCAAATGTATTTCAATAATGGGAAAATAAAAATAAACGCTTCTAAGACCCAGGCTATCTTTATTACAAGAAAAATAAAAGCCTGATTCTTACCAGGCAACAGACTTATTATCGCTGGTGCTCAAGTTGAGTGGAAGTCGAGCCTTAAATATCTCGGGGTCAATCTCGATAAAACATTAACATATAACCTACATGGCCAGGAAATTATAAACAAAGTAAACATCACAATTAAAACTCTCTATTTGTTTATCAGTCGAAGTCAAAATTGAGCAACGAAAACAAGCTTATCGTTTTTAAAACTGTAGTTACAAATTTGCTTTTCACATGTTCTAAAAAAAATCCAACCAGCACGACCCTATGCGTGCGCCACCGGTTTATAGATAAAAAACACAAGTATTTCAGTGTGGATACAAGGCGATCTTTATTACTCGACGCTACCGATAAAACTAAACTCACAATTATTTTATGATTAAAATCTAAGCTCGCCCTGGCTGAACATGATCATGTCATTCCCACGATGATTCGAACACGTCCGCGCATTCAAGGCTAAAAGTGCAAGCGATGCGTCTATGTCTGAATCCGATACCGTCTTGGCTTACATCCGGAGGTTAAGCGTGTGAATATAACTGCGCGTGTGAATAACCGCCCGTGTTAACTTTGTACTTCAAACAATAATTAAGGGTCCCATGTCTGGGGTAAATGTGCAAAAACGCATATTCGAAGACTACAAATAGCACAAAATAAACTATTGAAACTGATTTTAAATTTACCGTGGCACTTCTCTACCGAAGAATTACACCAAATTGCTAACGTGGACAAAGTTCCGACTAAAATTACAAAATTACCCGACCGGTACAATTTTTCATGCATTTCATCTGACAACAACCTGATCTCAAATTTAGTTGGTTAAATTACAACATTTTTTATTCATTTAAGTAAGTGTATATTTTTATTTGATATCTAATATTTATTACTTATTATTTATTATTTATTATTTATTATTTATTATTTATTATTTATTATTTATTATTTATTATTTATTATTTATTATTTATTATTTATTATTTATTATTTATTATTTATTATTTATTATTTATTATTTATTATTTATTATTTATTATTTATTATTTATTATTTATTATTTATTATTTATTATTTATTATTTATTATTTATTATTTATTATTTATTATTTATTATTTATTATTTATTATTTATTATTTATTATTTATTATTTATTATTTATTATTTATTATTTATTATTTATTATTTATTATTTATTATTTATTATTTATTATTTATTATTTATTATTTATTATTTATTATTTATTATTTATTATTTATTATTTATTATTTATTATTTATTATTTATTATATTATATTATTCATTATTTATTATTCACTATTTATTATTTGTTATTAATTATATGTCACTTTTTCATTATATTATTTATTTATTTTCTCGTTAGTTTTGTCATCTATTTATTATTTTATGTATTATATATATTTAACCAACAAAATTTAAATAAATTTACTATATCGGTTCTTCACATGTCTCCTCTTTTCTCCTCTCAAGAAAGAAAAACACATATATCAAGCAACGTAATATGTACATATGTATGTACTTAATTAAATGAAGGTTTTGTATGTCCAAATAAGATTAATAAATCGGTGATATAATTCAAGAAATTGTTAACGAATTTGTCAGTAGTAAGGTAGCAATAAACCAAATCTCGTAAAGCAGCCCTTACACGGTCAATCGATTGACATCAATCACTTACATGTGTTGGTGAAAATGTATCTGTATACGTCACACACATTAGGTGAAGTCTGATTGACCAAAATCAAAACATTTTTGATTTTGCATGACCAGCGTCATGCTGAATGATGTGTGTAAGGGTTGGATTGACATAATTACTTCATTATGTGTTGTGTCGCGGAAGAGAAAACATGTCTATGTCTAGCAGAAAATTAAGGGACGATGAAGACCGAGCATTTGTATAGGATTTAATTGAAACTTATCGGTCATTACCGAGTTTATGGGATGTGCAAAGAAAAGATGACAACGACCGAAAAAATTGCAACAATATGAAGTTTTACTGCAAAATATAAGGAAAAGTACCCTGATGCACAAAAAGCGGATGTTACTTTATGCAAAGTACAAGAGCAATATGTGCAATACAATCATCCGTTTCACTCATTGCACATCCGTACACCACGAAAACTCTCAAAAACTAAAAATTTGACGTCAATCGATTGAACCGTGTAAGGGGTAACGTCAATCCACACATACGCCATGCTTGATGTCAATCGATTGACCATATAATGCCCGCTTAAGAGTGGTTCACGCAATTGAGTCTGTCTGTATGTCCCGTCTACTGTAGCCTAAATGGCTGAACGGATTTTCTTCGAACTTCATATCTGGAGTTTATATAACCCCAAAATTAACGGCATTGTACGAGTACCGATTTTGAAAAAAATTCATTTTCTCGAAAACTTCTCTAAAGATTTTGTTCAAATTTCGTATTCTAGATTGGTGGCATACCAGGTTTTTCGCAGAGAACGTTCTTGAAAATGCAATAATTCTTGGCTACAAATCAGTCGAATCCCTTCAAAATTAATATTAGTTATCTAAACTCCTATTGCACTATCAAAGACACCTAGTCAACTCTCAATACAGTTGATTTTTTTGTATCATTAAGATCTATTTCCCTCCTTCTATTTACTTGCAGCAAACAAATAAATTATCCTTCACTCTCGTTCGTTTTTATAAGATATCCTCAAAGCATGAAATCGGAGACGGATCCCGGAAACACTTAATACCATCCTTCAGTCCAGTCTAGCAATGCCAATTCTATTTGAAATAGATTCTGTCATCTGTTTGTACAAGGACATTTTCAACAAAAGAAATCATTTCAACAGGATATGGGTGGAGACCCGAAGCCCAACGAGTAAATAAACGACAATTAGTGCTGGACAATTAGAAAAGGAAGAAATCTTACAAGTGGTATTATATTCCTTGTCACATATCCCTTTTCACATGTGTGTCCCCGAGTCATTTCGTCCTTATTTTTTTTTTTTTTTTATTTTTCTTTCTGTTGTACAAATAAACATCGACGACGATACAGTGAATTTCGATTTTTTTTTTTTATCAAATTATTTCAGATACACTGCTCGGGTACGAATTGTTTGTCCTTGATAAATCATTTTGTGTGACCACCAACAGGCGAGGTAATTGTTAGGTTAAAAGGATCCGGGAACGTGTGGCACAATACAGAATTCTCAATGAAGCAATTCGGGTAACCTTCATGGAATAATTGCTCTAACTTTCAAGCCTGACAGGAAAATACAAAGAAGTCAGAAACATACATAAATGATTACGGCCAACGGGTACTTCCACACCTCTGATAAAGTTTTTCTTATCCTTGTGCTGCGCTTTCTTTATTTATTCGTGTAGGTACAGCTTGTGCAATTGCTTATTTTCTGCATCAGATGCTCCTTACTCTATTGCGTGCGTACACAAAACGGAGGCGAAATAAAAGAAACGATAAACAGTCAGCAGTAACAGTAATAAGGACACTAAAATAGGGAAAAAAGAAAAATGATGCACAGAAAGAGAAAACACAAAAAGAGATTAATGTCGACAATGAGTATTTATGTGTTCGCCAGTGTGTAATGTGGAAAAGGATACTTAATTATAATTTATGTTCTTTCTGTTTGGCATAATGAAATATGTTGACTGTCAACTGAATGAGAGTTGAGATAGGAGAATAATAGGGGCAGTGTTCCACTTCATTTCTGTTAAAAAAAAAAAAAAAAAATTATAGAAATAACAGGAAAAGATCGCTTACAAAATGGTTGAAATAAATTGTAATTTATTTTTCAGTCAGTAAGTCTCCTTGCAAGAAATATAGTTTGCTGACAATGCAGCTTGTATTCCAAGGTCATTACAAACAAACGAATATAGCCCCACCTCTTTAGTTAAGTAATTCATCAAGAGTTCCTTTTTCTGCATCACAAATTGAAAGCATACAATTACCACAGACAGCGCCATTGGCATCACTCAGGAATCGTCATCATCATCAACATCATGATGGTCGTCAGGAACAGCAGCAAGAACAAAATCGACATCCTTACTTCAATCCATTCAATCCACAATTTGTGAAGTCATGCGATTTATAATTTGCGTTCCATTTGCAATTGCGTGCGCATTTGCTTTTGCCAGTTTGAACCCATCACTAGGACGTGGAGAGTACTGGATTGCGCTTCTCCGATGGAATCCTTTAGATAAAGTTTGCGTGCGCCAGGCAATTGGTTGCACTATAACAATACCCACGAAGTGCTCGTGCATGTGGTTGTGGTTATAATGTGCATTCTTTGAAGCCTGTCAGCTGCTCAGTTAGTACACACCCAAAACGATGTTCCTACCACGACTGGTGGTGCACTGACTCCTGCCTCCATTGCTGCTGCTGCTGCTGTTACTGATGATGATGATGAGGAGGATGATCAAGACGATGATGGACACTCTCGTTTACATCGTTAATCTCGCATGCCTGCTTAACTGCCATCCTGTCTTCTCGTGCGCAATGCGCTCCTCCTATGGTAATCGAGTGTCCATCAATGTGGACTAACGAACGGACGGAAGGTTGGATGGATAGATGGATGGACGAGTTGGGCTTGCAAGTTTGTGCTGTTTTGGCATTTCGAGTTGCGAGGGAAATTTATTCATTCATCTTTTAGCATATTTATTCATCCGTCCATTCGTCCATCAGTTTGTCTGTCTATTTATCTGCTGGGCTGTTGTTGGGGCTTGCCAGTCGGTCGTCTATCTGTTGTGGCAATTGATGTGGCATCACCTGTCACAAGTGTTTACATTAGGCTTGCGGTAATGGTGGTAAATTGATTGCCTTCTGGGTGAAGACTTTTTCTTTTGATTCGCTTGTCTTCTTTTGTTAGATACATTTTTGTAAAAACAAAGTTGAAGCATTGAGTAGTGAATAAGGAGACTAGGCTGAAGGCACTTATGCGAAAAAGGATTAGTGTGTGGTCAAAAAGATTGAGTCCTATTTCGATTTAAAGTCAGATTTAAGTCAGATGAACATATGATAGATCTCCGATTCGCAATTTGTTCATAATACGTATTCAATGAATATTTTGCAATGTACAATTTAGCCTTCCTCTCGCAGAGTACAGATAGTACCTAGCTATAATCGTCCTGCCATTTTTAAAGGAAAAAAGAAGTTGAATATAATAGAAGCAAAGCACATGCTGGATGTCAACTGATAAGACCTTACTTAATGGTTATACAGATCAATTATAGGAAAACCACTTTGTTTGGGTTGGTGAATATGACTGCCTTAAAAAACGTCTTACGAACAATTTGTGAGATATGCAAATAATAGGTAATAGTTGTTTGCCTGAATTAGTCATAATGATCTGTGGAAGTTGTTTTTTTTTTTTTTAATATTTACAACAGATTTTTTGCCTGATGGAAAAATGTTACTGCTCCCAAACTTTTGGACGGTAGTGTATGTTTTTTTTATAAAAGCGTGGTTTTTAAAAACACTATTTCGAATTTTCAGATTATTTGGGTAGGACCAATCTCGACTTAAGTGAGAAAGCGACCACTCTACGAAAGTGTTATCGACAAAATAAGTAAGTATTGTACCTTGCTGAAATTAGAAACTTGAAATTGGTATGCTGTTCAGAAGTTCGCCTTTACATGGCGTAAAGTTAAAGAATGAAACTGGTCTAAGGTGTTTCGTGTACATAAATAAGACAGTAGACATCTTCTGTGAATATAATTTTAGCTATTAAGTTGACTTGATCCATTGGCATTACTTTCATGTATTTGTCTTACCTTTCAGGAAAGATCCTGCTTTAAAAAGGCTGACAAGAACGCCATCAAGTCTGCTTTGAATATCTTGATTTCCACAAGAGTGTCGTATAAGTATAGAGCGAATTCCAAAATTTTTGTATCGCATCATTTAGTCATTGAAGAGTACCTTCATCTAAATTGTGATTCAAGTGTGGAAAGATTACCCCTCATCTTTCAAATGATTCTCTTAATAAATCATTTGGGTACAATTTATATATATCACCTAATGTTGACGCAAGTGCATAGTATTTACCAGCTTTTTAATAGCTCTGTGCTTACACGTTTTTGATTTACCATGTTTATTATTGTAGAATGTATGAGTTTACATGTATGGTTTTTCTTGTATGGGGTTCAATTCAGGCGTGGGTTGTATTAAATACACAGCAACATATTTTTCACGTTTATTCTAAATTTCTTGGGTGAGTGGGATAGTGTCGTTCATATAATCTCTTATGGAGCTTGTTGTCCACTGCAGCCTGACACTAATTTGAGAATACATATAATCAACATTAATCCACGTATTTCTCTGATGGCATTTGAACGTTTCAATTAACGAAAATCAGCAAGTTAACAAGTATCAATCCCATACTATCCTAATCACTACGAGTATCTACCACCCATTTTGACGACGAGGCAACTTTTCCCAGCTGATAGACTGGAATCATCATTATATCCTTCAATATTCCCTCACGTATGGAAATGAAAGTCAAGTTTCAATGTTTCCCTGACGTTGATATGCGCTTCCAAGTTCAATCACCACCACCCGTCAGACCAATCTATCGCACCTTGCTGCCCGCAGTGCAGTAAAGTTAACTATAAACTTAACCTCGATATAAAAATTCCATGAAGGAGTTTTGATGTTGTTAAATGTGGTGTCTCGGTTAAACCCACTTGTCTTTGGCGATAAAAACCCTTTTGAGCTGCTGCTGGTGGTAGACGCCACTAATACACCTACGGGTGCGCACATACCCTGCCGTACACGTACGCTGCAAGGGGGGCAATATAGTGATGTTTAACGGCAACTTCGTGTGTTGGGAAATGAAAATTAATGACGTGCAATCAATTTTGCTAGTCGACGTTATTTGTTATGTTGATGGTTCACCCTTGGAATCATTTGTCAAAACCTAGTCGACGACGAAGGGGACGCCAAGGGATGCCATGAAAATTTATCGTGCATTTCCAAGTCACATATAGATTGCCTGCCGACGACTACGACGATGAGGACGACGGTGGTGGTAGTTTCAGTAGTGAGGTAGTGAAAAGATGGATGACAGAAGGCCTGGCAGTGAAGCACTGAGGATCCGAGCAAGACGAGATGTGGAACACCACTTTTGAAAAATGAACGAAGGAGTAATAATTTTTAGCAGCAAATGGCAGGAATGAATTATGTTTGGGCCCCCAGCAATGCCCAGGGTGGCAGTGGCAGTATGTGTTGGTTAGTTGGTTAGAATGAGAGCTATCTCCGTATCACTGAATGCAGGTTGTCAAAGGGAAGCAAGTGTCAAGTTTACTTGGCGGTAAATCGGTCGCATGGAGCACCACCCTGGCACCGACATATCTGTGGTGACTCTTGACTACGGACGTGAGGATACGACAGGGGACTTTTACAATCAGGTGGAACTTACTGCAGTGCTGGTAGTGATGGTGTTTTTGTTTGTGCAATGGCACATATCGGAGACTGCACAGAAAGGAAGAAGGACATTTTGATTAAGGAAATTGCTGTTTTGTACACTTCCTCTTGCTGACACTGCCGCAGGAAGATTGATTGATTTTCTTCTCCCTTCCTTTCGTCGTTTTGGTGTACGGTGGTGAAATCGTTTGCATTTTTCGTGTCCTTTTTGTTGCGCCCACGAGGGTGGAAGTGATTTTTGATCGATTTTTCGTTTCCCCCATTCGGCAGGATGACAGGATAAATTACGACAGAGGGTGTCTGAATTAATAGGCATAATTCATGACAGAAGTTGATAAATGACGACGTCGAAGGCGGACCTAGAACAGCAGGAGGAGGAGGTGGTGTTTTAAAAGATGGGTTTCATTTCAATCAGGGATACTTTAGATTTTTTCCGGTGGTAGGTGGTATTGTGTGTCTGGAATGGTATGAGTGATGTGCTCGATGTCGCCTTCAGATGACAGGATTAATATTTTGAAAATTAATTGAAATTTTCAAATCTCCTGAGAGAAAAGAAGTAGGAAATGATGGAGAATCATCCATTGATTGGAATTCGGTGATAGGATTGTGAGGTTATTCTTAATCTGATAAAATTTATGGAGCGAAATTTCTTCGAGATGACAATTTCGGATGTAATGATTTTTGTTTAAGAGAAATATGACAGGAAGCGTTGTATTCTTACGTATGAGAATCAACAGTTCTATTCTAGAATATTATGAAATATAAAGAATTTCGATGATATTTGCATTTGAAGAGGGGAAACCCAGCTAAGTTCCTGTACATAAAAGGTAAAAAAGAAAAAAATAGAAACTGAACCCATTCAGTTGTTCACTCGTCTGTTCGTCCTGTCATGACGTAAGAAGTTGAAACTGGGACCAGAGATGAGTTCATATAACCTGCAGATATGTAGTTCCAAAGTATAATTTCGAAAAAGTAAAAAAGCAATCTTCTTCATTTCCTTACGGAGTAGAAGAATCACAACCATAGCACTTTACTGCATCATCTTTAACTTTTTTTTACTAAACTGTACATCCGCTGAGGAATTTTTAAACATTAAGTGAAGTCAAGAAGGCTGTCAAAGAGAAGTAATAGATTGGATTGCAAGTAAAAGTTAAAAGATAACGACATATGTAAAACAGAAACGGGGTCGGAGAGAGAGGACATAACCTTGAAGGACGTCAGCATTAGTTACTAAATCAGGTTTTTTTTTTGTAAAGTAACAAGCTGCATACCTAACCGAATGCAGCCACTTAAATACGAGTAAAATTAAAAAAAGTGACAATTGATTTGGAAAAAATCCGTTGCAAACATTCAGTTAAGTGAATTAAGGAGAGTAAAATGTCGCAGACTTATAAAATACTTTTTCTTTTCCTTGTGACGAGGTTATGATCCGGAGTAGAAGGATTACAACCCTCCCACTTTACTGCATCCCTACTGGTCCGCCTGTGGGGTTTGCCGTTTTGACCTCAGGAAGTACCGGCAGGCTTTCTGGTTTCGGATCACTTCGTTACTGAGACCAATCAAATGCTGGTTTTTGCATTTGTTTTTCCCGCGATTATGTAGGAACGTTGATTGATATTGCCTTTTTCATAGGGTTCGAACATGACAATACCAACTGAGCTGGTAGTGCTCTATCTTGCTTGTGATGGGTTCTTTTACATGAAGGCTTCCTTGAATCTTCGAACTTCTTATTCTATCAAGCTTTGTTACTCCTGCTGTCTTGCGAAACATCTTCATCTCAGCTACCGTTAATTTGCCCTCATACTTTTTGAACATTGTCCAGCATTGTGAACAGTATGTGAGTGCCGGACGTACAACTGCAGTGTAGAGCCTTCATTTCAGCTTAGGGCACATTTTTCGATCACAGAAGATAGCGGAGTTTTCCCGCCACTTCATCCACCCTACGCTTGCGCGATGATTGATGTCATCATCACAAGTTGCTTTGCTATTGATCATAGATCCCAGATATTTGAACTTTTCGCACTTGGAAAGCACTTTTCCATTCAAGTAAATGTCTGGAATAGGCCGGTGTGGATCAGACAATGGGCAGCACAGATACTCTGCCTTTTTTGAACTAATACGGTACTCGTTTCCCTCCAAAACATCCACCCATACATCAAGTGCTCTTTGCAGGGACGTCACAGAAGAAGATCTTCACTTATGATAGCTCCATCATCAGCAAAGAATAACTGATGCACTTTGGGGTCCGTCACTTTTCCTTCAAGCAGATAATCAAGGACTGCAATCTGTTTTGTAACACCGCATAACAGCAGAATTGTTTATTGGTATCCCAATTTATTTGGGCCGTATAATCTACGAGGGCTCAACATGTCACGTATATGTAGGTGGTCAGAGATATTCGAAAGGGTTTCCAACAATTCTTATGCCTACTCTTTTTTGGCAGTCATCAGTGACCTACTCCGCAGTATTTTGCTAATAGAAACGGATTGAATCCAAATGAGACTAGGATGAAATTGTGAAAAGTCTCAAGATCACTAAAAACACTCATAATTTACTCATTTGTACAACGATTAAAATTTCTAGAGATCTAATTTGTGTTTACGAGGATATGTATGTGCTTGCCTTGACCCCCTTTATCGCAGGTATAAAGAAGGAAATTGTAGCTCCACTTTAAAAGCCTCCATTTTCATAAGAATTGTTAAAAATTTTCAATTTTACCTTCCCACGCCATGTAGGTAGGAAAACTGAACAGATATTTGAATAGATGCGATTGGGGTCGAATGGAAAAGAAGTTAGATTTTGTCTGCCAGAAGCTGAAAATATTCGTGGAGTACATCTCCCCTATATTATATGCAAACCAATAAAGTAAAAGCGCAGCAACATTTTCTACAAAAAAAAAAAAGGTTTCCACAGTTTGCCTATGATGCAAGAAACCTATGGTATCGCTAGACTATCGCAAATCGAAAAAAAAAATTTAATACTACTGCCCTGCACATATTTTACCATATTTCAAATTTTCCTTTTAACCACAGCAAAGTAGCCGAAAATGAACCTGTCATGTGTCTACTAAAATTCAAATTCGAGTTCAGATCACGTCCCGAAACCATTCAAAACGCGATCGGTGGCTTTTGATCTCGTAATCAAATCGCATTCCCATCTCTTTTACGAGACGCATTATAGCACTTTTAGCTTCATCATCCTCACCTTGTTGTTTCTGCCACAGACCGGTGATCGGCATCCACAAGACCATAAATTTTACGACGATGGAAACAAACAAAACAGAAAATAAAAAGAAAAAGGACCCAAGGATCAGTTTTACGATTACATTCACATCCTCATTCAAAGTCTTAACTCGAGAAAGGATAATGAACAATCTGTCGGAGGGTTCTCAATGTGATATGAATTTAATTACAACAGACAGGAGTCGACAAGGTGGCGGCGGCGGTGGTGGTGGCGGCTCCTTTTCAACTTCTTCTTCGACCATTAGATCTTTTACCTCTCTGCCGGTATGGCGTGCGTTAGTTTTATTGCACCTCAAACAAAATCATAAAACATCGAAGAAACTCCTGATAACGAGCATTTAGTAGATTGTTGTTATCTTCCGCGCGATATCCTTGAAAGAACGAAAGCCGACAAGGACAGCACAAGACTGTGGCATGTTAATAAATCTTTGAATTGCTTATGCTTCCGCCGGCAGTAAATATCCTAATTTTCTGCGCACGGAAAGTTGTAACATCCAATATCGTTGCTCGCAAAGTCGCGAGCAGACTTTCCCTGCTCACTCATACATACATAAATTCAAATCCTCGTATAGTGGTGGTAAAATGCAATAAACTATCGCCGACGAAGACAAATGCAATTTATTACAGCAAATAAAAACAGCAGAAGAAGAAAAAACCTAAGGACAACCGACAAGATCCCCTTCGAGATGCGGCAAGGATAAATCGCTCTTAGATACCATTACACTTCGGTCGGGAAGGATTGGGGGCTGCTGATTTTGACTACTCTCAGTCTGATGATGGTGCACAACATCCCCATTTTCAACTAAGAGTGAACAGTCTTCATTTTGTATGAGTGCCAGGATCAAGGAGCACACTGAGCGCCAAAGGAAGAACCAAAGACTGGGGAACGAGGAAGAAAACAAAAAAGATAAATTGGGTAATTGTGAACCCCATGCCGTTTAAATGGTGTTGTATTATGATCCCACGACGAATCTTTCTTTCTTCGTTGTGCCAACTAAAGTTAGTGTGAGTGTGAGCGCGAGAGAAATTTATTGGACATTTTAAGTTGGAATAAATGGTGGTTGGTCGCTTGTCTCCCGCTGGATATCTGTACCCTGGATGTTCATAAATTTTTCGTTTCTGGTAGGAAGGATAAAAAAAAGCAACAACACGGACAACGATACGACGACGGGGAGAAGAGATATATTACATAAATAAATTCATATCCTTGCAGACAGTTGTTTCAGTTACTTTTCATTTGGTAAATTGTATTTTATTCGAACGAAGAGGTGCCGGGCCGATGCCCGTTGAAGGATTTTTGTGTACAAGGCAACATATTGCACGTTGTCGTTGAGAGAATGAAATATGTAGTCTTTATATGAAATTGTGTGACATTATTTGTAGCAGATCAGACATACACTACTAGTTTGGGAAAAAGATTGAGTGCTGTTGAAATGTATGCAGTGCTGTAAAAATGTTTCCATAATTTTGAAAAGCCGCATTTATTTCTTGTGAACCGAGGAAAATGCTTAAGAGATGTGGTTTACACCAGATTAGACAAAAAGGACGAACTCATAAAATGCTTGAAAGAAGCAAGACATCAGGTCAGGGATAAGTGCATTATCGACTTAGAAAGTGATACATTTATTCCATATGATACATCGGGAAAAGGAGAAGGTTAAGTACATTCGAAGATGAAAGCTGCTCCAGTGTTGGCCACATCTTCGCAGGATTCTAAAGACGGGCGTACCTAGCTCCTGTTGCGAAGCTCTGATTGTTCCGGAAAGAGTGGACAGAACAATTGAAAAGGCGTTGTAATGTTAGTGGAGGAAGACAAGCGGATAAAGTCTTTGCAACGGATCTGGATGTTTGTCACGTCGGTAAAGTGAAGTGATTCGTAAATTAGAAGAACAGACACGAACATCGTAGTTGGGGGAGTCGGATAACTCAAAGCTGACATTAATTCTAAAAATGCGCAATCGGACTTTAAACATTCCACGTCTGCAGAACGGACAAGCAAGACTTATGGCATTGTCAGAGTAACACTGCTGACATTGCATTAATCACTCTTTCATTCGATTATCGTGGGTTCGAATCTTTGCTGCGCATGATTTTGTTGTTTTTTTATTTTATATTAATTTTTGTTTGTCAGGACAACCGGATGTTTTATCCATCTTTGATAATGTTTCTATATTGTAAAGCAGGACTTAAATAGGCAACTGTCTTTGGCTAAATCTACAATCCACCAGAACCACTCAGACTGCAAGAGTTTGTAGCACCACAAGCTATTTTTTTTTTTTTAGGTAATTTTCTACTATGAATATAGTGGCATGGAATGGAGTATGGAATTTTATAGCTGTATGTGCCATTTTTTACATCACAGAAATCGGGCAACTAACAGGAAGCGCATATTTTAATTTTGATAGTAAGAGCAGCTCCATGGCTCAGTGTTTAAGTGCGCGATCACTGAGCGAGAGGTTAAAGGTTCGAATCCAAGAAAACACAAAAATAAAAAAAATAAAAATAAAAAATTAAAGGAAAAAAAGTTTTACCACGGTCCCACCTCTTGCGAACGTCTGACAAACAGAGGAGAGTAAAACTGTCACGAGCAGCTTCTCTTAATCGAAAAAATTGACTTCGGAAACGGCATAAAACTGTAGGTCCCAACCATTTGTGAGGCACACAACACGGGTAAGGGAGAAGCTAGGCCAGGCCCTGCACATTGGGTTGTTAGCTATAAAATATTTATATTTATTTATAATAAGAGCAGCAATGTGATTACTAACCAAAGAACTAGGCTAGCATAGCATTATGAACTGTAGAAAAGGATATCTCCCAAAATGGTCATTATTGTTAAGTAAGTGTCTTGAACAGCAAAATATTATAAAAAAAAAAAAAAAAACGAACGAACCCATGGCATCGAGGGTAAGGATATTTTTGGAAACAAGTCCTTAACCACGGCTATGGGGCTTTACTCAGGCGTCTTATCCCTTTCCCTCTTGACTTGATCAAAATATTTTTTTTTTTTTTATAAATTTGGTGTTTTCTTTCTTTAGTAATTCAGAAGTACAAAAATATATGAAATTTAAATTTTTATTCAACTATGTCCTGAGAAAAGGATAGTCATATTTGAGAGCTTCAGGAGTCTACCAATACCAAAGAGGGCCTTAAATTAAAAAATGAAACCAAAGCTCACAATTGTGAGCCCGTGGAGGGAAAGGGTTATAAAAATTCGTAGTTGTGGGCTCGTGTGCGTTATATTTTCCACACTACTGAGCTCATACAGATTATTGTTGTGAACGGCGTGATTGAGAAGCTTCTTAATAAAACTTTTACTCTCGGAGGTTTGTCAACCATTAGCAGGAAGTGTTTTCTGGAATTCGAAACCTGAACCTTCCACTCAGTAATCCAACGCCAATAACCACTGAGCCGCAGCGTCACTATGCAATGATAGTAACGAAGCACAATCATGCATTTCATTTAATTTTCACTACATAGTCACGCCACAAAACAAGCCAATATAAAATCGTAATTTGATTTGATAGAAATACAAACAAAAAAATGGGAAAATTAAACTTTGATTAAATGACTTGTAGAGTTCTTCTGTAACATAAAATTGTTTTTCCTACAACAGATTGTGTAATTCCAGCATTTTTGTGAGCCTCCACTACATGATGCTTAATATTTTGCAACACCAGAAATTCGATATTAAACAACAGGCAGTCATATAATTTTTGCAGTGTGGATTGAGACATAAATCTTAGGATGTCTTCTAGCTTAATGTTGTGGAAATACCTCAATTCATGAAAGAAACTATTCTCAGAAGTCTTCAACCTTCTGTTTGCCAGAACATTCACATTAATTTGTTCTGATCCCGCAAATCAAAAATTGAATTAGTTTATTTTATCGTGTTTGTGCGCCATTTTAAATTTTGAAATACTGACTTCGGATTTAGATTAACCCTCATTCTACGCTCAGAAAAAATCACACACAAGATCTCCATGAGTTTGACAAATGCTTTAAGATATTTCATTTAAAGTTATTGTTTGGATGGAATTTCATATAGATTTCATTTAAAGGTTTAATTTGAGGTTTAAAATTTTATAGGATGTGATCAAAATTAACGATGAATACATTACATGAATTACGATTGTTGTTGACGGGCGCCTAGGTCATACAGATGTCGTGTGAATCTTTACGTTTTAATCAGGTTTGTTGCCAGAAAGTTGGGATGTCTTCTTAGCCTGTTTGAGTAGCGGATACACTGCGAACAAATCTCGTCAGTGACAGTAGGTATTTCGAGGTTCCTGTGGATGTTAGAGTTCTTAACATACCAGGGAGCTCCAGTAATGTTACGGAGAATTTTGGATTGAAGCCTTTGGATTTTGTTTATATTTGAAGTAGCTGAATGCCATAGGACCAGATCGGCTTCAATACAGACTTGTAAATTAATATTTTGCAGTCTAGACTTAGTTGGGACTTCTGGTTAATAAGCCAATGTAGTTTTGATGTTTATTTGAGTTTTTTTAGCTTCTAGGTGCTTTTTCCAAGTCAATCTCCTGTCGAGGTGAAAGCCTAGGTATTTGACGTCTGTTCGTTGGGGTATGGGCTGGTCATTGATTCTAACGGGTGGGCATGTATTCGTTTTCAGAGTAAAAGTTATGTGAGAACTTTTGGATTCGTTTATTTTTATTCTCCACGTTTCCAACCATTTTTCAATTTTTGAGAGATGCTTTTGCAAGTTAACTGATATATTTATTGGATCTTTGCTGTTTGTATCGTGCTGTTGCGTGAGGCGGTCAAGGAGAACAGGTGGAATTTCAATTACGGTGGTATCGCTTTAATGTGGCGTGGGGGCTGCATTATTAGAAGCGTTTTCTTGGGCAACATCAAAGAGGCATTTCAACGGAACCAATACCTTTCTAATTTGCTGTTGGACGATTTCTTTAAACAAGCAATTGATGGTGGGCAAGATTTATGGCGCCAGGTGGTGAGCAATGCATCTCAGTGCCGGCTATGTCAACGGCTCTGTCATTCTACGATGGCTACTGCACAGAGAAGCTTCAGGCGAATCTACTGCAAGCACAGCGTGACTACTTCGGGTCCCATACACAGAAGTTACTAGGCCAGGAGGGTAAGTTCGTGCATTCCAACTGGACTAAAACTGGGGGAAATGTGTCGTCTAGTATATATCAAGCTTAAGTGGTCTACGACACAATGACACAATTTCTGTAATTATTTCGCCTCTTTAAGTCTTCATTTCTTCATAGTCTTCTTTCTCTCTCATTATTAATAGTGTTCGTAGACTAGTATACTTATTGGAAGGTAAGATAAATAAAGTTAGGAATTAACTTGTTAGAGGTTAAGTGCGTACGATATCATCAGGCGAAGTGTCAGGCTTCAGGCGAGAAATAAGCATAGATCTAAGCCTAGGAATTGATTCAATAGCTGGACTTTGGGGTGAAATTGGTTTTGTGACAGCAATTTCGGGGACGGTGTTACAATTTGAAGCAAGACTCCTAAGGTTTTAACGCATTTGACTAGGATATGGATTTTTGATTGAAGTAAGATTTCGACGTTTTCTTTTACCTGAGACAAAACCTTAGTCATTTTCCAAAATAACATTAAAAACGGAAAAAGAAGGGTTAGCTAGATCAGAGGAATTCTGTGATCTAGGACAGGTGAAGAAGACAAGAGATCAGAGTTGAAAGAAGTTGATGCATCCACAGAGTGGCTATGATTTGTTTCGGGATAGGTAGTAAGGAATGTAACTCAACTCTCAACAGAGTAATTGGGACTAGAGAAGGAGGAGACATTGGAAACAGCCAAATTCAATGTATGAATGAATCTATTAAAACCTTTAGAAAGCTTAAAAATGTCAGACTTGAAACCTGACTAAAAAATATTTTCGGATGAATTAACTTTATCCATAAAGGAGCTACTTTAGTCAACGCACTTGGTATGAAACAATTTGTCACATGGGCCATAATAATTTATCAACGCATTTGTCAGTGAAACTCCATTCATTCTACATACGCAAAATGCGATAAAAAAGAATTTACTCCGAAGTAGATGCATGAATCTGCCCATCGAAAACAACAGTTAAAAAGTGGACGAGAGAGCGTTGAAGGCGTCCCACGCTGTGGAAGACCATCAACCGCATCTATAGAAAAACATTGAAAAAATGTGTGATCTGATCATGGGAGACCGCAGATTGAAGATAAGGGAGCTAGCTGAAATCGTCGGCATTTCGTATGAATGGACCCAAAACATCATTCAAAACGAACTTGGGTTTTCAAGCATTCTGCAAGATGGGTTGCGAAGCTGCTTTCAGTAGAACAAAAACGCAATCGTCTGACGATGCCTTGCGAGTGTTTGGAGCTATTCCAAACCGATCCAGAGGATCTTTTGGACAGATTTGTGACGACAGATGAGTCACGGGTTCACCTCTATACCCTTCAGATTACGGACAAGGCAATGGTATCAGTATTTTGGGACTAAAAGGGAAACATCATGGTTGATTAGCTTGTCAAGGGTCAAACTGTTATATACTATTGTATACTAACTACTCCGACAACTACTGCCTGAGGATGAAAATTTTACTTCACCAGAACAATGCACGCCCACACAAGTCGCGTCAAATAATGGCTGAAATCCATAACAGTGGATTTGAATTACTGTCATATCCTCCATATTCGTCTGATCTGGTGGCTCTATGTGGCATCTGTTCAAACTCCTCGAAAACATTTGGGAGAACAAAGATTTTCAACGAGTCAGGTCGAAGCTGGAGTAAACTTATTTCTTAAAGACCTTGAGGAAACAATTTTTAAAACTGGTGCAATTGCATTACAGGCCGATGGAAGAAGCTTCTAGGAGAATACGTAAAAAATTAAAAGTAACTCGTACTTTTGTACTCGCAAATCCCCATGAAGATGACCACAAACCCGCTACCGTCTCTGACTGAATATGGTTTGAGCCTCCTGTTGTTGCAGCATAAATTTAGTAAAATGAGATTTAGCCTTCATTATAGCCTTAGGTGTCTTATGGATCTTTGAGGCTTAACAGTTTTTTTCAATCGGATTTAAAAACGAAAAGGAAGATGAAAAGATGTATCCTTGTTTAACGCTGCCTGCATATCAAAGTTTCACGCAGATCACCTTAGGCTAGTCATTCACTGGAGGGTTAGGAGGGTCGAATGTACCCGTACGGCCTGTTGAGTATCACTACAATACACAATACTATTGCTATTGCGTTGGAATATTTTTTAGACCGTAAACAAAGTACTGTAACAGATCTTCGTAAAGTCTTCTCCGTCGTGTTATTTGGTCGATTTAAAGTGATCCCGGGCAGATAAAAGCAGTTCCTTCTCAAGTGAAATAAAAGAGATGTTACACAGCTATGCACACAACATTCTCTCCGCGCACCGTGAAAAGATTAATTTAACATTCATGCATAAGACCTTTAATCATGTTCTCAAAGTGTCACAAAGAATTCCATCACACAACCATCTACACACATCTTATAGTAATGTTGTATATTTTTATCGAGTGCTCTCAATCATGCAACGCACTTTTTACTCAATGGTCTTCTTGAATTAAGCCATCTCACATGGAAACCTACAAGGGCGACGTTTTGCCACGGTCCCTATCCTACCATCCTGAACTTGAATCTCTCAAATTAAAGAATGAACACGAAAAATAAGAAGAGGCAAAATTATGAAACCCAAATAGCATGCATGGAATCTTCAGAGAGTCCTAAAGAACCTCTTCAGGCAATACAATGCTCTCGACTTTAAAGGAAGAACCCCGTGTGCAAGATAGAGAGCCGCCCATTTAGGCTGTCCAACAGCTGTCGCGATATTAAATGCCAAAGTGGCAAATGGTTTGATTACACACTCGTCCCGGTTGTTTTTTTTTTTAACCTGTTGTCGGGTCGTTTGGTTCTTCATGCCACTTGAGACCTTATTCTGCTTTAATCTCGTTTTGTTCCTGCTCACACATCACACAAGACGACATAATAAAGGTCCTCTCAACACGGACTTAAATGGATGTTTTCTTGTGTTTGCCTTTGTTTTGCTTTCGTTTTTTTTTTTTTACCGAGCGATGAATTTTAATGAACGATCTGACAGTTCCCCGCACAGCCAGAGATGCCAGAGGAGGCAGAAGAGGAACGTTGAAGACCTCTAATTTGAAATGTGAAACGGAACGCATTTTACGGCCAAACATACATGGAAATGACGTTGCTGCCGCCGGCTGCGGGCGATTCCAGATACGACTAAATGGCGGCCCAGCAACAACTACTACTGACCGGGGCCGCATTAATGGGACGTCATTCCCACTTAAAGATGTCAGAATGTGTAGTAAAGCAGACACCTTAAATTAATGGCGCAACGTTTGATCTTTTCCACACTTTTTCTTCAGGAATTCGTTTCTCTGGTTTTTTGTTTTGTGTTTTCTTGGGATTGGGTTCTAATTTGATTAGGAAGACATTAACGGGCGGACAGACAGAAGACCACTTGAAAATGTCTACATCGTCGACAGTATTCCTGCTTTTCATGTTCCCTAGTCGTTTGGTGTTACAAGTCGAGTGGAAGGTATACAACATACATTTTTCGATGATGATGGGTGCGATGCACGTACAGTAGCCCAAACGACAAAGCCAAAGGCATCGACGACGAAGATGACGGCAATGCCGACAGAGAAGAAGGCGGGTGACTTCTGTCAAACGCGGGCTCTTCTTTTTGGAGGTTTTCAACGCGTAACGTTTTATATTTGATCGTCGAACGCCCACTCAGAGGCGACGACGCATTCAATTTGTCAATTGGAATTAATGTGTTGTGAATGTTTGAGTGATAGATAAACTATGTATACGCACGGAGAGTTTTAAAGGTTCGCGCTACTAAAAAAAGATGTAAAGATTGAGCAGAGGAAGGATCATGAGCTGAATAGTAAACTCAGTGTGAAATATAGGTATACCTAGCTGCCTTGTGTAATTCGTCGTGGGAAAGAAGTGGATATTGATTGGCTATAAATATGGGTACCTACATTAGCGGTGCGGCTTGAAAATCTATTCATAAACTTTAAGCCATTGCTAACGTCTCCATTAGGGACTTTACATATTTGTATTCAAAATGCATTTTAAAGCCTTTAATGATGGAGATTTGTCTTCATATGCTTTAATATTTTTTTAAGCAATCAAATTAGAAACAAGTGAAAAAACATAGACCACCATGCCTGAACATAAAATTGCACAGCGGTGCCGCTTTTAAGGATAAATCATAAATTGTAGAAATTGCAGGAATGTAAGTAGGTAAGGATCCCGAATTATAATATAGGGTTCTGCTTTTCAAACATTTCTCAGCCTTAACAGATGTCGAAGCTCTTTCGTAATGGTCGTGGAATTTCGAATGCAGTTCACTTTCCCGCGACGCCAACTTAAGTTGGTGATGTTTTCCGATGTTGAGTGTTCGCCAAGTGTATGCAGCCTGTAGTGTTCCCCTTTCGTGTGCATTTGAAGAAGATATGATCGACGTTCTCAAGCACTCTGATTTCGCAAGACGTATAAGTGGGTTCACTCTTATGTCTGAATCTATGTAGGTATGCATCGAAACACCTATGCCGGTTCAGCCGGTAGGTCTATCGACGCTTTTGCGACCTCCTGTATCAATTTTTGTATATTTCTCCAGTCCAAAGAAGTAGAGTGATGCAATAGTCATCTTTTAATTGCGAACTTATGACCCACTATATGTACGTTGGTACAACCTGTTTGAGAGGGTTATAACTCATCTAAGTCCATAATGGATATAAGTCCAGGCCATAAGCCTGTGTACTTATTACCCTTCGCCGCGTTAACACTCTTAGGATGCAGTCGCTAGACTGACGTTATTTTACGTCTGCGAGCTTTGGTATCCATATAAATAATAAATTTAATTGCTAAAAGTCCCATTAGGTCACAGCTCGGTCTTGTGTGTTAGGCATAATCATCAATAGCGCTTTAGCAGTATTTCCGCTGTGAATCGTGCTTTTGTGAATCATTTTTGATAGGTAGAAAGCCCGCGTGCGTTATACATTGCTTTCTTCAGCCTTGTACAGATGATCAGTTCCAGGACCTTACCAGCAGTGTCTAGATTGGTAAGCACCATTTTCAGTACCACAACTCACGTGACATTGTTAATAGATTGTTGAAAGGTTGCATTCCAGAAACTGATCAACTCTGTGATACTTTGTCGGACAACCGCAGAGGAAATAGGAAAGAGTTTCCTTCTCAATTAAATTTGTTCACTACTGCAGCAGTTGTTCGTGTTAAAAGGGATGTCCAGTCTAGACGCATGCGTTCTTACTGTCCATGACCTATGTTAATCACTACAATTCTTCCAGCGTCTGCTCGAGTCCTTTTCTTAAGTTCTTATATTCGGGCCAGTTCTAGTTCGATCAAATCTTCCTAGAAATGACACAACTGTGCAAACTTTTGTTTACCACTGATAGAAAGTGTGAAAAAATTTCGTTCTTGACTGTTTCCATCGGAACGAGAGAGAAAACTGATTTTGATCCGGCAACTTGGAAATTCCATTTGGATGTGGTGTAGTCGGTCAGAATTTTCCCCAGTTCTCCTGGTAACGAGTCTAGAATCTTACTGTGTCCGTAAGGTATAGCAGCAGCCTGATTCTCTGTGCCTGACCGCGCTACATGCTGAAATGTATTTAATATGGAGGTCAAGTGGTAGCAGATGCAGAAGCACATTCAAAGCTTCCATCGGACATGTCCGCATGACTAGTTTAAAGTTGTAGTCTCTACTCAGAGCAGGCCACCATATTAGTGATCCGTATGTAAGTATTGGACATATTACCGCTGAATATATCCATAATACCATCTTCGGGTAAAGTCTCCACTTCTTACCAGAGGCTTTACTGCAAGCGTAGAAAGCTATGCATTTTTTTTTTACTCGCTGTTCGATGTTGGCTCTAGCATGACTATTAAGAACCTAGCGCTGGAGAATAACGAAAGTAACAGGTTGTTTAACCGTGGAGGTATACAGGTCGGTATTTTAGTTTTGATGGTAAAAAGCATCAGTTTAGTTTGATACTAAGTCCACAATTAGTGGCCCAAGTGCTTGCCTTATCCAACGCACCTTTCAAGATTTCTCTAATCACTGAAGGAAACATTCCCAATACTGATATTGCCACGTTATTAGCATATCCAACAATCTTGACACCGTCTTTTTCAAGTTAGAGGGTGGCCGTGGTGTAGTGGTAACATCATCGCTTGTCACGCTGCAGGCTCACGGTTCGAATTCTGATGTCAATAATCATCTATTTATTTCGCGTGAAATAAATAAAAAAGTCGATCAATTGTGAAAGCTTATGTCAACTCTACTACGAAGGCATAACACTGGCAGTAGGGTGGTCATATGGCTAAAATGCAACTTTGATCGTGATGATGACATCAGGAGGACATAAAAAATATACTGTGAATCATAAGCAACGACAATAACAGCGAAAACAAACGAAAAATACTCCCCAGTTATCTGGACAGCCACCCTTGGAGTTTTAGTTTTAGTAAATGGTTTTTTCAATCTTTTGCACTACCTCATGGAGGTCTATTTCTACTGATCTACCCTTGGTGAACGCGTGCTGGGATATGGATAGTGAGGAAGCCTTGAGAGTCTTTCTTATGTGAGCGTCTAAGTATGTTCCAACGTCTTAATTAAGAGAGAAATTAAGACGAAAACCACTCGAACGCGTCTTCAGCTCAAAGAGACGTGATTTAGTGATATACAGATTCTAAAAATCGATGCTAGCTAAGGGATTGATTAAAAGATGTCTTGAGTGTTCTGCAATGACCCGAATGCCGTCAAGACCGGTTTCCCTTTAGATTCGGGTGCGTTCACGCAGCCGTCCTTGCACCCTGGAAAGTAAGTGAGTGTTCATTAAAAGTTCCATTGTTTCTAAAGAAGATTTTGTCAACGTACCATCTGGACTTTTTTACAAACGACCGGCTTGAGTGTTCCTTGGACAGTATCTTGCCTAATCTGGCGAAGTCCTTGATGGTTTTGATGGATTTTTGTAGATTTTGAGGCAATCCTTGTACGGTTGGCAGAAATTATGCCTATAGTAGATATTGAACACTATCCTAGTAATTTTCGTCAAATTAGATAGAAACTCATTCCACCATGGGGGAGTGTTTTCTTACTATATCTAACTGGACACCAGATTTTGAAGGCAATATCCATGGCCTTCTCTAGAGTCATAATCTTCGAGTTTAATTCTTCGACTGATTATAATTTCTGGTCGGGTATTTTGCGTAGTTTTGAGTTAACTGAACTTCTTTCAGTCAATTCTCTTTGGGTTTCTAAAGGGCTTGCATTGGCATCAACAAACCAGAACAAGATTGTCTCTTTTTGAATCACTTCAAACGGTACTGGTCTGCCTTAATCCATGTACGGTGAGGCTACAAATAAGGTGTTTTTATTTGCAACCTTCAATTTAACAACAGTTAAATCGGCTGAGCTAAAATTGGGACATACAAATTATTAATATGGTTTTAGCAAGGATGCAAGTTCTAGGATTACCGTTGGCCTGGGTATTTGTGTTGTAGAAAAGGTTGTAGAGGTTGTCATTGAGCCCTATAATGGTAGAGAGGGTTCTTGTATAATGCCGATGCCTATGTCTTCCTCACCAAGGCTAACATATTATCTGAAGCACATTTAGCGTGATGCAAATTAATCTGAACAATCTTCAGCAATGGTATTTTCTTGCGGGTCGATGTCGAACCTTATGTCCCGCAACAACTTGTCGGTTTCGTCGATTTCACCCAAATCGTCTTCGAGTCGGGAAACTTTCAAATCGACAAGCCGTATGCCAAGTCTCAGCTTATGATATGCCTTCTCTAGTGCCACGAAACACTCTTCGTTTATCATGAGCAGAAAAGACTAACTATTCTTCTGAACAGTCTCCGCCTTAATGACTGCCCAGCCACTCAACGGAACTGTGACTTTTTTCTGTTCTCATATATCAGATGTGCCCACTTCTATACAAAACAAGGTAATTTTAATATTAACTTGTTCTCACGCTTTCAACAAATTTGCCTTTAAGTAAATAATTTTGTCCTATATTCAATCGTTCTGTGGAAAATAACATTAAAAGAAACAAAAACGTCACTTATCTAATACTAGTAAAGAGAGATAATAGCTGTATCTGATGACCTTGCGCGTACTTTGGAGCTAGAGCCGATCGTCGGACATTGAAGAGGCGGTAAAATTATTTAATGAATCTAATTAATTAAAGCGCCTTGGCTTAGTTATTAAATGCGTGAGCACTGAGCGGCAGATTCAAGGTTCGAATCCCAGAAAACACAAAAAACAGAGTTTTCTTACTGTCCCACCTCTCACAAACGTCTGACAAACATCCGATAGTAAAATTGTCAAGAGAAGCTTCTCCAAATCGAAGAAGTTGCGCTTACGAAATGGCATAAAACTGTAGGTCCCACACATTCGTGCGGCGCACAGCACGGGTGGCTGCGAGAAGCTAGGCTAGGCCCTGTAATGGGCTGTTAGCGCTAAAATATTTATATTTATTTATTTATTTATCAAGCTCTGTAATTCCCCATCACTACAACCTTCAAACATTGAAAGCCAACGTGCACAGGCTTCTCCTCTGTTCCTCGTCCCCTTTTTCCTAAAAGCCCGTGCCCTGTAACAGTATAAAGGTATTCATATTCTTTTTGGCGCGCTCGAATTATAAATTTAAAAAAATAAATTTATTTAATTAATTACTAAATTAACAATTATTGGACTCTGTTTTTCCGTCTGTCCGTCCGTACATCACCAATTACTGGGCTTTCAATTTTGGTCTAGGAACATGAAATTTGGTTCATAAGCTTTCTGAAATTCGAAGCAGTACAAATGAAAAAACTGTTCAAATCCGCCCACAGACACGCCCACTTTTCAAAAAATTTCATTTTTCTCAATATTTTTGCTAGAAGCTGAAATGGTGGGCGCCGTGAATCAGTTATTAAATGCGCGATCACTGAGTGAGAGGTTCAAGGTTCGAATCCAAGAAAAGATAAAAATAAAAAATAAATTGTCTCACGGTCCTACCTCTCGCGAACGTCTAACTATCATGAGAAGCTTCTCTCAATCGAAAAAATAGCCTTTCGGAAACGGTCCCAACCATTCATGAGGCGTACAGCACGAGTAGCTGCGAGAAGCTAGACCAGACCCTGCATTAACTCATTTTTTGTGGGTGTTTTCTTAAAACAATGTGTATCGCCTTTTCAAAGCTACATATTTACGATGATAAATAAGACTTATTGTGAATATCTTTTCAGAATCCGTGAACTTTGGTTGCAAATTTTGGGAGGCACGCATACTTTCTGCTAAAAAAAGATGTAACAACAGTTTTTTTTTTTTTTTTTTAAGGAAATTTCCAAATCCCGGAGCAAATTCCAAATTGCTGTGCCCATTGTACTACAAGGCAGAAACTTCTTTTTGGTGTAGTGGTTGGAGAAACTTAGATTTTATTCGTTTCTCTTATATGTTCAGGTGGCTTTGATTGCTGTTCCCCGTCCGGGACACTTAAAATCGCGGAAATATCTAATAAAATCACTTAAAAAATGCAACTTTCCGGTATGTTTTGAAGTAAAGTAGTGCATCGGAACTGTTCGTTGCGAAGCTCCACACCACTACTTCCGAAAAGATATTTTGGAAGTGCGTATACTTCCGAAAAGATATTTTGGAAGTGCGTACCTTCAATTTCCGAAATTTTTTTTAAAAAATTCGGTACCCATTTTGTAGAGAATATTAAAGCGTAATACGGCCGTAATAATTTTTCCGTAGAACGCACAGTTTTCGAGATATTCGCAAATAAACCCGATTTCCATCCGAATCCGAAGGTGTGTACATATGTATATATTTTAAATACCATTTTTAAAGGATGTTTCGCGATTTAGTTCCATTCCTTTGCAATATTTATTCTGTAAATAAAAAGCATTATAAATTCCAACATTACGAGGGTGGGTCAATAAGTCCCTGAAAATTAACACAAATTGTGTCGTCACCTTAAATTTATTTTTTTTTTCAAGAATCACCTTTCAAAAGAACGCACCCAAATTTTCAGACAGATATGTCAAATAGTTTTGTTGTGGCAGCCATTTTATATAGACGCCTACCAGCATTTTCGTTAAAATGGAAAAAGTGAATTTCGAGTGGTCATTAAACACTATTTTTGCGAGAAAAAACTATCACGCAAACCAAACAAAAGCTTGACAAATATTATGGGGACTCTTCACCATCGATTGGCACCATCCACCACTGGTTTAGCCAATTTCGGTGCGGTCGTTCAAGCACAAGTGACGCCGAACGTTCTGGTCGCCCAATTGAGGTCACCACACTAGAAATGGTCGACAAAATCCATGGTTTATACCTTGAAAAGGGTAAAACGATCACCGGCGCATATTACGCAGAGCTGCTGGATCGATTCCAAGTCGATTTGAAGCAAAAACGGCCGTATTTGGGGAAGAAAAAAGTTATTTTTCACCAGGACAACGCACCGGCGCACAAGTCCGCAGTCGCAATGGCAACATTGCATGAGTTAGGCTACGAACTCCTCCCTCATCCAGCATATTCCCCAGATTTGGGTCGAATGAAGAGGTCATCGCCGAAGCAAACGCTTATTTTGAGGGGCTCGAGAAATCGTATTATTTGGAGGTCATCAAAACAGAAACGTTGGATGAAGTGTATAGAGCTAAAAGAAGACTACGTTGAAAAATAAAATGTTTTTACACCGAAAAGAGAGTTCCTTATTTCATTTTTCAGGGACTTATTGACCCACCCTCGTACTTATACAATTCATCGCAATCGTGTCTTTTTTCCCCATTTTTTTTTTTTAAATATCTGAATCTAGCAAAGAAAACTGTCCAGAATCTCATATTTCAACGCTAAGTATTGCACCTGAAGTAGATAATTTTTCAAGTCACAATTTTAATCACTCCAATAGAGTATTTCCTTGTTCGTCCTTATCCTTCCTTAATCCCCTTGTCTAACTATGATAATTAACTGTTGCACGCCACTTCCCCTAACCGGTTCGCAAACGAAACGAACGAAAAAAAAAAAAGAAAACCTTTCAAGTTAACCACCATCCCCTTTTTGCTGGAGAGAAAATTAATCATTGGCATTACAATTTGTTAAGTACGATGAAAATAAATTCATACCATTATTCAAATCCTGCTGCCTCCTGTCGCCCGGTCACTGTTATCATCCTCATTATTACCATTGCTAATAAATTTTTCAATTTCATTCTCTATAGTCTCTTTCCCTACCCTGGCATTCTCCCTGTGTGGACTGGCTCTACACACAACGACGGAAATTTATTACGCGGCATGGAAATTGAAAATTATGATGACTCGGCGGCATCTCCTTCTTTTTTATGAAACATAAAAAGGACGCGAGAAATATCCTAATCCGGGAAATCATAAATTTCACAACCCGTCTCTCGGAATGTGTCCTGCTGTGCTGACTCACTTACATGGTCAACGGGTGGTGGATAGGTAAATTTGTTTGGCCCCCTTAATGCTGTCCTTTGTCAATTTCAATTGAACTTCGAAAAATGACTGCGTGCTATTAATCAAGGATTCTTTATGGCAGCAATGGAATTAAGAGAAGAAGAAAGTCAGAAATATCGGGAAAAGTGAAATTTTCCACCACACCGAACAAATAGTGGCCTCATACCTACATATATATGTACATAGGGTGTTTGGTCGCCTTGTTCATCGTCACTTTGTAATGAAATTGTAACACAAAGTTAGCTGGACTGTGTCCGTCAGCATTGCATGGCCATAAATTATATTTTATGGGGGATAGAAGCGAAATTATTACACCACCACATCGTCCGAAAACACAGACTCATAAATTTCACCCTCCGTATCCTTCACTTGTTTGACGCAACGACAGCAGCAGCAGTCGGCGAGCTGCCCCTCTCTCGCGAGCGCATTCATCTGTCGTGTTTGAGAAATCTGCCAGAAAATTAAAAGTCTTAATAAATTGTTTTCCACTGTTCGTGTATAACATTGCGGTGCATGCAACGGCGAGTATTGCCCACGGGTATCCGCTTTGGGGGGTGAAGTCTTTCACTCGGTTGCCATTTGGCATTTGCCATCGATCATTTTTGTGAGTTTCAGCAGTCTGTTCTTGGCATGCTCTGTGTGTGTGGAAGGCATCCTTAGGCGAAATGGACAATTTTTGCTTTCTAACTCTCAACTGGTGTCAGAGAGTTTTTAAGGGAAATATTGAAAGTAAAACTACAAAGTAAACTACAAATTTAGAGAATGTATGTATACGTACTCATATACACCGTAAAGGACAAATAAAAGTTATCACCAACTATTTCACAAAAAAATTAAGTTGCAGCTTAAGTTTTAACCAGAAACAGTTTTATGCTATGGGGCTGCATGTCATTTTTTGGACAAGGGGAATTAGTGTTTTACACTGGTTCAATGAATGAAGACAACTACATTAAGATCAGAAGGGACCATTTGGTGCTTTCAATTGAAACCCTGTCTCCGGTTATTATTGACCCCATCTTTCAGGATGACTCTGCTCTATATCATTGGGCAAAAAAAGTAAGTTGTTTTATTTTATAAGTCTCTTGAATCTTACAAACAAAATGGAACGATTTAGGCCATCATTTGGAATCCGGTGTTTGCTGGGCAAAAGAGATTGTCTCAAGTATTGGATTTAAAACTCTGGATTAGCCTGGCATTAGCCCCGATTTAAATCCTATTGAGAATTGTTGGGCTCTTTTAAAGCCCAAAATAGCATTGATAAATCCAAAGGACAAAGAAGAATTTAAAACAGAAATTCAGGAAGCTTGGGAAAATGACGTCACAATAGAATACTGCACAAAATTAATAACCTCTATGCCTCGCAGAGTTCAAGCCGTTGTCAAGACCCGCGGTGGTCACACAATTATTTGCTAACAATTACTGAAAATATTTATTGACAATACCACTCTCTAAATTTTATAACCATTCGAATCCAGAGAGTCTCAGCGAAGTTTGATTAAGATTCTGATGTAGTAACTTTTATTTGTCCACTACGGTAGTTAGTAGGTACATATTTTTAACATACAGTATTGTGGTCAACATTGCCTGTCACTGGCGACCCTCTCTACTTGGTGTCTCAAATCCAATTAGATGTCTTCGACTTAAGAAGAATTTAAAACTTTTTAACACGCACTTGTAGAGAATTAAGGAACAAGATTGCAGATGCCGCCGCATAGCTATGGAACAAAATGAAATATGTACATACACACTTGTATGTGTCCCGCAGTAGTTCTTTCCTTACTTCACTGCGCCCCATTCAAAAGGTTTTATTCAACAAAAAGTTTTGCACCGCCAAAAATCGTGTGTCTGTTAAGTGACCAGGTATTTAAAACGATTTATTGCGTTTTAAAAACGATTCCTAGTTTCCCGAATGTCATATGTACATGGTTCTTAATAACGTAAGCGAAATCAAAATATGTAATTTTTCATCTGGAGACCGTAACGGTTAACTAATCTTTTCTGTCAATGACAATTCAGCAGAGTGTAGGTTTTCTGGTGAATTTCATAAATGCGTGGTAACACAGTGCATAGTCTACGCATCTATAATCTATGATATAATTTATGCATTTGTAATTCTGATTTCTTAGGGACAACCCTCTGCTTTTGCTCAAAGAGGCCTACAACTTACAGTTTATGTTTGGAATACTTTCGGTGTCATTAAGTGTAGATAACCATGTTATTGTAAAGAAATTAACTCTTTACCTTTGCATGTATACATATTTTGCATGTACATATTTTTTTATTAATTATTTTTTCATTTAATTGATTTTTTTTAATTCTCGCTATCGTTTACATTTCTGCCCTACTTCCCAGTGAAATGACTATTTCTTAAAACAAAATTTTTATAAACATATGGCAATTTTTTTTTAAAAAATATTTTATAATGCATAAACAGCAATATTTTAGTACATATTTTTATGAAATACAATAAAAAGATATTCCAAGAATGCATATTGTGCTACCTAATCTAACTCTTTTTTAAACTTTAAAAAAACGTATCCTGAACAGTTTGCTCTATGGTGTATGGGGCGGCGCAAAACGCAAATGAATAACCGAAGATTCGGTGACCAGTCCTTACTAAGTTTGCATTTAATCTGTATGAGGCTGAATATTAATGTTAATGAAGTGGGGGCTGATAAAGACTGTAAAGTCCAAATAGCACTGAGACCTAAAAGATCTTTTGTGACCGTCCTTGCAGATTGTCCTTGCATGTGTCATATTTCGAAAGACAAAATGAAACCCCTACCAAAGTGTTTAAGTCTGTAGCGAGCTGTAGCGGGGCATTTACAGAAAAAACTGCTCTACTGTTGTTTTTTTTTTATAATTTGCACGTGTGAAAGGGGTTATGAATACACTTATACCCTTTTTCTAGGACACGGGCGTTTTGAGGAAAGGGGAAGAGACAGAGAGAAAGACAGATTGGTGTAGTTGGTATTAAGTTTCAGTGAACACCAAGGCTGTCCAGATAACTGGGGAGCTTGTTTGTTTTTGCTTTTGTCGTTGCTCATGATTCACAGTATTTTTTCCGTCCTCCTGAAGTCATCATCACGATCAAGCTGCATTTTAGCCATATGACCGCCCTACTGCCAGTGTATTGCCTTCGCAGTAGAGTTGACATAAGCTTTCGCAATTGATTTTTTATTTATTTCATGCGAAATAAATAGATGATTATTGACATCAGGATTCGAACCGTGAACCTGTAGCGTGACAATCGATGATGTTACCACTACACCACGGCCACCCCCATTGTTCTTGGGTGTAAGGGATTTTTGCCAAGCTTGTTGAGATGAAAGTTGAGTGAGCAGTGGCCGACGAGGTAGTAAGAGCTTTACGTCATGCTCGCTCAATTCCATTCCATTTAGAGAGCTCTTCTAGGAGTTCCCAAGCATTTAGATTTACCTTTAAGTAGCTGATACAAAGATCGAAGAAGGGAGACTGTAAACTTTGTCCTACATAATAAGGTCAGGAACAGGAGTTCAGAACTTATATTACTGCTTGACTGTCTGAGAAGTTTTTTTATCTGGGGACTTTGGAGGTTATGTCTAATGCATTCTCTGTCAATTGTATATAATGTACATACCTCTGCCTGGACGAAGTTCATTTGCCGTGCGGGACTGCTAATTTTAAGTTGGGATAATAGATCCTCGAGCCTATTATTGTGTTATGAAGAGTTTCATAGTTTGCAACTCAATGAAGCTCTTCTTATTCAAAGAACGATAGTGAGGTAACCGCAATAAATAATTTTCGATCTTACACCCGATTTATTTCCAAATAGTCTCGAGCAGAAGTTTAATATTGATAGCCGGCGCATAAATACCTACCTCGGTTCGCGGAATAAGTGAAAATAAAGTCACTAAAAAAAAAACTTCAAACTGGAGACCAAGCGAAAACTAAAATAAATAAAATGTGCAACAATAACAAACTATTTCCAGGGTTATGAGGTATATTTGAGAACAGCGACTCTGAACAGTAATTTTAGTAGAGCAATGAGAGGATCATGGTTCAGACTTAAAAAAACATACTGAGCAGTAAATTAAACGAACAACAGACACATATTTTTTTCAGCAAATTCAAACAATTAGTTTTGTATCAAATATGTGCACATTTGTATATGAATATTTATTAAGAATATATCGTTTAATATTCCCAACACACCAGGTCTTTAAGATATTGACGTTTGAAAGTTTTAAAATTCCTTTTCGGGTTATTTCAAATCAAATTTCCGAATTTGTACGTCATTGATATTTCAAGTAACTGAAATGTTGAATATGAATGTTCAAAATATCAGGATATATCGCGCGTTCTTATTCTAGGTTATATAAGCGAGCAACGTATTAATGCACACCACTCTCTAAAACACGATTAAACGAGTACATATTAGGTATAATAGCGATGGAGCAATCACATGGCCTTCAAAATCGGTTTACAGTGAATTATTTAAGATGATTTAGGTCATATCTTAAGAAAAAAATTAGGTATCCAAGACGTACTGAAATACCCTAAAAACGGCCATATTTCAAGCGTCAATACCTTAAAAACCTGACATTGTAATACAAAAAATGTCAGAATAGGAGAATTTCAAGAAAATGAACAATAGGGGAAAGTAGTGTACCTTGGAAAGCTTGTACCTTGGAACGACAGTCTTTTTTCATACTTTGAATTCATTTAAGTAATAAAGTCCCGCTACATATCATGGGTAATTCCACATTATTTATTTTTAGTCTGCAAACGAATTCCTTCTGAGTCGGACGTAAACAAAATACGCCAAAACTGGTTTTTGCATCGTCAAAGTTATTTTTTCTTAAATTTTCTGAAATCTGTTGTGAGAATACAAATAGTTCGACTGGGGTGTTGCTATTTTTTTCCGAAAAAGTGAAATATTGTGGCAGTGTTGTGCAGAAAGTGAGTTATAATTCCTCAAAAAAAAATATGTTTCAACTGCTTGAGCACAAAATGTCTGTATCGTGTACCTTGGAATGACATTTTGTGTGTACTTTGGCACGTTCCAAGGTACACGGATCGCGTCATATGCTTTTCCTTTTTTTTGCTTTCATAAGGCTCAAACTATGCCTCGCAGCAAATTTGGAGTAAAACGAGCCCATGTTAACGAAAAGGCGTTGAAGGATTCTTTAGAAGATGTAGTTTGCAATAAAGAAACCATCGGTCAAGCTGCCAAAACGCATAATATTTCAAAAACAACTTTATTTGGATACCTGAAACTTTATCTAGATTCTGGCTCTGAAATATTCAGCTATCATTCGAATATTGCACACAAAAAATACTAACCACTGAAGAAGAACTTTCGTTAGCGGAATACCTGGCAACAGCAGCTAAGTTGCTTTATGGACTCTCCAAATATGACACAAAGAAGTTAGTATTTCGTTTTGCAAAAGCAAATGGAAAAAAATCTGTCAGAATCTTGAATAAAGAGCGAAGCAACCGGAAAAGATTGGATGATTGGCTTTTTGAGACGGTACCCAGCCTTATCACTAAGAAAACCAGAGGCAACAAGTATTTCCAGGTCAACAAGCTTCAATCGTTCCAATGTTATGAGCTTCTTTAATAACCTTAAAGATTGTCTTTCTCGCTATAAATTTGATCCGAGTAGAATCTACAATCTTGATGAGACCGGGAATTTGACTGTCCATGTTCCACCGAAAGTTATAGCTGCCAAGGGTGAAAAACAGATAGGTAGCATGACCTCAGGAGAACGTGGTATTAATGTCACTATTATTGCAGCTATTAGTGCCAAAGGAAATCACGTACCTCCGATTCTGATTTTTCCAAGGGTAAATTTCAGAGCCTATATGCTTAACAGTGCTCCTCCAGGATGTATTGGTGGGGCTAATCAATCAGGCTGGTCAAACAAGGAAGTTTTCATACAGTTCCTAAAGCACTTTATTTCGCACTCTAAGCCAACTCCAGACCAAAAAGTGTTGTTAATTATGGACAATCATGACACACATATATTTCTCCCCGCAATTAATCTTGCGAGACAGCATTCAGTTGTACTTCTAACTCTTCCGCAGCATACCTCTCATAAAATGCAGCCTCTTGTCAGAACAGTATTTGGACCGTACAAAACCTATTACAAAAAAGCTGCAAGCGAGTGGATGCTCAACAATGCTGGAAAACCTATGACACTCTATAATATGGCAGAAATTGTCGGAAATGCTTACCCAAAAGCATTTAATCAGCAAAATATTGTGAAGGGATTTGAGGTAACTGGAAAGATGATGAGTTTCTGAGCAGCTATGTGAGCGATCGGCCTTGCCCTGAAACACAAATCGGATGCGGAAACCTTACTAGTGGAGATAACCAATTAATTAGTGCAGATGACCAAACACAAGCACCATCCACAAGTCAGGTTGCAGCTTCTTCCATATTCATATCACTAGAACATATTCAACCATTTCGCAAGGTTGCACCACGTAAACAAACAATTACACGCGGAAGAAAAAAAAAGGGAAGGACAAGGATTCTAACAGACACCCCGGAAAAGGAAGAAGTCATGGCAAGTTGTTCTAAAAAATTTGTTAAAAAACCAAATGCCTCAAAGAAAAAAGTTTTGCAAGAGTCTTCTGACGATGATGAAACTTAGAGCTAGCAATGATTCCCAGAACACCGAAACATCGGCATGTGAAAGATGTAAAAAAACCGGCGATTGATGAAAGCGATGAAGATTTTAGTGGAGATGACGAGTTGACAGTGGAAGAAATTTACAAGATCACAAAGTCAATTAAGTTTTAAAAGATGACCCAATTTTGGGTCTTTAATTTTCTTAAAAACATGGATTTAATTTAGTTTTTATTAACTTTGTATTATTAAATCACTTTGTTAAATAAATAAATAGTTTTCATTTTAACTGATCACATAATTTGGTACTTTTGTCAATGTTCCAAGGTACACCTCACTTTGTTCCAAGGTATACTAAATTCGTGTACCTTGAAACGGTTAGACACCTCTCATATTCTTAGTTCAAACGTAAAGAAATATTGACTCATCCGCTGAGATCTTTAAATTTTTTTTAAGGAAAAACCACACTCTTGCTAAATACGAGCTTTTCTTATTGTGAGTCAAAAGATAAAAACGTCAAAAAAGAATATATTAAAATCGTTCCGAGGTACACTACCTACCCCTATACATCATTCAAAAAAATAACTTTTCAGCATTAACTTCACACAGTCTTGGAGAGATTGCTCAAGCAAAAGGAACATAACTACAGGATCAAAATGGAAATTTTAGATACAAACACTTTGAGGAAATTAATAAGCTTCAACTATACTTATAAATAATAAGATAAAAATATTTTCAAAACTACCCTCATTTACCCCAATGTTAGAAACGGGTGTAGACGATAGCGAATTATTCTCACTAGACTTGCACTTACGATATATAATTAAAACACTATTAACGTACAATGAACAAAAACTGCCGCATCAACTATCGCTATTATTGTAGTTTTACAAACAAGAATTATTTTGGGCTAAAGAATTGAAGCACAACATGTTGTGAGTTGGGAAGTCTAAGTCTACTATGAGCAAGAGGTACTCGAAAACGGAAAAATAAAAAAATTAAGAAATGCAAAGAAGAACTATGGGAAGGAAGCGATATCAGAATTTACAAACATTACATTTTGTTCATACTTAACAGGTAAATTCGACCAAAGAATAATGTGAGTATTTAAGCTATATGATATGTTACAGACCTTCAGATAGGTATGAAAGAATGGAATGGACAAAAGAATGGAAAGTGAAAATATGGATACTGAAACATTGATTTTTTGGGGAAAAAAAATCGTATAAAACTACCAAGAACCGCTTTAAACCAAGACGATATCCTTCTCTATACATGAAGACATTCTATAATGAATTAATTCATAGGAATGCGAAGAACTAGTATTGCTCTTGAGCTCCCTAACGATAACACCTCCGTGGCCGAGATGGCTAGTGGGCTGCGCCAACGACCGAACACATCTTTTTGATTGGCTGATTTGCGATCGAATCCCGTCGGGGGAAAGGACTACTTATTTATTACTCATATGTCAATTTCTTTATTAATTTTTTCAATTAAACATTATTATATTCACAAATTAGCCGTACAATCTTTTGCAACTAAGTTTTCGCTCGATTGATAGAAATAAATATTTGTTGAAGAATTGCACAAAGAATAAAACCTTGGTACACGGTAGACTTAGCCACCAATGCTCTATTAAGACATTCTATAGAATTTTAAAACCAAAATTGGTTTTCGAAAATATGTGTCAACAGAAAGAGGGGAAAATACAAAAACTGACAGGTATTGCAATTTTTGTCGGAATGATAAACTTGCAAATTGAAAGCCAAAGGCAACAATCCCATTTAATTACGAAAAAATTAACGAAACGAAGCTTTCCTAGTGCTTGAAGAAAAAATATCAGCGCGGAATTCGCCATTTGATCGATATGAAGAAGAAACTTTCTTCAGACAGCATTTTGAAGCAATATGCACCCAAGTCAGACTGAAGTGTCCGTAGAAAGAAATTCCCGAAACCGCACCACAACTCCCAGTAAGGAGGAGATTATTACCGCAATCAAAGCACTGAAAACTAATAAGGCGGTAGGAATTGACGGCATACCCGCGGAGCTTTTCCAAGCTGCGGCAACAGCATCGGCAGAGCTACTGTTTCCACTTGTCGGGAGAACATGGAAAGCCGAGAGTTTTCCAGATGAGTGGAAAAAGGGAATGATTGTCAAGCTCCCTAAAAAAGGCAACCTAATGCATTGGGAAAACTGGAGAGGTATCTGCGTGCTGCCTGCTGTGGCCAAGATAATAGCTAGAATCGTCCTGGAGCGAATCAAAGAACACCTTGAAGACACACTCGACGCCGAACAAGCAGGTTTCCGCTCTGGATCCTCCTGTGTCGACCACATCAACACCCATCGAGCAATGTGTTGAATATCGATCACCACTTCACCTGTTGTTCATCGATTTTGAAAAGGCGTTTGATAGTGTCAATCGGGAATTTATTTAGCGTGCCTTGCGCAGATAAATTAATAGCAATTATAAAGGCTACATATGATGGGTCCACATGTCACGTTTTGCACAGAGGAAGGCTGTCTGAGGAATTCGAAGTCCAAAGTGGAGTTCGGCAAGGCTGTATACTTTCACCAATACTGTTTTTATTGGTGATTAGCGATGTGCTGAATGCGGCCTTATAAACAGGAAATGGAGGAATTCGATGGACTCTCACATTTGAACTCAAACACCTCGACTACGCCGACGATGTATGCCTACTGCCTCACAGAATACTGGACCTTCACCAAATGACCGCAAATGTAGAGAGGGAAGCAGACGTCGTTGGGTTGAAAATTAACTCGGCAAAAACAAAAATGATCAGCCTAGGACCAAACTCATCAACTCATATATGCATTGCTGGACAAACGGTTGAGAGAGTAGAGAGTTTCCAATACCTTGGGAGTATTGTCTCAACCGATGGCGGAACCGAACTGGATATAGCCAGCCGAATAGGTAAAGCAAAATCTGCGTTTGGGATGCTATCCATAGTTTGGCGAAGTAATGCAATTAGCTTAAACACCAAGCTACGACTGTTCCGTTCCAACGTTGAATCCGTGCTGCTATATGGATGTGGTACCTGGAGAGTGACCGTCACTATCACGAGGAAGCTGCAAACGTTTGTCAATAGGTGTCTACGCTACATCTTAAGGATATTCTGGCCAAACCGTATATCTAACGAACAGCTTTATCAGAGAACGGGTCATGAACCTATAGGCACAACCATACGATGACGAAAGTGGAAGTGGATCGGTCACACTCTCCGAAAGGGTGACAGGTCCATAGCTAACCAAGCGATGCAATGGAATCCGCTTGTCCAGGATGGCAGGATACGCGGCGGTCCTAGGAGTACGTGGCGCAAAACAGTTGAGAAGGGGACAACTGGGAAAGAGTTGGGGAGATCTGAGGCACATTTCCAGAGGCACACGATGGCGCGTAGGCGTAGTAGAGGCTCTAGGATCCACAAGGGGATACCGGACATAAGTAGTAGTATTTTAAAAGTTGGATATATTATAGAAATATAGCAATGTTTAATGCAAAAAAGTCGAGCAAATAGCTAACAAAAAGCAAAAAGGAATATAGGACTTTTTTTTATAATTTGCACGTATTAAAGGGGATATGAATACCCTTATACTAATTTTTTTAGAACACGTATGTTTTTGTGGAAAGGGGAAGAGACAGAGAGAAAGACAAAGTGGTGTGGTTTTAAAACTCAGGTGGTATTAAGTTTCTGTAAACTCCAAGAGTGGCTGTCCAGATAACTGGGGAGTATCTTGTTTGTTTTCGCTATCGTTGTCGTTGCTTATGATTCACAGTATTTTTTTCCGTCCTCCTGATGTCATCATCACAATCAAGTTGCATTTTAGCCATATAACCACCCTACCGCCAGTGTTATGCCTTCACAGTAGAGTTGACTTAGCTTTCGCAAGTGACCGACTTTTTTTTATTTATTTCGTGCGAAATAAATAGATGATTCATGACTTCAGCATTCGAACCGTGGATCAACAGCGTGACAAGCGATGATGTTACCACTACACCACGGCCACCCTCTTACTTACCATATTTCGACACCTAACAGAGTAAGGAGGGACTTATATTATATAATAAATCAATTCACCGACAGACGACGAGTCATTATGGAATATTTTTTTAATTTTTACTTGCACCTACATATAAAGACAAAGATTGGTTTTCTGAAAATTTTCGAGATTTGAATTGAGTTTGGAATTACTATAATGGAGAATCTCAAAAACGTGGGTCACTCAATTCTGCCTGTCTGTATGTATGGCTGTCTGCAACCTAAAGGGCTGGGCGGATTTTCATATCTGGGATCTGTAGTCACAATTCGAGGCAAAATCGGAATTCTCATTCCAAACCCAAAATTAACAATAGAAGCCAATTTTGGAAGAAATATTCGGAAAAATTTAGACTTTCTCGAAAACGACTCTAACGATTTTGTTCAAATTTTATATATGAGTTGCGGTGGACATATGCCAATAGATGGCGTACCCGATTTTTGACAAAACTATTTGTGTAACGACACTTTAGTAACTGGCCGGTTTTTAAAAATTGGCTCATTCTCAAATATGACTGAAATATGAATTTTATTTAAAACCATTATGGCATACCAAATTTCACTTCAGATAAATATTCGTCAATTGTTTTGAAATACATACTTGTTGGGTATAACGTTAATTTGGAACTGCATTGAAGAAAGCTGATACATTCGCTCACTAAATCGGTGACGATATAAAGTTGCTTGAGCTTGAGATAAAAGTCACAACCCGGTGTAAATTGTGGTATGTTTCCGATTTGTATCACCTTCTATTCGCTGTTTTATTAAGTAGAAAGGGATTGATTAATAAAAAGACTTAAATCATTTTTTGTATGAAACCAGCAATAGTAGAAAATAGAAAATAACTACGAAGGCGCAGAGAAAGTCATCTAAAGCGAGGGCCACTACGAGCGTCTCTATGTCGCTACTTATTGAGACGCCCACTTTTAGCTGGAGGATCAAATTTAATTTATGAACCTTCGCGTTGTATTGAATATTATTCTTTCAAAAATTATGAATGCATAATTTAATTAATCCAACTAAAAATACTTATTTACTCCAAATATGTGTCGTTCTCGTTTGTAATCTGTTCTGTTTGAAAATTTACCCTTACATATCCCTCGAATTTGTTGAGAGTGATTTACATATTAATTTTGAACAAAATCATCTTAGTCATATCCGAGAAATCTAATCCAAACTTTGTGAAAAATTAGGTACTCAGTCTTATTGCAAATGTCCGTATTACATCAGATATGATTTTTTTATCGAAATCGCTACAGCCCTTTTCGATAAAATTGCAAAAGCCCACTTAGCATGGTCTGGAGGTTGTCAAATTTAAAAAAAAAAACAGAACAATGTCGCCAGCGAATCTTAGATTATTAACATGTAGAGTGCCACAGTGTAATCCGAAAAACGGGTCCCACAGGCCGAAACATTTTTTTTATAGAAACTTGCAGATGTATGGCTAATACAAGAAAAAAGGAAACTCCTGAGATTCATAAATTTATCTGGGTGGATTAGCCTAGCTGTTGAAGATTGAAATTTTTAGGTTCGCAGGGTTCAAAATATTGGGCACAATGGACTGTAAGTGGTCTAAGTGAGCTGTTAACAACCTGTCAACAAGGGCACCCAGTTACCTAACCTAACCTAACCTAACTATGCCTAATGCAAACTGTCTCATTTTTGAATTAGGTTCAAGGTTCCATACGCTGACACATTGGTCCCAACAGCAGGCCACGAAGTTATATGTACATGTTCTGTCGGATGTCTAATTTACTATGGTACTTAGTTCAGTAAATTTCATCAGTCCAATTAGGTTTTACTCAGTTAAATGTTAAATAAACTACTGTGAGGCCACCCTGGACTCACGCGGCATAGGTGTCCCAAATTCGTGTAAAGCCGCATTGGACTCATGTGGCACTCAACGTGTTAAGATATGGTTGTCATACATTTTGCTATAAATATTTGTTGTAATTTACGAAAAATAATACAGCAATACAACGAGAATCGAAATTGAGAAAATAGGGCGTGAAGTTCAAATAAAAAAAAGGTGTACGGAAGGGAGATCCAATCTCACCGCCTTTATTTTTTTCAGTATTAGAACTTCAAAGCAATAATCACGACTAACCTAAGCATGCCATATCCACATGCAATCCATGGCAAATTCTCACAAAACAATAAATCCTCACTCAATTGACCATGTGCAAAATGCAAGGAAAACTAATTTCACTCGACAGCCCGACCCTCCTCCACCACTTTTAACATAAACTCCTCATAGCTGACACATAAAATATGCTTCGCAGTTGTGTTCTTCATGGCACGCATTAAATATACTCACTCTCTCTGGTGCGCGCTTTATTCTTCCATTCCCTCCCGGAGATATGAATATAAGAAAAACCAAAAGAAAAACGGACCTAATGTGCCCCCTTAATATGTGTTTATGGGTTCGTTATGACAGCGAAATTAGCTACGCTCGCATCTGCACGTAGATAAATTACAAAGGAACCCATCCCGAAAAACAACATCAGACCCAGCATCTACCCAACAGAGTCAGCTAGCTAGAGAGTGGAGAAAAATTATAGATATTATATCTTATTTTTATAGCCTCGCCGCCTCGATATGATTTTCCACCGTTTTATGAGTAGTCATAACTTTTCTCCGCCACCAAATAGCTTAGCAGAGCAGGGGAGGCAACAGCGGCAGGATGTTAACTTCATACATGCTGCATAGATAATTTAGATATATTACGCCAGTGAATGACTGCGTGCTGCGCGGAGAGAGTGTATGTTGTACTGCCAGTGCTACACATTCTGTTGCAGAGAGATGCCAATGAAAATTTTCAAAATTCTTTCGCATTCATCCGAAAACCCAGTCAGACGCGTTTGGATTAGAGTGCACTCATACGGGACACTCCGCGCCGGACAGATGAGTTCTTTTAGATGATAAATCTTTTGGAAATACTTTCTTTGATTAATGAGGTGGAAACATGAATTCAGTGTTTTAAGCTGTACATCATCATCGTTATGATTTGGGGTGGTACACGGTCAAATTTAGAGTTCTGGCTTTTCCCTTTGCAGTACTTTTTTGCACTTTTGTTTCCGTGTTTAAAAGCCACTTCAGCGAGTTAAGCAAATGATGGTGTGGTTGGGGTACACGTGCGAACAGAGTAAATCATCGCTACAGTTAGATGTCTGTTTTCAGTAGTCATATCAGCTTGAACCTTTTTGAGTATTAAAAATGTTCTTCATTTAAACGACGAATGGAATGGAAACGTATATACAATAGCGGGTTCAAATTTGTAATATTTATTTGACATGCAGCTAAACAAGAGGAATACAAAGCGGCGCTGCATAGACTAGAGCTGCTCGCGAGCTCTACGAGCAGAAGAGGACAGACGTACGCCAGCTTCTCAGGAGGAAAAAGTAGGAGCATGAGAAGCGCGAGTTATGTCGGAGTCAGCGACCACCAACACAACGACCCCACCGGCCGTTTCCAAAACAGGTACAATTCTAGGAAGCGATTTCCGGCCACCAAGCAAACTTCAGCATAGTCTTGCGAATCTGTGAAATCCACTTTTCCCAGAAGCTGAACTTGGTACGAAGTGAGGTGCAATGTTCTCCCACTGTACCAAAGTCAGCAAGCATAACAGAACATTAATTAAGATTTTAGTTTTAGTCTTCAGCCAACTCTCAATTTAATAAAGTAAATTGAAAATTGCGGGTTTTTGTTGTCTTTAATTTTTTTCAAAAAGGCAAATGGTTGATTGCTCGATAAAACTCGCACGATCGGGGAAATAGAGGGATGCTATTGCAGGACTGAGGTTCGGAAGTCCAAAGGGTAAAAATAACTTGTCAAGGCTACAAAGTCCGAACCGAAGCCTGCAAGGACGATCAAGGGCACATCGTAGTAGAAACGCAGTCGATGCTGAGGATATGGAAGAACCATTTCTGGAGACTGCATAACAGCGACGAATCGAATCCCGCTGTCAGGCAGAATGGACCATTCAACCTGAACGATGTAGATCAACAATTTCGTCTGCCCGATCTAGACCAAGTGAAGATAGCCTATCTATCTAAACTTAAGCCCAACAAAGCTGGTAGAGCTGTCGGCCTAGCTGCCGAACGGCGATGACTTGGCGAAGAGATGAAATGAGATGAAAGTATGTCGAATGAATGGAACCTCAGTATTCTTTGCCGGATCGTCAAAAAAGGAGACCCACTGAACTGTGCCAACTACAGAGGCATCAGTCAACTTTACATGCCGCGCGTATAGAAACGAGAGACGAGCTACATATACTCGTATAGAGCAATGTCTAGTTCTGGCATCCTTGCCAAACTCGTCCGTTTGTACAGGATGAAGATGGAGAATGAACGCTGCTCCATTAAGGTCGGTAAAGACCTCAACGAGACCTTTGATGTCAAAAAAGGATTCAGACAAGGCAACGCGCTGTCATCCGATTTCTTTAACATAGTTCTTGAAAGAATAGTGCAAAACTCACGTGCCAACACTAGAGGCACAACCTTTCAAAAGTGTTGCATACTCGCATACGCCGACGATATTGACATAATCGGAAGAACACAGCGTTAGTATTAAGGCGGAAGCGGCGAAGATGAGTTTAACGGTCAATGAGGGCAAGACCAAGTCTATGCTGTCAATAAGAAAGAACAACCAACATCGGCATCTCGGGCAAAACGTCACCGTAGGAAGATATAACTTTGAGGTAGTTAGGGACTTTGTCTACAAATTCAGACAACGACACAAGCGCTGAGATCAAACGAAGAATAACTCTTGTCAACCACTGCTTCTTTGGGCTAAGAAGGCAATTGACTAGCAAAGCCCAATCGAAAAACTAAAGCGACCCTTTATAAAATTCTAATCATCCCAGTCCTACTCTATGGTGCAGAGGCATGGACTTTATCAAAAGCTCTTGGCTGTTTTTAGAGGAAAATTCTTCGGATGATTTTTGGTCCCGTCTGCATAGATGGTGAGTGGAGGAGGAGATACAACGACGAACTGTACGGGATGGAGACGCTTGTTGATTGAGGCCCAGATTCACACTGGACTGTAGCGCAACCTTAAGTAAGTAAATAAAAAAAATAATCTCTAAAAATTTCACCGATGTCACGCACGAAGCCTGTAGCTTACGAATGATTGACTAGCCTTCTATGATAACGGAAGTATATTGATCGTGTCAATAAATTGTATCCGAGTCCGAGCAAAGGTTCGATTCTAACTGGTGACTATATGTATGTGTTTTTGTCTGTACGTTTATATGTGACATTGCCTCTCAACTTTTCGTTCACGTTTCAATATAACTTCTGCAAAAACCCACCGATTTATATGATCCTTTTCTGAAGTTTTTTTTAAACTAGAATTGTATGCTGAATTCGAATTCGTTATCAGAATTCTCGAATCACATATCGATTTTTAGTTAAAAAAAAGAATTTTTCCCATCAATTTTGCATTTTTAGGTATTTTGTCAACGGTCCCTGTTAAACACAGTCTCCCTCTTGTACTTTTCAGGGTTCCGGTATTTAAAAATTAAAGACGGAATCTGTACAGTGTGAGTCAGTTGTTTTACCGTCCGTCAGTCCATCTGTTGATCTGTCTCACAGCCTTATAACGTTCGAAACGTCAGACGTAGAAGACAGTTGCAAATTAAAACTTTCGAAAAGTAAAAAAAAAAAAACAAAAAAGTTTTCAAGGTTAGAGTAAAACGGTCCCCTTACATTTTTTTGTTGTGTAATTACAATAAGGGGGTCAAATGAAATGTGACGATGCGCTGTTCCATTATTTTTATAATACTTCATAAGATTTCGAGGAAAATCTGCCTTCTCAAATAAAATTTAACACTTGGCTTTCTATTTAGGTGCGTAAATAGTCTGAGACATTTGACAAATTTTCATGGCTGGATTGTTACAGGAAATTTGTACTAGAGAACTTGGCCTCTTTTTAAGGTGAGATAGGAGGTGTTTATGATGAAAAAATTGTCGAAATGACTGGCCTATGACTAAATATCATCCGCATAATTCACGGATACTGATCTTGTAAATTTGCCGTAATGTGATCCATTACTACTCATATGTGAGCGTAAACTTGAACCCTGATGAAGCTGATGGATTTACTAATTCCATTGGATATGCGCACTTACGTCGTGTTCTCAGTGTACATTTCCTGGATTAGCTTCGGGTTCTTTCCTGATACATATATGAATACCAGTAATCTAATTGTTTCAAGCTTGATCATACCAGGTGCAGCGCTTGTACCTTAACGGATTGTACCTATTAGGATTGTTTATTACTCCTTCCCATATCTTTAGAGCACGCTAGATGAGATGGACGTCTAAGTAATTTCCACACTTTTAGATGATGCCCCCTTGATTTTACACCCAATTTACTTAATTCATATCCGACATTTTCCACAATTCCGCTAGTATTTGATAGTATGACGGTAGGGATTTTTTCGTATTTCTCGCTTTCTAGAATTAATCCAGACTATTGTTGCATTTCGGTGGGAGCGAAAAATGTGCCCTTCGGAAAAGGCATAAAACTGTAGGTCCCAACTATTCGTGAGGCGAGTAGCTGCGAGAAGCTAGGCCAGGACCTGCATTTGGCTGTTAGCGGAAAATATTTATTTATTCTATTTGTTGCACTTCGACGATGTTCTTCGATAAGTAGTTTAGTTGTCTGTAATATTCAGTGCAGCGCAACTTGACATCGCCTTCCAACGACAATGTTTGTCCTTTTTTGTCCTCGATGAACTAACAGTTTTGATATCCTTTGAGTATAATGGATGGAGAAACTTAAATTGTATTTTTTTTTTCTTGCTTCTTTGCTGTTCCACGAAGGTGGGGATTAAGAGTCTTAAAGAAGGCAGGGAGGGCCTCAAGGATAATTAACTACTTTCAGGAAGATCATTAAGTCCAAAAAAATGTCGAGTTTCTATCACGGAAACAGGCAGTAGCCTAAATATTTCTCATCACTCCGCGCGATTTTGACTTATCGCTTCGGACTTTCAAAGCTTTCAGCATGATGGGTGCTTAAAACGTTACTCGCCGGCACTTTTCAAAACTAAAAGACGAGATTAAAGCAAAACCATTCTCAAAACTTCTTATGAATCGTGACAATCTCATCCTCAACGGATTAACAATAACAATGGATACTCCCACTTTGTGATCACTCAACGCCGCCAATAATTAACTCGAAAGAAAACAAAAAAGATAATCATATTTTATCGTCATATGAAAAGTGCATAAACTCGTGAGATAGACTTTTGCACGACCATAAATATCTCATAAAGGTAATAACATCGATAATTTATGATGCGTGCTCAAATTTCGCCCTTAAAATCTCATACAAAGAACAAAAAGAACCCATATACACCATAATGTCTGACAATATCTTTATTAATGACTGTCAACTGTTCCATAAGATAACATCTTTCCTCTCAACAGCCACAGGCATAAAAAAAAAAAAAAACAAACACACATCTCCCAAGGACATTTAACAGCAGTACCACCATCATCAGACACACGCATGAAAGACGAATCAGCAGCATCGAATAACAATAGAAAAATGCGTCACGTTTCTTCCTTCTTTCTCCGAGCCTTCCTTTCGTGTTCCATTGTTCGTATTGTTAGTTTTACGATCAGATTTATGGGTGCAGTTGCAAAAAAAAAACAGAAAGACCTCTAACCACCCAATGGCGTTATTGGAATCATTTTTTTAACAGCATCAAACATTTTGCTTTCCCGCAAGGACAATGAAATTAGTTGAATAGGCGATGATAATTGTTTTTCCTCTCAATGAGCACACACGGACATAAAACACAGAAACTAAAACCAAAATGTCCTTCCCTCTATGAGAAGAGATTTATTGACTTTCTTCCAATTGAAAAGAAGAAAGGAATTAACTCCAAAGGATGAAAAAAAAAAAACCAGAGAAATGTGTTTTTCTCTCTTTCAAGTGTCAACGTTTTACGACTTTCGCAACAAATGTCCCTTCACTTAGCAGCCAGCTCATGTTTGTTTTCGTTCAGATAACAACTAAACAGGAACTGCGTTATTTTTATTTTATTTTTTTTGAAAGGCGATAAAACCATCGTCGTTCGCGCTTATCCTAGAACATGATCTCCACTCACGAGCACGACTCACAAGTGTACCTGAAACATTTCTGAGAACAGATTTTAAGGACTCGTCAAAAAAAAACTCCCATCCCAATCTAACATTGTTTTTAGGGCGAATGCATTAACAATTTTATTTTGTTTCCCAATATTCGTATTATTCGAGTGTAGTAAGCATATTAGGTTGAACCATGGATTTTCGAGGAAAATCCCCAAGCACGCCTTTCATTTGAATCGGCTAAATGTGTACTCGTATACGAGTACTTGCAGGAATTTGAATGGATTATCTGGGAAATTATCTGAATTTTTGCGGTTTTTAGGCGGGAGGTGCGAGCACAAAGAGCGGATTAGACAAAATTAGGTTCGTTGTGGATGAGATATATGGGTTTATTAGGTGTGTTACAGCTTTATCGTGTCTGAAAAGTTGAACGGGGATTACAAGAGTGGAGGCATTCTAAAAACACATTCCTTTTTCAAAGTATACGACCTGTATGGTACTAATTTTAATGAGGGATTAGCACGGAATGTAATTTGGTTTCGAAGATAAATGTATGTCCAACATAAAAGGTAAAGCCCCGGATTAAAAATTTGTATGGTCAGCAAAAGAAATACATGAACCTAATTACGTAGAGCCTAATACTGTGAAAATAGTTGTCTGCAACTTGAAAATAAAGTTAGAAGATGATCTGGGATTTGGAACTATTACCTTTCACTTCAAAGAAGTCCAGCTGAGTAAGATTTATCTTAACTGCTTAGCTTAGTTATATTGTATTGAATATTTAGCCTTACAAAGATACAGAATAGAATGCTGATTGTTTTCGTTCGCATACGATTATAATATTGGAATTTCAATAATATCGCTTTACTCATAAAATCGTGGCGATTGTCCAAATTCACAAATGTTACTTTTGGTTCCATAAAGTTGCACACAGCGCAACTGTTAAAGTTAAAGTAATTAAAAGAATCCAAAATATATAATTCGTAAAAAAAACTCCCGAGTTAATTGCGACTTTCCGATGCCTTACAAGCAGTCGGTTGGACTTTGGCCACTTCAAACTGATTTTCATACGCTGTAATTTTATTTTCTTGGAAGGGGTATAGAAGAGAATTAAAGATTATAGAGGAGAGGATAGATAATTATGGGCAGATTTCCGCCGGCGTTCCTTTCATTGCACTGGTAGTTTACTTACATCGCATTTGAAATTAGATCCAGCTAGACTGTGCTAGTATAAATCCAGTTCACAATTTTCGGACTGAGTTCCAAGGCTATAAAAGTAGCCCCTATTAAAATTGCAAATACAACTCTCCTGCAATAGTTAGTTTAGCGTCCAAAAGTATAGTTCAGTATTGAATTTAATAGATGTACCTATTAGTTACCAAGACATGCGGCACATCTCACTTGAGGCGCCCTTCTCCTTGTGCATTATTTCAGTCAGCGCATTGTATCCACTCCAAAAAACAAAAAAACAAATTTTGTTTGGTCTAGAACCCCTTTTTTTGAAAAATCAAAAGTTTAAAAGGTGCTCAAGAATGTTGTAGTTGTTATGAACATTGTTCCAAGTTTTTAGAATTTTAGGCCTCACCGTTTGCAAAATATGATTCAAAAATCAAGTTGCCCAAGATTGTTCTACTTGTTCCATATTTTTTGACTTTTAGTCTTACCGTTTGCAAAATATCACCAAAAATTAAAAATAACACAAGGTCCTTCTTTAGAAAATCAAACTTCGAAGTTCTAAAATTTGTTCTGAACATTGTTCCAAACTTGTATTATAGGTCAAAAACTGCACAAATAAATGGAAAAAACGACATTTTCCTTTTGACCTAAGCATGAAGTCAACTTGGTTTCTGTGCATTTATTCTTCGAAATTTCAAATTTTTCTAAGACTGGACGCAAGTACATATCTGATAAAAACAAAATTACAAAGCGAAATAAGGCTAAATTGAGCTCATTTCACTTTGGCAAAGTGAAACAAGGCCAAATGCCAAGAGGCTTCATTTCACGGCACCGTATTGTACCTACTCTCATAAATTTGATTTTACGAGTATACTAGACCAACAATTTCAAAACAAACACTGCTGAACTTAGGTATACCGTTGGATACGGGTATATTATATAAAAAAAAAAAAAAACTAGTATCATTCAAAGCACTTGTAACAAGCGAGATGTTCATATACTGACTTCCCCAATAGCTATTAAAGAAATTGGTGGATGAAAAAGATCTAAACCGCCAAAATAAAGTATGTATGCATATAGAATTCCAACGCTGTCGTGAAGGAATTTCCCCGGAATTTTTTCCCACGTACGAAAAGTAGATATTGAATATACCCCGGAAAATCTGCAACCGTAAACGCACTTCAAAGGCTAATTTTAACAAGATTTTTCTCAAATTTGTTCCCCAATATTTTGCCACGGCGGAGACTTCCAAGAATTTCATTTTCTTTAATTTTTCATGAAATATTTTGACAGAAACTCCTGTCAAAATATTGAAAATGAGGAAAACTGAGTTTCAAATGTTGCCTCGAAATTCTCCGTGGGACTGGGTATATGATGAGCAATTCCGAAAGTAGACACTGCGAAGAAAAAAGCGGCAAAGAAAAATACATATCATCAAGAAATCTGAACCGTAAAACAAAAATTTTAGAAACACTAAACAAACTATTCTGAACGAAAAGTTTCAACAATCATCAGTGAAAAGCAATTAAACATCAAAATTTCTGGATTAACAATGGTCTGTTAAAAAAAAAAAAATGATTAGTAATTGAGGAGCATGCAAGTTTTGTTTTTCCCCACTGGCAGCATGAAGCTTTACAATGCAGCATTTTCAAAACCAACAAATAACAATGTTTGCAGTCATGAATGGACAGTCGAATCGGTGAATTTCATCAAAACGTAACATTTCCCTTACAAAATCGCAAGCAATATTTTCAAATCTCTCCTCATACAAAAACAATATCAAAAATCTAAATGTGACGTTTCGATCGCTTGCTCCTGAATTTATATACCACGATGAGAATCTTTGGTTTAAAAAAGACGTAGTTGGTTATGTGTTGACTTGTTGGTCCAAAACAACTTTTCTTTAAAATGAAAAGCGGGCATCAGTAAATGGATCAACATAATGCAAATTACGTGGCGAAGCATACGTTAACGGATGCGGCAATTCCCCTCTGATTGCAAACAGATAATGGATTGAAAATTAAGTTTCTAACTGCCAGCACAAAACAGTAAACAATATTGCAATTTCTCTCGCAGCATCTTTGTGTGACAAAATGAATGATTTTGATAACAATTTGACAGAATACTTCTCTTGCTATATTATATGTATGTGAAGGAGTTATGTTCTGCACACAATTCCGTGTGGCTTAATAGTTAGATACAGTATGGATAGATGGACAGATGCATTATTATCTAAACCTTGCCTTCATTTACCGAACACCGTACCTCTTTCTATCGAATTTATTTGAATTGGTTTATTAAGCCATTACAGCTGGGTTGTTACCAAGGTAATAACAACAGGAAAGAACGAACGATGACGAATTTTACCCTTTATTACAAACAAGTTCTTAGATATCTAATAATTAAAGAACTGTCTTGCAAAACCTATAACTTCAGATGAAAGATGACCTTGGCAATAATAATTTCTATCCAGCTTACATAAATCGCCAGCGACATGACATTGAATTATCTACCCGGTATAATAAAGAAAAATCATAAATACTATTTCTTGAGACATTCGTGTTATTATTTCCATATTTTAACATGACTCGTATATACAAAGGAAAAATCCGGTTAAATTAGAAAATATGTTATTTTAAAACAATCAAGCCATATATTTCTTTTTGTTGTCCATTGAAATACTGAAATATTTAAGTATTCCTTATAGCTTATGTTATAAACCAGCCAACCATGTTCCCCGAAAATAACATCAAAACCATAACCAACCGCTACAACCACAATACAGTGGTTAATTTGCATTTTACCACAAAATCGATTGCTCTCCCCTCTCAACCAAGAAAAAAATCCCACAAAACGCAAACACACTAATCGTTGTATCATCACCTGTGCTCGCCCACTTAATTTTAATTTCATTAAGTTAAAAAGCCATACTCGACAAACAACATGACCAACAGGCGGACACAACCGAAAAAAATTAACATCAGAAACCAATCAACAAATCCCAACAAAAGTGCAAAAAAAAAAGAAAAAATGCCTCATTAATTCGACATTGCATTCCCCCCGCGTTCGTTCCACATAATTAACTGAACTAAATACTCTTGCTCTTTCTCCTCCGCCATAGGAACAACAAAATCAAACAATGAACTCCAACTTCAATTTCAAATCAAATGTTTTTCATAGATATACGCGCTGATATCGACCCCCACAATCGAAACCACTAATTGTTGTGTAGACCCAACCCCCTACAAAAAAAAAAAAAAAAAAACCGAAACCTACCAACACAGCGTTATAATTGAAGGTAAACAAATTACTTTTATACAAAATATTATTTTACAGCAAATTATCAGGTGAATAACAAAAGATGTTAAAAGATATCTATGAAATAGAAATGGCAACACTGCGCCTGTCGCTGTGATTGGTCGATATACCCAACTTGATGGCGGGGATGGGGTAACTCTGAAAAGAGCAAACTAAATACAAATCTAAACTGATTAAGAGAACCGTTCTCACTAAGGGAGAATTTAAGAAATTCTCTCAAAATGTAACCCCCTCCTAAGGCGCATGGCATATGATTGGGTATAAAGACGCCATGTTGAAATTTTCATCTAATTCTCTCCCTTTTCCGGAGAGTAATGTATCTCACTCATACATGTTAAACGGGAATCAATCCGGTTTTTCAAGATAAATTCCTGGTTCATTTGACTCTTTCGATTTTCATCAGATACTTTTTGAACGAACTATAGAGCAGTTCGCTGTGAATTTCCGAAATCAGTTCGAGTGCGACTTTCCTTGCGTTTAGACCTACTTTTCGGAAGCAATATAAAATCTGTAAACCGTGTGAATACTGTAGAAAAAAAAAGATACAATATTTCTGAAGCAAAAGAAAAAAAAAAATTGAAGTTTCAGAAAAGCAAAAAAAAATAAAAATCAACTATCGGTTCGGTTAAAAATAAAACAATTCATGTGACTTAGCCAAGTGATACTGTGAATATAAACAAAAATATATAAAACACCTTATACAAGGATTACCCTTCCTGTGGATTACTTTACAAGCTACTAAAGGATTATTTAACTGGTACTACTACTGCTACTCAACCTAATAACTTTCTATCAGCGACATGGTTGTATTAGAAGGTGGCGGTGGTGTTGTTACCATCGGTAACAATCAATACCTTCAACCGGATTATTTATCACCTTTGCCAACAACGGTTAGTTGAAGATTATGTTGCATAGATACTTGAGATAATTTGGGATACTTTTTTGTATTTTTAGTAAATTATGAGGGAATTTGAATTAATAAATCTGATTTTTTAATTAGAAAGAAAGTGGATAGTGCTATACCTTATTGGCGATATAATGTGCTCTGCTTTGCAGTGATATTAAGTGATCGAAGTAATTTTTAAAACAATAAAATTGATAAGTGATCAGTGCTCTCATTTTTTTGCGATCGTAATCAAACTGGACAAACAATAAAATGTATTTGCATTTTTTTTGTGTGTATTATTTCTTTAAATTTTTGTCGAGATTTTCCCGTTTAGCAACATTCTTTTTATACCCACTAGTGATCAAATAAATTATATTATTATACCTGATGCATAGGGGTTTTAGAAAGGTTCAAAATGCTATTTGATTTTTAAAATGTGCGCGAAAACTTCTAAGACAATAACATATTTCCTACTGTACTAAATTTTAACAACTTGCAAACACTTGTATGGAATAAAAAAAATAAAATACATCGATAGTGATAGATCAGTCAGGGTCTAAAAATTAAGACTTCGATAAAAATTACTGGTCAAAGCTTAAATTTTCAAATATTTGAATATTTACTTTAAAAGTAAGAATAATATACGAGTACACACATTAAGAACTCGATGCTGTTTAATTTAATATTAAAAGCCTAGAATTTAGAAATCAGAACTAGTAAAAAAAAAAAATTAACAAAACGTAAGGTCATAGGAAGTAGTTTTAGCTAGAATGTAGTGAAGCCGCTTTGAAAATTTGGCTGAAGGTGTATTTTTCCAAAAAAAATTGAAATAAGTGCTTTCGATACCGTTTGTAGCGGAATTTAATAAAAAAAAAAAACTCTTTTTAACATTTTAGTTCAGAGTTTGTAAAAATTCTGAGTGAGAAGTAAGAGAAAATATTTTCAAATACGTCGACATGACAATTTTATGGCATAGGTGTTAAAAACGTCTTCTGGAAGAAACCCCAAAAAATTAGATCAAAATATTCAAAACTGAAATCCTAAAAGAGCTATGGTCAAAGTTTACTAGAAATTCAAAATATTTATCAAACAGTATAAATTTAACCTTTTCCCTCTGTTGCGTAGCAAAATGCCGTCGGTAATTGCTATAAATGCAATGAATTGTACCTGCACAATAACATACGTATACTTGGTAATATTATTGTAGTTTCTAGAAATCTTGATTGAGCTCTTGCGATTAAGTTTCCAGTTTAATGCAGTCAATCTCATATCATTACCATTCTTCAATATAAACTTAAAGCTACAAAAATAAAAACAATTCTAATAAATCCCCTTTCTAATAATTTTCAGATGGATGCAAAGAAATCCCCACTGGCGCTGTTGGCTCAAACATGCAGTCAAATTGGTGCCGACTCCAATGCCGTCAAACCCATTCTAAGTATGGATAAGAAAAAGAATGGCAACAACAATGATTCATCATCGTCCTCGTCATCATCATCATCGTCAACATCCAAGTCACCATCGCAAGTGAAAACTCCAAAATCTAGCACACCTCAAGCGTCCACTGAGATAAAGCTAGCTTTTAAGCCATACGAAGCCAATGTGCTGAATCACCAGCACATGACAAAGTCAGAGGATCACTCATTGGCAAACTCTCAACAGCAACGACCTAGCTCTAAAAGCTCCAGTTCTAGCGACGGTGGTCGTGTACCATCACGCAACAAGTCCAACTGCAGCCCCGAGATATGTGTTACAAAAACTTCCGATGACCACCACAACAATGGAAAATCGACGCCGAATGGTGATAATCGCAAGACTGTCTCCCCATCTGGTTCATCTCAGCGTGGAGCGAGTCCGATTGTCCGTTCGGGAATGGAAGTGCTCCATGGCCACCCATCGGCATACAAAACCAGCGCCGGCCCCTATGGAACTATGAATCCCTTGTCAGCTGCCCTTTGCTGTCCCCCCGGTATGGAACAACATACCAATCCTGCTTTTCGTCCACCATTCGGCGGTGGATATGCTGCTCACCATCACGCAGCCATGTTGGCAGCTGCCGCCGCTAATGGATACCCAGGCGCAGCCCAAGGCAATCCAAACCCTTATATAAGCTATCAACGCATTAAAACACCGTCGGGTGGTGAAGCTATCGTACCAGTGTGTAAGGATCCTTACTGCCCGGGATGCCCATACTCCCAACACACCCAGCAAATGCTCATGGGTGCCCCCTGCCCAAGCGGGTGCACGCAATGTGAACATCAGAAATATGGCCTCGCGATGGCCGCGTCAATGGCTGGATCATTACCACCAGGCCACCCCTACTCAGCTGCCGCTGCTGCTGCAGCTGCTTCTGCCGCCCAAATGCGTTCATCACCATACGTCTGTAGCTGGATTGCTGGCGACTCATACTGTGGCAAGCGTTTCAACACCTCCGATGAGTTATTCTCCCACCTACGTACCCACACTGGCAACCTGTCCGATCCAGCTGCTGCTGCCGCAGCTTTAGCTCAATCACAGACTCAATCGTTGCTCAGTTCACTGTTTCCACCGTCGGCACTGCAACGTGGTTACCCAACACCGCCGCTAAGTCCCATGTCCGCCGCTGCTGCTGCTGCTGCGGCCGCTCGTTACCATCCATATGCGAAACCAGGATCACTTCAGTCGCAACTGAGTGGATCACCATTTGGCGGTGGTGCAGGCTTCAACCCGGCTGCAGCTGCTGCTGCTCTCGGGCCCTATTATTCACCATACGCCATGTATGGACAGCGTATTGGATCAGCTGCTGTACACCAGTAAGACAAATGTGTGAAAATCACATCTCGAAGACCATCACCTCTAAACTGAATACCAAAAACGAGAGATGAGACGGAGACATAATGCATCCTTCTTCCGACTTTCAAGTCGGAAGTTTCACCTGTGATAAAAAAAAAGAAAAAAAAAATATAACGTAGGAGGTTTTTTTTTTTTTTAAGTGTTAACATGTGCACAGACACAGACTTTTGTTCATATTTGAGTTATCGTTCATTTCATTTAATTTGTTTAATTAATTAACTCCGCCAAAGGATATACATAACAGATTATTGCAAATAATAAGTTTTTTTTTTTTTTATATACATACTTTTTTTTAATAAATGTTTTATAATAGAACTTATGTACATAATAAGACTTGATTAATACAAAGTGTAAACGAGAAAAAAAAAGATAAATATAACTCAAAGTATCAGTTGCTCTATCATAGTAAAAAAGTAAAAAAAAAAAAAAAAAAAAACAATTACTTATAGTTGTAAAAGAAAATTGCTATTATTAAATATTATTACTTAGATCGTAAGACTTTGAATTTGGAATTTGAAACAGAAAACAAAGAAAATAAAATATAAAAATAAAATGAGAAATATTATTAAAAGAAATAAATTAAATTGTTTTTAATTCGTTGCATTGGGGCTTTAAGTTATCTGAATTGTCGAGGATTCTCAACTGTAAATGAATTAAATCGAGTTTTCAGATGAAAAAAAGAAGAAATCATACTGACCTATTTCCCTATTGCCGGTTATCTCTAAAATATTCGAAAAACTACATTCAAAACGACTACAACCCGTAATCAACGAAAGACGTCTCATTCCTGACCATCAGTTTGGATTTAGAGTCAAACATTCTACAATCGACCAAGTCCACAAAATAACTGACGTGATCGAGAAAACTCACGAAGAAAAAAAGATTTGTTGTGGTGTATTTCTTGACGTCTCACAAGCTTTCGATAAGGTTCGGCACGAAGGTTTGGAGTATAAATTGCAACGACTACTGCCACGGCAACTCTTTCTAATTTTACGATCGTCCCTCACCGAAAGACTTTTTCGTGTTAAGCACGGAAATGATTACTCTGATTTCAAGGAGATTGCGGCCGGAGTCCCACAAGGAAGTGTCCTCGGCCCACTTCTATATGTGCTCTACACGCGTGATATCCCGCAGGAAAGAAACTGCGTCGTCGCCACGTTTGCGAACGATACGGCGATATTGACAACGGGCGATACAATTGAAGCAGGAACTGAAAAGCTGTAACATGCTGTTACCAAAGTCCACGCTTGGACGAATTCTTGGCGTATTGTGCTCAACGAAAGCAAATCTACTCACGTCAACTTTACCTACAAAAAAGTGGACAGATTACCCGTATTTTAAACTCGGCTCAAATACCACACGCAAACGAAGCAAGATATCTAGGAGTGACTCCAGATGTACGACAAATGTACTGGCTACTCGGAAGACATTCGAAGTTGAGCCTACATAACAAACTGCTTACCTATAAGCAAGTGCTTAAGCCAGTGTGGACGTATGGTCTACAACTATGGGGTTGTACCAGGAAAAGCAATAGAAACATCCTACAAACTTTTGAAAATAAAGTTCTTAGAACGATCGTTAGCGCACCGTGGTACGTACGTAATGAAGATATTCATCGGGACCTGAGAATTCCCAGCGTCGCCGAAGAGATAACAAATTTTGCTCGTAAACACAAAGATCGTGTTCCGGCCATTGTAACAGTACCGTCATTCAACTGCTTGACGCGAGCAATTCAATTCGTCGTCTGCAAAGGACAAAACCTTTTGACCTCGCGTCAGAGTATATGCCGGTCTTGAAAACAGCGGGAACTTTCATTGGAATTTAACCTGTCTAAAGCGCTATATTCTTTTTAAATTACATATGAACATCTTTTTCCAAAAATCACGAGTCTCGTAAGCGAAAATAAAACTGCTGGATAAGCGTCGGCTTAGTTGTAGTATTAATCTTGAAGAGTGGTGTTTTTAGTAATTAAAAAACTCACACTACCATAAGCACGCGCGGTCGGGCCTTATGGTGTCTTTAGAAGATTTTCACCCTCTCGGAAAAAAAAAAAAATATCCGCAACAGCCCTTTGGAGATCATGCATTGTTATGTAATTCCGATTTACTTACTCTTAAAATTTGTGAACAATTTAGTCATTAACAAGTTTAACAACCGACTGAACTAAATGCTGAGAAAATGTGTGAGTTTGTAGTTTTTCCTGTCATATTTGCAGATTTTGCAACAGTCGTAAGGTGAGAGGGCGGGTACACTCTGCTGGAGCACTCAGACTCAAAAACAGGTCCATTGTACAACCAGGCAGTGAACCCTATTTTAATGTGTTTTTTTCGTCTTTTGTAAAAAGACGAGAAGACGCTTCAGTGATGAAGAGCTTCCAGCACCGAAAATCCGCCACCTGATCCGAGCAAAGGCAGGACAATCACATAGGAAGTGTTCCGCGTGTCATCGTGTAGCGCTCAAACCTAGCACATGGAGGTGCTTATCAAATTTTTCTGTCAAGAGATAGCAAAAAAGTCGCGGATTTCTTACAGACGACGGGGACCATTCGTTTAGTCTGCCTGTATCCTGGAGATCCATTGTGATGCCCAAGGAGTGAAGCTTGCCCATTCGTGAACTCTATGGGTTCTTTAACCAACCCGATGCATTTATAAATTTAGTAATCTTATTTACCGATATATTGGAAGAAATATTTCCCTAGGTGGTAGAGTCCTGGACAATGGCACAGGAAGTGTGGTGTATCTTCGTGTACGTCCTCATTGCCACAGCCTCTACATACATCTTCTTCGCTAATTCCCAATTTCTTTGTGTGATACAGTAACAGGTTGTGTCCAGTTATAAACCCCACTAAACCAGATAAGATATATCTGTTGAAGTGTAGGATTTGCTCTGTACGATTTTTATCGTAGAGCAGCCAGAGTTTTCTTGTAATTATACAGGATTCTAATTATCTCCATCTACTATTTGCTATGGCAATCATTTTATTTCTAACTTCTAGGTTCAGGTATGTCCGGGTACCCAGCAGAGCTTTACATTGTGTTGCGTACCAAGATCCCGCAGCTCTTCGCGACAGCAGCGCACAAGCTTCGATTTTATTTGTGTGGCGGAAATCGCTCTTATCGCTGCCTGGCTTGCAATGAAAAATGTAATATCATCTGGTGGTATAGCTTTCATTGCAGCTTCCCGGGCAGCAATTGCCACCGCCAAGACCTCCGCTTGAAAAACACAGACGCAGATACTTCGCCCCTTCCACCTGTTCTTCACAATATAGTCCACAGCCATTAGAATAGCATATATTTCTGCCTGAAAGACAGATGTATGTATTCCCAATGAGAAGTGAAGCCTAATGTTGTCGCATTCCACGAATACACAAGCACCAGACCCCTGTCCAGTTTTAGAACCATCCGTAAAAATGCGACTACATTCCTTTCCTGGCTCAGACTCCGGCCAAAGCCAATCCTGAACATGGGGAAAGTTAACTTCAAATTTGCACCGCAGCCGTAATTGCATCAGACGGCATATCCAGGAGACAGGGGTCGTAGGATAATCGTCGCGCAACGTCATCAAAACTCTAGTGCGAATCGCGCTAGAAACTACTACTTTTTAAATGGAAGATGGCTCTGAGTGTACACCACATGATATAAATATCAAGGGGGGGAGGTTCATCAAGGCGTCCAGAGCAGAGCAAGATGGGGAAAGCTCCCAAGCAGCCGAGACAGACCGTTATTTGGAGTTTGGTGAAAGCAGCAGTAACGTATTTACGCTTATTCCACCAAACAACTGACGCATATGAGAGGAAGGGTCTTATCATTGCCATGTCGATCCAAAGGACTTTCCTTGGCGACAAGCCCCATGTCTTGTCGAAAATACCTTAGCATTGCCGAAAGACTGACAGAGCTTTGGAAGTTTTCACCTCGACATGTTTCGTTCAAAGAAGTTTGCTATCTAATATTACTCCTAAATATTTGGCTTCCTTGGAGAGTTCGATAGTGACGCCTTTTAGCACTGGCTGAGTCAGACCAGTCAATTTCCTCCTTCTCGTAAAGAGAACCCCCTCGGTTTTGAGAGGAATAACTGAAAGCTCATTCCTAGCGCACCAATCGTCGATTGCGTCTAGGGCCATCTGCACCTTAGAGCAAAAAGTCGGTAGGCACGAACCGACAGAAAGAACGGCGACATCATCTGCATATGCTTGAGCTTGTCTGTTGGTACAATTTTAATCATTTTTCAGCAATGTTTACTTTTTAATTTTAAAAATCTTCTTCAATGATCTTTCTTCTATAACCTAACTTTGATTCACAGTATAATACGAGAGCTTACCAATTAGAACCGTTTAATAACTCCTTTACTTCTTCGCTCGACAGTATGGCTTTTCCAAAGTAAAATCTCCTGATGCCCAGGAATATAGGGCAGATTCCCAAGAATTGTATAGAGTACTCTTTGAGATAAGTTGCAAATTGAGCAGAGAACTGGAAGATCCTGCCTGTGTGGCACGAAGTTGAGTGGCAATACCTCTCCTCTAGCACGGAAAATCAAAGAGATACATCTTACGCTGTTAGAATCCTTAAAGTAATTAAGGGGACCTAGGTTGAACTACAGAGTCCTATGAATTTCCCTGTGGGTTGATGCCTCTGCTTTCTCTATATATTTGTTACGCATGCATATATCTACGTGAGATATAAAGTCGTAGAGTATCCCCTTCCAATTAGTCCGAGCATTCCTAAGATCGTCTAAGATAAGGTCGTATCCATGTGTCTCCGACCAATTTATCATGTCCTTATACCACAGAATTTTGAGAATTTATTGCGAAAACAACCGTCTTCCTTGTCAGTCTTTCATCTCCCGTCCTGAGTATATTGAGAATATAATCCACGCTCAGCTTAAGAGTCTGTATGAACAATGGAACAAGTCCAGTTTCGATAATCAGCATGCAGTTTGGGGCAGTTGTTAGGAGTTGAAATGATCTACGAAGATATACCCTCTATAGCTTTTCTACCAGGTCATAGTACTTATGACCGCATGACTGCGCTCCGTAGAACAATATGGATGTGGATACAGCTTCCAAGACTCTGTACTTTGTACTGTGAGGTATTCTTCGATTTTGGAAACAAATTAACCACGTGGAGTTTATTGCATTCTTAAACTACGTTAATTTTTCTCTTAGATGAGTGTCTAACCTTAAGTTACTCAACAGCACAGTATTTATACTGTTTAACCACTTCAATGGGTTCGCCGTTAAATACGAGTATCCATCTTTCAGTTCAACTGCCACCTCCTCTTCTAAAAATCATAATTTCAATTTACCCAGGTTTAGTTTTAGATGCCATAGTGCGCAGTAGTCGTACATTTATCATGAGCTGCAAGGACTTTGGTGACCTAGCCAACAAACAGGACAATATCGTACGTGTATAGAAAAACCTTAATAAGAGTACCTGCGAATGAAATTCCTCCTGGAATGTAATCAATAATATCCTCTATGTGAAGGGCAAATACTGATGGGCTTGCAATACATCCTTGTCTAACTCCTATTTTTGTAGAAAACCACTTCATCACCGTTCCAGACTAATGCTTTTGCATTGTTGTATAAATTCTCCAGTATATTTCCAAACTTATAAGACAATCCATACTGGTATAATTTGTAAAAAAAAAAGTCTCTGTCGGTCTACGGTATCGAAGGCTGCCCTAAAGTCAATGAAAACGGTGTAAAGCTTCTGTTTCCGTTCGACGAATGTCTCCTGCTATGTTTCGCAGTACAAAGATGTGATCCATAATAGAGTAGCCAGCTCGGAACCCAGCTTGAAACTCTTCAGAAATGAATTCTCCTGTATCCACTTCTCTGAAACTTAATACCACCTGAGTTTCAAACCAACTACACCACTCTGCCTTTCTCTTTCTCTCTTCCCCTTTCTACAAAACGCCCGTGTCCTAAAAATTAGTACAAGGGTATTCGTATCCCCTTTGACAAGTGAAAATTATATATATAAAAAAAAAATGTATTGTTTCACTAGGTTTTTGGAAGGTACAGTGAATAACACCTGCTGCAGACCACCAAACCGACACCATAACCTTCTTTAGGTGAAGACTTGGCTTTGGTATATTTTGTTGGTGCTTCTGTCAAGCCACTGCTCAGATCGTCGGCGATTATCATAAAGGATTCACTGTTCCTCACACAGAACAATTCTGTGCAAAAGTGGATATCTCTCGTTTCGAGCAAGCGGAGAAGAGCGAACTTCCAATCGGCGCGTCCGTCCGTTCCGTTCCGTCAATTCGTATGGAACCCATTTATCCAGCTTTTTCACTTTATCAGTTGCTTTCAAATGACGAGTAAATTTTGAATAGTGGACGCCTAGTTGTTCCGCAATATCTCTAACAGTTTGACGTCCATCGGATTTCACCCAAACCCTAAGCTCGTCATGTTATGGTGACCACGTGGCTCATTTTCAAGGCTTAAGGTTGAACTATAATAGTCGGAAGCAATCGGAAGCTAATGTCATGATTCTACGTTAAGTTTCCTTCAGTACTATCAATTGCTCAAGTAGCCCATAATAGGCGTATGTGTTCGGAAGCAAAGCTTCTCGTCCGATCACCGAAATCAAGCACCATCGGGCGGAGATGGGAAACCGTTTGTTAAGATTTCATACGTACACTTACGAAAGAGCGAATCCATTCGCTCTTTCGTAAGTGAGCAAAAGTGAACGAAACTTAACGAATCGAAGCAAAAAGCTATTATGGTCACACAATACAAATCCTGTGTATTCGCTCTGTTTCGGAAGTGGTGGTAGGAAAGCATTCTACTATTATAGTTCAGCCTTTACTCGTATGTATCCTGAACGAAATTTATCAAACCAACGCCTAGTTGTTCGTTTACTAGTTGTGCTTTATCCAAATGCAGTGTTGATGTTTCCGGTTGCTTCTGCCGCATTGTGGCCAAGTTTAAACTCGTAAAAGAAAATTAACCGCATTTGGCTTTTACCTATTATTTCAAGTTGGCTGGTCACAAAAACGTTGAGAGTGATCAATAAAAACAATGAAATATAGGTTTTGAAGATCAGGGTTCTCACTTTATTTTGACATATAATAACTGTCTCGTTCTGTTCGTTTTTACGTATTAAAACTTCACCAATATTACCGATCTGCAAAAACGGCAGTTTCATGTGCAACAACCTAAATAGTTGGATCAAATTTTATATCTTTGGTCTGTGGGCCTATACCCGGAGGCAAAATCGGAATATTCATTCTAACCTCAAAATTAACGGTACTTTACTTAAGGCTTTCTCAAACCTCATTTTGAAAACTACGGTATAATCGGATTTTTTTTAACGGATTTTTCAAAAAAAACCCAATTTTTTCGCTTCTTATCGATATTGTCTAAATTTGACATCGAACAAATTACAAAAGAACAGCTCATAACAGCCCTTTAATTTCCTAAGTGGCAACACTGGTTATGTGTAAAAGGTTATTTAAGTGAATCGAAACTGCCTACGAGTATGCTAAGAATGCCAGTTAACCAAATTTGCCTACAGGGGACAACCGTTAGGTACTTGGGGGTTAATAACGTGTATCTGCGGCGTATAGCAGGACTGGGATGATGACGGTCTTATAACAGCGGTTGGAATTTGTTGAATTCACAGCGGAACCTAGGTAGATAAAGTTTTCCACTACCTCAAAATTGTAGGTGTCGATGTTGACAGTCCTTTTTTGATGAAAGCATACATATATTTTGTTTTGCCCTCGTTAAGTGCTAAAACAATTTTGGCCGCTTCTGTTTCAATATTTCCGAAACTATGACTGACACCCCGCTGCGTTCTTCAAATTACGTCTTTCCTAGCCTAAAACCACACTGATACGGACTAATCAGATTGTTGACAAAAGGTTCACATTATATGGCAGATCGGATCTCATAAGCGATGTTGATGACGATAGCTCTGAAGGTGACGCAATTCAGAGGATCTCCTTTCTTGAGGATCGGGTAAACGATGCTGAGGTTCCATTCGGCTGGCATATTTTCACCCGACCATATTTTAGAAATGAGTTGATGTACATATGCGCCGTACCAAATCATCTCCAGCTGCTTTTGTTCGTGGTTTGAAGCTTTGGCATGGTCTTTTTACTTTCTGCTATAACACCTTTCCATTGACTCGATCTCGTGTTTTTCATGTTATTTTTCTTCTTCTTTCTTAGAAGCCGGTGTTTTTCCCTTCTCTTCTACTTGTAGATGTCGTAAGCTCCTCTCGCCACCCTATGCAGGCTCGCTTTATAAGCCTCTTACTTTGCTGCGTGCGCTTGGCGGCACTCTTCATCAAACCAGAGGTTTCCTTGTGGTGGATGCGAGAAACCCAGTACATCACAGGCGGCGTTCTTAATGTTTTGCTGACAATGATCCCATTGCTCATCTACGCTTAAGGTTGGGGCTTTTTTTTTTTTTTTTTGATATAATTTGCACGTGTTAAAGGGGATATGAATACCCTTATATTGATTTTTTAGAACACGTGCGTTTCGTGGAAAGGGGAAGAGACAGAGAGACAGACAGAGTGGTGTAGTTTGAAACTCAGGTGGTATTAAGTTTCTGTAAACTCCAAGGGTGGCTGTCCAGATAACTGGGGAGTATTTTGTTTGTTTTCACTATTATTGTTGTTGCTTATGATTCACAGTATTTTTTTCCGTCCTCCTGATGTCATCATCACGATCAAGTTGCATTTTAGCCATATGACCACCCTACTGCCAGTGTTATGCCTTCACAGTAGAGTTGACTTAGCTTTCGCAAGTGATCGACTTTTTTATTTCGCGTGACAAGCGATGATGTTACCACCACACCACGACCACCTTTCTTTAGAGGTTCAGGGACTCTCGATCGGCAAAACCTCTGGCAGTATCTTGCGATTGTAGCCATTATATGTTAAATTTGATCACAGTACTTCTTCCAGATACGAAGTTTGAAGAAAATCCGTCCATGCGTCGGCCATACATACAGACTAGGAGACCCAGAAACCCATTTTTTGAGGTACTCTTTTATATCAAGTTTGATTAAAATATCGAGACCGTACATTTTCAGGGAACCCTTATAGGTCAAGTAAAAAATAATTGATCTACGTATTTCTAGTGTTTCAGAATAGCCATTCTACAGCAATGCTTTGGTCTATTTTTTGCCTCCAGTACCAATAGATTCGGATCGAATATTCACATTGGTTTCCCATACCTCACTACTTGAAAGGCCACGTGTGAACGGTCAGCCAAAATGTTTAGATGGTAACAGGTATAAACTAAATATTTATTCATCATCCGAAAGTGCTTTGACGTACAGGTTTTAAAGCATTTCGACTAATTTATTCTAAGAGCGCTCTTGGCCGAAGCAGCATAAAGGAAATAATTTCCAACGCCGTTTTTGCCGTTTTCATTGCAATAGTCTTTCAAATACAAGTTAGCCTGTCTATCTTCGTCGTGGACTGTACGTTTGTAGATTTTCTTGTGACAGCTTATTATTCCTAGCCTCAAAACGGCCATTTACTCGCAAATATTGGTCTAACGATAGCAACATACATCCACAAGATCAGAGTGGCTTTAGTCCTCAAAAATCGACGACGAGCCAATCTTTACATTGCACTGGATGCTGCCGAAGATTCTAAGGAAATAAATTCCCGCGTTTTTTTTTCACTTCAATGGCAGGCGGGAAAAATAAAGATATTACTCGCATTATGCCATGCATAATACTGGCTTCCTCTATTGATTGCATTCGGCTATGTAGGATGGTAGCTACAATTTTGTTTTAAATAATGACATTTGAGCGGATATCAAACTGATCTCTAATCAAAGACTGTGTCTTAGAGCTAGAACAGCAAGGCTCTATTGAGAAGATCTACTCGTAAGTAAACGCAAAAGTAAGCTGCAACCATTGTAAGAATGCAAATAAATTAACCCGTGCCTCTATGCTTTTGGTTTGCGTAAACATTTTGACCTTCTTTGACCGCCTACAAGCCGCATCAAATCGATTTAAATTTCAGCTTAGCGCCCAATCCCATAAACAAACCTACGCCAATTCAAGGAAAGATTTATGCATTCATATGTATGAGCCAATTAACTTAAACATCAGAATAATCCATAATCAGATCATCAGCAACAACAGTTCCAGTTAAAATGAATTCACAATTAATTGGCCATCGCACTAAACTGTGCTTATTAGCATGATCTAATAAATTAGTAAGAGGAAAACACAAGAAGAAAAAAAGAAACACCACGAACGACTAACTGGCTAACCAAGTTCAACTGGTAACAGATTATTAATCAAAATTAAATGCACAGCTTGACACAGGGCCAATTAAAGCCAATTTACACCATATGACAAAATTGATTTCACGCTATTTTAATCAAATTACATATATTTAGATATACGCAAGATCTAGCCAAGTATATATAACCATGGTCTCCAGCAGAGGCTGGTCCCAATGTTAGCTAGCCAAGAAAGAGGGGATATGACAAATGGAAATCCGATTAACTTTTACTGCGATAGTTGCTGAGGTTTACACGATTTCCATCGCATAATTGTTATGTTTACGTGAGAGACATGGGTGTGGGTCGGTTCGCGCTTGTTGTAATCGCATTGAGTGGCCCAAATGCGATTAGAATCACAATTACGCATAGAGGTACTCGACCATAACTGCTTTTTTAATCACCCCCTAAATTGATGGCTTGTCCACGAAAATGAAAAGAGCCTTGTCAAAATTCTGTCGCGAAATATAGCTAAGTGTCAAAAGGAAATCGTAATCGTGCCTCAATAAATCATTTAATCGTACTAAACGAACGTCTGATTAAAATCAGTAATAATGTAGGTGTGTGTGTGTGTACCTACATATATATTATTTGTGTAGGTACATATGTACAACATGACCGACAAGAACTACACCTTGTTATACTCGTATATCAGGAAACTTGGATCGAAATATTTTCTTCAATTGAAAACATAAACTTCGTCTTTTAAAAAAATACCGCAAAAAAGTGGCGGTGGCATTAAGAATTTATTAGAAAAGTGGGAGTGGGTATAACTCTTAACTAGCAAAATCTAAAGATGATCCAAACCAAGATTTTGAAAGACTTTATCATCAGCTTTGAAACAACACAATCTTTTTTTTTTTTACAAAACGCTATCCAAAAAATATTCTGTTTGTGAAATTTAAACAACAGTTACTCGAACAATATTTTTTAAGCAATCTCAGGAGGAAAAATTTGAGTATAATAATATTTTTTTTTTGATTTTTCGAAGTTTGTTTTAAATAATTAAAAGCATTGTTTTTGTTCCACACAAATCTTCTTCTTACGGCGAAGTTATGATCCAGAGTAGAAGGATCACAACCCTCCCACTTTACTGCATCCCTACTGGTCCGTTTGTAGGGTTTGCCGGTTTGACCTCAGAAAGTACCGGCAGGCTTCCCGGTTTCGGATCACTTCGTCACTGAGGTCAATCAAATGCTGGTGTTTTTGCATTTGTGTGATCCAGTTGTTTTTTGATCTGCCTTTTTTGTGCGATTGCGTTGTTGATTGATATTGCCTTTTTGACGGGGTTCGAAGGATGTCTCCTTTCAAAATGACAATACCAACTGAGCCAGTCATTCTGTATCTTGCTTGTGATGGGTTTTTTTTACATGAAGGCTTCCTTGAATCTTTGAACTTCTTATTCTATCAAGCTTTGTTACTTCTGCTGTCATGCGAAGCATCTTCATCTCAGCTGCCGTTAATTTGCCCTCATACTTTTTGTACATTGTCCAGCATTGTGAACCGTATGTCAGCGCCGGACGTACAACTGCGGTGTAGAGTCTTTCTTTAAGCTTAGGGGGCATTTTTCGATCACAGGCGATAGCGGAGTTTTCCCGCGACTTCATCCACCCTACGCTTGCGCAATGATTGATGTCATCATTGCAAGTTGCTTCGCTATTGATCACAGATCACAGATATTTGAACTTTTCATACTTGGGAAGCACTTTTCACACTTGGGAAGCACTTTTCCATTCAAGTAAATGTCTGGAATAGGCCGGTGTGGATCAGAGAACGGGCAGCACAGATACTCTGTCTTTTTCGAACTACGGTACCCATTTCCCTCCAAAACATCCACCCATACATCAAGTGCTCGTTGCAAGGCCATTTGATCTTCGCTTATGATAGCTCCATCGTCAGCAAAGAATAACTGATGCACTTTGGGGTCCGTCACTTTTCCTTCAAGCAGATAATCAAGGACTGCAATAAATAGCAAAGGACTAAGGACACTTCCCTGGTGTACACCGACTTTGATTGGGAACTCTTCGGTGACTCCTGCGGGACATCTTACTCTTGTCCTTGCTCCCTTATACATGTCCATGATCATGCGCACGTAGGTTTCTGGAACTCCTCGTTGTGTTTAGCGCCACCCATAAGAGATCTCTTGGTTATCTATCAAAGGCTTTTTCAAAATCAAAGAACACCAGTAAAGTAAAGCCGGGGAAACTGTTCGTTCAGAAGTCTTTCACAATACTGTCGCCATCTGTGGAGAATTTTGTCGTCTTCCACAAGAAGCTGGCCTTGAGCATTGTTAATGAACTTTGGGGAACGAATCTCCTGAGTATTTCTTCTTCTCTGGGCGGCTATTTTGAAGATAGTGGCTCCCTTATTCAAGTTGTTTTGTCGAAGCTCCTGGATAGCCTGGTTTCTATCAGACGCCGAAGACGATATTTCCTCCAACTCCCGATAGACGCCTTCCATACTTTTTGCTTGTAATTGGGCGCACTTCTTCTTCGCGAGACCTTTGCAACATCTATATATCACTTCAAGGCGAGCTTTTTCATCTCTATTAGTAGAAGAGCACTTTGACCAATCCTTGAAAGCCGTTTTCTTTTCCCGTATCACTACTTTAGCTTCATCTGTCCACCACCATGTTTCTTTGGCGTGTTGGCAGTGGCCTTTCGACGTTCCAAGCAGTGATTTGGCTCTCTCAAGATTTTGTTCCACAAAAATAAAAAATAAAAATCGAATTCGAATCTGTTCTTTGTCAGGGTGCGGCAACATAACTTCCTTTTTTTAAAGGCGCGCCATTGAGTGGGTCATAGCGTGGTTTTAAAGTTTGTTCCCTCTCCCGGTCAGTCGCCATTATGCGTTGGAACTGTGTGGAGCGTGCGTTTTCCCTCGAGACCCACTTTCCTAACGGAAGTTCTGTGATCGCAACCCAGCGCGCCTTCGAAATCAGTTCAATGTAGGCCCCGTTGGGCCATGTCCCGGATCGGAAATCAATTGTTACATGGATCGCTACATTCAGAAAAACCGCGAGTACGACAAGACAAAGAACTGGAGTCCCTCGGTCAATCAGATCACATGAGAACATTGAGGCACTGAGAGCTTCAATCTTGCGATCCCCACGGCGTTCGTGGAGGAATTTTTTTTTCCACGACTTGATGAATTGAACTTTGGGGATATTTGGTTCCAACAGGACGGAGCAACGGCTCATACTTCAAGAGCATCAATGGCTGTTTTTAGGAAACCTGGAGCGCCTAATCTCAATAAGGGGCGATTTCGAGTGGCCAGCCCGGTCCCCGATTTGACCTCTTGCGATTTTTTGATTTTTTTTTTTTTGATTTTTGAAATCCCGCGTTTATGTCAACCGTCCAAGGACCGTACAACACCTGAAGGCCAACATCCAACATCCGGGCATGAGGGTCATGATAAACGCCAGAAATCAGTTTATTCAGTGTATGGGCAATGGGGGCGTCACCTACTTGATATGAATTTCAAAACTGTGTAAAACAAAACTTTAGATATGTACCTACATTATAAAAATAAAATTAAAAAATGTCTGATTCATAAAATGGGTTTTATTGCGATTTGAAAAAAGGAAGTTATGTTGCCGCACCCTGTACATCAACCATTACAAAAAAAAAGGAATAAATGCGGGGATAAAATAGTATGAAAAAGGGAAACTAATTAATATTTGCAGATAGAATAAAGTGCACATATATACACATGCTGTTTAATTCCAAATCACTCAGATTTAAAATTAAAACAAAATCGTTAAAAAACACTTTTTTGTTAACGTCAAAATAAAAAAAAAACTTTACAATTTTCCAAAACTTGGTACGCCATAATCTTGTATATGTTAAATATGTTTCAAATACTGATTTCGAACAAAATCAATCGAATCATAGCCGAAAAATAGTCAATTTTCAAAAACCGGATAATATGCTAAATACTGCTAAACGTATATTGTGGTAGAAGCCTGGTGCGACATCTGAAAGCACATGTATGTATGACCATAATAACTCAAATATTAAATTTTATCAAAATCTTTAGAGCCTCGAATTGTGACCCTACTGATCGTAGATATGAAGTTTGAAGAAAATCTGTCCAGCCATTTGGACTGCAGTCGACCATACATACAGAAAAAACAGATGCTCGCTATTACTCGACTCACTTCGAAGGTTCCTTTTGTCCCAGCAAACTGTTGCCAAACACAAAAATGTAGGCCCTCCTGCAATGATCCGGAACGTAATCATGGACTACTTCAGGGTCCCTACAACGAGTGAAGATAATCCCAGAACTTGTTTTAAACACTTTTTATGAGAGTGGTCAAAGCGGGTACATGACTGGCACTTTTGGCAGATCTACATATTTACGTACGTCTGCTACTTAGTATCGAGTAATTCCATATGATAGTTGAATGATGCACTGCTTTAGCATAGTTGACTGTCTCAATATTGATGAGTGGGGGCACTCACCTTTCTTGTGTTGCCACAAGCTAGAGTAACATCTAGAAAGGAGCAGAGTGGAATAGTTTTTTAACGAGTTCATGCACGATCTTTAGAAGGAAATATTGATGAAGATATGACTGAAGTAACTTCACCGGTAAAAACCGGTGTGTGTGAAGTAGAACAATGTTCGGATTTTACCGGCCAGATTCACTGAAACTGGCGCTGTGAAACGGCTCTTACTTACCCGTTTGAGCGAATCGAATTAAATTTAATAGTTTTGAAGTTTTACCAACTTTAGGGATGACAACTAGTTGAATTGAAAACTGGATCTGAAGAGTTCCATTATCTCATTATCTGCTCATTATTTAAAAGTAGGGAACCGATTTTGATGAAAATTTGTATGAAAGTGTTTGCAATTTCTTAATAGACTTCGAAGCGTATTGTAAAACATTTTAATTATAGTAAATTAAAGTCATAAATAAATGTACAAACCTAGTCCTAAGGATGAGATAGGTCTATATTTTGTTATCTATGATACATCTGTATACCAACTTGCTTATGAGTGGGTACCTGGTAGATATAGAATTAGGTCAAACTGTCAATCGTGAAAATAAACTAATAAATTATTTCAAGAATAGTACGCGTATAAGGTTTATCTCCACAACAATCAATATCAATAATTTAATTTTAACTTATGGATGATGGGCTTCGTTTATTATTTATACTTATTTAAAAAAAAAATTTAACCATATCTAAGCTTAAAACATGTTTTCATTTAAATGAATTCAATCAAATATTGTTGCTAGATAAACCTATCGTCCTTCTTTTTCTTTGGTCCAGTTGACAGCCATGAAATTCAGCTTGTCATAAATTGATGGAATTAGTACTGCAAGTCTTAAAAGGATAGCTAAGTATATTTTAGACTCCGTCATATATATTATAAATAAAAATTTCGAATGTGGAAAATTTCCTGATAGTCTAAAACTTGTATCAATTCTTAAGAAAATCGATTCTACTGACCCTTAAAACTATAGGCCCTATCCCTATTATCAGTTTTCTCAAAAAATTTTGATAAATTAATAGTATTGAGTGCGCAACTAAGTTTTCGCTGTTTTTTTTTTTTTTATGAAAATACAACTTTATTGTGAAAAAGTGGTTACAAATGAATCATTCAAAGTATTGCCCATCATCGCTAGCTACAACTTTTTCCCATCTTTCTGGCAGAGCTCGAATACCGTTACGAAAAAGTGTTCATCTTTTGAGGCTATCTACGAATCAAGCCATTTTTTGATGTCTTCATATGAGCGGAACTGCTGATCAGCCAGACCATGTGCCATCGAACGGAACAAGTAATAATCGGATGGCGTACTATCTGGGGAATATGGCGGATGGGGTAGGAATTCCCATTTGAGCGTTTCCAGGTAGGTTTTAACGGGTTTGGCAACATGAGGCCGAGCGTTGTCATGCTCTAGAATCACTTTTCCGTGCCTCAGCTCGTATTGTGGCCGTTTTTCGCACAGTGCTCGGCTCAATCGCATCAATTCACCCGTCACGATGCGATGAAGAAAACCCTTCCTTTTTTGCCGATGGAGCAGTTGTTCACAGGCAAAAAAACGACGCTCAACGTCCCTTGGCTTCAAATCATAAGGAACTCAGTTCCCTGTTTTTGAATCATTCCAAACGCATGCAATCGCTTGGAAATGGCTTGACAGGTAACTCCTAATGCTGAAGCAAGGTATTCTTGCATTTAACACGGATCCTCATCGAGCAATGCCTCCAATTCAGCGTCTTCGAAGGATTTTGGCTTTCCTTCACGCGGACGGTCGTCAACATTGATATCACCGTCTTTGAAGGGACGGAACCAATCACGGCACGTTGTTTCACTTAGAGCAGCATCTCCGTAAACTTTTCGGAGCTCAAAATCAGACATTTTCACACAACAAAAAATATATGACGCCGAAACAAAATCACTAATGTGTCCAAACAGTTTATTTACCATATGTCTAAGCTCGGTTCATGAAGTTTTGGATATGTCAAAATAAGTTTTGGATTTGTCAATATATGGCTCCAGCAGTAAGTGCTGCTGCTGGAGCCATATATTGACAAACAGCGAAAACTTAGTTGCGCACTTAATAATTAAAATGCTATCTTTCCTAGAAAAGACCAAATTTCTGGCCAAGTCACAGTTTGGATTTATAAGGGAAAGTGTACTGAAGATGCAATAGTAGTTTATTTAAGTAATATCCACCTTCCTCTTGACAGAAATCAGAAAGCGGCTAGACTGTTTCTCGACCTAACGAAAGCTTTTCATCTTGTGAATCACGAGATACTTCTCCAAAAGTTAAGAACAGCTGGTTTTAGAAGAAACATAAGTGAGTGGTTTGCATCCTTCTTAATAAATAGAAATCAGCGCACAAGAATAAATGGAATCCTAAGTGCGGAGAAGCTGTGCCCTAATGTTGGTGTACCCCAACGCTCCGTTCTTGGTCCAATCCTCTTCCTCATTTACATTAATTCTGTTTTCAGGTTACCAACGAATGGTTATTTAATTCGGTATGTGGATGACCTGGCACTTCCTTAAAAAGAATTCAAATACCTAGGAGTGTTAATTGATCATATCTCAACTGGAAGGCTCACATTTTGTCTGTTAAAAGATCAATGTACGAGTATGTCTCAGCTAATAAAATTTACTATTTGCGTAAATTAATTCCACAAAATTTTCTCCGTGTTATTTACTTCGCTTTGATCCAATCACGATTGGAGTATGGTCTTGCAGGGTGGGGTAGTGCCTACATAACTAGCTTGGAACCAATAATTGTCGCCCAGAAAAGAGTTATAAGACTAATGATGGTTATGAATAGGTCTGCGACTTCATTGCCCTTATTTCAACACATCTATAAAGTTCTTAAAGTTTTCTTCGTGAGAACTGGGAACATACATTTCAGAACAAATACGGTGTACTCACTTAGAACCTGTAATACAGTAGAAGTCTCCGCAGTTAAGAAAGAAACGTAGTAGACGATTTCTCAAGAACAAGCTATAGACTTATGCACTTTAGTTACTAATCCACACAAATTTCTTAATAGACTTAAAGAGTGGCTACTTTCAAGATCTGAGGTTGAGACCTTGACTAATGTTTTGTCCTAACGAAGTAAATTTATCCTAATGGAGAAAAATACCTGCATACATACATATGTATCTACTTATCTTTTCTAAAATGCGCGATTATTATTGTTATTGTTTTCTATATCCCTCTTGCCTCTTTTGTTAGTTTTTCCCTCCTCTGTGTTTAATGTTCAAATTATGAATTTATCTATATGTTTGAATTTATCTTTTAAACATTTTTACGCAACTTTAAGCATTAGCGGACTTCACATGTCTTTAAATAATTTCAGGAAAGATAGCTCGTTATATGTACTTCAAGAAACATATTGAAAACGAAAAAATTACTTCAATTGGAGCTTTTCCCCACTAACCACTGTGGGCCCTGAAAAGCCGGTATGATTTCATAATTGTAAAAGTCGGACAGTGGTAACATCATCACTTGTCACGCTCTGGGTTCACGGTTCAAACCCCGATGTCAAGAATCATTTATTTATTTCGCATAAAATAAACAAAAAAAAGTCGATCAATTGCGAAAGCTAAGTCAACTCTACTACGAAGGCATTAGCAGTAGGCTCGGCATATTGCTGAAAATGCAACTTGATTGTGATGATGACATCAGGAGAACGGGAAATAAAACTGTGAATCATAAGCAATGAAAATAAAAGCAATAAAATCAAAAATGTTCCCCAGTTACCTGGACGCTACCCTTGGAGTTTACAGAAACTTGATACCACCTAAGTTTTAAAACTTCTACACCAATCTTTCTTTCTCTCTCTCTGAAACTTCGGGCCTAATAGGAATATTGCCACATTGTCCGGTGAATTCGCGCAACTTTTCTCACATCAAGCAAGTTCTATCATCCATTTTTGTACGAAAGAAACATCTCAACATCAAAACACGATTATTCGCGACTCGATATATGTAGGAGATGTAAGTTGCATGGAAATAGCAGACTTAATATGTCGATTGAACATCCGAAAGAGTCCTGGTATGGATGGCATTAGAGGAAGTGATTTAAAGACACACGTGGATATCTTTGCTCCCATAATTACGAATGTAATTAATATAAGTCTTAACACATCGACAGTCCCAAAGAAGCTTAAGCAAGCAATAGTCCGGCCCATTTACAAGGGAGGTCCTAAGAATGAAACAACCAACTATCGACCTATAGCAATATTACCCACAATAGAGGAGATCTTAGAGCAAATTGTGGTAGAGAAGATGCGTAGTTTCATTGATAAACACAAACTAATCAGCAAAAATCAATACGGGTTCCAAAAGGGAAAAAGTACAAATCAACTTATCGGCGATTTTGCCAATTTAATCAACAGTAGCCTTAACAAAAGTCACCATGTATTAGTGCTCTTCCTTGATTTCAGCAAAGCATTTGACACTCTTAACCACGACAAACTTGTCGATGCCTTGGAAAGAGTGGGAATTAGAGCAAAACTAGCTGATTGGTTGAGAAATTACTTAACCGAGAGAACTTTTCGCGTGCGAATGAAAAACACCTCCAGCACGGAACAATTAGTTCAGTATAGCGTTCCGCAAGGTTCAAAACTCGGCCCACTGCTCTTCATTTTATACACCAATGAACTGTTGAAATGCATAAAAAATAGTTTCGTCTTTGCATACGCAGATGACACGGCGATTGTGGTATGTCACAGGTCTGTCGTAGAGGCTGAGAAGATTATGCAGGCAGAGTTTCATGAAGCAACAAAGTGGTGCCATGATAATGGACTTGTAATAAATGGACCGAAAACTAAACTTATGCACATACGAAGTGTACATCATACTGCATCTGAAATCAAAATTCAAACTTTTAGCTGCACGGACCCAGACAACTGCGAGACCATAGAAGTAGTGGACACTTACAAGTACCTGGGCATAACTGTAGATAGTCATTTTCTTGGGATGTGCATATCAATAATTTGAGAAAAACATTGAAGGGATCTTTATTCGCACTGGCATGCTTAAAGTATAAGTCCTCTATATGCATACAAAAACAAGTTTACTACGCCCTAATTGAGTCACGATTGAGGTACGGTATATTGGCGTGGGGAGGGCAGCACAAACTCACATCGACAAAATCCAGAGCCTACAAAACCAAGCAATTAAATTACTCTCAACAAGAAACGCAGCAGAAGGTAGAGTGAAAGTCTTGAATGTAAAACAAATCTTTGAGTTGACTGCTGCGTTAGAGTACTACGATGACCAGCGTTTCCGGACACCAATTAGCCATAACTTCAACACTAGAAGACGAGCAGATGGACTATACCAACTGCCTTTTTTTAACAATGTGTATGGCAAAAGGCAATTACTGTACACTATCCCGAACATCCTTAACAATCTCCCGAATGACCTAAGAAATATTGTTCAAATAAACTTGCGAAAAAAAAGACTAAAAGAACACTTTTTAGAAACAATTACCTAAAATTAGTTAAAATCTAAAGTAACTAAACCGTATTAATCTAAAACAACTATAATTTCTCTAAAATTAAAATATATTTTTTTTTCTTTTGTCATTTTAACTTAATTCTTCCACTGCGAATACACATATATCTTGTAAATTGCAAACTTTGATGATAGCATACTAAATAGTTTTGAAAATAATCTCCTGCAGATAAGCCACATGGCTTCGCAGGTTTAAATAAATAAATAAATAAATGTAAAATGTAAATAAATGTAAAAATGAAAAAATCAAATGTAAATGTAAATGAATGAAATAAAATATCAAACTACAAACTCCCGTAACCTGCAATAATAAAAGGGTATTCATATCCCCCTTTGCGCGCGCAAATTATAAAAAAAAATACTTCGCTGGTGTCAAAGAAGTTGTATCCGGCACATCTCTGGTAAATACAGACCGCCTATAGGCACTCAGCAGGTAAGTCTTTAGGTTCTTAAGCCATTTTTACTGCAAACGTGCTTCCATTACAAAAGCACCTATGTGTGGAAGGCTTTTTACTAATAACTTTGCTCGTATCGTATAAATAAGATGGTAGTGCAGTACTTGATGGTTCACTTCAGTCTGAATCGCTAGTTACATTAATTGGAATGATCAATGCAGGAAAATACCACGTGAAGGGGCATTATTTTATGCTGCTGTTTATTTTAGCCTACCTAAAGGTACCTCACTAAACTTACTTGTTGAACAGACTATACACCAGTGGAAAAGTTTTCATTCGAATTATCAATTACAAGAAAATTTATATTGCACATGCGATCTATGGACTCAATCGCAATCAACATCGAACGTGACTTGGAGGAGGTTCTAACGCACAACGCACCCAAAACTATTCACACAGCCACATACGTCCACGCAGGCAATCAATCAAAATATTATTAACGTTTATGAATTGAATTTGATTTTCAATAAGCAATCGAGGGCTAAAAGCGCTCCATAGAAACTGGGTTGGTGTCGATCATCAAAACCATTGCCACTGAAGTAAAGCAGCATATGTTGCCCACTTAAATGTACACATATTTGCGAGTATATCTCTTGCTCTTGATTATGATGTATCGATATCGATTACAAGTTTGATAAATTGGTGGCTGAATGATAAATAATATTTGTTGCTTGGGAATGATGAATTCGGTTAATTATTTTATGAAGTTCGATGTGGTATTCTGTGTGCTCAATCTGGCCAACTGATATCTGGGGAATATTTCGAGTTTGAGATACTTATCGGTGCGCGAAGCTATTTTGAGTTATCAAAACATCAGAGAATAATTATTACCAAATGCAGCCCTGTGATTGGGAATAAGTTAATAACTGATTTGTTGACAGCGTGCATGTGTTTGTTCGAATGGCGCCAAAGATTTATTAAATATCGTTACGAGGAAAACCCAGAGTGTATTTTGATTGATCACGTGTTGAAGAGAATATATGTAGGTACCTATTGAGTTAGTTTTTTTTTTGGATAAAACAGATTACTAATAAATCAAAATAAGTTCGCAAGTCAATGGGTATTAGTAGTCATACTATCAACTCTATGTAAGTTACAATTACTTCTAGATTCCTAATTATTTTAATTCATCACTGGTGTCTCCGTCTTTGCGGCAAAAATGTCTAAATATTTATCCAGTCTACAAATTAAACGGCCTATCAAACATGGCTCTCAACTCTTCTACATGCTGTCAACAACTACATAAACATCAGCAAACTCTGTCACTTGTTTTATAGAGCGGTTGACACTTTGGCTGTTAGACGCAGTGTCATAATAATAATCATCCCATCATCATCCAGCGCGCTCGTCTTCATCACATCACAATCACATGTACGCGCTGCTGAGGACGTCGCCTGTCATCTTCTGGAGGCAGCCCTCCAGCTTCGTTCTTAGCTCTGCGCAAATAACTGATCCATCTAACAAATAACACACTCATAGTATTAGTAGTGTAGTATCGGTTTTTGTCCAACGATGGGGGCGATGGTGGGGCTAGGAACATTCAAAAACAACAAGAACACACACTCGAAATAGCTACAAATGTCAAAATACTCAGCGTAGTGTTGTAAATCAAGAAAAATGTGAAATGCGATTGTGTCAGATTTTTATTTATTTATTGCCTGCCGTTTATTTTATGGCATTTCGCCTGTGCTCTGCTCCATCCCCTCCACTCCTCCTGCTCTTGCTGCTGCTGGATTTGATTTGGTTTATTTTTTCTTCTTTCATTTCTATTTTTTGCTTTTCTTCTATTTTATTACAATTTTATTTCATTTTATCAACATTCTGATGTCTAGCTAGCGGAAGAGAGGGAGAGGGTTCTGTGTGTTGATGATGTTTTGTGGTTTTAACGAGAATAACGACGACAACGACAACGACTACAACTACTCGAAATGAATTACGGCCTAATAATTTGTTTGTTAATTCTTCAGCGCGAGCTTCTTAGAGCCAACTAGACTGGAATGTTGAGTGTGACGAAGATGATGATGGCAATTAATTTTGAATAAAACTAAATTTTAGATTAAAAAAAAAAAATAAAGCAACAAATTTGGCACGGAATTTATAGGGGGAGGTGAAATGTGTCGCTTCCTAAACTATGCGAAGTGATAAAGAAAGTTGGCCATGAGCGCGAAATCATTATAAAACGGCAATTTAGAAATTTATTTAATTAAAAGACTTAATTAGCACAGGCGCCAGATCGTTTAATTGTTCGACTGTGTGGGGGAAAGTTCACAACTGACCTAGATAATTTATTGCAACCAGATGAATGGAGGAATTTTCACACAGTCGATTTAGAAAATATGCATTGTATTAGGGATTATATTAAGAAGATTAGTTTGCGAATGCAGCCCCCCTTACGAGTAATACTATCCCATGAAATTTGGGTATCACTTTTCTAGACCAGTGGTTCTCAAGCTTTGGAATAAGACCCAAATTTGAGTTGCCGTTATGTCACTAATAATTATTTATTAGCAAAAAAAATAATAATAAAACAAATAACAATGTCCTACCCTCTTAGGAGGAAATGAGGGTAAACCACAGCAAATGGTCCAGTACAAATGATATTTAGTATTATTCCTCTGGACCGCCAACAGCAATTAGATTAAAAGGCTAGCCTTGGCCAGGCAAGAGCAAACTTAGCCCGTTCTCCCACGATGACAAAACACGCGACTGTGTTTGATCACACAAAGCAAAAGTCCGGCCTCTGTTTGTTAGGCTATTAGTGTAATTTTGGTGGGGGCGAAAGCCCCCATTTATATGGCTTATTACATGCTACAACTAATTTAAGGCTAAAACTTAAACCTAAAACTTAACACTAAAACTTAAACCTAAAACTTAAAACTAAGACTTAAAGTTAGAAGGAGTTCGGTTTTGAGGCAGGGAGTGCTGAGGTTAAAATCACAAACTGGGTGAGGTTTGAGTTCACTTTTCGCAGCATACGGGAAATTGGTTCATTAGATCCATATGAAGTGCGGTGGGATGATAGATAGAAAAGACGAGGGCATCGTAAATTTCGTGGGTTGGTATTGAAAAAAATTGAATTATAAAGAGATGCGCCATCGGCAGAGCCTGAAAGAAGTCGATGAATGAAAATAATGTCTGCAACATCTCTGCGTTTCTCTAGAGTACTCAGGTTGATGAGGTTGAGGCGGTCTTGATAGGGAGGCAAGATAAATGGATCGTTCCAAGGAAGACCTCGAAGGGCAAATCGAAGAAATCGACGTTGAACATTCTCGATTCTGGTCACATGAACTTGCTGAAAGGGTGATCACGTTTGACTGGCATATTCAAGGAGGGGGTGCACAAAGGTAATGTAGAGGGATCTGGTCACGTAAGGGTCGGAGAATTCTTTGGACCATCGTTTGACAAAGCCAAGTGATGAGTTAGCTTTACGAATTATCTCATCAATATGTGAACGAGACTTTAGTTCCCTATCGTACAATATTCCAAGATCGCGGAGAGATTGAACGATGGATATAGGTTGACCATGGAGAAGGTAAAGGCGGGCGGAGGACACGTGGTGCTTACGTGATAAGGTAATAGACTGACATTTGGCGGTATTGAGCTCTAAGCGATTTTGTAGGCACCAGTTCGAAAAACTATCAAGGTCTTGTTCAAAGAGGCAGTAGCCATGTGGTGAAGAGATGGCTTTGAAAAATTTGGTATCATCAGCGTACAGAGAGAGGGAAGAGTGTTTAATGACCCTCTCGACATCGTTTATGGTTAGAATGAAGAGAAGGGGACCTAGATGGCTGCCTTGCAGAACACCAGAGGTGGCCAAGAAGGAAGTCGATAACATGGATCTGAAGCGAACTCTGTAAGAAAGTCTGAGGGAATTTTTCTAGTGAAGAGACAAACGGAAGGGGTGAGAGAGGGGGAGGGAGAGAAGTACCAAACCGTAATATTAACTTTTCCATTACTTTGCGTCCTCGTTATATTTATAATAAAATGTCATATACCCTCACTAAATATCATTACGATGGGTTGTCTAGATCTTGTCCCCTCCTCCAAACTGTCGACCGAGGTAGAAGTCGTCTTCATTCAATTGTTACCTAAAGCAGGTAAAAGCTCGCATGTGAACCCAAAGGATCTTCGATCTATCAGTTTTTCTTCTTTCCTGTTGAAAACTCTGGATAGAATGATTGATACCCACTTGCGCTGCAGCATTAATCCAGCCATGCTATCGGCGTCCCAACATGTACACTACTAAGGCTAGTCAGTTCAGACCACCTTGCTTTCGCTCGTGTGCACCATTGAAAGATCATTGAGAGAGCTTTCAAAAATGTCAAATCAGAAATGACTAACGAACTTGCACGTTTGAACGTCGCAACTTCGATAATAAATTGCTTACAGGCATAATTATTAACACAAAACTGGGCGAAGCTTCGACTCGAAGACTTGTAAGCTGCGGCACATACCTAGGGACGATAGTATCAGGAAATTTAACTTTGATAAACAAATTCCGTACGAAGTTAAGTAACAAAAAAGCTTGGAACAATGAATCCATAATATACGGATTGAGTAACCACACTATATAGTGGGCGAAAGTACCAGCATTTTTCAAGCCGAAATATACGCTATACATAGATGTGTTCAATTCAATCTCAACGGAAGATACAAAAAATGCGACATAGCAATATTGTCAGACAGCCAAGCAGCTATCAAGGCACTTGACTCCCATGTCATTAGATCAAAACTTGTGTGGGAATGCATATACAAACTTAATGAATTGAGTAGCAGTAACAGGGTAACCCTCCATTGGATCCCTGGCCATGCCGGAGTAGAGGGCAACGAAGAAGCAGACTCCTTGGCAAGACAAGGATCAGCAGAATCCTTTATTGGACCTGAATCATTCTGTAGTATAGGAAACCACACTATACGCGAAGAATTCAGGCAGATGGAGAAAGAAAACAGCGCGAAAACCTGGGTCAATACTCCAGGTCTGAGGTAAGCATCTGCCTTAACAAGAATAACCTACGTATACGGGGAGCATTTAAGGAAACTAGGTGTAACAAACAAGCAGATTCTGCAATATCTTCTGAAGTCATGTGGGCCACTGACCCACAAAAGATTGAAATGCTTGGGCAAGTACCAACTATCAGATGAGGATATACCAACCAAAGTTCCACTTCTCATTCTCAGATTCCTAAGAGAAACTGGATGAGAGAGGGTGCTCTAGGGTGAACTACAATTCTGAGGAAAACTCTAATGAAGGAATAAACCTCTGCTAGGTATTAGCAGGGGGCACAATAGACCATTAGGTCGCAGTGCAAGTTAACCCTTCACAAATAATAATAATAAGCTGCGGCACATCTCAAACAAGCGCCTTGTACTCCACTTCTTTGGAATCTGGTTGTTATTGAGCTACTTGTCGATTTGGAAAGAACGCGATGCAAACTGATTGCCTATGCAGATGATGTTGCTATTGCTGTCTCGAGAAAGAACCTAAATAATCTCCTTCAGCATGTTCTTCTCTTATTCTCCAAATGAAATATAAGACATGGTTTGAGAGTAAATCTCAATAAAACCGAACTGGTAATTTCCACTCAGAAATATGAAGTTTTTCTTATAGACGGCCCAAGCCTCACCTTCACTGAAAAATCAAAATACATACTCGGGTCTTATTACGGATACGAAACTAAACTGAAAAGTGAATTTACTAAATAAAACGAGCTAGTGTAGCTCTGTACACCTGTAAAAAGGACATTGATAGGCGCTGGGGTATGCGACCCCGTAACATGCTCTGACTGCACGTGTACGTTGTAAGGAAGACCCTTGAAAAACCGTAAACCTCAATCTTTTAGGGAAGATGAAAAGATCCGCATATATGTGCATCAGAGATGCACTAAGAACCACTCCCTCCGCAACATTAGATGTAATGTTTCATCTGTTGCCCCTAGATATGTTCAACAAATAGATGGGCACAGTGAGCCGTCTAAAAGCCTTCTCAATATGGTCCAACTTTCTAGCTAGCAATTCCCCGATTCTTATTCTATAAAATTTTACACACGAAAACACCGACCACACGCCACCAAAACAGTAGCTTCCGGGCATCAATTCTCCCCGTAATAAGTGGGAAAATGTTAACGATGATGACTCAGTTCACTTCTACAGAGACACTACAGTGTAGTGTAATGCGACTCGGCTCGGCATTACATTAAAACGAGGGTTAGATGATACCTTAGAAAACTGGGTACAGGCAAAAGTAGTTATTAAAATCGGCGGGAGTTCTTTGTAAATATGCATTTAGAGTTACTTACTTACTTATGTCCTATATCTCCTTGTGGGTCCTAGGGCCTCGACTACGCCTACGCGCCATCGTGTACGGTTTCTGACAATGTGTCTCAGCTCTCCCCAACTTTTCCCCAACTGCCGTGCTTCCTCTCGACCGTTCTGCGCATTGTTCCATTGCATAGCATGGTTCGCTATGGAGCTGTCACCCTTTCGAAGACAATACTCCCAAGATACTGGAAATCCTCTACTCTCTCTACAGGTTGTCCAGCAATGCATATTTGAGCCGATGAGTTCGTTCCAAGACTGATAATTTTAGTTTTTGCGGTATTAATTTTCAGCCCGACGACGCCAGCCTCCCTCTCCACATCTGCTGTCATTTGGTGGAGGTCCATAATTCTATAAGAGAGTAAGCATACGTCGTCAGCATAGTCAAGATGTTTAAGTTGGGATGTAAGAGTCCATCGAATTCCTCCGTTTCCCGTCGGCAAAGCTGCACGGAGCACATCGCTAATCACCAATAGGAATAGTATTGGTGAAAGAATGCAGCCTTGTTTTACCCCACTTTGGATCTCAAATTCCTCAGACAACCTTCCTCTGTGCAGAACGTGACATTTGGACCCTTCGTATGTAGCTTTGACAATAGCAATTAATTTATCAGGAATACCTCTCCTGCGTAAGGCACGCCAAATAAACTCCCTGTTAACACTATCGAATGCCTTCTCAAAATCGATGAACAGCAGGTGAAGTGGCGATCGATATTCAACGCACTGTTTGATGATAATCCGCAGGGTGTTGATGTGGTCGACACAGGAGGATCCAGAGCGGAAACCTGCTTGTTCGGCATCGAGTGTGTCTTCGAGATGTTGTTTGATTCGCTCCAGGATGATTTTAGCTATTATCTTAGCTACAACAGGCAGCACGCAGATACCTCTCCAGTTTCAGCACTCCATTAAACTACCTTTCTTAGGAAGCTTGACGATCATTCCCTTTTTCCACTCGTCAGGAAAGCTCTCGAATTTCGCATTTAGAGTTGATATAAGACGAAAATGCGAACAGATCGTTTGTTAACAGAGTCGATACATTGAAGCTCTCATGAGACTGGACGCAAATTTGCATTGAGACTTGCACTTCAATTAGAAGACCTTCCCAGACTGGTGTTAGTATTCGTTTTTCTACCAATACAGATAGAATCGGGTTTATAGTGCAGGTAGGCAAGATAAAGACAGACATTATCCTACGATCGCTTTAGGGTGATAGTATGTACATAGCGGCCGTCGTCACCGAGAAGTAGCAGCGGAGCCAAAAAGGCTAAAGATGAGACAGTAGAGTTAGTGGCGTTGGGTATACGAGTATTAGCAGAATTGTTGGATAAGGCCTCCTCTTTATCCAACAATTCTGCTAATACCAGGGTTAAGAGTGTGAGAGCGAATGAAATTAGGGTAAAATAGTGAAATTTAGCAGCAGTTTTATAGTTAAAGCTAGGAAATATACCCACTTTGTACGACTAATTAGAACTGATTTCGTTACTGGATTCAATGTTGTTAATGGAAGACAGGTGAGCCAAAGAAGAAGAATAGGGCTTTTGGCAAGACTTGAATCTAGTATTAGATTGTCGATTGATGTCGATTTGGAATTGCTGCCTATCTTATTACTACGCTTAAAAAATAACTAATCTGTCCAGTAAATCATCGTCATCTCGCCTAAAGTGAACACATCTTCAGGAGAGTAGAAAAGCCAGTCATATTTTGAAGGGATCATGACCTTGAAGCAGTGAAACTTGTTGAACTTTAATCGAGTGATCGTTCGGTATCTCACTTCAGGGATGCAGATTTCTATTCGAAGAATTTGCACATCCAGGATACGTGGGCTTGTCTCGAAGCACCTTTTAGTCTGAAGGCAGTCAACTCAAGGGAGGGATGATTTTTGTTTATCTCGAGCTGAATTTAAAAACAGCGTATATTAATTGGCTTTTGATTTAAATATTATTTTTTTTTTTTAAGTAGTCTGTAAGATTACAGATCTATAAAGTCCATTCAAATACCACAGGTCAGCTGACAGATAAATTTAGAAAACTCTTCTAAATTCACCCTACAATATCACAACTTTTTCGGATTTTTTTTTTTTTTTTAGGAACTGCTAAAATACAGGAAACCACAATAAAATGAACGACGACGGCAGATACAATATTCAAAAGTTGCTACTCCATTTGTAAATACATCGACAGCTCAATCTATTATGTGCCAAGAAAATTGTTTGACATTTCCATTGAAGGTGTCAAAAAACTGATCTGACAGGATACTGAAAGGATAAATCGATTTCTCCTCCTCCACATCAAGCCGCCGAAACCATGTATCCATCCAGGAGGCAATTCCTACGTAACACTCAACACACTCATTACCATCTAGAATACCACCCGCAGTCAAACAGAAATAAAAAAAAAAAAACACCCTCTCCCGTTGACGCATCTTTCGTATGCACATGTACCATGGAGTCATGTTGTCATCGTTGTTGTTAATTATCAGTGTAGTGTAATGCGTAAAGTGCAACAGGCTACAACAACCAGAAATACTCGAACCAGAGTGAAAAATTACAAGAAAATGACTTTCCACGAACCGTACCTAGAGTAGAGAGGCATCCCTATCTTGGGCCATAAATTTTGTTTTAAAACAGCTGATGTCATAGCTAATTAACGATTTTGTTATAAATTATAAGAGTTGACGATGACAGTCATGGATGCATAGCATAGCTTCTAGCACTATGAAGGGAGGGCCATAGCAGCTATGGCAACTCAATGCGTCGTCCCTCGTGATCTCCGTCGATTTGTCAGTTGCGGCGGAGATCGTAACATAAATGACACAACAGCAGTGTGCAACATAAATATGTGGCACTTAGTGCGGGTATTTTTGACAATACGGGATCACTCTTCGGATCTGACACAGTGACTGCATGAAAAAAGAGGACGATCGTTCAAAAGAAATTTATGTCTTCCTCTGGGCTAGGAGAGAAAGAAACTGTGTTGATTTTGCTGTCACTGTTCACAATTGACGGACGGAAAATTACATCATGTTTGATGTCTGTAGTTTGTAATTTAATTTTTCGAAATTCTTTTCAACTTATGAGACACAGCCTAGCGCGGAGGGAGATGCAATTAGTGAGCTGCGATGCAGAGAGTGACAGAGTGTCAACTCTTCACTTTAATTTAGACACATGGAAGATTGGTGTCACTTGGGTTGAGTGCACCACTATTTTTAACGACAAATTTCTAGAAATAATTGCTGCCGTTCTGGAAAGGCGAGAAAATACATAAAGTTACATATTTCCGCTGGCTACATAAGATTTACGTTTCTCACGTTTGCATGTTCAAAAATATAGTCTCTACAAACATCACACTTAATGGCTGAGGGTGCAAACATTTGACAGTTATACCTATGATCAAATTGTTACAAAGGATTATCCGACTTGAATGTAATATTTATACCCTATAAGGTTATATTATTTTTATATACCTATACATAGTTTGTAACATAGAGTATATACATACATTTCTGATCAGCATCAAAAGTTATGTCGATCTATGTAGCTATGTTCGTCATGTCCGTCCGTTCGTCTGTCCGTATGTTATCTCTTTGGGCCTGAAATTTTAGGAAAATGAAATTTGGTATATAAGCTTTCTAGAATTCGAAGCAGTACAAGTGTAAAGATTTTCGAAATTTGCTCACGGACACGCCCACATTTTTAAAAAAAAATTTCGTTTTCTTCAATATTTCTTCTAGCAACTGAAAAATATTGTCTAGGTAAAATATGTAGACGTTAATTTTCCTTACATTTCGTCCATACATTATACGCCTACTTTTTGGGGGTAATTTATCAAAGCTATTTACGGTGATGGTTAGGTCTTATTGTGAAACCTAGAACTTCGGTTATAAATTTTGGCAGCCAACAACAGTTTTATGATAAAATTTCTCTAAATAGATAGATACCAATGTATCGGTTTTAAAAATTTCGCAATTCCACGCTCACTTTATTAGGAGTGAGTTAGGAGATGGGAGATAGGGTATCATATGATCCGTTCCAGATGGATTGTAACTTTTCCGTGTGTTTTTTTTTAGCGTTTAGTGTCTTATGAAAGCTGATTAATAAGCAAAAATAGTAATCTTAGTCTTGATTTTTTTTTCAATTTGCGGGTTCCGCTAGCAGAGCAGTGGGGTTGCAATTTATTTTTTTTAAACAGTGAATGGATTTTTATGAAACTTTTATTAATTAGTTTCAGCATTTCTATTTCTGGGGTTTTGGCACAAATCCTTGAAACTTCCCTTTATTTCTCTTCCTTTAAGTCGGTCCCCAGTCCGCGTAATGTAGCTTTCCTCTCCTTTTTCTTTCTTGTTGGCACTAGATTTGGTGTATTGTTTACTATGATGAGGTGGATAAGAATCACCCTGTCCGACGAGCTGAGTCGAGGAGCAAAAGCGAGCATACCGTTGTCCTCCTCACCAACACCGACGTTAATTATGTGGCTCTACCCTGACGCACAAAACATAATGCATTTAGAAATTGATATTCAAGTTCCATAAGTTCTATAAGAAACAGAAGAACTTAATTAACATTCGATTCCCTTAACTCCCTCGAAGAACATGTCTAGCTACAATGTCATCATCATCAAACAGATGGCAAAAACGATACCATGGCGCGAACCAACAATAATTGTGTAATTTGATCCCTCATGACTTCTACTTCGCTCGCGATGGGCAATGGGAAAGAGAAGAAAACATAATAATAGTTAATTTCTGTGCGCTTCTTCTTTAATTCAGCGTTCGACAAATGACTAATGACCGACTGACGACAGACTGACGATGATAATTTTTGAAGCCGTATCTTTCCTTGTCTTCCCTCAGCTGCACACCCCTTCTACCTAAAAAAAGAAGAAGCATTTTGTAAATGAGAATATATGACGATGCTGACCGCTGACTATGACGCTAATAAATATTATTAAGTGCTATTGTTGGGATCAGAGAATTGTGTTTTTTGAGTCTCTGTTCATCGTTGTCGCTTAATTTCTCGACGTTTGTGGTCGTTAATAACAAGCTACCGCTTGGCCCCTGACGTGATAAGATGTGACCATTCGATAGAATTTAAACATAAAACCAATCTCCCCTTAATGACAAACTTTTTAATCGTAATTTATATTCGTTTATTTCTTCATTAAATTTTATTTATAATATATGTATATTAACATATTAATTTGTCTCATGTACCTACAACAAAACGCGGGCGCGAGGAGCAGCTACTGCGCGTCCATTCTGACGATGGCAGGCAACAGCAGCCGGATCACCAAAAACAACACAAAATGTCAAATTTATGGCACGCGGTCGTTAAGATTTCCGATTTGTTTTACTTTTTTCTAATTTGTATTTCAATACTTTTTTTTTTCTTGTTTATCCCGGGAATAGAAGCCACATAAAGTTGTTAATATATTGCAGCACTTCAGCGGCGATAATCAGAATCGATTCAATTATTTTGACAGACAGCGTTTTGCGATTTCCGACATCGTTGTCAATGTTGCCGTAGAGTTCTGTCAGCATTACGCTGAGATTTGTCGGAAATATATGTGGATTATAGTCGAATAAAAATATTTGAATACACTATTAGCATAGCTGGCAATAACAATTAAATGCGATATTTATGGGATAAACGAATCAATGTCATGTCGTTGTCTATTCGTGTCAATTTGATTAGCGGTGCGTTCTAAGGGAAACAGCAGTCGTACAGTGTATAATATATTCAACAGAAATAGTGATTTTGCTAATAGTTAAAATGGGAAATATAATACTTTTTTCTTTTTTTGATTTTATATTGGATTTATATGGAGAATCCATAGAAGTTAAAACTTGATTTTATAGAGTAAAGATTTGTTCCCCAGTAAATTTGAGTTTGTTTTTTTGATAGCAGGCACGTGTAATGTAGAAGAAATGTTTTTTTAAGATTTTTACTTGCTTTTATAGGACAAGTAATGTTTTCGTGAAAATTGTTTATCCCGAGATTTTGATCAATATCAAGACTGATATTAGAGGAATTAAAAAATGTGGATCTCACAATTATGTCTGTCCGTCGGTTTGGCTGGACAACCCATTTGTTGCTTCTTATCGATTTTCCCTAAACAATTTATAAACGAATGGCACATATGGAGCAAGTAGGTGCGACCCCGTCGTGCCCTTAATTTTTTACACATGGCTTGAGGTATTGAGTACATTACATTTGTCTTGTTTCACTCCAGCTCTCATCATGTTGGTTTCACATTATGTCTGGATATAACTCTAATCTGGGCACTCAACATCTGCTTGTGTTTCCCATCTCCTGATAGTCTTTCTCACAACCTTTATACAGTGCTTTGCAAAAGTATAACCTCACCCTGTAAAAAGCCTTTTTCCAGGAAACTCTAATAGGATACAGGCCCTTTATTATTTTTTTTATTTTATGGCATCAATTAACAAGTAATTAGAGCAAAAAAAACAATCCCCAATATTTTCATTTGGGATTCCCAGTAATAAAAAACAATTTTGTCTAGCTTGCAGAAGTATAGCCAAACGATATAAAAACTGCAATTTCTCTGCAATTTTCATTCAGTTTTTATTGTGATTTTGACAAATAAGACGCATTAACGGAAGTAGAAAAGGGAAAAATTCTGGCTTTTCGCGAAGATGGTCTGGGCTTTAGAGCAATCGCGAAGAAAATATCAAGGTCGGACCGTGTCATTCGAAATTTTTTACAAGACCCGGAGTCGTATGGCACAGCAATCAGACGCTTACAAGCGCGATCAAAGGCAAATAATAAAGGCTTCGTCCAATTCGGTGCGTCCATTGTCAGAAATTCGGAGTGAATTAGATTTAGAAATTTCGGTTTTGACGGTTTCGGGTACTATTAAATGCAGCGGATTAATCGTCCGAAGCAAAATGGTGCCTGTTCCATGTCTGACAGCAGCCCACAAGGAAAAGAGAGTGGAATTCGCTCGTAACAACATGGATCGTAATTGGAAAACCGTAAGTAACATTGTGCTCATTTCCTCTTTTTTTTTTCAATTTGAAAAATCTTAATCTAATACAATTTCTTTTTCAACGCCATAGAGGAAGACCTTGCCTTAGGTGGCGCGCACAAGTGGAAGGGGCTCTCAACCAATTTGGAGTGCGCAACTGGAGGCAGTTAGCCAAAGATCGCGCTAACTGGAGAGGCGTATTGGTTGAGGCCCAGGTCCACCCCGGCCTGTAGCGCCACCTAAAGTAAGTAAGTAATACAATTTCTTTTTTTAAAGATTATTTTTAGTGACGAAAAGAAGTTTAATCATGATGCACGAGACGGCTTTAATGGATATTGGCACGATTTACGGAAGGAACCAAGGTTTTCTTCGAATAGGAACTTCGGCTGTGGAAGTTGTATAGAATGGGAAGCTTTCTGCGCTCGCAGTAAGGTTTCACTACACCCAGCTACTCGAAGAGAACTTGGTACCATATTTAAGGCGATATCGGTGATTTCCTCATGTTTTTCAACAATGGTTTCAAGACCAAAACATCAGATTGATGAAGTGGCCGGCACGTTCTCCGGATTGTAATGCGATAGAAAATCTTTAGGGAACAATTACACGCGGAGTTTATGCCCATAATCGGCAATTCGCGAACGTTGCCGAGCTCCGATCATCAATTATGGATGCATGGACTCCTAATAACTTTTTAATTGATGCCATAAAATAAAAAAATAATAAAGCGCCTGTATCCGATTAGAGTTTCCTGGAAAAGGCTTTTTACAGGGCGCGGTTATACTTTTGCAAAGCACTGTATATACAAGTTCAACTAACAGGATTTCCCCACAGTGTGTTATGTGTTTTCCTATTAAACTTAATATACTCTTATAGGTAGATTTAGTCATTAGTTAGTTGGTCATTGAGTGCATACTTTAACAGAAATAAACCAGAAAAATAAGGCAGCATTTAATTCGTAGCCGCGTTCGCGAACGATAAGACTATACTGGCAACGGAAGATTAATTCGAGTCAGCAACTGAAAAGCTCCAACGTGCTTTGGGTAAAATTTATGAGTGGATACAAATTTGGCGCATTGTTCTTAACGGGACCAAATCAACTCATTTATTTACTTTCTTACAAAAAAATAAACAACGTAACCATTTTCATTAACTCGGTACAAAAACCTTATGCAAATGAGGCCAAATATTTAGGAATGGCAATAGACGCGAAACTTATACGAAAGCCGCACGTTAAAAAGAAACGCGACAAACTTGAAAGTAGATTCAGACATGGAAAACATTCCAAATTAATCATATATAACAAACTCTTACGAGTATATCAAAGCAGTTTGTTATATACGAGTATGTATTCTTAACTTGTAATGTTAAAATTTTGCAAATGCTAAAACCTATACGAGTATGGACGTATGGTATACAACTTTGGGATTGTACTAAACTAAGCATCGTGAATGCTCCATGGTATATTAGAAAGAATGATATCCACAGAGACTTAGAAACAACTACCGTCGTAGACGAAATAACAAACTTTGCTCGCAAACTTCTTATTCGTCTTCATGGTCATCGGAGTAGCCACATGTAAAAACAGGTGTTTTTGCTGGAAAGCTACCTGCCTAACGATGGGAGGTGTTTTTAATGAGCAAAAAATCTTACACGTCATAGTGTCTATGAAGATTTTCACCTACTTACCTATGTATGTACGTTCGTAAAAAAAAATACACTTTTTTTTGTTTAATTGCAAATCATCTAGATTTAAAATTTCAACAAAATTGTTAAATTTGTATTTAAAAAAAAAATCCAAACCAAAAATACTTTTTCTTAAGATTTTCCAAAACTTGGTACATCTTAAGATATAAAACAAAGTCGGGTTAGTTACACCATTTATAACTCAAGAACGGCTGGACCGGTTTTTATGATCTTTGATTTGAAGGATGTGTCTCCGCCCCGAATAGCAGAATAACTATTTAAAAATTCAGGAGAAAAAAATGTATGAAGAAAATTCATTTTCTCATACATTTTGTATGGAACGGCTTTTTTGATGATATCTCGAGAACGGATTGACTGATTTTGATGAACTCTTTTTTTTGTTCGTATCGGCCTCGATAAGTTTCCTCGCGCATTGGAAAAGTAAGAAAATCACAAAAATATTAAATCCGTATACAACGCCATCTCTCATACAAGACAGAAACAAAAACGAACATGACGTTGTATGCTGGTTCCGATAATGCCAGTAGATGGCGTTGTGTAACTTTGACAGCTGATTTAGTTGCGCGGTCCTTTCATTGCATACCATTGAGCTAGCTGTGCAGAAGTGCGACGCGATTTATCAGCATTTTTTTTTTCCGAGTTTTCACAAATTTTCATTCAGTTTTCGAAGGTTATTATTATCATACATTTGAATTCGATTCAATTAATTCTCTTCAAACTATTTTCTGAAATTCATCAGCGAAAAGTGATTTCAAAGAGGTGAGTTCAGTTAGATGAAGTGCACATTGTGAAAGGTTATGTAGTTTGTCATTGTGCGCGCATCGACAATCAATCCAATCGGTAATTTTGGACTGCGTGTTTGATTTTCCGTTATGATCGTTTTGATTTTTCGTTTTGATTTAACTCTATCTTCATCAAATCTGTATCAGTTCTAACGCTTCTTCTATTTATTGAATAAGAATTGTCCAGTTTCCTTGCAAACTGAAGATAAATATGATTATTTGTATTTTTCTTAATTTTCCCTACTGCAACATAAAAATCTAAGTTTAAGTGAATGTTTTTATTAAAAAAGCTTTGAATCTTGTAAAATAGCTTCTTGTTTAAAAGCCATATTTGAAAAGTTATATATGAGTATAACGAAAAATAGTCAAGTCAAAATTCCGTCCATATAAATTTTTGCACAAAGTTAATAAGTTTTGCATTTCACGCCTGGGAGTTAAAGGACATTTCAAAAAATTCTATACAGAATGAGTTTTGTAAAAATGTCACTTCGCTTTCCTCGGTTCATCCTTAGGAACAAAAAATGCCTGTGATTAAAGTTATATTGTAGTTGCCGGAGGGGGAGTCGTTTTATAGCTTTGAATGTCCCTTGTTTTAAAGTAAATGGGAAGATATATTTGAGATAATTAAGTAGTCGAAAAGATAATAGAAAAGTAAAGAATTTAACCTAAACGAGCACGAAAGATAATTATTTTTCTATGTTCTACACACTAACAATCTCAAAAGTATACATTCGGTGTTGTTTATATCCTTAAAACCAAGAACATTTAAAGACATTCAAGTTCAGAAGGCAACTTCCCCTCTGAGGTATTCAACTTTGACTATTTTTCAAATATCTCTAACCGCTTTCGAGCAAACGGATGTAATATTTAAAGAAAACATACAGGAAAGTTACAATCCGTCTAGAACCGGTCGTGTAATACCCTATAACCCTTTTTTTTAACTCACCCCTAATAAAGTGAGCGTAGCGTTGCGAAATTTGTAAATCAGATGCAATGATGTCATTCTATACAGAGCGATTTTTAAGAAATTGTATCACAAAACGGTTGCTACAACTTTTTCTTAGTAGAAAGGGGGCGTGGCTCCCAAAATTTGTAATCAAAGTTCACGGATTTTAATAGGATATTCACAATAAGACTTAACCATCACCGTATATAGCTTTAAAAAGCAATATATGGTATGCTTTTAAGAAAAACGCCCCTAATCGGTGGGCGTTGTCATATATGACGTATGGAGGAAGTGTAGAGAAAGTCAGTGCCTGTATATTTCGCTCTGACAATATTATTCAGTCCAAATCCGGTGACATACCGACGGACAGACGGACGGGCATTTCTAAACCGACTTGGCTTTTGATGCTGTTACGAATATAGTAAGTCCTGAGGTCTAGGTTATTATTTCTTTATGTTGCAAACTAGGTGTCAAAATTAATATAGGGTATAAACAAGTTATCGACCAGTTAAGCTATTTTAATTTAGCTCATCCCTAACGCCCCTCTATGCCCCTCTAATAAGTAAAATCTTGATGTGCCATCATTACTAAAGCAATGAAGCGATAGATAATTCAAACACCATATTACAAAAATATGTGTCCCATTTATAAGAGCGCACATAAGATTTAATTTTTCTTTTGCTCAATGTCAGACCCACATATTTTGGCTTTGTTAATAAAGATTAAAAATAGCTGGAACCCATAAAATTAATTGTTCGATAACCACCCAAACTAATCAGCGATCAGCCTGAATTTGTGGAATTAAAGTTAAGCGTGGGAATCCTCTCCTGTGTCAGCCAAACAAGCTCCATAGACGCGAACCTTCAATATTTTGGAAGCGATTTTTGTTCCCTGAGAACGTTTTACTAAAGTTGTTTTTTTTCGATTTGACGGGTGGTAAACATTCGCATAACAAACTTTTGAAAGGCCTGACTTACATAGGTTATCAACTCCTCTGTGGTATCGGCAAAACCCAATAGAAGGGACTTGAATTCACCCTATATTTACCCAATTCCAAAAGAGGCTGGCCACGTCTATGAAAACCGTACGTTCTTTCATGGCAACTCGTATGAAATCCGCTTGAAAGTGAGTCAATCTACAGCACTAATTTTTTTATTTTAACTGACGACAAGGATAAGGAGTAATTTTCAGCAACACATGTCAGTTTACCTAGTAACAGAAGCACCCGTGCAATTTCCCCGGATTCTTTATCGTGTTGAAAAAGAATGAACTCTGTGAAGGCATACAGGAAAAGACGGAAAACTGCTGCTGGAGAATCTGAAGAGCTAGAGAAATAAATAAATTGTTCGCGTTCAAGCAACCATGAACGAGAGCTACCATAATTCCAATACATCATTTACCAATTTCGTAGTAACTGAAATAACTTGCATGCCTTGACGAATGATGTTTAACGTCTGATTTATATTGAATGACAAATGAGTTAGACACAGAGTGTTAGCTTCGGCAATTAAGGTACATTTAGTTCATGATTTGTGGGTAATAACAAGCCCATTCCCAAGACGTTCAGACTGACCTACTTACGTACAAGGGTATTTATCGTGAGAGTTTATTCCCCATTTTCGTTACAATTACATTACTCATCGTGCAATCGCTCGTGTGTGCATGCCGCTGTAAGCACACATGCAAACACATTCATTTTAAATAGCTAAAGCGTACAACGTGTGTCAAAACACTGTTCGAAGAAAAAGACATTAACCAACTGTCAAGTCATAAATAAAGTTGCCCCCAAGTACAAAAGGTATACTGCAGATACACGGTGAACGTTTTTAAAAGAAACTTATCATTCCACGCCGCGTTAACAGTCAACTTGGGAATTTTTACTGCCGCAGTCCTACCCATGATGGCAGCCACATACGACGAGCCATACAAGTTCCACATCGTCGTCTATGTCGAACGGTAGCCGAAAAAAGAAAAACATTCTTACCCGGGAATGGTCAAAACTAAGTTTGGCCGAAACTAGGTGGTAGGCAGTACAGTAGTCGAAGCACAACGAATTTATAACCTCGGACCGATATCGCGCGCGCGAAAAAGCTTTGCGCCTTGACTCACAAAACACGGAGAGGGCACCTAGTGCGCCATAAATCGTCGCAAAATAACAAACTTATCACAGAGCACCGGAATTGATTTGTAGCTGTGGTAGACCACCACCTTTGGGCCCCCTGGCCCAAGCATTCGAGTTAACCATCTCGTGCTGCTACCATTCTGCGCGAATGGCCAATTGTGGAAAATAATAAATTTTATTAAGTACCCAATTATTATCGCGGACATTTCGAAAATTTATGATTTCCCAACAGAAACTGTTTTTTTTACGACCTCTGTCATGCATCCCCTGGTGGTGGGGTTAGCTCGGGTACCATTTTTTTTTTTAAGAGTAAATTGAGCTTAATATACATTTTATTATTTTTTCCTTTCGTTGTTGTCGTTTGCTAAACTTTATGAAGCTTAGAAAAAAATATGAAATCTCGGACAGGAGGTAATAAATTAAATTTAGTGTCCATACCAGTGGTTTGCCTTAAAAGTGGGGCATCTGCCCTATTAATTACGATTTGTTAATGGCCCTTCAGGAAACTGATACCACTCACTGATATCATAATGGGACGACTGAGACGAAACACGGCGGTCGTCGGCGCCACCACTGTTTCGGGTGACATTAGTGTGATAGTTGAGAGTGATAGTGTATTTGGATTTATTGGAAGGGCCAAGCGCGCCATAGGGCGTATGACATACGAATATTTGTTTAGGCTTCGTAAATCGTTTAACATATTGAATAGATAACGCGAAGAACAAATTGGTTGAATGAAAATCAATATATTGAATAATTTGTTGCACTTAGCTATACTTGAAGGTTTCATTCTTTATTGCATTTTAAGCGCAAATTATGTTAAGGCCTTCTGCTAAGAGGCAATTTTCAGTATAACAACTGAAAGTAGTACCTGTTCCGATTGCTGTTGACATAAGCTTATGTGAGAGTGTGCACACGTGAAACGAAAAGTTTTCATATAAGCCCATGGCAGTGGTAATCGATGCGGCACAGTTACGAAACTCAAAATTGACTGTCTGCAGAAGCCTTGACAGAATATGCGTTGCAATAAAGAATGAAAGATACACCGCCAAGTTTTCCAACAACTTGTGCACTTCCACCTAATTTACACGAAACAACTTAGAACATTTTTTACTTTGATTGCCGGAGGGAGGGTGTATCAGTACGCTCTAAGGTCACCAATAAAAAAAAAAAAGTATAGAGTTAGTACTCGGGGTGTAGACAAAGATAAAAGGCCGAACATTTTACTTTTCCTATAAATGAGCGGGAGCGGGACCACATGTTAATCATTGCGGCATATCATCATGCGTGGATTCCAGCATTTATTTCAAATGGACGCAAAGTTCAATATTATTAAACAATTATATCAATATTCAATAAACAAGGTTTTTTTTAATGCAGATAGGTTTGCAGCAAAAATGACTCAAGGGTTTGAAGTCTTACCTAACGATTGCTTATCGATGGTTTGTTTTTGTCACTAAATTATTACGGTCTGCCTAATCTTGTTTTTTATTTTTTTTTTTTTATTTCATCAAACAGAGTTACATTGAAATTGTACTCAAGTGATTACTTAATATAAAGATAGATACCTATTTACTTCCACCAAAGTTATTTAAAGCTAGAATTAAGATACATTTAAATTTATTTCTATTAAGATCAAATTCAATTAAATCGCACACAGTGTTTGCTTCTCTTAAGCACCTAGATAAAGGCTCATTAAAAGCATAATTAACTCTATGAAAAGGAACATGAAATAAAAAACGATTTCTAAGAATACGTGTAGGAGCATAGAACCCAACTAGGGACAAAAGATAGGGGCAATCGATATGACAATTAACCAAATCACGAATAAACATAATTGAAAAATATTTTCTTCGAAAATAAAGAGGCATAATTCCAAACAACTTCAATCTAGTTTCATAGAAGCCATATTTATGTTCCAACGGAGTCTCCGCATAACAACTCTCGTAAATCGTTTTTGGATCTTCTCAATTCTAACAGAGTGAGTCTCATAAAATGGATTCCAGACTACACAGCAGTACTCAAGAGCAGATCTTACAAAGGCAAAAAAGAGGCATTTTAGGGTATGTGGGTCAGAAAAATCTTTCGAATTACGTAGAACAAAGCCCAACATTGAGTTACCTTTAGCAATTAAAAAGTCTATGTTATTCATGAAGTTAAGTTTATGGTCAAAAATTATACCGAGGTCTTTTTTTGAAGATATGGCTGCTAATGGCATATTGCAAATCTTATAAATGTACTGGATTGAAGAGAATTTACGATAGTAACTCAGACTTTGGCATTTCGAGATGTTTAAGTGCAAAAAGTTATCACTGCACCAAATTGATAATATTTCAAGATCATCCTATAGCTGAATGCAATCTTGCTCAGTCTTTATGCAGCGAAAAATTTTTAAGTCATCGGCATATATTAGACAGTGTGAATTTGAGATGATTTCAGGAATATCGTTAATGAATAAAAGAAACAGCAGTGGGCCAAGATGACAACCCTGTGGAACTCCTGAATATGCATAAACTGGTCCAGAAAGCACGTAATTTATGCGAACATACTGTATACGATCTCTTAAGTAGGAGTTGAATCATTTTAGGAAGTTAGAATGTAATCCAATACTCTCTAATTTTATTAGAAGGATATCATGATTCACTCTATCAAATGCCTTAGAAAAGTCTGTGTAAATAACATCATATTGTAAACCCTTCTCTAGACCATTTAAAACATAATTGCAAAAAATTTAAAGATTTGTGAAAGTAGACCTTCCAGAAACAAAGCCATGTTGGTAAGGGAAAATAACTCCTTTTAAAATAGGTGTGATTTCGTCACAAATTAACTTCTCAAACAGCTTGGGAATAGTTGAGATTTTGCCTAGAACCAGACTTATGAACAGGCAATATAAAAGATCTCTTCCATATGCTGACAAAGTCCCCATCTGCCAAAGAACGGTTGAAGATCAAATGGAGCGGAAAAGCAAATGCACCAGCACACATTTGTAGGATAATTGGGGGAATGCCATCAACGCCAGGACGTTTATCAGATTTCAAATTAGATAGTGCCAATTATATTTCAAATATTGATAAAGCCAAACTACCAATATTAATAAAATTGGATGCGATATTGCTATTAGCTGAATTTGGAACAACATACATGTATACAGATTAAAAATGTTTTGCAAACAGATTACATATAGTTGAAAGATCAGAGGATGTTACACCTTCATGGTGCATGCAGTTAGGTATGCCATTAGATTGTTTTTTAGTATTGATGAAGGTCCAAAAACTCTTACTATTGACTTTTAAGTTGGATTCCATGGAAAAAATATATTTTCTGTATAGAAATATATTTAAAGCCTCAAACTGTTTCTGCAGCAACCGGTATTGCTTATAAAGATCTGCATTATTATTTTTACTATTTGTTTTGCGAAGTTGCTTGTATATTTTATTTTTTCTATTGTTTAAATTTATAAGTCTTTTGTTAAACCAAATTGGTTTAAAGCTAGTAATTGGTTTTACCTTAGGAGTATACACCTTTACAATCTCAATAAATATATTATAGGAGTCAAGTAAATTTGCATTATTTAACACTAATGGCCAATCAACATTATTGAGATACGACGCAATATTTTCAAAATTAGCTTTGGAAAAATTATATTTAAAATTGGAACCGGAAACTGCCGGTCTGAAATATTGATAAAATTCGAAATGCTAACTAAAAGAAACATGAAAGATCGAATTAGGAAAAAGGGGAAACATGGAGTTTCTGATATTTACGCCCAATTCAGGATCAACGAAGGCTAGGTCAAGTACATTATTAAATGCATTAGTAAAATGATTAATTTGCTTAAGATCGAATTGGGCAAGAGTATCAAGAACTTCATATTCATAGTCTAGATTTACGTTATAAGGTACTAGCCGTGATTCATCTGACTCATATGTCCATTTTATATTATTTGCAAATAGTTCTTATATCTAACCAAAAACATTAATGCAAAGAACGGGTCAAGTTCTTTTGTACAAATGTCTTGCAACTTGGCCCGATCCACAAGAAATCGTTGCTTCAAAAGGAACTATTCAGTAGTGTTTTAAAGCATGTCAGGCACCTTAGGTGGTATGAATAAAACAGAATACATGCTCAGAGAAGGTGATAAAGATGAAGTGGAGCAGGTTCTCAATTTCATATGAATAAAGTTTCAAGTCGGAAAAAATTGTTTGTGAAGTTTTTTTTTTTGTATTTGTTTACATTTGTGGATTCTGTCTGCCATTTCAGTAAGAGGAGTTTGTTGCTTGGGTTTTGTTTCAATGAAATCTTGTATTCGTTTCAATGTTAGCTCCTTTTGTTCTAATAAGCATTTATATCGTAAGTAATGTAATTTTGTTTATTACTACGAAGCAAGTTATGCTTCTAAAGAGTAGTTTGAATCACAATAACGCAATACGTTTGTTGCAATTTGGGATTGCTACAAGCAAAAGTCCTTGACTAATGCGTTAGACTAACTTATGGAGATATGAAAGTGTATACGACAATTTAATAGATAGCCAATGGTAATATGTATTTTGTAATATGACAGATATTTTGGACATAAACATGATAGACATTATGCAACAGGCTTTAATTCAGCTATCGTTTACAAAAACACTATTTTTTAACAACGGGAGCAACCAATTAAGCTAACTCACGAAAATCGAAGCGTCTACTCCTCATTTTTTATACATACGAAATGGTGTAGGTACTAATCGACCTAGTAGATGCTCCGACATTAAACATCTTCAATGGCATTTTATTCATACCAAATGGAGCACCTTGTCTAAAATTTTAGAGCAGCTACTATGTTTTATTCGTACCACCCATTGTGTGGTGTACGGATGAACCACAATGGGAAGTCAGACCTGGTACGTATGTACATACCTAGGTATAAGCCGCTATTAATTATCACCGATGATCCTTGACATTACTAGTATACTCCTAGAGGAACTGGAAAAAGTAGATCTGTCAATTCTGTCTGTCTGTATGGATAGGGTGGCCGTGATGTAGTGGTAACATCAACGCTTGTCACGCTCTTGGTTCACGGTTCAAATCCTGATCTCAAACAATCATCTATTTATTTCGTCTGAAATAAATCAAAAAGTCGATCAATTGCGAAAGCTTAGTCAACTCTACTGCGAAGGCATAACACTGGCAGTAGGGTGGTCATATGGCTTAAATGCAACTTGATCGTGATGATGCCATAAGGTGGAGGGAAAAAAATACTGTGAATCATGAGCAACGACAAAAAGCAAAACAAACAAGCTCCCCAGTTATCTTGACGCCACCCTTGGAGTTTACTGAAACTTAATACCACCTAAGTTTCAAACCCACTACACCAATCTTTCTTTCTCTCTCTCTCAATTTTCTACAAACGCCCGTGCCCTGAAATAATTTAATGGTATTCATATCCCATTTGGCGAGCGCAAATTATAAAAAAAAAATAAAAAATGTACGCACAACTTCAAACTTCATACCTGGGGTCTGTAAGGTTATGTTCGAGGCGAAATCATTTCAACACCAAACGGTAGATACTATACTAATTTCAGATTTTGATATGGAGCAGAAATAGATTTGGTGAAAATATAGATCCCTGAGGCACTCCACCGTTTAGAGCAAAGGTATCAGAAGACACACCATCGAGCACAATTTGAGTTTATCTGTTCTGAAGTACGAGGGTGGGTCAATAAGTTCCTGCAAATTAACACAAATTGTGTCGTCACCTTAAATTTATTTTTTTTTCGTCAAGAATCCCATTTCAAAAGAACGCACCCAAATTTTTAGACAGATCTGTCAAATAGTTTTGTTGTGGCAGCCATTTTATATAGACGCCTGCTAGCATTTTCGCTAAAATTAAAAAAAGTTAATTTCCAGTGCTCATTAAACACTATTTTATGCGAGAAAAAACTATCACGTAAACCAAACAAAAGCTTGACAAATATTATGGGGACTCTTCACCATCGATTGGCACCATCCACCACTGGTTTAGCCAATTTCGGTGCGGTCGTTCAAGCACAAGTGACGCCGAACGTTCTGGTCGCCCAATTGAGGTCATCACACCAGAAATGGTCGACAAGATCTATGGTTTGATAATGGACGAACGGCGAGTGAAAGTGCGCGAGCTTGAAGAGGCCACAGGCTTATCACATGGCTCAGTGATTTCGATTTTACATAAATATTTGGACATGAAAAAGCTTTCCTCAAGATGGGTGCCGCGTTTGCTCACAATCGACAACAAACGCATTCGTTTGACAACTTCAAAGGTGTGTTTGGCGATGTTCCAGAAAAATTCGGCTGAGTTTTTGCGCCGTTTCGTAACCGTGGATAAAACCTGGATTCACCACAACACACCAGAAACCAAGGAACAGTCAAAACAATGGACTTCTCAAAGTCATGGCGACAGTTTTTGGGATGCGCGCGGTGTTATTCACATCGATTACCTTGAAAGGAAGGAAAGGGTAAAACAATCACCGGCGCATATTACGCAGAGCTGCTGTATCGATTCCAAGCTTTTTCACCAGGACAACGCACAGGCGTAAAAGTCCGCAGTCGCAATTTTTTTTTTTTTTTATAATTTGCACGAATTAAAGGGGATATGAATACCCTTATACTAATTTTTAGAACACGTGCGTTTTTGTGGAAAGGGGAAGAGACAGAGAGAAAGACAGAGTGGTATAGTTTGAAACTCAGGTGGTATTAAGTTTCTGTAAACTTCAAGGGTGGCTGTCCAGATAACTGGGGAGTATTTTTGTTTTGTTTTCGCTATTATTGTCGTTGCTTATGATTCACTGTATTTTTTTCCGTCCTCCTGATGTCATCATCACGATCAAGTTGCATTTTAGCCATATGACCACCCTACTGCCAGTGTTATGCCTTTACAGTAGAGTTGTCTTAGCTTTCGCAAGTGATCGACTTTTTTATTTATTTCATGCGAAATAAATAGATGATTCTTGACATCAGGATTCGAACCGTGAATCAACAGCGTGACAAGCGATGGCAAAATTGCATGAGTTAGGCTACGAACTCCACCCTCATACAGAATATTCCTCAGATTTAGCCCCCTGCGACTATTTCTTGTTTTCAAACATGAAGAAATGGCTCGGAGGTAAGAGATTTTTGTCGAATGAAGAGGTCATCGCTGAAACAAACGCTTATTTTGAGGGGCTTGAGAAATCGTATTATTTGGAGGGCATAAAAAAATTGGAGAAACGTTGGATGAAGTGTATAAAACTAAAAGGAGACTATGTTGAAAAATAAAATGTTTTTATACCGAAAAGAGTGTTCCTTATTTAATTTTTCAGGGACTTATTGACCCACCCTCGTAAATTCGTAAATAGGTGACCGTCTTGCTTAATAGGACTCTATGCCATACTCTTGTATTTTTGCATCAGTTTGGATAGCATGGACAGCAACGCCATGGAGTGGTAGTTTCGGGACAAGCATTTCTTTAATTTTTGAGAGATCAGTTGAATGCTGGCAGTTTTCCAGAATGAAGAAGAAGTTTCTCCGCATAAATAGTAAAATCTACAAAAAATACATGTTAGTTCGGGTTCACAGATTTTGAAAACTATGGCTGGAACTCCGTCAGGCGCGGTTGATTTTTTGCAATCCAAATGTGGCATTGCTAACTATTATAACTACCTTGCAAAATTCTATTATTACACAATATTTTATAGCAAAAACAGAGGGGGGTTTCCCTGGCTGGTTAAGAGCTGCAAATACTACTATTTGCCAACTACATTGAATAGTTTTAAATAATAGGAGTTTTCTCCATGAATTAATATGGAAAAAATGGTAAGACAGCTAGAAATAATAACAATGGTTATTTTCATAGCTAAAGCACCTATTAAATCACCTATTAAACGGAAATAGTAGGAAGGAATATTTTTCATAGTTAATTCTACTATAAAAGCAATAGCTAAAACAGCTATTCAGAAAAGCTGTTCAAGCCATTTAATAAAAATAGTGATAGCTGTGGGTGATATTCTTCTCTAATGTAAAGAATTATTATTTTGGAGAATTCATTAATCATCGTCCGTTCTGCAGACATGAAATAACAAAGTCTTCGATATTCTTCTCTACAATTTACATATACCACATAAATTAAAATGTGTGCTGTAAATTCTTGTAGTTGTCACCAGATTTCTGATTTCTCTGTCCCTATTTCGGTAATTTTCATAGCAGATACTTCGAAGAAAAAATAGCGTGTGGTGCTGCAAATGTTTTCACTGCTGGATAGGTGATGGTTCCGCTTGTACCGGAACTAGTCTCGAATTGCCTGAAAACAGATTTGCAAAAATATCTCTCTTTTATTTCGGTGTTGTGGATGATGAGCCATCTCCTTTCATTAGAGGTGTGAATTAGGTGACTGAAGTTTTGCTTGTCACTTTTGCAACCAAAAACTCGATATTGTACGAAATGTTATGGAACTCAAATCTACACTAAATTCAAGTATTTTGGGTATCAGTCAAAATCGAGTGGCGAGTTAAAAGGGTGTGCCTAAATACCACACTAGACCACCAATCAACTGATTCATAAATTGTGTGCCGTTAATTCATAGTTACGAGGGACACTTTTATTGAAGAAACCTCAGGTAAAGTATGAATGTCTTTTTTTTGCATTTAAAGACGTATCCGTACTCGTTTATATTTTAAGAGCGTATCAATTTCAAAAGAGGGTCTTATTTCTAATGTAACAAATGAACTCCCATACGAACGGTCATACGAGTGGACGTGCAAGAAACAAATTCTGACAGCGCAGTTTTTCTTTCACCGATGAAGCGCAAAATATGAATGACTACAACTTGTTGTTTACCTCGTTAAATATAAAATTGTCCAAGAACGTCGCAGTGCGACATGACATCATTCATCCCGTAAATCATTCTGTCAGTGAACTGATTCTATAATTTATAGGTTTATATTCTGATTTATCGCCAAAATTAATGGGAAAAGTCTACTTATGAGATAGCTGCCAATGTTATCTTTGGTCTATAACGTCTTGGTCTATGACGTGACGGAAATAGCTATTGTGATATGCCTTATGTGTAATGCAATATCAGCGGTAATTAGAAAGGTCGCAGTTTGAACTTCTTCTGAAAAGATTTAATTCGTACTAATAAAAATATATACGTAAGCAGAACAATACAAAAAAAATACATCAAATCGCAAAGGGTTATGGTTTTGTTCCCACCAAAGACTGATTTGATTTCATTCTATCACAAAGCTAATCACAGCATCAGTATAACATTGACATACCTCCGGCATTACTTATTTCAACTCATCACAAATTATAACATAGCCTTAACACAACCACCCCAGGCCTGCTTCTGTTGCCAATAACAGCATATGGGATGCAAACGAAAGATGATGATTTTACGAGACACACACAGAAGAAACAATTTGCATTCATGCATCTACATATGTATAAGTACACGTATACCCCATCGGCGGTAGTGGTATATTCCCCTCATAAATCCATCTCGTTTTAAAGTAGAATAATAAATATAAATACTGAAAGTCATAAATTATATCAGTAATTATTGTTGGGGGGTTATCAAAGTGTAATAAATCACATTTGGACATGTTCGCATACAAAAGATACTCCACCCGCTTGCTACCGCCTCCACACCAGCTCTATCGACACCAGAAGAGAGGCAACTACCATTAAACAGCACTCCTCATTCGCTGACAGGCGAATTTCTTTCAAAATGAATACAAAAAAAAAGCATAAATGTTTAAATCATAAATAACACAACACATCAAGCAGGGAGAGGAAGAGATATACGATGAAGCCCAACAACAAAAACCAGGATAAGTGCACAATAAAAAAAAAGGAACAAGGGAAGCCCGGTGGCTTGACTCTGCATCAACGATGGCAATGATTTATTATTCCTACCAGTTGCAAACAAATAAACTAATTGCCTTGCGATGTCCGATAATCGTACCCTAACCCACAAAAATGACAGCCTCAAGCTGCCGGAGGGGTGAGTTCGACAAAAATCAATACAATTTTGCGATTAATTTTCAAAAAGACGAAAACAGTTCACTTTCTTATCAATGATTTCATTTATGTATTTTCCTCACACGGGTGAAATCTATATATTTTTTTGAAAACGAATTTATTAATGACAGGCAGACATAGTCTTGACACATTGATATGTGTCAAATACTATTAATTAGCGGATGTTGCTTGTCGGCATTGAGTTGACAGTTTTTCAAAACTGTTTGTGGCCTTGGGATTACTCATCAAGTTCTGAAATGTCAAGGAAAGTGGATGGGAATTTTCTTTCAGAAAATTTATGAAATATTTCAAGTGGGTGTGCGATTGATTTGTTGTCAATAAATTTTCCAAAAATTAAATGTTAGCGAAGATAGCGGTCTGTCTGGTGTGTTTAGACTATAGACGAAAATGTTTACAACTTAAAAAATTTTTTTATTAAACATCAATCATGAGATATGAAAATATTTTACAGACACTTTTCAGGCGGGAATTGAGAGAATATTTAATTCGTACAGTTTAACTGTATCCAAATTTTACATCATCATTAATCGGGATAAAAGGTGTACCTACGAGTATGATCGTATTTGTAAGGAGAAAGTGAGATATTTAAATCCAACCTGTGGAGTTCAAGAAAAGGGTTAGTTTTTCATTCCTTTTCCCAGATATCTCTCTAAAGTCATCGAAATGGGGTTTACCTAGTGCACGTTGAGTAGCTCTCGCTAGGGCTGGACATCTGCGAAGAAAATGAACTAGAGGTTCTTTCCCCTTTGCAGCTTTGCAACTACGGCAGAAAGTATTATGTTTTGGGATCCAGAGCTGAGTGACTCTTGCTTGACCACCTAAGCTGTTGAGCTCATCCCGACATTGTTCTACGTGTTTAGACGATGTGTCTAGGATTCCTTAAACGGTGTAAGAAATATTTTACCCCGTCTGATCTGGCCTCAATTTATAAGGCATTCATCCGTGAAAAGCTGGAATATAACGCCCATATCTGGACCGTTCTGCACATACTAGACAGTGTACAGATTTGCGTGTTAAAACTTATAGGTGATAGAGACATTGTGAACTCCATACATTCACTTGAACACCGTTGCAATGTCTCGTGTCTTTCCCTATTTTATCGCTTTTTTTTAGAAAAAAATGTTCCAGTGAAATACCCATACCGTACTGAAGGTTTATGGAAATCAAAACATTAACCTCACTTGAACTCATAAATGAACTCTTTGCAATATTTTAAAATACTGAAGGTCCTGTTACACCTTAAGCACTGATTAAAGTTTAATTCACAAGTTTTGACATTTTTTCAGCTCTCCGGAACTGACAAGGTAAACAAAATAAATTTCGAAAAACTCAGGTTTGAATTATTTGTTTTTTTTAAATTCGTTAAAATTAAAAAAAAAAAAGATTAACAATCAATTTCTAAATCGACCTTTAGTAGTAAAGTACCATTAATTTTGGGGTTGGAATGATAATTTTGATTTCGCCTCTATTGTGACCCTACTGATACCACATATGAAGTTTGAAGAAAATCCGTCCAGCCATTTAGGCTGCAGTTGTGCGTACAGACAGACATAATTGAGAGACCCACTTACTTGGGACTTTTAACATTTATAATAATCAGTGTAAACACATTACTTTTCCAAAACTTGGTATGTCATGACCTTTGCATATGTCAAATATTGCTCAGATATCGATTTTGAATAAAATCACCAGATTCATATTTGAAAACGCGCCAATTTTCAAAAACCGGTCTCTAAGTAAAGTACCGTTATACGTTGGCAAGTATGACAAGTTGCAACTTGTTCTCTCCAGTAGTTTCTTTATACGAATTTTTGCAGTAGACGTCTTGCGTGTTTTTCGTTAAAATGGATAAACTTGAATATCGTGCGGTGATAAAATTCTTCGTTTTGGATGGGTTAACCCCTAAGGAAATTCATCCAAAGTTGAAAAAAGTTTACGGGGACTACATGGAAGGAGCATGTCAACCGTTAAAAAGTGGCCAGCTGAATTTAAACGTGGTCGCACGTCCCTCGAAGATGACCCACGTGAAGGACGGCCAAAAACCGCAACCACACCCGAAACCATCGAAAAAGTGCATGATTTAAACGTTGGACGATAGGCGAGTGAAGGTGAGTGAGATAGCTGAGGCTGTGTGTATAACGGAAGAGAGGGTGCGAAACATCTTGCACAAAAACTTAGGGATGCGAAAGCTCTGCGCAAGATGGGTGCCGCATTTGCTGAATGCCGATCAAAAGCAAATGCGCAAACGATTTTCGCAGCAATCTTTGGACCGATTCAATAGGGATCCGACCGATTTTGTGCGACGATTTGTCACCATGGATGAGACATGGGTCCACCACTACACGCCAGAAACGAAACAGCAGTCGAAGCAGTGGGTGGAAGCCGGTGGTTCAGCGCCAATGAAAGCGAAGTCGATCGCATCTGCCGGAAAGGTCAAGGCCAGTGTGTTTTGGGATGCGAAAGGGATCCTGTTAATTCATTACCTTGAGAAAGGCCGAACAATTACAGGCAAATATTACTCCAACATTCTTGACCAGCTGGATACCAAAATTCGCGAGAAGAGGCCTGGCTTGAAGAAGAAAAAAATCATCTTTCACCAGGACTATGCACCTGTACACAAGTGCGTGTTGACGATGAGAAAACTGCGAGATTTGGGGTACGATTTGCTCGGCCATCCCCCCTATTCACCTGATTTGGCACCCTCAGACAAACTTGAAGAAATTTGTTTCTGGGAAGCGCTACGCATCCAATGCAGATGTTGAGAGGGCCGTAGATGAATATTTTCACAGCCTTCCAGACTCTCACTTCCGAGAAGGAATACTGAAGTTGGAGAAACGCTGGACTAAGTGTGTCAAAGGAGATTATGTAGAAAAATAAAATCATTTTTTAACTGAAAATCACAGTCTTTCATTGCCACGCCGAGAACTTTTCACATTGCCCTCGTACATGTTTTCTCCCAAAAACGTGGTAGGCTAACTGATACCTTAACTTAAATATGAAATTTGATCAAAATCGTTAGACCCGTTTCGAGCAAGTCGACTATTTTTAAAATAGGACAGTAATGTACCTTAATTTTGGGGTTAGAATAAAAACTCTGTTTTTGTCTCGTTTTGTGACTCCACAGACCTCAGATATGAAATTTCATGTAAATCGGTTAACACGTTTAGGCTGCAATCGGCCAAACATACAGAATTGGCAGACCCACTTACGATTATGTTTCAAATTAATATCTGGGTTAGGTTAGATATACGAGTATGTCACTAGATGACGTACCAAGCTCTTGGAAAAAAATCGTACAACGGTACTTTACTTAGTAATGTATTACTAAAAAAAAAATTATTTATGGAGAAATAAAAATTAAAATTCAAAATTTCAGTCAAAATAATTTATACGTTGATTATTCTCTTCATGCTAAAGTAAGTTATTTTGAGTGTGGCTTTCTTTGAAACACTTATTAGATTACGTTTGATGTTATAAACACTGAAATGACGTGATTGTGAAGCGGAAATTCCATGGACTAACATAACTTTAATAAACTATAACTCTAGAACCATTACAGACAGAAGACCTTTTTTGATAATATTTGGACAGACAATTTCATATCAAAAATAATAACTTATGAGCATTTCCGTGATTTGAAAAACTGTTAATAAGCTACAACCCCACAAAATAAAAAAAAAAAAAAAAACTGTTATTTTAAAATCCATTATTCAAAAAAATCATCCGGAAGTTCTACAAGAAAGCCAAGCAACTGGCTGCTGGCTTCAAGGCCGGAACACAGGCTCTTCGAAACAGCGAAGGAAATCTAGTCACCGAAGCGCAGGGTATAGTAGATGTGTTTAAGCAACACTTCCAGCAGCTGCTAAATGGGCATCATGTAGAGAGAGTGATAGGGCAAGAAGAGAACCCACGTCCAGTCAATGAAGAATCAGTTCCAGCACCCAGTATAGAAGAAGTTGGCTTAGCAATAAAAAAGCTTAAGAACAACAAGGCCGCCGGCCCTGTTGTCCTCTGTCTTGCAAGAATTATCGAGGCATATCCCTGCTTAATGTCGCATAGAAGATCCTATCCAACGTACTGTGTGAACGTCTCAAACCATTCTGCAACACACTAATCGGCACGTACCAGTGTGGCTTCCGGCCCGGCAGATCGACTATAGACCAAATTTTCACACTGAGGCAAATCCTGGAAAAGACCAAAGAATTTAAAGTCGAGACTCACCACCTATTCATCGGCTTCAAGGCCGCATATGATAGCATACATCGTCAGGAGCTTTATGTGGCGATGGCCGAATTCGGGATCCCGGCAAAACTGATCCAGCTCCGAACTATTCCAAACATGCACCGAATTTCGGCAAGGAGACACACTATCATGTGACTTCCTTAATCTCGTGTTAGAGCAGATAGTGCGCAGGGCAGGTGTCAACACAGAAGGCACTATCTTCAACAGATCCGTCCAGCTACTGGGGTATGCAGACGATTTGACATCATCGGTCGCTCCCAGCGTGCCGTGATAGAGGCTTTTACGTCGATTGAAGAACAGGCGAAATTTGTTGGCCTTGTAGTAAATGAGGATAAGACTAAATACATGCTATCAACAAACAAACAAGCATCTGTCCACCACCTAGGACAGAACGTCACTATTGATAGCAACAATTTCGAGGTAGTTAAGGAGTTTATCTACCTCAGAGTAAACATGAACTCCACAAATGACATCCTAGTGGAGATCCGGTGAAGAATTACCCTAGGAAACCGCTGCTACTTCGGTTTGGCAAAACAATTGGGTTCAAAACTCCTAACTCGAAGGACAAAATGTATGCTCTACAGAACCCTTATCCTGCCAGTTCTGCTTTATGGCGCCGAGTGCTGGATGATAAGCAGGAAGGGAGAGCTGATACTGGGCTCCTTCGAAAGAAAAATTCTTCGGCGGATTTTTGGTCCTGTGTGCGAGGAGGGCGAATGGAGGAGAAGATACAACCGCGAACTCTATGAGCTGTACCAAGATGTGGATGTAGTCCAAAAGGCCAAAATACGTAGACTACATTGGCTCGGCCACATCGAGCGATTGGACAATAATGCTCCAGCTAAGAGGATCTTCGAATCCCAGCCGCCAGGTTCGAGACGACAAGGAAGACCGAACCTCCGTTTCAAAGACCAAGCCATCGCGGATGCCAGAGCGCTTGGTCTGGATAACTGGAAGCAACGTGCCCGAGATCGCACAGGATGGAACGGTGGGGGAGCCCGTTAAGTAAGTAAGTAGTATTCAACAAAATTATATACAGTTTATGTTTTTGATGTAGTTTTATTTTTCAAAGAATTTCATATATAGGTACATATAAACAGGAGGTTCCACATTCCCACGGATCATTGCCAAAAGGTCCCATTTTGTTATTTAAAATGTTTAGGTTTTACTGAAATTCGAGTTGATTTGACTAGACTTTTAACAGGCACTTAAAATAATCATTTCTAATTTAAAATTTCTTACTGCACACTTTTGTTTTCGTAATCGTTGAATAATTACTTTTCATTTATTGTTCAAATTAGATATTATCGTAAAAAAATAATTTTACCGCGCAATAAGTTATCGCACATTTCTATAATTATCGCAAAAATATCTATCGCAAAAAAAAAATTAATAATCACACAGAATATTGATATCCTTTGTCTATGCAACAAGTACAGGGTACGGCAAAAGTAATGATATGATGTAAATAATTTTAAACTTATTTTCTCAAATATTAATTTTTTAGATAGAGGTATTAAAAATGGAACGCTACACAATTGATACATAATTGAAGAGAGAATAGAACTTCAAATATTTCTTAAAACACCAAAAGAACTCGAAAGTGTCATTATCCATCTAAATGACACAATCCAATTCGCTGCAATAAAATCAACTCCAGAGATTAAAATCAAACTATTGAACGACTTGACACCGCAATCAATTAAACAAAAAATCACAGAAATACGGAGACTGCGAGAGATATGGCAAATTTACAGATTCCCACTCGACAAGGCAAAACAGAACAAATTGACTAAAGAGCTAAAAAAAAAAAAAAAACTCTTACAGACACAAAATAATGGCAACGCCAATCAATTTTTATCAAATCTAACGAGCGACTATATCAACTAACTACTCACTGTGGAAACTAAAATAAGAAACTTAAAAAAGGTAGCATCTACCAACCACCTTTATCAAAGCTGAACAACACATGGTCTAGGATAAATACAGACTAAGCTCAAACACTTGCAGATTACTTTAAAACAACATTCACCAATCCTATCAACCAAACTAACACCTCGATGCCTCAAGTTAACACTACGACTTACATGAAAATACAAGCATTCGACGAAAATGAAATAAAACACTTCCTACAAGATAGACATCAGGTTATGACATGGTACGAGTAACAGGAAGAATGTTAAAAGAACTACCAGATACGCCAATAAATACCTAAAGATTAGTTTTAATGTCATTCTTAGGCTAAACCGCTTCCCAAAAGTTTGGAAAGTATCAACATCGTATACACCAATACTCGTAAATACCCTTATCCCCGACCATCAATTCGGATTTCGTAGACAATATTCAACAATCCCTTACGACTTGGACGAGCGAAGATATTGTGTGGCTATTTACCTAGACGTTGCTAAAGCATTCGATAGTGTTTGACATAAAGGACTTCTACAAAAATTAAAACGAATGCTACCAGACTACTACAAGTCATTTATACCACCAAAATAAGTTTTAGACCTCAAGCCATTTATTTAAACAATAAGCAAATTCCTATTGACAACCATGCGAAATACCTAGGATTTCATATAGACCACAAACTGACATGGAAATATCACATAATACAAAAACGAATCCAAATTAAAATCAAAATTAGACAACTACGAGTATATTGGCTCCTGAAAAAAAGTTCAAAACTATCAACAGAAAACAAGCTGTTAATATACAAGACCATAACCAAACCAATCTGGACATACGCAATACAAATATAGGGCACCAGTACATCAAATGTAGCCATTAAGACTGTGAATCAAAATCCTCCGGACAATTACAGATGCTCCTTGGTACAAATCTAATGACAGTATACATCGTGATCTTGGCATACCTCCAATCAATGAAGAAATTAAAAATATGACCACACAATACATAAGAAAGTTGTCCACGTACAGAGACAATGACCTACAAGCTTTACTCTATCAGGAAACCAAGAAGACGGCTTAAGAGACGCAGACTCGTAGACCTACAACAAAGATGGAATACCTGGGAAATAAAAATCATAAATTACATATAACTAAAACCAAAAAGAAGTATCAAGATAATGATCTTATTCTTGTATTGTTATATCCCGTGAAATACATGTACAATCAATTGCTTAGTGTCCTAGAAAGGAGAGATCTAAAATTTTAATTGGGAAATAAAAAAAAAAACCCAATTGCGCAAAGAACGAAGATTGTTTTTTCTAAAACTTGAAAATAAGCGTTCAATAACTAATACTCAACGTGCATACAAGAGATTTTATGGTGAAAGAACTCCTCCAATGGGTCCAACCATACGTTCGCTGGTGTACAATATTGCTAAATTCGGGACTGTTGGAGATTCAAGGCGTACGGCCAGACCTCTAACAGATCGGTCGAAAATATTGATGTTGTGAAACAGAGTAACAGAAAACGCAGAGACATCAACGAGAAGACGATCTGCCCAGTTGCAGCTTTCTGGCCGCACTCTTATTCATTATAGGACAATGCTTCAACATTTTTTATATCCACAATTGCTACCAAATGTCAATACATGGTTTCAGCAAGATGGTGCAACAACCCATACATCACGTGCAACAATGGAGTTATTGAGGCAACAACTTCCAAATCAGATAATTTTCAAATACGGCGATTTGAGTTGGCCACCACAATCGCCTGATTTGACTGCTCTAGATTTTTTCTTGTTGGGCTGTCTCGAGGAAAAAGTGTATTTTAATAAGCTCCAAACCTTAAGCAGTTAAAGTAAAACATTAAATTGGTCTTATACCGCAAGAAACACTCCACAAAGTTATAGTAAATGCCATAAAAAGAGCAGATTTTTGTGTTAGAGAAAATGGTTCTCATTTAACTGATATTAATTTTTATACGTAATATAAAAAAAAATAGCAAGAAATTTTAATTTTCAAATCATATAGTTACTTTTGCCGCACCCTGTATTAACTCTGCATTTACAAATTTTCACGATTTCACGTTGACTGGGTACGCTCCCCGACCAAACTTTTAACATTATGACAAAAAAAAAGGAAACATTTTTCATTATCATTTGCCTATACCCCGGATGCTACTTTTGTACGAGTACCAGTTTCCAATATGGTATCTTGACTAGAAATACCCTTCAGGTTTTAATACCTTACGAATTGTTTGAGCCGCACACCTCTTTGTAGCGACTTTGAATTCAGCGCGCGCGCCAAATGGGATATGAATACCATAAATTATTTCAGGGCACGGGCGTTTGTATAAATTGAGAGAGAGAAAAAGATAGATTGGTGTAGTGGGTTTGAAACTTAGGTGGTATTAAGTTTCAGTAAACTCCAAGGGTGGCGTCCAGATAACTGGGGAGCTTGTTTGTTTTGCTTTTTGTCATTGCTCTTGATTCACAGTATTTTTTTTCCCTCCACCTGATGACATCATCACGATCAAGTTGCATTTAAGCCATATGACCACCCTGCTGCCAGTGTTATGCCTTCGCAGTAGAGTTGACTAAGCTGATCGACTTTTTTTATTTATTTCAGACGAAATAAATACATGACTGTTGAGATCAGGATTTGAACCGTGAACCAAGAGCGTGGCAAGAGTTGATGCTACCACTACACCCCGGCCACCCTCAAATTCAGTGAAAGATAAAAGCAACAACAATAGTGCAGTGTTTTTGTGATGGCTTTTAACTTGAAACTTACTTCACTTATTCCAAATTCATGTAAAATAAATACATACTAGTATTTTGTAAGGAAAAAGTGTGTGCCCATTTACTTTAAAATTGCCAGCTTGTTGTAAACTATACTCGTATATCAAAAATCAATATACTCAACGGAATCGAAAATTAAAATTTTAAGTAATTAATTCAACGGGATACATAAACAAATTAATTGAAAAGATAAGTTAAAGAAAAAGTGCTACTTTTATGTGGCCTGTCTCAATAGCTTCAGAATTAATTTAAATCACTTTGAAATGCAAGGCTAAAATTCGACTGAATATAACCTAAACAAAATATGTACGAGTATGTATACAAATAAAACTTCATCTATTTTTAGTATGAATTAAGCCCACCATTAAGATATTTGGACTTTCTCATTAGACCTACTCGTGTAGAATGCTTAAATTTATCGCACGCACTGTTCAATCAGTTTTTTGTCAAAAATTTCCTAATTACATAAATCACTGTATCAACAATAAACACTGCTAAATATACCTCCTTAATTTCATAAGTAAACGAAAAGCTGACAAGCCAACATCTGCCGACAGATAAAAGTTGACAACTCAATTGACAGGCGACTATCTTGGAGGTTTATTTTTTACCGTTTTTTTCTATTTTTCGGCACATTCCAGTGCAGATGCAACTACATAATACCAACTTAAAAGGTGCCGCAGCAAAGTGAAGATTTTCACATTAATACCTGACGATTACTACCCATAACAAATATGACAATCTGCTGTCAAAATAAAATCACCTTCATTTCGTACGATTATATTCGTAGCACAAATAAACAAACATGAAATCCTCAACTTTACACATGCGACATCCGAAATAACTCATCAATCACAATTACGAAATTAAAAGCAGCAATAAATTTACGGAAGAAAAGCTCCCTTAATACTCCCTAAGCGGTTGGGGGCCGATTACACTATAAGTAGAACCGAACCAAGGAAATGACTCAGGGCTACTTACAGCGGTACAATTTTTAAAGTCAGAGAAAATGAAAAACACTGACAACTCGCCGACAACGACGACGACAAATTATGGTGGAATGAATGAGAATAAAATAACCGCGTCACCCATTATAATCGGGATGACTTACAGGGTTATGCGGCTACTCACAGCCGGGCTTCGTTGCGGCATAAGTGACAGCTATGTACTTATACACATAGGTCGGTATGAGATAATTCAGTGGAGGTATCAAAACAGAAAACTCGGTATAATGGAAGGCGTATGTCATAAATTTAAAGCTGACTTTTGGCACATTATACTGCGGTAGCTGTATCAGGGGAAACAAAGCAGACTGTGATTCGCAACGGATACTTTGCCGTTAATTTTGTTAAATAAGTGCTGTAAGAGATTTCGCTGTGTGACAAATGGACTTAGAATTAATTTGTTGAATTAGTATTATACGGTTTGCTTAAGGTTATTGAACATAAAAACGATACTTCAAATACTTAAGAGCCCTTCACATATAATCAATGTCTGTTTTAAAAATAAAAGAAAAAAAATTAACCAAATCCGGGAGCATTCAGACTCAATTTGCTCCATGGTACTCGTTGAACAAATTTGAATTTTATTTGTCACTCTTTTATGTTTTGATGGCGTTTCCCAGCTGGGGCTACTACCGACTACATAGTGGCTATCCTTTCTTAATTACTACCTGCGCAAGCTGGTTTTAGATCAAGGTACAACAAATTAGAAATTTTACCGAAGAAAATCGAATTCATGTTGGATGGCTTTACCAAACACGAGTAGTCACAAAAATCCACCCTTCTAGGAGATAACTATTCTGAAGTTAGGTTATATAGTGTCGGGATTATTTTGAATACTGTCTTAATCTGTTAATAACTATACGAGTATATATGAAGAATATTCGAGTATATGTTCCCGTACTGTTTGCCATCAAATTATGATATTTCCCATCGTTGGTCAACTAAAAGATAATAATCTCGAGGTACAAATGAGAAAACACAAACTCACTGCGTCTCGATTGATGTTTGCAAATAAATAAATACTCGTAGTTACATCTACAGAAAATAAATTTAAAAAAGATACGAAAAACAGTATGAAAAAAATGCTGTTCAAAGATAGTCACGTGTCACAATGGCCTATCATCAAATGTCATCTACCGACTGATATTAGATTGTCGTAATGTCTGCACTTATATATAGCAGACGCAGTGTCACGTTTCAGAAGCTTAACTAAAAGATTAAACAATAGATAACTAACTTTACTACAGTTGATTGTTGGGTATGTAAATATTTTTACTAGCGCAGCACACTGATGGTTTATTATGACGGGATGCTGACAAATGTTTACCCATCCATCTATCTAATCGTACGAGCATAAATTATAATAATTTTGCATTTCAGGTAATAACTCAGGAGGTAGTGAAAGTCAGATCGTGATAAAGGTAATGCCCGCAGATTATAAAAGACTTCCACTGGGAGTTACCTGATTATTTTTGCGAATTATTATTTGCACTGCGATAATGCATACAGAGGTATCCAAGTGTTGGGAAAAAGAGCCACAAACCAAATGACTCATAAAGTTTATTACAGAATTTACAACCATGTCGGGTAAAGTGTTATGTTTTCTCATGGAATTGCTGCATTAAATTAAATTAATTTACTCAACCTGAGGTAAATAATTTTTAGTAAATTGGGATCAGCAAGTGTCGAGTAGATTTATAGATTTAACAGGTGTTTTGTGGCAAATCTGAGTTGATCCAGCTTTAGGGATTAAGATTTAATTTCAATGCAGAGCACAAACTGAGAGTGCTAATGACGTTGACCGTAGAATTATTTTAGTATAAGATTAACCAAAATAAGACCTTGAAAATTGTTTAGGACAAACAAACAGCAGTAGGTAGTCACCTTCATTCGCTGAACTTGTACATTATAGATTTGTCTATAATCGCGTCTCACAACTCTCAAATTTTAGATGAATTTACCTACATATCAGAGTAAAATATATTCAAAACAGAATCTGGCCAGTGGTTCTTGAACAAGACTTATGAGAATAAACAGGTAAGCGGACATGGAACAGTGTTTCATACTCGTAGCTTTCTTCTATGCACTCGATTAACGAGGGCGCAAAATTAAAAAAAAAAATAATGCTACAAAATGATAGGGAACATTAAAGACGCGGGCCTGAACCGCACTTGACGATTTTTTCTACCTCAAGTCGATTTACAGCTATGAATACTATTTATCGTTATCCACTAAATAAAAGACAAAATTCTAAAAATCATTTTTTTGAAGAAAGCGCTTCATAGTGTCATTTTCACTTTTTTCTAATTTTGATTCTTCTTTCTGTTGGCAACATCATAACAAAAGTGATAATAGTAATGGGAACGCTTGTCATATTATTCACATTGGATGTAACCGAGATTCTTTTTCGAACTCTCACTTTGCTTTTGTCAATTACTGAATAGAGGATTAACAAATAGCTTGGAGTACTTATAAATTGTGTTTCATTTCACAGTGGCAACAAAGATTAAAAAAAAAAAAAATTTCGTTCTTCGTATCATGCGCGAAAATTCGAAAAATTGTTAAAGCCACTACAATAGCTGCAGCAGCACCGCGATAATGTAGCAATGCACCAGTGGCGTGGGGTGAAATTTCAAGAGAGGGAAGCCGAAAGAATTTTAAGTAATGTTTTGGTGCTTATTCGAAACACAGACTTAAGATATGCAATCCAAGCCACCTTTGTTATACTTTAAGTCATTGGAATTTACGTAGACAATGAGCTCATCGCATAAAAAAAGTGGCTTCGAAAGAAGCCGTTCTGGGCCGAATAATCTATATAAGTTATTGATAACTCGGAGCGTTGTTAACTACAAAAAATTTAGCAATTACAATTATGTACTACCTATTTGTACTCTAAAGCTATCCTACGATTCTTTTTTACGAATTCTGCTAAAACTCTTCACAAAAATTTTAGTTATTTTTAATTTCCAAAAGAAGGTGCTTTTCGATAGATAAAAGTGCCAGTTCTTTGTGGGAGTTTCTTAAGTGTGGACTATTTTTAAAGTCGAAAAAGATCTTTCGACAGAGGCCACAATCAAAGGCAGGGTTAAAAAGATTTCACACAATGTTAGAGCTTGAGAAAAAGTATCTCTAAGCATTTCCGTATTAAAATACTTATAAAGTTGAAAAACCTCAAGCTTTTTAAGTGAAGGGGTAGTGTATAAAACTTTGAGTTCCTTTTTTTGAAGTAGTAAAATTAAAAATTCCATGAAATAGTATAATTAAAGAAGATATTTTGTAATCCGGCATTGAATTAGAAAAATATTCATATTTTGATTTGTTTAATAAATCAAAGAAAATATATAATGAACTATACCTATTCTTAATCTGACTTGTAACATTATCTATAATTGCTACAAAAATTCGGCTATAATTTGTATTTGAATCAATATTAAGTATTCGGCGTTTGCGTGGAGGTTCTGAGCAGTTACTTACGCTCTCATAGATTGAGTCAAATGGGTTTAAAAATTCAGAATGAATCCATGGCTCAGAACCCTCGATCTCTTGCTTCGCAAGCTCTATGTCAGTTTGTTTATTTTGAACTAAACTAAAAAGAATATCTGTTTTTTGCAAATATGACCGAAGTAACATGCAATAAAAAACAGAATTCCTTGTCCTGCAGTTTGTACAACAAACTTTCAGACATACGAGTAACCAGAGTATTGTTATCCCATTCTCCTGGTTCACATAAAATCTGTTTTGAATGCACACAACTTTTATCACTGAAGTCATCCTCAAGCGGTACAAATACTTCAAAAGTAGAAATTACAAGTCTAAAATTCATTATAGAAGCACTCGCGGCGGAATTTACCTCTGCTTTGACATCATTGACAATAACCTCAAATTTGACACATGGTATGCGCGGTATTAAGAACTTTTCGACATTGCTACGGCCAAACTGAATGACGTGACCAAAGTCAGGCTTCTGCTGAGAAAGCCCAACCATGTTTGTCCATATTTGGATTATAGATAGATAGATTTATAGATAAAGAGGGGTCGTCCTCGATCGTATGCACTTCGTCCATCATAGGTCCATTGTGATACCACTATATAGTAGAACTTACGATCCCTGTCTAGACCTAGAATCATGTACGCACTAGTTTTGATGAAACCATTGAATTTTGCAGTACAGGTTGAAGAAATATTTTCCTAGAGTACCCCTTCTGATATTGACAAGGGAAGAATAAGGACAGAGGAAGTAAACTACCTAAGTGAACTTTTACTCGACTCTGCAGGTTTGCAGAAATCATTGCTTGCAGCGATCAATCTGTGAACAACGTCTGGTGATGGCGTTAATTATTTAGTTAGATGACCTGTTAATGTACAGGCTTGTCCATATTAGACTAGCAGTGTTGCAGTTATTAAGATTCATATGTTCACCTAGGGTTGGCCTTTATCACTTCTCTAAAAGAAACACAACGAGTGATAGGAAGAGTCGAATTATAATGGCACTGAAGCAGCATTGGACGAGTCAAAAGGTATTTCATTGATCAACGAAATTAATGCACCGCAACGAAAGTACATCAGTATCAGAATCAACTTGCAATTAGACACTTTTTCATTATTTCATATCACATTAATTTGAATTTACTTCTTAAAATTTTCTCAAACTGAATACTTCAAGATGTATGGATGTGTAGAAAATTATGCACCTGCATTGCGACTGACCAGAGGGGCAAGGGGTAGATTTCATCCGAACAATTATGGTAGAAATACAGGAGTGCTAAGCATCTAGCATTCTGGAGGTGTTCAAGTGAAGGTATTTGAATTTGAAATTTGAAAGCCCCCAACAAAATCTGGCACTTGGTATATTCTTGCAACTTGCAGGCCGAACAAAAACACCCAGTTCGTCTCTGAGAGTCATTATTCGTTCGTTTCAGTCGGACGTTACGTTCGTGATTTTAATTTAATTATATGTACATAGTAATTAAAATAAAGCCAAGAATCATTTGTGGAACGTTTTGATTTATTTTACCTATCTATAGTTATAGTTTCATACTATTACCTGCACCTACATACAAGGGCAAGTATTGGTTTCCTTAAAACTTCCGATCTCAAGGAAAACTAAATAAATTGGATCTCTCAATCTGGTGTATCTTCAAATTTCATATCTTGGGTCACAATTCGAGGCGAAATCTGAATTTTTATTCGAACCCCAAAATTAACTGTACTTTACTAATGGTCGATTCTGAAAAAAAAAAAAACTGTTTTCTCAAAACGGTTGCAACTATTTTGATTAAATTTGATATTTGAGTTCTAGCGGACATATGCCAGAGTACCAGATATTCGCCAAAAAATACATATAACGGTACTTTACTTATTAACTCTCTCGTATGTAATGCAATGTCACGTTTTTACAGATAAACACTGGTACATAAAATACAATTATTTAACTAGGTACATAAAATAAAAATCAATATATTGTAGCATAATAATAACTACGCCCGTAAAAGTATGATGCAACAAATTCCGAAGTGTCTTTTCATTCTGGCAGAATTTTGGTTCGAACTGTCCTTTCATTCGAGGTTCGTTTCTGCGGTTTCCACAGTTCATGTCTACGAAAGAGACGGGTAATATCACGGATGAGAGGGAATTATAACTGCAAGAATGATTGTCATCTTGGAATTTCTCTTGTTCCAGTGGTCGAAGAATTTGCTAGAAGTTTCTGGCTATAAGAAACTTCTGCTATCTAAGGACAGATGGCGATCAAAAAGGGAGCAATAGTTTTTAAACTGTGGCGAAGAGATTAGAAAAGTGATAATGGGCGAAGTTGTAATTTTGTGATAAATTGAAAGTTGAGATTTAACAAGAAGAAGTAATTAGTTTGGATTTATGAATTAAGTAGAAGAAAGGAGATAAAGTGATTTGAGAGGACAGAGACCTTGTAAGAAAAGAATTGCGAAGAATAGTATAGTGTGAACTGGAATTGTTTTATAGACTAGAAAATAAAGAAAATAATTTCACAGAATATTGTTTTATCTACTCGAGCCGCAGCCCGCATATTACAATATATTAAACTCATACATATATAAACTATTTGTAGATTTTTAAATCACTTTCGTCTCCGCTTTCCCGCTTCCCCGAATGCGGAAGTAAAATGACCAAAAATAGTTTGCAAAAAAAATGTATCTCCACTCGACAGACATTGGAGATGCTAAGCAGAATTTTTCGCCGATTTAGATTACCAAGAACTTTTGTTTCTGTGGGAAACAGAATCCAACACCTTTGCTAAGTGGTTTGTTAATACACTTAAACATTCACTTAATAAGTAAAATGCAGATGGAAAAACGAGTCAAAATCTTCAAACTTTCCTGCAATGTTATCGATCAACGCCGAACCGAAACTTCAAGTCACCAACGTGCACATCTGCAACAACATCTTGCTGTGGAAACCAGGACAAGTGATCGAAAGTGTTGGGAAAGTCATGAACAATGTCTTATTACAAAGATCACAGAACCACGGCATTCAGAACGAAGAAAGCATTGGACAGGAAGCCTGGCCTATACGATAGTGAACCAACTTCATCTGCAGACAACATATTTAAGTACTGGGAATAAAAATAAGAGAAGCTTTATAATTGCTGGTCTTTATCACAAGCACTTTACTCTAGACATTTTTTTCTTTTATTCTAAGTATCATAAATTGTAAATTTTATATAATGTAAAAGGCAAACCTCACTGACTGGGGCTACCCTACCCTGGACCTAGAAACTTTGAATTGAACCCTCCTTTATGCGCATAAATGCACTAAAAAACGTCAAAACATGCATTAAAAATTCAAGGGTAGCTCAGTTGGTAGAGCGCAGGATCATTCCCTGCCCTTGGATCAAATGTTTTCATCTTTGTGCAATTTACCAACAATGTTTCATTCTTTACATTGGCATTAAAAGTTATTTTATTTCGCATCGAATAGTGGATCCACTGATCCCAGATATGAAGTTTGCAGCCGACCACACATACAGACAGGCAGACAGAATTGAGAAACCCACTTTGTCGAGATTCTCTATTACGTAAAATAATGTCAAGTTTGATCAGAATCCCGAGATCGAAAACCAATACCTGCCTTATATGTAAAGTAAAAACGAAGAACTTAAGAAGGAACTTACATAGCTATTTGTCGATTAATATAAATAGGTACATAACACAAGAATAAAAATAAAGACACGTGGATTAGCGTTTGCGGAAACTAAATTCTGCAAGTTTATTGATAGTGGACAACGCCCTTAAGACCGTAGGCAGTACACAGTGAAGCACACTTTCTTTTCGCTTAAAAATTCATGAAGCGATGCAAATAAGCGATGATTAAAAAATGGTGTTCAGTGAGTAATCGCTTAAAACGCTTCAGAAATATTGACGCGATTTAGCTAACTGAACCGGCCCATTGTGTTATTTGTGCTGACAGAAAATCATTATCATTCCCACTTTCACTACTATCGTAGTGTTCCACTACAGTTTTTTGGTTTTCCATCTTTTTCACTACGTCAGGAAAGACAAATCGATTCTAAAATCAAAAGAATTGTATAGAGTTGCACCTATTTTGACTGCCTGGCTAGTCAAAAGTGGGTAAATGCATTCATTTCGTCATGACGTAGACGTTTCACTGCAGTTCATGGTACTACTTAATGCCAAATTTATTTAAATGAGACGAAGAACCTATGCTAAAATGAATAACCATTTCATAAAAAAATAAGAATTTAATATCCTCATGATTTATAAGGCAACACTAGGCCTTTTATCTGGTTCGATACACTTTAAACTGGGAACTCATCATTACTTCTACCAATCAAATCAAAAACATCCCCACCAAAGCACACATGTCTACTCAAGCATGTAGAACATGCAGAAGAAAACACTATCCGCTCCGCTCATCCGTCAGTCAATTGGCTCTTCTCTCAAAGAAAGCCAAAACTAATTTTATTAAAATCAAAGCCGAAGTTGAAGTTATTTGAGTTTTCAAGTTTTATTATCTCATTTCATGGCCTTTCGGACTCAAAACCCAAGAAGTAGCTTTATACAAACCTGCTCCGGGAAATTTCCTTATCAATAAAAAAAATCATTGAAATACGTCCAGCCGTTTTCAGTGTAGACAGCAACAAAGAAAATATAAACTTAGTTTTATAATAGTAGTGGATTTAAATTTTTGGTTACGATTACTCAGCACAGGCGACAAAAGCGATGTTTTTATACCCTATCTCATGGCATAGGATATACAAATTTTGATATATAAGTAGTTTATTACATAGATAAATAAGAACTGTATAAGTATATACAGGGTATATATTCTAAAAAGTTCAAGCGTTTTTCTGTAAACTTAACCGTTTCGGACATATCCAAAGAAGGATTGATTTTTTAAAGAGTTTACCTTTTTATCTCTGAAACGGTTTGGAGATACGGGGGTTTATTGAATGTTAACTTTAAATATCTTCCAGAGCTTGGTTTTAACGATTTTCAAAAAAAACTCAAATTATTCGCATGGGAGTACCCTCTTCACTTTTGAAATCACCAGTGTTCAGAACTACAAAAGAGATTTACTCTATAAAAGATTAATGTTTTTATATAAAAACTTTCAGTTTCATGTGCCGAGAATTCCGGAGCAATTCCAATAAAAATATATACATACGTAGCTAGATGTTACTCGTATAATACTTAACACTAGCCTATCTTACAGGGTATATTCATTTTGATACCTAGTCTGTAACAGAGAAATAATAACAGTACGATATATAAAAATATATAAATTTGTGATCAGCATCAAAAGTTATGTCGATCTAGCCGTGTTCTTCTGCCTGTCTCAAATTTTGAGCTAAGAACATAAAATTTGATGTACTTAGAAGCTTTTAGAATCCGATGCAGCAGAAGTGTAAACATTTTTAAAATCCGCCACATGGGATATGGGTAGTTCGACATAACTATTTATGCTGATCACAAATATTTGTGTAGACGGGAGCACGACTGTGGTTTATTTACCCCCTGTGTACTTATCAAGTGATTGTAAAACCTGAACACTTTTTTGTTAACCACCGAGATGTAAGAGCTACATTTATTCTGCACATACTCGTATGTAAATACATATATATTCAAGTATATTTCAGAAGAAGAAAATACAATATGTCATTATTATTTTTCTATGTTACAAAGTATGTATCAAAAACATAGAAAGGTAAGTTACAATCCGTCTGGAACTGATCGTATGCTACATTTTTTAATTTATCCCTAATAAAGCGAGCGTTATGTTGTGAACATTTTAATTCAAATGCAATATCTTCCTTCTCGGTGAATATTTCTTTGATTTTTAACTAACTTTATCAGTAAAAATGCTGTAAAGAGCTTTCTTATGAAAAAGTAGGCATGGGTGTCATTTTTGCCAAAATTCACGAATTTTGATGAGTTTTTTTTTTTTTAAATAAGAGTAACCCATCATCGTAAATAGCTTTAAAACTGCAAAATATGTTGTTTTGAAGAACATAATGTATGGCCAAATTAGAGATTATCAACATCTGCATATTGCGTTTTCTAAAAAAATTTCAATTTCTAGTCAAAATATTTAGAAAATGGAATTTGTTAAAAATTGGGGATATCTGGGGGAGGATTTCAAACAAATTTTCACTTGTACAGCTTTGGGCTTCAAAAAGGTTATACACCAGATTTTATCTTCCTAGCTCAAAATTGAAGCCTCAAAAACTGGTGACATAACTTTCGATGCTGATTATCATTGCTAACACCAAAATTAATATGACAAGGGTACAAAAAATCAACAAGCAATGAAGACAGCTGCATTTATACCTTAGCAGCTTTACAGGACTAAATGAAGGCGACGGGAGTTTACTCAAAAACTTGAAACTGAAGATTTCTAGTGCAACATTATGGAAGCAGAAACAGGTTGGTAACATAGCTAACCAAATCAAAAACTTCTTGAAGTTTTGCATTCATCTTCTATGTCCTGGGGCTCGTCCCAAGTTTTTTTTTTTTTTAATTTTTTAACTTTTTAACTGCCCGAACACAATGGTGAAGCTGAAGCTGCAGTACGCAGCGCTGTCAAAGTTGAAATACACGTACTACCTATAGCACGCACACAATGCGAAGCTGCAGTAAACGAAAAGTAACTGCAGCACAAGTTGAGTCAACTTCAACTTCCGAACAAGCTGCACTACTTTTTGACAGTTTAAAACAAAAACAAAAAACGAAAATGGCAGAGCCGTCTACGGAGAAATTCATAGCATGCGATTTCTACTTCCTCAGTCATTATTATAAAATAAATCCACCACAAAAAACATTTTCACGAAACACAGCGCGATTATCTTTCCGTTTTGACAGTTTGAGCAATCGAGCTCCGCTTCACCATTATGTACGTGCATTGCTTCTTCAGTGACTTAATTGACAGTTTGTACTACAGCGACTTCATCTGCTGCAGTGCTTCTCCATTGTGTTCGGGCAGTAAGCCACAATGGCTGTCATTTATCTTCTTGTTCTTCTCGCAAAAGATAACCATGTAAACCTCCTCTCGGGAGTGGTTTAAATCTAACGGTACGGTATAAACATCATGCGCTCACACTAGCAAATAAAGAGAAGTCATCAGGAAATGTCTGTTGGATGTCGAAAATTGGCTGTGCTTGTACCTATTCATCATCAAAAGGAATAATTATAAAACATGGAAGGATATATCTCGTCGTTCCTAATTGCACTTCGGAGCTTAAATTCTTCAAAAGGTTTAAATTGCTTCTTTAGTTAAACATGGAAGCCAACGTTAGAGAAAATTCCTCAACAGGAAACTAAAAACGGCAACACTTGATATTAGTTTTAAGGACCAATATTTTTCTTACTTCTTTTTAAGTTTTTTAAAGTAAATATTTTCTCTATCTGAAAGCTGGTAGCTAGCTCCAGATTAATATTGTAATTTACTTATATATTAATAAAATTATAATAATAATAATAATGCTAAATATTTTCTTCTGGTTACAAAAATTTTTGTTTTTTTTTAAATTTCTCAATGTCAAATAAATGACCAGCTGTTTTTTTTTTTTTTTTTAAATCGATCGACTACCAGGAACACCATTTGGGCTACTGTAATTCAAATTTCTTAAAAACAACTTATTAGAATTGGGCCATTGTGAGTGCAGGTGAGTGTATATTGAAGAAAAATGAAGAAAAAAAAGAACAGCAAGTAAGAACAGACTTTAAATAAAATTCGACAAGTGCTAGTAGGGCCTCGATCGGCTTGTGTTCTGTACCGTTATTTTAAGTGTACATGTGTACATACATATGATAGTCCTCACGCGGCTCACTTGAGAACCACTAAAGACATTTTAATGAAATTTAGTTCGCATGTACATATGTAGGACTAAAACGTTTCGTCTAAAAACTGTCAAAATCAGATCATGTGTAAGTAGAATGCGGAGGCCAAGTTTCAAAAATGTTTTCTTTTTTTAATTTGTTTATCCTGATTATTTTTGGTCCACCAACTACTATTTTTGTATAAAATTTCAACTCTCTAGCTCAAACGGTTCAAAAGTTAAAAGCGTGTGACAGACTCACGGACAGACAGTTGGGAACCCTACTGTAGTACACAATGTTATAAAAAATAAAAATGAACTGCACACATCGTAGTTAGACTTAAGTGAGAAACATAATCAACATTCGCCTGCATATGCACGCATATGTAAACCCACGAATACTCACAATCTTATCATTCAACATATAATAAGCCCAGCGTCGATTCGTTAAATGTTCGTTCACTTTTGCAAACATTAGCCAACATAAGAGAGCGGTCTCAGTCCCTCATTGCATGTATTGGGTTTTTCAATAAGTTCTGCGGTTTTCTTCTTCGAAGTACTGTTTATCGCTTGAAAAAAACTATGTGTATACCGTTATGGGATTTTTTTGTTTATTCCAATCGAGAGGGTTATTCTTTACATTGTTACCAGAATTTGTTTTGATCGGGCGTGTTCTAAGTGGTCAATATTTTTTTTTAAAATGGAGGATACAAAAATGCATTTTCAGCATATTTTACTTTTTTTCTTTAAAAAAGGTGTCAAAGCGACAGAGGCACAACGAGAGATTTGCAACGCTGAAAAGAGTGATTACGGGAGACGAAAAATGGATTGTTTACAACAATATTCGGCGTAAGAGGTCATGGTGCGCTCCTGGTGGAACACAGCTATCGGTCGGTAAACAAGATTTGCATCCCAAAAAGGTTATGTTGAGCATTTGGTGGGATTGGCGAGGCATACTGCACTTTGAATTGCTTCCGCGCAATCAGACAGTAAATACCGTTAAATATTGCTCTCAGCTCGTTAATTTGAAGCAGGCACTGGAAGAAAAACGGCCAGAGTTGGTGAACAGGAAGGGCCTTATTTTTCACCATGACAACGCCAGACCACACACAGCTTTGGTAACAAAACAAAAGCAAAATTCCTTTGCTGGGAAGCTATGCAGCACCCACCGTACTCTCCAGACCTTGCGCCTTCTGACTACCATCTGCTCCGCTCTCTCCAAAACAATTTGAACGGAAGGCTGCCTTGCGCTTTCTGACTACCATCTGCTCCGCACTCTGCAAAAGAATTTGAACGGAAGGCAATTTGATTCCGAAGATGAAATCAAAACGTACCTGGAAAGTTGGAAGAAATAAACAGACCATGATGGACACTATCTGATAGATTAAATGTAAGCTTTTATACTGCAAATGTGTGTTTAACTTTAACCCTAAAAAAATCACAGAACTTATTGAACAACCCAATATAGATAACAGTTGTCACGTTTGTTATGAACATATTCCAAAAAAAAAATGTCGGATTACGAATTTGTGTACATATTAATAGAAAGTGTTCGGAAAAATAGGTGCCTTTTCCATAAAAATGAAAAAGGAAATGGCATGGGATGATGTTTTAAAAGAAACGGGCAGATTGATTTAACAGATAGGTATGATGCAGGCAAAAGTATTACGGTCATTGGTTAGAATTGACAGAACATAGGGAAGCATTTCGTTCAGTTGTGACATTTCGTTCAGTTGAGCCTAGCTTTAAAAGTAAATTTTCAAAAATGTAGATACAAACCTTGCTTCTTGACTTTTTCCATTTTTACCGGCCAGCGCGGTGCTTTAGAGAAAATATTTTTAGTTTCACTTCACTTTATTTTCATAAATATAATATTTCAAAATTAACAAATTCCATGAATGCAATTAAATTACACAAAAGACAAACTAGAAAAAGCACAAGATTTCCGTAAGGTGCACTATAATGGCGGCTGAAAAAGCTTCACGACACATTTAGAAGATTTCTACGCCAACATAACAAGCTCGAGCTAATAGGTTGCATTTAATTATTTACCTTAGGGATTTTATTCTACTTTCACAAATTTTGAACAAATAAAACGTATTTTCTTATTTCTACACAAATTTTCAAGATCGATCTTGCACTCTTCTGTAATCCGATTCGAACTTCGAGTAAATGTATTAGTTCAGGCGATCAGTGCGGCAGCACTTTGTGGGGTACTCTCCACCACCACCTGTGGGGAGTTAATGGATAACGGGAGGCGTACGAAAATTATGTAAGGCAATATTGACTCTGCCATCAGTAAATTTGCAGTGTTTTCTGTTCAAAAATAAATGTCGACCTCAGGATGCCTTTTTTCCATAAGCACCATTTTGTTTGTTCAATTTTAGAGAAAAATGTTGAACTGAATTTCACACTACTTTCCCAAATTGTTGACTTGATTTTTTCGACAAATTTGCCATCTACAGAACGACAATATAAAAAAAATAAATCCTTAATCTAATATGTCTGTCTGTTGCTTTCTAATATATGTATTTGGAGAGAAGGTGGAGTAGAAGCACTTTCAATTTTTATTTTTTCAGCTCTATTTTGAAAAGTTCGCAGGTCAAAACTGAAAATCAAAAAATGTTGACTTTTGTCAGTATGCACACTCGCTCAAGTCAACGTTTTACATTGAAACTAGAAAACTTTTATTATTACCAGAAGACAGAAATACAGAAGCCAAAAATCGAAATTACGAGTAGATTGGGCCGGTATTTTAAGAAAAACGTACGAAAGGCAGGGGAAAATATTGTTAAAAGTGCAGAGATTTCTCCTTGCACTTTTAACATAGGTCTTCCCTAAAAAATTCAGTTAAACAACTGATGCAAGTATTCTAGTGTGGAATGGCCCATTATAATTGAACTACTGAAAATGGATGCTAATTTAGACCTTTTCAGTTGATTTAGCCCCAAAAAACTGAAATTTACTCGCAAAGGCTATTTAGGTATTTCCAGCTCCAATCTAGCCAACAATGATGAAGTTTTATGTACTCGTAATAAAGGAAAATGTAGGAAGGAAAAATAATTAATTGAATATTGTTGTGAGTTAAGTTAAGTTAATTCTAGTTTAAAAAAAAAAAAAACGATTCAGAATGATATAATTGTTTTCCAATTATACAATATTATTCTGAATTATGTAAAAACTGAATTGAAATATTTAAACTGAATTTTCTAATTAGTCATAGTTTTGAGTTACAAAATCTTTTCTTTGTAATTTGTGCAGACTTCAGTAATTTTTCCGTTGGCTTTTTCAAACGTACTAACCAAATTTCTGTAAATTTAAACCACATTCTCAAACATAATAACTTCAAAACTAAAATTCAAGAAAAATTCTATTTGCAGTTTGCTGCGAATTCAGCACAAAATATCGCAAAAATGCCAATTGTGTAGAAATTACTAACTGCGTTCTACCGAAAATGTCAAAAATTCGTTCTTAAAACAAAAAATATAGTTTCAATACTTGAATTCAGTAAGAGGATGAAAGTAGTTACATCCTATTGATCTAATTGAAATTCAATTCAAACAAAGTGATATTATATCAACAAAATAATTCATTCAGGACGGAATTTATATACGACTAGATGACATTGTCTTGCTCGTTTGCAAATTAATCAGATTTCAATCTGATGTCAGATGTCAGAAAAACCTAGAATTGTATAATACTTATTTGTTAAAAACATTTTTTTGAGTATATGTAATGAAGTTTATCTCATCAAGGCAAACGAAAAGGTTTTAGTAAAGTTTTTTTTCAAACACTGGGCAATTCTTGTTGGATTGCTCAAATAAATAGAGATCCGATTAAGATAGAGCCAAACCAATGTTAGTAATTGTAGGAAACCGTTATAAATTTAACGCTAAGAGATCAAGCAAAAATTTACCAAAATCAGTTTTTCCCTCGGTGAGAGGCACATCACTAAACTAGTTGTGTGTACCCAACTTTATGAAGCACTCTGTTTACCGCCAATTTATATTTCATTAATTTGAAAATTTTAAGTTTGATTAAACTATTCAACTAGGCTTTAGGGAGAATTGAAGTGGAAAAGGATTTTTATTAATGCTTGTAATTTGATTTTGAAATGTAATTTATTAAAAACCAAAATCTAGCCCTTTTCAGTCTAATCTAGTCCAATTTTAACATAATCTAACCCCTATTTCAAAATAAATTGGCATCACTGCTGGGGAACCATTCGAACAGCGGCTGCTCCACCATCGAAATTCGAAATGTGGTGAACTTTGTAAATTAATGTTATGCAGATCCTAGGGCAATTATTTAGTGTTCGGCAATTATGGAATTATTTAAACAGGTTGTCATTTTTACGATTGGATTACAAAATTGTGGTATATAGTTGTTATAGGCATCAGTTAAAGAGCAGAACAGAATGCTCCCTACCAAATTTGTGCTGGTGGTTCCAAAAAGTTAAACAAATTGACAGCACTATATATGTGTTTTATATGGTTTGTAATAAATCTGCACACAATAAACGGATCGGATTGGAAAGGTCGACCTTTGATCACTGAAAATAAGTTGGTAAAGCGTTTTGTTTGGTTTTGCATAAAATATGTGCCATAAATATGCAAAATCATTTTCCGAAGGTTCAATTATTCCTTGTCCCCTTATAATTTTACTGTTTCTCGCCTATTTTAAGTAATTTTGGTTTAGTGGCGAAACATCAAATGACGGATCGGAAGCATTGTGTGCAACAATCCATTCCATTAGAGCAGGAACCAACTTATCAGATTGGAAGGATCCTGTTTGGCGCTTAGTCGGTGCAAAAACCACACAATTTTATATCCTTTATAAATCATACAATTTATATCCAGTTTCGAAAACCACTTTAGCAATTTAACAGCCTGTTACACTTAAAAGTACATATTTTTGCTTCACCTCTAAGTATACTTCAACTCTAAGTTTCGTTTTACATTTTCCTCCAATTAAATTTTAAAATCGCATCCGTAACCTACAAATTTTCAGGATGCATATGTAAGATATTATTATTAGGGTTCTAGAATCATCATTTTCATCATCGAGGAAGGATTGTTTGTGGAGGAGTTCATCGAGACCGTAGAAGCGACTGAAGAATATAGATTTCAAAATCATAGAATATATTTGTATTTCACTCTTGCACAAGCAAATTTGAAGTGCAGTAAAAACAAAATTTTCATGTAATACTGGGAGGGTGTTCAGGCATATAACTTGTTAGCCAAAAGTTTACCGTTTGCCGTTGATGAAACAGAATTAAATTTAGTAGGCAGATACAATACATTTTAAAATACAGTTAGCTAAAACCGCTGTTAGCGTCTAGTGGTGAAATCGGGCATTGATGAAGATAAGTGAAAAAATACAGTGAAGTGAAATGGCGAAAACAGGAAGAACAATTAGGAAGGTTTGGGTGCATTTACTATTGTAAATGCATTGAGTTTAAGATCACGTTAAATCGTCAAAAATTACCTGGCGTTATACTGCAAGTATGTACTTTTTTCAGACACATTTTCAAACTCGTGATTTTGTTCAATTGTGGTATTATTCTTAAAGAGGAAATCGAAGAGTGGATCTTGCAATTCTATCCATCACTCTCTGCGTCTTACGGCTGAATGGGTTTTCTTCAAATTTGAAATCTGATAACTGTGAGTGGACTAATCCTCAGCGACAGTTTTAAAAAATTACAATACTCTAGAGGTAGTAAGGGACTTTGTATACCTTGGTTAAATTCTGACAATGACACGTCAGCAGAAATCAAACGAAGAATAACTCCTGAGAGGGCAATTGAATAGTAAGGCATTATCCCGAATAACTAAGGAGACTCTACACAAGACCTAGTCCTGCTTTATGGCGCTGATTCATAAACACTGGCGAAAGCGGATGAAAATATCCTCGGTCGTTTCGAGAGAAAAATTCTTCGTAAGATATTCGGCCCCGTTTGAGTTGAAAGGCTTTGGAGGAGAAAATTCAATGGCGAAATATACGAGCTTACAGCTACATTGAAAAACTGCGCACTAGTCACCTAAGATGGCTAGGACATGTAGAGGGAATAACACCATTTTACGAAATGTCGCTTTTTTATCGTTTTTGCCTAAATTTTAAATCTAAACAAATAAACAGCACATATGGAGCAAGAAAAAGTGGAGTCCAGTAAATAAAAATTTCTTCTGTAAATAAAACAATGAAATCATCATGCCGCCGTGCAAACCAAAAATTTAGTTGCTTTCTTTTGCGACAATTTTACGCACTAAATTAACTGAAAAACGGGCATAAAAGTTATCAGTTAGCTCACTTTTACCCATTTACTTTCCTTTACCCATACATTTTGTTGTTGATAATTAATCTCCTTGTCCACTCGTCTACTGTTATTCATGTCACAGACATTCTAGACAGCATAAAAGGGCAACAGTGCGTGGAGGAAAAAAAGAACATTTCACTTTCATGAGATTTTTGACGAAATTAGCATATGACTTTGTGATTATGGGGGTATGAAACACAATATAAGTACAACGACATACATACACAAGTATGCAGTATGTACAAATATCCGCTGTAATGGCCCTCTCTCCGGTGCTTGTTTTATGTCCTTTTTGTTCAAGTATTATTGTCCTCAACTGGTTGACAGGAAGGTGTCACATTCCCATCCATCCTTCCTATTCATTTTCATGTGAATGTCAACTGTTATAACAGGACGCTGACATTTATATGTCTAGCTACTATTTGTGTACGACATGCAGATTTTTTTCCCTCCCGTTCTACTTTTCATTACATAGGGTAGATAATAAATTCGAGTGAAAAGGACAATAATTTGTGGTAAGACTGGTATTTACCCGTCATGAGTGTCATTAAAAGGGATGCAATCTGCTGACATCGCTTAAATGCCAAACTGAATGACAGGGTACTTCAAAAACAAATGAAAGGGAACAAATATAAAGGACAATGTTGGTGAATGAAAGGGGTGAATTTGACACTAATGTCTAGAACGGGATGTAGAAGAAGGCGTTTTTCTTAATCGAAATTATACAGTTTTAGACAGTTTACTGAATATTTTATTTTATATATTCAGGCTAGGTAAATAATTAAATATCGACAAGCAGGTGGATGAATGTATGTATGTATCTGCATGTCCATGAAAGCAAACTACAGACACGAGGTTAGTGTTCCGTATCGTTATTTTAATTGCATTCTAATTTTGCTTTCTCGTTTATCAGCGGAAAAAGAGAAAAATATTGATGCAATTAATTTTGTATGTATGTGCATACGTATGTACAATATGTCCAGATACGTAGGACATTTCGATTAAAAACAGTAGAAATCGAATCAAATGAGAGTGTGTCTGTGTGGAGAGAGGGCGTTTCAAAAACCGGTAAATCATCTCTATTTGCCGCCCAACTCAAGAACTCCTTAACGGATTGCAATGAAATATGGCTTATAGAATTAAATTGATAATCTAGTAGTGCCAGTTGAAAATAATTAAAATCGAATGAAGTGGTGGTAAGATATGGGGAGGGGCTTAAAACATTTTCTAATCATTTATCTCAAACGAATAACTCAAGAACCACTCAACGGATTTTGATGAAATTTAGGTTTTTCTCCAGATGCGAGGACTCGTTCTTATGAAAATCATCAAGATCGGATGGAAACGGGGTAAGGTATGGTTGGTATGGTCCACCCCACGTATTTTAAGAAACTTATACATATATAAAATATACAAAATATTTTTTATAATTTGTTTCTTAGATGGTGTTGGTCCACTATTATTATACATTATGCAATAAACGGGATGTGGATAGCGATTCAATTGGACTTGTTTTGGGTCAGTAGCGCTAGAAATAAGTCCGAACCCTTTTTTGTTCCCTTTTAAACTATGCTAAAATTTAACTTGCGTGATCTGATTGGTTTCTAGAGTGATATTACTCTTCATAACTCTAGCAAAGATAGTACTTAAAATGCCAAATTCCTGCAATTGGAAAATTGATTCATATGTTATAAGCTGGAGATCTTGGAACTAACTGAAATAAGGTGGGTTGTTCCAATCCCCATCATGTTCCACCATCTCACAATATTCGATGTAACCGTCCGCAATTACAAGGATGAGCAGTTTGTGGATTTCTTTACCACCAACCGTTTTTTTAAAGATGGCACAATGCCTGCCATAAACTCAGTTTTGTATAGATCGATCGGGAATTTCCAGTTCAATACATTGGCTATTAGTCGAAATTTCATTTTAGGGACCCATGTATGACAATGACAGGCTAAGGGGTACCAGTAGTGTGTCAATTGCTTTGGGATCTCACCTTGCTTAAGGAACAGAAACAGTCAGTAACACCATGCTATCGAACATATGTGGAAGAGCATTGAAGTGATGTAAAAAAATTACTCGTAATCAAACTTGTAAAGTAATTTAATATATTGTGACTGAAGTGAAACTTGAGCATATTTTGTTTAAGTTGTTCCTTATATAGCTTAAAGCGAGAAAAATTTTTTTTAAAGCAATGAGTTAAGTTTTTTTTTTATCAAACCATCTCCAGCATTTCACAGGAGACTTAATGACCTAATTGTTAGAAAAATAGAACAAGTACATCCATCTTCACGGTGAATGCAGAGTTGTTGCCTCGAAATCTAGAAAACTTTCGAGTGTGTCATATTGCATAGGCATAGTGCCCTAGTCAACAAACTTAAAGTTTGTAGTGTGTGTATAATATTTTCGTGAAGTGTTTTGCAACTTCTTTAGCTTCTTATACTTATACTATTCTTGATTAAAGTGGTGTTCCCTAGGGTACAGCCCTCTCTTCTACCCTTTTTCTAATTTAAGTCAATGACGTAGTTTCTCGTAATTCGATTCATTCTTTAGCGAACTACAGCTCTCTTGACTTTTGTGTTTGAAGTGAGATACTAACTTGGTCAAACTCAGAATGAGTGGAGTTGATGTTATTTGTCAATACTTGGTTAGGAACTAGCGGATTAGTGACTCTGCAAAAAGTGGTGCTAGATGCCTGGGATTCCTCAAAAGTTACAAAAGGTGTCTCAGTCCTGCGGATTTGGCCACGATCTGTCATATGATTGAGTTTTCTTGATCTATTGTAGTTCAGCGACACGTTGGTGATTAGTTTATCTGTTGCGATTACCGAAAATCCTCAGAAATCAGACAGATTTAAACATGCGGGTCTCGTATTAAACAGAAGGAGCTGGGTCTCATTAGTATTGCAGAATTAACTTAGAATCTATTTCTCAAAAGGATTTTCGTCGTTGAAGCGTTCAGTTAATCCATTCGGGGCGTTGAATTCTTTCTGAGAAGAAACTTTCTGAGCATACACCACTGTTGCCATATGGGGTAAATTAACCTAAAAGTGGTAATTTGAGACAATTGTTTGATAAAGGGGTGGAGGCAGTAGTTTTTATTGAAAAGAGGTACATTTTGAAAGAAGATTAATATAAATTGACTAAATACCGAACAATTTTCTATCAATTCAGTCAGTTACCTACTTTGCTCTTGTTGTTTTGTTTTACATTTAATGAAATGAATTATGTCTCTCAAAGATATTAGCTTTATTTGGCCGACCTTTTCTGATCAGTTGGAAAGCTAAACAATTAGACAATTTGCCCTAATATTGCCTGGGTTGTTGAATTTGTCCAGTCATTCTCATTATGATCTCTGGTGCAAACGACAATCAGATAAAATATAATTTAGAATATGACAATCAGAAAATCCAAAAAAAAAGAGTTAATTTCCAAAAAAGTGAAATTTAATTGCCCTATTTAAAAAATTAAGTATCACAATTTAGAAGAAGAAGATTGTGGTAACACTGCTTCTTATGTATTCAGAAGTTACCAGTTGATTGTACCTAAATATGTTGCAGTTGCAGTATTCAACCATCCCACAAGTGAATTCCTTTTGGAACATCCCACCATCATTGAATTAATGCAACTAGGCATTTAACCCATTCTTCTGTGTGTGGGTCGATAATGACCAAATTTGTGACGCACCCAGGAGTTTAATTGCTTTTTTTAAGGAAATTTATGACGGCGGACAGAAGGAAATCCATGTCACGTCGCTGAATTCCTCAAAGTGAGCACACATGCTTCTGTGTTGTCCTCTTTATCTCCAATAACCCGATTGCGTTAGCAATCCCACAGGTTAGTTTGCGCAATGCTATAGAAAGACACTAGCGATATACTACACCCAGGCGTCTATAGAAATACGCTGCTGCTATCCCTGTACTTCATGACGTTAATGGTCTGTTGATACATAATCGCTGCCATTTTAAATGGAATTTTATTGACCAGCTACTCGGCGGGATAGAACCACTTACGCGGGCATCGCCGTTGTTGCTGTTTTTAAAGCAGTTTATTGATCACGTTATATATGGCCCGATAATTAAGTCATAAATTAGATTCAGGATGGCAGTATCATGCAAGCAAATAAAAAGTTAGGCTTCACGTTTTAATGTCTCCCGCAATCGAATTTCATATTTTAAACTGATGACGAGGCAAAGAGGAAATTGCAACTTAATGAATTGGATTTGTTTATGGCGCACTTAGATTGCTTGATTCATGTCACATATAAAGATTATCAGTATCGAACCAGTAGTTAACTTTCGGCTTATGTTACGTTTGAATCGAGGAACCATGAAAAGAATGTATATTTGTCACATTAAAGCGATGTACATATGATGAAAGGTAAAAATCCTAGCAGATAGATGAAAAAAATAAATATTTGTCAAACTATGTTCGTGACAAATAAATGTTAGTAATTAAATAAAATCTTTCTTTCAAAACAAACTGACACTTTTTACTATCTTAGATTTCTGTTTGCAGCTCATCGAGTAGTGAGTTCAGCAGCACAGAGTTAAAAAATATAGATATTGAATCATTCCACCGATGTCTTCCTTCATAAAAATGTCAATTACGTCAAACAAAATATTTTTGCACTACTACGACTACATCACCTCTAAATGCCACTCACAATCATAAAATTCTCCATCCATGTTCACTCATATCCTCCTGTCATCTACTCAATGAGCTCACACAAATATGTCATATTCACAAAGTGACAGCTAATTGTCACATTAATACTTCACAACATTTTTCATTTCGCATTTCAATGCCCATTTTTATCAGAGTTCTCCATTCCGGCCCACATGCACACAGGAATGACATCCAGCCAAACATGCTTTCCATTTCAACAACTGACACCATTCATATTCAGTGTGTCGTTTCGACCCGCATACACACTCCGACAAATATGTCGAAACGCATTAACATCGCATTCGAGGCTAATTCAAGACAAAATACTTGTGTTTTGTAAAGTGTCACATTAAATTTATTCACATTAAATTTATGTCCTGTCAAAAATACCGACCAGTTCCAGTCGCTTCAGAATTCGGTGAGGAAACGAGAAAAAACATAAAGAAAAGCTGTGTGTAACCAACGATACACATTCACATAATACATGTAAACGGTCGCGCTCACAGATTGGAACCGGAGAAAGTACTTAAATCGCTGTCTGTCGCCCTCTATCTGCCTCTCTCTCTCTGGAGAGATGTCAAAATAATTTCGGTCAAAAATCTTCACATGTTTGTTATTCAGTGAATTCACTTGGAGAAGCACATTTTTTTCGTTTCTTTTGCAGCCCTCGAGAGCAATTTGATACCGAGAAAGAGACTCGCTTACTGGAAACAGCGTAAGTCAATGGGAATTATCCAAGCTGTAAGGGACAGGGATCGAAAATTGTCATGTCAGTTATGTCACGTTGTGTTAATCAAATGGAATTAGCTTGAACTTTGTGCACTCGTCTGTGTACCGGGTTCAATTGATCTTTTCTTTCTTTTTTTGGTTTGGTCCTTTGTCTTTTGACAGGGGTAAGTTTTTTTCTTGTCTGACAGCGGAGAGGGAAAGAAATTCGCAGAGTAATTACAAAGAAGTGCTGCAGATATTAGGAAGTGCGGCGCACTTGTACTCATGGTCTTCTCTTATGGGACAGCAGTATGCGATTGTATCGACATCATCTTCATCTTCATTGGGCTTGCACCACAGGCGGCTTTCGTTCTCAGTAGACTCTGCATGTGGTTCGCCTTCAACAGGAGATGACACCCAACCACCACTACTATATAAGCCGCCGCTGACGACGAAGATGATGATCCTGTAACTGGCAGACATAGCACTTGGTTCAGTGTGCCCATGATAGAGAGTTTATTATATGGCAAATGTCATTATTTGTTAGCATCAACTGTCGAAAAATGTAATTGGCAAGTCGAACAAGGCAGTAGGGGAGACATGTACTCTTACGATTTAACAGCATAAAGTTACGACTATACAGGATGTATAATAAGAACTAAGATAAGAACTTCGTTTATTGGAAATTATTTAATTTCTTTTGTGTGTGAGGGAAGTACTTTAAACAATGTAATGCGGTAGTTAAGATCTGTTTGATAATCGCTATGGCACACTGACCACTCGGTTTCCAAATATTGTGCTTTTGGTTGATAGGACAATACTTGAACTTGTTTAGAACAAAATTGATCAATCTTCTGAAAGTGAACTTCTGTCTTTATATTTCTGATAATAAAAACTCAGCAGAAATATAGAAAATTCTGCAATAAATGAAATTAAAATGTGCGCAACTAAGTTCTCCAGCAGTAAGTGCTGGTCGATTTTGGCATATCCAAAACGTCATGAACCGAGCTTAGCCATATGGTAAACAAACTGTTTTGACACATTTTTGATTTTGTTTTGGCGTCATATTCTTTTGGTTATTTGAAAATGTCTAATTTTGTGCCAAATAATCGTCATTTGCGGGAAGTGTTGATTTTCTTCTTTCATGCATCGAGAGCTCCAAAAAGATTACGGAGATGCTGCTCTAAGTGAAACAACGTACCGTGATTGGTTCCGTCGCTTCAAAGACGGTGATTTCGACACATTAGTGATTTTGTTTTGGCGTCATATACTTTTGGTTGTGTGAAAATGTCTGATTTTGTGCTTGTGCTCTAAGTGAAGCAACGTACCGTGATTGGTTCCGTCGCTTCAAAGACGGTGATCTCGATGTTGACGACCGCCCGCGTGCGAAGGAAGGCCAAAATCCTTCGAAGACGCTGAATTGGAGGCATTGCTTGATGAGGATCCGTCCCAAACGCAAAAACAGCTTGCTTCAGCATTAGGAGTTACCCGTCAAGCCATTTTCAAACGATTACATGCGTTTGGAATGATTCAAAAACATGGAACTTGGGTTCCTTATGATTTGAAGCCAAGGGACGTTGAGCGTCGTTTTTTCGCCTGTTAACAACTGCTCCAGCGGCAAAAAAGGAAGGGTTTTCTTAATCGCATCGTGACGGGTGATGAAAAATGGATTCATTACAGCAACCCAAAGAAAAGAAAGTCATGGGGCCTGGTATGCTTCTACATCGTCGGCTCGGCCGAATATTCACGCTGCAAAGATTATGCTGTGCTGTCATTTATTATGAACTGTTGAAACCCAACGAAACCATCACTGGGGAACGACTGCATTTATTATTTTTCCCCTTAGATAGTGTCACCCTAGAGATCAACATATGTCGTTCAATACAACCTTCATCACAATTATTTCATCAAATTAGACAAATTTACTCCTGCAGTCAGTCATTTTGTAGTTTAAATGTACATATACGAGTAAGATTTATAATATTTTTAGAATCGTCCTTGCCCTTTCATATGAAACCTCACATAGTCTCACCCGGCTCGCTCGAGAACTACTTAAGCAATTTTGATGAAGTTTGATTTGTATGAATGTATGTCCTGCTACGTAGGTCGTTTTGTCTAAAAAACGTCAAAATCGGATCAAATATGAATGTGATGTAATGGGTGTGGTTTCAACTCAAGAATTTCTAGACGGATTTCGATGAAATTTGGCTTGAAGGCTTTGACTGACACGTTAGTAGTCCCACTTGAAAATTATCAACATCGGGGAGGCATTTAAAATAGATTCGAATAATGTTTCCCATATGCCTAATTTAAGAACCGAATGTTTATCTAAAAATCATCGAAATTGAATGGATACGGGGTAAGAAATGGTGTAGTGACTTCTCACCCCAAGTATTCTATTTTTTTTTTTTTCCAAAAACTGTTTATGCCAGAAGATTAGCTAAACTTTGTTTCAATTGTTCGCATTAATAGTTTCGTAAATAGAGTAAGGACGAAGACATTCCTATACCAGGCGGTTTATGTTTTAAAATGTGAATATCTCAAAAAGTTCTTAATGGTGCAGCGGGAAGTTGGCATCATTCCAATCACAGGGAGTTCGGGTTTGTAAGTCATAACTATCTAGGCTTTTTTTAAAAGTGGCGATTCTTAAGTGAGAGCGCCGACAAGTTTGTTCACTTTACAATATTCAAAGTGCAAAGTTTCCGCGAAACTTCTTCAGCTCTGAGTAGCCCTCCACCAGGTCCCAGCAGAATATCAAGGACCACCGAAAACATTCGGGAGGTGGAACGAAGCTTGCGTGAAAATCCAAGAATCTCAGTGATGAAAAGAGCGGCTGCTTTGGACTCCCAAGAACTATCGTTCTTGAAATTATACAGAAAGACTTAGAATTTCATCCTTTTAAGATCCAATTCGTGCAAGAACTTATGGAAAATGTCTTTAATTTATGCAAAAACTTTTGTGAAACAATGTTGGATCTCTCGAACTGTGAATTGCATCTTCTGGAGCTACGAGGCCCACTTCCACCTGAGTGAGTACTTAAATAAGCAAAACTGCCGCTACAGGGATTCACGAAAACGTAATCCGCGACTTAAACACTACCGGCCTTTGCATCGCCCAAGAGTTAGTGTTTAGAGCGCCTTATCGAAGAACGGAATCACCGAACATTTTTTTTTAGAAAAAAAATCCAGAGAACAAGGGAAAATTGTGGGTGCATGATTACAGATTATTTTTTTCCTAATTTGCGAGCGCATCCATCTTACTCGTCACACACGCGGTTTCAACAAGAATTTGCTGCGTCAACATTTCCCACGAAAACTGATCAGCCACTTTGGAGAGGTCCCGTAGCCACAGCTCCAGACTCAACTCCCATTAATTTTTTCTTTGGAGATACAAAGTAAAGTCTACGCTAATAATCCGCGGTCTATCCCGAAGTTGAAGGAAAATATCCGCCGTAAAATTCAAGCCAAGCATGTTGCAGCACATGGCACGAAACACGGTGGTCTGCTTCCAACAGTGTGTGCGATTAAATGGACGGCATTTGGACGAAATCGTTTTCAAAGAATACGAGTAGAATCCGAATTCTTTCTCTTTATGTTAAACTAAGTAATATAACAATATGTCTCATAGTTTTTATTTTATTCACATTTAACAATATAAATCTGCCACAGGGTGTCCCTGTATACTCCTAACAAAGTAGTATTTGTTTCGCAATTTTTTATTATTATTTTTTTTTTTTGGCTCCGACAGTCGATCTCTCAATTGAATCGTAGTGCTGTATGTTCGTTGAATCAATTTCCTCCGCTGATAAATCAAAAATATTGAGGTATTTTCTTATAAAGTCTGAACTTAAATGATGCCAGAGCTAAAACAATTTTAATTGCTTCTTTTGTGTCTAGAAAAATAAGAGCGAATAAAACTTGGAATCTAGTTGCAAGGATCCCAAAGGCATTTCCCTCTGACAGCATGTATAGGTAGTTAAATCTCCTTTGTTTTACGGGGATTTTTGTTTGAGAATATGATTTCATTATATAGGGAAATGCGCCACTAAAGTATATGGCGATGTGCAGGGCTGCCGATGAAAAATTTAAAAAAACGTTGCAGAAACGTAGATTTACTTGTTAAAGGGGTATTTAAACTTTACTTAAAAGTCGAAGATAGACATATACATAGAAATTCCTCAGAACAATTCTCGGCTATACTGACTATGAGTGAAATATTATTAAAAAAAAGTATCTCCTAGACTAATTAACGGTAGAACTAATTGAGAGAACTTCATAAACGAAACCGAGCGTAAGATTGAATTAAACGTTCCACTGAAAACACCCTTAGAGGAAGAAGTTGATCGTTTCAACGAGGGTGGAGTAACACTCCCTGTCAAATGAAAACCATATCTAATTATGACAGTAAGTTCGCGGCACAGATTCTATAATTGCTAAAGGAAAAGGGGCGAACACTTGCACCGTCTGTGCAATAAACTCGAAGAAACCGTAAGAGATTTTAAGAATCAAAAGATAACTAACCATCTTGAAGGGTAAACCGCGGAAAAGATACAAATTAATAGCTACGGAAAGTCAAGAAGCAAGCACCACCAATAAAGAAAGCCAACGGGGAATAGGCTAAATGCGATAGAGAAAAGGCTGATATAATTGCAACGCAGTTAGAAGAAACTTTCAAACCATTTGACGGTTATCCTAACGCGAATATTAACCGTGTCAAAGACTTTGCAAGCGATAATTGTAGAATCAAATTCGAAACGCTGGCGGAACTTAAACAAGAAGTTGGCAATCTTAAAGACAACAAAGCTCCTGGCTACCATTTAATGACAGGATAAGTGAAAGCATTAGTGAAGCTCCTCTAAATTATAAACATTTCTTTTAGATAGCAATACGTACCAAGGCAATGGAAGTTATTATGGTATTGAAACGTGGAAAAACACCCAACGACAAAAACTCTTATAGACCAATTTCGCTATTGCAGATCATTTCAAATGTGTTCCAAGTTTTTTTTACTAAAGCGACTACAAGCTATAATAGAACAAAAACGCCTAATTCCGGATCACTAATTCGGTTTTAGAAGAAAATATCCTGCAATCGATCAAGTACGCGGAATAAAAGATACGTACAATTGAGAAGCCCCTGAAAGAAAAAAACAAAGGTATGCTCGAGTGTTTTTCTTGACATTGGCACAAAGGATTGGAACACAAGATATGGCAGGTCTTTTCCGGCCCGATATGTAATATCCTAAAATCATATTTTGAAGATAAACTCTTCCATGCTAAGCACGATAACCAATACTCCGTCTTTAAAAAAATGGCGGCTGGGATACCGCAAGGGAGTGTTCTTGGTCCGATTTCATACTTGTTATACATGCGACGTATACCGCATAATACCTACATAATTGGAAGGCACTACCGGAAAGGTGTATTAGACAAGAAAAATAATAGCAACCTCCTAAAAAACTTTTGAATAAAGTGCTATGGGAAATCGTGAACGCACCGTAGTATATTCGAAATGAGATTTAAGAATAGCCTCCGTCGAAGACAAAATCAAGAATTTAGCACAAAAACACCAATGTCGACTTTACGGTCATTTTACAATGCTGTCTTTCAGATTTTGGACAATAGAAATATAGTTCGTCTACTATAAAGGACAAAAACATCTGATTTAGCTTTGTAAAGAGCAACCACCTGTAACTAGCGATACAGCAGGCACTTACATTAGAAAGTCACATGCGAAAAGTCGAAAATATGAAATGAAAACTACTACAATAGATAAGTTGTAGTACTATGTAATTACGGTCGAAGGGTGGTGTCTTTAGTGAGTAAGAATCTCGCACGTGCTGCCGGTTCTCATAGTGCCCCAAGGGAGATTTTCACCAACTCTCTTAAATGATTCATTCAGAACTAAGCCTGCTTGCTTGTTCACACACTAACTGGAGAATTCTGCCAGATTCTGCACAAAAACTTTCAAAATTTACTTCCTGCCAGATAAAATGAAAGACCTACTCTTATTTATCGAAATACTAATATTGCACTTTATATTTGCAATTAGGAAAGTATTGTATTGATAATAGAGACACGTGCATCTTCATTTGACCATCTGCGAATATTTCGAGTGCCAAACATCACACCCTATCGGGGAATACTTCTGATAGAATATTTCAAATAAGTTTGCAGATATTTAGATCCACTTGCGAATAGTTCACTTCTTTTACAGAAATAAATTGAATTAAGACTCTGTATAGATCTCAAACTCGTCTGACATTCTATCCCCATACGGATGCAGTGACATTTAGAGCTACTGTAAGTAGAATAAACAAATTTTTCACACATCAATAGGTCCCTAACATGGAAGTGTCATTTATCTGTCATCGGATTACATAATCTCGTTCCATCCTCCGTATTCCCAGAAGCTTCTTTTAAATCCAACTTGAACAGCATGACATCGAGATAATGGTTTCGATGATGAAAGAAAACCTGAAGATGAATAACGCGAGGACACACTCACATATTACACATCCACGTCAATGGTCTAATGACAAGTGACAAACTCTATCTTCGCAATCAGTTCAGAAACGCTGTGACAGGATCTGAAACATGACAACATCAACGGTACGGCAGCAGCAGCTGTTTCTCAATTCAGTTATCTCATCCATCATCAGTTGAATGATGTCAATCACACGAAGTGTAGGTACTTCTTTTGACGAGAACAAAAAAGGTATTCAAACAGATCCCAGACGATAAGATCTTCAGTGGTATCAAGTCCTTTTCATGTTCCAGCGAAACTAATTTCAGCTATCAACATATCTTTCTATGTGCTCGAGTGGATTTTGCACGGGCTACCCAAGTCCTTTTGTTTGGCGATATAATACCACATTAAAGGATAACGCTTCCGCTTTGACAGACTACAATGAGTTTTGTTATGATCACTTGAACAGGTAGGTGAGGCAATATTCTGTACGAGGAGAATACACATAATAATCAACGGTTTGCCACATGATTATAACTATCTGTCATCTGAGACGGACATTTGCGTGCGCTTTCTTGTTGCAAATCGCGTCTGTGTGTAGATTTTCCCGCGCGAAATGTCCTAGTTTCCCATCCGTCATTCTTTTTCCAACATGTACTCTACACATATGACAGGTTTCTGACAACTCTCTTGATATGTCCTGTCTTCGCTTTCGGGGTTTCGTTCGAAAATGAAATTCAGTCTTGAATAATTTTGACGCCTCCATCCACGCCTCTCAGTGTCTCTGGCAGCACCCTAGTTTACTGGGGGAATACGTTTCCACCCCGTTTCCTGTCGGTGGTATTTGTGCTCGATTTTAAAATTTTTAAGCGTAGAGTGGAAAACATGGGAAACTGGATGAGCGACAGCTACACTGAAAGTTGACACGTTATTTCGTTTCGTGTATCCTTTTTCGCCTGAAACTCGCTCCAAGGAGACATAGCAAGATGGATTGTGGTGGAGATGAAGACAATTTTCATATATGTAAGAAGAAAGAAAAAGGATTCCCAAAGTGGGAATATGTGTTCCACGGAAATTGCACAAAAGCATATTGCAAAGAATTGAGGAAAAAAAGAGAAGTGAAACCTCGAAGGATGAAGGAAACTGAAATGACAGCTACCCCGCTGAAAGCTGTCAGAGAGAACAAAACGTACATTATCGCGCGACATATCATTATTATTATTATTACTTGTCTCGATGCTGTGTTCCTGCTGCTTTCTTCGTGTATCATGTGCGCGCAGGAAAAAAGAAATAATAAATATGGAAAAGTGGGACGAAAAAAACCAATTCAATAAAGCAGACGAAAGAAGTAAAAAATATTATTCGTAGTAGTTGCGCTGAAAAAGACGAGAACGATGAGTGATAGCAAAACGGATGAATGAATGAACGAGGTAGAAGTAGCAGGAGTTGCTTGTCTTCAGTGTTATTGCTGTGTGCGGCACCAGCAAGCAGTCAGTCAATTCTCCTGTCAGAGCTGTGCGATGGCATGTCTCTTGCAAATAAGGACGCTTCCTTTTTTTAATTTTTCCACTGGAGATACTATAGCTGAGGGGATCCTCCTGTATGTGAATGTATTCTCATCCTGTTGACAGGATTTCTTTTGATGTCGTTTACCTGTCAGTCGCTTTTTCAATTTCTATTGTTTGACGTTTTTGGTGTTGGGGAACGACAATGACGACGATGAGGATGACGATGACGTCGACGAATATGAAACGATGTGGTGGTTGATTATCAAGTAACAGAAGTGGTAGCCGTGTTCTTGACATTCTAACTAGCTGTCAGTTATAAAACGGATATTATGTCGAAAGGGATGAAGATCGAGTAAGCGTATCGTTATAATTTCTTTCTTTTAATCAACTAAGTGTTAATTTTTATGAGTTTCATCGACATTAGGTGTTTCAAATTGTCGATATTAAGAAACTATGATGCATATATTTTCGAAAAGGTACCTTGTACTTGAAACATAATTTTTCCCGTACCGTGTATATAAATTTCAAGCTGTTTCTGAGTATGCTATGTACATAATAATGCAGATTTAGATTTAGTAGATCTTACCCACATACTGCTCGATTTTTATGAACTCTGTGGGTTACGTGGGTAAATTGCGTGATCATAGAGCGAAAGATTCTCGAAACCCAAAAAAATATAAAAAAAAAGTTTTCATGAGAAGATTCTGTCGAAAAAAAAATTGCCTTCTAGAACGGAATAAAACAGTAGGACCTAATCATTGGTGCAGAGCACAGCACTGCAAGAGCTAGGCCAGACCTAATATGGGCTGTTAGCTATAAAATGTTGATACTTATTTATTTTTGAGAGGGATCATCTACATTTTAGACCTTTTAAACACCCTTCGGGTAGTGGTTCGAATATACCCGAGGTAAGCATACATTTAGAAAGAGGCGACTGAAATCCATCGTTAGTGTACTTAACTAAAAAAAACAAAAGTGCAAGGAACAAAACAAAAGGAATTAATAACCCAGGTAGCAGTCCAGGTACACTGAAAAATCCACCCTCTTCGGGGGTTGGCTCTACGAATTCTGGGGAGAGCCATTTATTGCGTTTACGTGACCCATTCAGAAAAGTTTCGGAGCACGAATAATGGACTTTAGCGAAATTTAAAAGCTTTAAGAAGGAAAATACTGAACTCTGGGTTAGGCTAAATAATATGGAACTTCTCTGCGAAGAGATCAAAAATGAATTAGAAATACTTAAGGCAGCAAACCGAGCCTCTACGGATACATTGAACCGACTGGATTCTAAAGAAAAAAAGAAGAGCAAAGTATATGGGTATTTTTTTTGGATAGGAAACTAAGCTAAATAGTCAAGAAAGCCACTGACGCAATCTTATCTTGCAAAAAAGCCATTGGGAACAAATGGGGCTTACATCTCGGTTATTAGACCGACCCTTATGTACGGGGTAGTTGTCTGGTGGATTGCCTTGGACAAGGCAATACTGGAGCACTGCGAACGACAACTTCCGCAGCTAAGGACACTCTTTTTCATTTAGTAACCCTCGACATTTATGGCAGGCAAATGTGACAGCTAACTCAGCTATTCGCCTTAAAGCTAATTCACAATGGTCCAAAAAATTATATGGCCACGCCTCCATCTTAAACAAGTTTAATATCTTAAATGAAGGCATTGACTACACCATACCCAAGTTTATACCGACCGACGGTTCAAAAATGAACGACAGGGTGGGTGGTGGTGTCTTCTCTGATAGGCTTAATTTAAACATCTCTTTTCGTCTTTCGACCATTGTTGCGTGTTCAGGTGGAGATAATGGCAATAAGGGAAGTCTTGTCTTGGCTAAAGAAAAACGTGATATCGTCCATTAATATCCGCACCTTTTCAGACAGTCAAGTAGCAATCAAATCCTTGGAATCATCCTCAACAAATTCTTTAACAACTCTAGACTGCCGATCGTCTCTTATAGAGATGGCGGAGCAGTTTAATATTTACCTAATTTGGGTGCAGGGCATAGGGATATTCCAGGGAATTGTAAGCCTGAAAAACTTACCACACATGGAACAACCATACCCATCCTTCCAGGCAAAAGTTTACTGGGTATGCCTATCGCTACATGCAAACTTAAATTAAAGCTGGATGATATTGAAAAGACAAATTCTAGGTGGACAAGGGGTACAACTTCTCTAGCAACAAAACTGATTTGGCCTAAGCCGGATCTGAAACGCTCTAAGAATTTGATTTATCTCAATAGAAAGCATATTAGCGCTTTTATGGGTATCATAACTGGACACTGTCTAATAGGCAACCAAGCAACAAGGCTTGGTGTCTTCTCAAATGATTTCTGTAGAAGCTACATGGACGAGGAGGAGGAAGAGACTATTTTTCACCTTCTTTGCACCTGCCCAGCTCTCTCTAAGTGTGTTGGCTTCTGTTTTTTGCTGACAGCCATCTCAACCTAACCTAACCTCTATCTAAGATATCAATTTGTGGCAGTTTTATTTCACAATGTCTACAAGCAGAAGTTTACCTAGCCATACAATTTAAAACGACGAAATACAGCAAAACATGAAACGTCAAATTTGTTGATGGATAACTTTGTGCACGAAGTGCAAACTGAGGTGGTTGCATAAATGTATGGTAGCTTGCTATCATTTCATATTAGACCAGCTTTGGTATCTTTACTTTCAACAAGCTGCTAGTACCATCAATTTCTGTCTTGGTCTAATCATTCTTTTTTTGCTCATTTATGACAGATAATTAGAAAAACCCAGACATTTTTCTGGCATAGAATCATAAAAGCTTTTGTTTAGCTGTGCAACAATTTGAAGGTTGCTTTTATTAAATTTATTCAATCCGTAATTCATTAATCAATGAATAACAATGAACATTAAAGAGTTTCTACACTTATTTTTTTGCAATCGTACATATTATACTTTCATGATGTTTACGGCATGAAATGGAATAATTCGGAAACGGAACGCGATTACTTACCTCGAATTTTATCTTTCCCTCATGAGTACCCACTCTCTTCTTTAAACATTTTTCTTACCCACAAACTCTTCATCACTAACTCTCAAAAATTTATATGTAATCAGAATCACCGTCATGGAAAAAGAGTGCGCTCAACATTCTGACAATCTGCATTAACATCAACAACAAAAGTCACATCTACTGTCCACTGGGCCGTTCCATACTAGAATGCTTGCGTCAATTGTCGTATTTTTAGGGAAGACGTAAAGGCAATGAAAATATAGTCATATCAATATTTTTCATACGACTTCCCTAAAAAACCGGTTCGGCAACTGAATTATACTCGTGTGGAAATGCCTATTCTGATAAGCACTTGAAAAGCACATAATTGCATAATAATAATAATGAGCAATTACCCTATAATCTGCAAAAAGTCAATTTGGAAAGTTCACCTCATTTCGAGTCTCGAAGATGGAGTAAGAGCAGCCGTTGTCCGAGTGGTTCGGTAGCGAAATTACAATCAAACTTAGATTTTTCGCTGACAGTTTAGTGCATTTTTACTAGTTCATCTGTTATTTCTGGTAATGAATTGACTAAATTTTGTGTTTTTTAGAGTAAACTTAACATTAGATAATTTTTGTACTCAGTTTATCAACTCTCCACGAACGTAGAGAACTCCACCTCATGCTACTATACTGATCGCCTGAACTAATTCTTTTGTTCTTCAAAGTTCGAATTGAGAAATGTGCAGGATCCGTTCCGCCAATTTGCGTGAAAATAGAGTCTAAAGTAAGCTTTATTTCCTCAAAATAGTTTTATTGTACTTTCACACTATTTTGAGGATAATTACTCGTTTATGCAAACAATCAGCTCTAGTTTTTCTATTTTTCTTTGCCGTAAAAAAGTTTTGAATGTCGCGAAATTTCTCAGGTGTCGCCATAATTGCAATTTGTGAAAATCCTGGGCTTTGGTCTCCTCGCTTTGTCTAATTTAATTGCATTATAATGAAATTTGTTCATTCATTTTTATTTTTGAACTAAAATGAAGTAATCCTCAAGCAATATTTTCTTTGGTCCAGCCGTAGCAGTAAAAAGCGGAAAAAGTCAAGAATCAAGGTATATTTGTTAAAATTTACTTTTAAAGCATATATAAACCCATAATATAATATAATAATCTACCATATATTGCATTGTGTATATTTTTAACTCAAAATGTAGCAGGTTTTTTTTTTTTTTTAATTTGTTGCGAAGCTAGGTACGATGTGAATGTGAAGTATTTGTTTCCGTTTCCGTTTACTGGTGTCTCAGATCACCAGTAAACCATTCACTTTTCCTCCGATTTGCGTTCCGCCTGCATGTTACTACAACTTTCTTTTATATTTTTGTATCTTGAAACTTTTTTCTTAGATTTAGGTGACCTCGTCTGCTTCCTGCATTGATTCTGGTTGGATCTTGGACATCTTCGTTTCCTGCTCTCAGTTGAGTTAGGTCATTTTAGCTGCCTGCACCTGTGTATAGACACGCTTAGACCAAAGGGGGCCCATTGCGATACCACGGGATCTATTGATATTCTAACTATCTGCAGGGCCTGCCGGAGCTTCCTCCCTCTCCTCCTCTTCGTGCCTGCAGCTGATGCAGAATTCGTTTGAAAAGAGGTCGAGCCTTTTTTCACGTAGTCGTATAGGACAGTGTCTTGTGAGGACACCTATGACGGTGGTGATCTGCGATAATTTTAGAAAAGCAATCTATTAGAGCGCTTTTAACCTAGCTTACGGCAGATTTGTCTAGAGACTTGATACGTCACGAGAGTCTCCCATCTATGGTTGGATTTCCTGACTGTATCCATCATGAGTAAGCGTTTGCAGGTGGCGAGAGGCGTACTTAAATTTAGCTATTTCGTCAGATTTCTGAGGGTGGGGGTGGCCTTTTCGGGAGAGTTTGTCAGTTTTACAGTTTCCCTCAATGATTGTAGTCATTGTAGTAGTTCTATTATGCCCCCCCCCCCGACTTGGAGCTCAAGTCGATGATATACTCGACGACTTAGAGCACCTCCTCCAGTCCAATTGCATTGATGAACCGGAGTATCTTGAGTGGATCCAACGATCTTCTTCTGATAGTTGGTAGGCATCCAGGTGGTTCCTTCTTTTGTGGATCAAAGTTCCACATTCTTTAAGTAAATGCTCTGGGGTTTCCTCAACGTCCCCGCAGAATCTGCAGTTTTCGTTTTGCTCTATACCCAGTTTCCTGAGAAGATCCTTCGGCCTACAATGATCCGTCAGGAAGCCTGTTAGAATGCGGAGCCGGTTTTTTTTTTTTTATTGATGTTGATACAGACCTTACTTCTTTTCCGGTTGTAGATCCCGAGAATTTGTTTGGCCTGTCTTAGCTTCGGGAGTTTCTTCCAAAGTTTGGCTCTCCTGTGGTTTTCTTCTCTTCTTAGTTCTACCCGTACGTTGTGCGGTCCCAGCCCGCTGAATTGTTCTGGTCCGACGAAGGCGGTCTCAGATCCCCCTCTTGCTAGTTCATCAGATGCTTCATTACCCTCTACTTCCACGTGACCCGGTACACAGTAGAGGGTGATTCTGTTCTGGTTTGAGTTTTGACTTGATTTCATGCGATATTTATATTATGGTGTTTGTTTGATTTGGTACTTCTCTGATTCATTGGTACATTCTCTTTTACTACTTAGCCTTGAGTTGAATTACCTCGCGAGCAGTATCTTTTTACCATATCATCTCTGGGCGAGTCCAAAACAGGGATTAATTTGAAAAGTATTTCTCGCTCGTGCGATGTATTTACCTTTCCCGACTCCCTCTTTAATTATTCTTAGTATGGTTTCTTTGGCAATTTTTTCTAGCACTAGGTGAAACCAATGTGAGTCCCAATATTACTTCTAGTGCCGCTATGGGACAGGTTCTCATAGCCCCTGTAATGTATACGCAAGTCAGCCTTTGTACTTTACTAAGGATTTTCCTGGTCGTGCTCAGTCTGGTTCTTCTGGCCCATGCCACATACTGCTCCGTGCGTTATAATAGACATGGCCATCATAGTGTACATCCATCTTAGTGCTGCTGGGTTGCATCCCCAGGATTTACCTGAGATGTTTCTGCACACCAGCTCGAGTTGCTTTGGCTAACACAGCATTTTCGTGTTTTTTCCAGAGATGTTTGCTATCTAGTGTTATACCTAGATACTTGACCTGTTGTTGTGGGTTGACTCTGATTTTAACTGCCTTTTCCTTGTGAAAGGTACTATTGTGGTCTTGATCGGGTTTATGTTTAGCCCTACAGTTAAGCACCACTCTCGTGTGACTCTTAGTCCCCTTTGTATTATCTCATTATGTTTCTTCAAATTTACCTTTCGCAATGATACATATGTCGTCGGCTTATCCTTGACAATTTATACCGATATTAGTTAGCATTTGCAGTAGCTCATCTACCACAAGGCTGCAGATTAGTGGATGAGAGAAACCTTCCTTGTGTACGGCATCTAGTTGTGTTTATTGTGGTTTCTTGTCCCAATACAATTTAGCATCTCTCACATCCAGTTAGATGTCGTTTGGTTTACTCCTTTCCTTTCGAGGGCTCTCTTGATTGAGTCATGAGATGTATTGTCGAAAGCACCTTCGATGTCTATGGTCGTTACTATGCAGTCTTTGGCGTCTTGAACTATACTCGTACTTGTTAATTGGTACCATCTAGGAAGAAGTGAACTGAACCGATATCATTACGGATTGGAATTGATGCATGGAAGTTACTCATACAATCAAATCTCAGTTTTAGTGAAGTGTACAAGTAGTAGGAGTTTTTTTATGTTTTTTTTTTATAATTTGCACGTGTGAAAGGGGTTATGAATACCCTTATACTAATTTTAGGACACGGGCGGTTTGAGGAAAAGGGAAGAGACAGAGAGAAAGACAGATTGGTGTAGTGGTGGCTGTCCAGATAACTGGGGAGCTTGTTTGTTTTTGCTTTTGTCGTTGCTCATGATTCACAGTATTTTTTTCCGTCCTCCTGATGTCATCATCACGATCAAGTTGCATATCAGCCATATAACTGCCCTACTGCCAGTGTTATGCCTTCGCAGTAGAGTTGACGTAAGCTTTCGCAATTGATCGACTTTTTATTTATTTCATGCGAAATAAATAAATTATTGACATCAGGATTCGAACCATGAACCTGTAGCGTGACAAGCGATGATGTTACCACTACACCACGGTCTAGAAACAACAGATGAAGTGGTTCTTAGTAGGGGTGACAACAATTACCGTTTTTTTTTATAACCGGTTAATCGGCGTCTGTTAATTGATTAACAACCTCATTTACTTGAAGACTGTCATAACTCAAAAAGCGCGATTTTGCAGAAAACGCGCGTTTTTTTGAGTTATGACCGTCTTCAAGTAAATGAGCGATATAAATTATTTTTCAGTATGTTATGCACCTACCTGTTCTCAATACAATACGAGTTTGAGTTTGGTTATGATTTCTGTTATATTCTTGTAACTAATTATCAATTGTAGGGCGTTTGAATCTAATAGTGTAGCGATATTTTTCGTTTTTTCTTTGAATTTGTAGGTAACGCAAAGTAGTTGCTGAATTTATCGCAGTATATTTCTGCGCCTGCTCCGATACTGTTTCTGAATAATGATCCGTCGATATAAATTCGAAGCCAGAGATTTCCTGGGAATTTTTCATCTGTGGTTACTAATGCGATTTGCCTTGCTGTCTCTCTTGATGAATTTATTCTTATAAATGGTATTATTAGGTCAGTTTCTACCTGCATATATGTATATGAAATCTAACTGGTTGGTAGGTGGTTGAATGGTATCGATCCTCGCTGTTTAATAAGTCCATTGTTCCTCCCCATTTACACCCCGCTATCCTTTTGAGGATACACTGAAAATCGGTTATAACGAACTCGAAGGGACTGAGAAATTAGTTCGTAATATCCGATATTTCGTTAAAACCGATCTTTGGTTTTCAATATTTTAAATGTGTATGTACATCTACATAATACCAAAAATAGATGTGAAACTGTAATTGAATTAATCAAAATAACGTTTGTTTATTATTTATTTATTGTTTATTAAAGTAATCCGTAATTTTTTGCTGTTTACATTTTTTTTTTTTAAATTCATTTTCAATTTTCAACTCCATTTTAGACAGAAAATCTTTGTATGAATTATCAAAAATGTCATTTAACAAAACGTACTCCTGCAATTTATTCACTGCGGAAAGTGCATCTCCGATTGTTGGTGTCAAAATCTCATTTTCTGTAAGAAATAATCATGTTTTTAGTGCTCCGAAAAATCTTAATTTCTGTGAATAAGAATTTGTTACCTTCCCCGCTGTCATCATTCTCCAAATTTACATCTACATTCTGTACCGATTCCAAGATTTGTTCGTCTGTCAAACGTTCCGAAGTTACAATATAATCATCGACATCTAGAATGTTATTCAATGAGTGGACATGCCTTATCTAATGTTGTAAAAGCAGTTCGTCCTCTTCGTCAAAAGCTTCTGCTCGATTAGCTAATTCAAGTGAGACAAACCCAGCATGTCTGTAACAATTTGCTATTGTTGCTACTGAGACCATTTCCCAAGCCCTGGAAACTAATAGAATCGCATCTAACAAACTTATACTATGCTGGTCAACACCATCCTCCATTTTTTTTGATAATGTTTAGCACTTGAAGCTTTCTGTATTGTTTCTTTAAGGATTTTATTATGCCTTGGTCCATTGGCTGTAGGGCAGCCGTTGTGTTCGGCGGTAAGAACATCAGCTGATGAAAGAGAGCCCATTAAGCATTGGATGCGCAGGACAATTATCGACCAGTAGTAATATTTTACGATTTTTCTTTTTCAGGTCTTTATCCCAATTTCTTACAAATTTTTCAAAAATTTCCGAAGTCATCCAGGCCCTTTTATTATTTTCGTATAGTACTGGAAGCACTTTCACATCTTTTACCAATAACGAGCAGTTTTTTTTTTTCTCAGGTCCAGTCATATTAGCTCCAACCAAAACACTAATTCTATCTTTGGGCATCTTACCGCCAACACACTTTTCCCCTTTAAATTTTAACGCCCTATTTGGTACCAATTTGTAAAATAATCCAGTTTCGTCAATGTTAAAAATATTTTCATCGGAGTAATCTTCGCGAAGTTTCGGCCAGACAACACGTAACCAATCATTGACGATTTCTTAGGAAACGTTCCCTGCTTCACCGCTTACCTTTCCACCAACAATATCATGTCGCCTTCGAAAGCGCTGAATCCAGGCTGGTGAGCAGATAAAATCGGGTTTTCCTAATCGCTTTGCAAATTCCTCCGCCTTACTGTGCAATATTAGTCCACTAATTGGAACATTTGCACTTCTTTGGGCTTTGAACCAACTAAGCAAAGCGGCTTCGATGTCCGGATGATGACTGGATCGAACTTTTTTTGCTTTCAAATGGGAACTCTCAAAATTTGTTTTGATTTTAGCTTTGTCCTTTAAAATCGTCGATATGGTTGACGGCGACACAGAATATTCAGCTGCGAATGCTTTATTAGATTCCTTCCTTCTCTTCTATGCAGAAAATGTTTTGAACACATAATTATAGATTAAAACACAATAGCACAGTAGAATTTAGCTCTCTTTCGGCAAATGTTCACCAATAAATAACGAAAATTCCTAGCAACGAAATGAGAAAAAAAGAAACTGCACTAAACGGGGAATCCCCAAAAATAAGATACATAATTTAAAATACATGTTATGAGAAAACTCAAAGCCTACTATGTTTACCTTTTTTTTTTTACTAAGTTCGTTATATGCGATAATTCGTTTTATTTTTAGTGCTAATACATTCGTTATACGCGATTTCGTTAAAAGCGATGTGTCGTTAATGTAATTTATACGTATGTCAGTGGGTACTTTGAGATTGGTTCGTAATAGCCGATATTTCGCTATAACCGATATCGTTATAAGCGATTTTCACTGTATTTGATTTTTGTCGCGTTTTAGCTTGTATTTCCTTTCTAGTCATTCATATTTAATTTGGTGTCTAAGGAGATTTCTCAGTACGTGGTGTTGTATTTTCTTCCTATTACATTGTTTTTGTTTTTTATTTTATTTAATTATAAAATCATGTTGGATCGACTTCTTGCTTATATATTTGTTACTTAATGAGTTCAAATAGATAAATGGTCATAAAAAGATTAAGATTTTTTTTTTAAAAACTGAAAAATACGTTTTAAAGATTTAATTTTTTTTTTATTATGTCCTTGAAGAATTATTTATGAGTGTGATTGAATGTTTTAAAGAATTTATGATAATTTAAATTAAGAAATGATTTTTTGTGAAAAAGAGTCAAGACAACATAATTTTTATTGTGAGAGAGATTTCATAAAGGAATTGATAAAAATTGTTTTCTTTATATTGTTTTTGCTTTACACATAGATTTTGGAAGCTGAATACATAAAAACACAGTTAGTCACTTTCATATGCATCGTTAAACACTTCTTCATCAGATCTACAGATAATAACGAAAGCACTTATAGGAGTGTGACGCAAACTGGCAATAAAAGGATCCGAAGAAATTAAGAGTCGATTGAAAAGATCTCTGTTTGTGTCCATTATCGATGTTTTCCTAGTGAACATCTCTTTGAATTTTCTCGTGTCCTTATTCCTTGCCTCTTGAGCTTCCTCTGACAGATGTCCTATAGGCAGTATGCAAGACCTTATAATATCTTTTTCATGAAAAAGGATTTTATGGACACTAACTGGCATAATATACTATGGGTATTCGTTTAGATATAAATTTCTTGTTTCAACAATAAAGCTTTCAAAGGCATCTTCATTAATAGCATAACCACTACCCAAAGTTTCCAAAATAATATGAAACCGTTTAATCAATTGCTTATTAACTCCAGTGATTTCAGAACTTTTTTCTGCTGCTCGGAAGAACCGCCTAGCAGTATTACCGTCATTTGTATTACCTGCTTGTTGTGTTGGCATGTCCACAAGCAAACCCATCTCATTGCGTAATCTCAGCTGAATATTTTTTTTTACTTCAGCCACTTTAGCTTTATTTTCCGTTCCTCGTGCTTGCCAGGTCATGATAGGAAGCTTATATGCTATGTGCAATATACACTCCATAAAACGAATCCATGAATGAAGTGGAGACATTCCAAAGGTTAAAGATCTTTTATCGACAACTTTGTTTAAAATCATAGATGGTTTATTTAACTCACTTGGTTTTGCTCCAAATATAAAGCACGTTTGAGAAGAATTAGTCAATGATGAAAGTGCAGTACAAATTTTACCGTCTATCATAGTAAGCATGAAGGTAGGCTCAACAAGGAAATTTTGCTCGCTATTCGTGATAATTGTTGGAGACAAATTTTTATTTTCTTGCTCGATTAAATTAACTTCCTGAGAAATTAACTCGGTGGACTGTTTGGCAAACACAAACTTGATTGGACGGCAATATCTTGTAGAAGAATGAGCTGGATTTTTCCATACAATCCTTTTTACTGAGGGAGAACTTAAATTCATTTGAATGGGAACCATTGAAATACTAAATAAACTTTCATCTGTATGGCCCTCCGATGAAAATTTCTGTTTATATTGCTTTTGCTGAGCTCCATCGCATCCCCCCGTCTTATCAAAATACTAAGACAATTTTCACCAGTTTTAAGCTCATCTAAATCGAGTAAAACCTCTTTTTGAGCCAAACAAAGGCTTTCTATAGTATGATTAACCAAAGACTGGAGTTGACTCTTTACATGTACTTCGGTGATTTCAATTTCCGTTGGATAGCAATTTTTCTTTGCTTTTTGAACCCTAGTATAGGAGGGAAAAAGATCCTTGCATTTTGCATTGACTTTTTGCCGTTTAACATCATATTGATGTTTCGACAAATTAGCATCAATCATTAACGATAATGCTTCGTCAGAAGAAAGAGCCGGTGAAGACACAGACTCAGAGCTAAATCTTTTCAAAAGTCTTTTCACTTCCGATAGATCTTTAACGAGTTTGGCTGAATCTCGTTTTCCCATTTTGCGAAGCACCATCTCGCTAGCTTTAACTATTTCCTGTTGGTCGGTTGAATATACAAGACTTTGTACCTTTGGTTTTTTTGATTTTTCACTGCACTCATCAAAGCTTTTAGGTTTTCTTCCAGCTCTTTTTACAATGGCTTCTATGTCTGTGATTTCAGGCAACACATATGGTTCATCAAGCCAGATTGAATTTGATGTTAAAAAGCGGGTGTGATGCCTTCCACTTTTCTCGCATTTTTCGCTTAGCTTGAAGCATAAGATATTAATATTTACTTTTAGTTTTTTTTTCACATTTTCTGATATATCTTGAAGACCATATCTGTCCATTATTAATGCCAAAACCACGTCTTTGCGATGCATCTTGGCAGTTTCTTCCCAAGTTTCAAAAATTTCCTTTCGCGACAGATGGGCAGTCATTCTGGAAAAGTGAAAAAAATTGTATGGCGGTCGCAAAAACGCGCAAGATGTTTTTGGTTTACCTTAATGAGAACACTCTACAGAATAATATAAATGTAGTTTCAGACCGGAATTATGCGGAATAATTAACTTTAACTGTACTTGAAAAACAACAATTTTTTATTTTTGTCACTTTTTGACCTTACAGAATTTTTTTTTTTTAATAGTTGCAATGGAAATTAATAAATAAAAATTATAATACTTTACCTCCAAATTGATTTTAATAATAATAAAAAAAAATGTTAACTATAAAATCACCCTAGCGTTTTAAATAATCAACCAAACTTTCACAAAATATACGCTATTCGCTGTTATCTCCATGCATCTGTTGACAACAACTAACTTTCAAGCTTAGTTTTTCCTAATCAGAGAAAAAAACAAAAAAACGAAACATGAACTACAGTTACCTATTGTATTGAGAAGCTTAGTACAAGTTTTAAAGTCAAGTGGCTAAGCTTTAATTTTTCAATTTTGTCCAGCTAGATTGGCGATTTACCACACTGTGCGTCGGTCTGTATGTGTTTTAATGAAAAGATCTGGTATGTTGTTTTGCTTGTTTTGATTGCCATGTTGTTTTCTTCCGCCCAAGTTATTAATTGGTCCGTAGTTTCCAATAGTTTCGTTTTGAATATTTGCGTCGTGTCCCTCTTGTTATCTGCCTCTGGCCATATGACCTCGTCGTCAGCGTAGATGGCTATGTTAATGCCTATGTAAAAATAACATATTCAATGGAACTCATAACATCTTACCTTACCTTAGTATATAATATTGCATATTGGCGAATTGCGGGTGAAATTTTGAATGGGAGGAATGCAACTGGATATTTCGCTACGAGACATTTTTACGATGTTCAAGTGAATTTATGGATAGAATGTGCAGAACGGTCTTAGGTGCACCAGAACAGATGTGGGCTTTATATTCCAGCTTTGGATGAATGAATGCCTTATAAATTGAGGCCAGATCAGACGGGGTAAGATATTTCTTCCATCGTTTAAGCAATCCTAATTATTTTGCAACATTTTTGGCGACGTCGAATATGTAAAACGAAAGGGCTGATGAATTGGCGAGGCAGGGATCTGCCCTTGACTGCTCCCGTGCGGAGGATGTCAACATTACGTTAGGGGACCTTAAGGGTAGAATCTTTGCTCATTTCCTTGCAGATGCTGGTAATAGATGGCGAGGGTTGCAGAACTGTGTCATATCCATGCAGATGTGGCCCAAGTATAACTGGCGCAGAACACTAGAGCTATTAAACAGAAACCGGGCAGATATTGCTAGAGTTCTGGCAATTAGCACTGGCCATTGGCCCATAGGGGTCCACGCAGCCAGACTGGGCATTACTTTTAATGCACTTTGTCGTAGCTGCAATGTGGCCAACGAGCCTGAAACAATCCTTCACTTCCTTTGTAAGTGTCCGGCCCTTAGTAGGGTCAGACACCGTATACTTGGCAGACACCTTTTTGATAATATTAGTGAGTTAGCGGAGACAAGCATCGAGGACATCATCAGTTTCCTCAATGCCACGGGGTGGCTTTAAATAATCTTTTCTCTCCGTTCCCACAAGTCCAACGTCAGTTTCTACAACAATTTAGGTCACTTGACTTGTGGTATTAAAACGGCGCCTATGCGCTAATTATGTTTCAGCATAGCATGCTGTCACAACCACACCTACCTACTTACCGAAGTGCAAGGACGTGAATTAGGAAAAGAATATGGAAAACTGAGGGTACTGTCATCAACGAAGGAATGGATTGGATTATAAGTCGCAGACAAGAGATCATTTATAAAAATAAGAAAGAGAGTCGGAGACAAAACAGAGCCTTTTTATGGTGAATTGCAGACTTGAAGCCGCCCAAGATAATTTCTATTGAACTCCCCGAAAGTTAATTTCTAAGCCATTAAAGAAGAGAATGATGACAAACTCTGCCAAATGCCTTTGAAATATCAAGCGCATCGATCTTAGTTTCGCCGAAGTGATGAGGAGATTGGTTCCACTTCTCGGTGAGATACGAATATCCCATCAAATCACCAGTGGCTCTGTTGCTACGAAAACCATACTGACAATTTATCAGCGTTTCCATGACCTTGGAAAGAAGGGACGTAAGTGCAATTTTGTTAATTCATCTGCAGATATGTTGATTAACTCCGGTTCTTAATAGCTCATTAACAACTGCATCGTGAGTCACATCGTGAGTGTCAAGAAAAGCACAAACTGTGTATTCTTTGTAGTACAATGAAGTCTCAATTGTTCGTGTTACCACATGTAGTGCTGTCTCAGTATAATTTGAGTTTCTGATAGGCATGCTGTGCAGTTAAAAGAAAATTTATAGGAATAGACTCTTATGTAAGAATGTAGAATTCGTTTCATTGTTTTACGAAGAAATGAAGTCAAGCTTAATGGTCTATACTCGTAGTCCTTAGCATTCATGTGACTGGTTTTTACACCTTTTGGATTACAAAAACAACCCGCGAGATTCGCTAGGATTTTTGTGTTCTATAAACCTTTAAAATATTTAGGCTTTCTAGAATTATTTCCACCATGTTTTGCAGCGTCGCAGGACATATGCCATCTGGTCCTGGTGTTATGTATGAACTAAAAGAATGGATAGCCCATTTAATTTTATTATTGGCAAATACCTATATATTAGGAATTTCTTCCTGGATACCTGCTGTATCTTCTTATAAATTTAAATTAGGACTTTCACTACAACCCTGGAAGTGGTTATTTAGCAATAACTCTACTGTTTCCTCTGCACATGATGTTCAATTTCTGTTTTCTTTTTGTACGTACAAGGGTGCTATTTCCTTTTTGATAAGAATTTTCCTCAGTCGTGTCGTGTCCTGCCACAGAAGACTATCCATCCTTTCCTCTTATATGTTTTTAATAGTTTCTTGTAACTTTTAAGTTCAGTCCTTTAGGATTCGCAGTCTTGTTTTGAGTTGTACTTTTTAGCTGTTTTGAAAAGTATTTGCATTTTCTTGCACTCCTCCGATAGATCCTTAAGCCACCACAGATTAATGGGGTAGATAATGTGAAAGACTTTCAGAAGTTCTGACGATAGTCTTTCGTTTGTCTTTTCCATTTGATTTGCGTTTTCTAAAATGATACAATTCGAGTGTACTTCGTCCAATCTATTTTTTTTTCAGGATTTCTAAATGATTTTACAGACAGCTTTGTATAGAAATGTACTTTGAAACTAACGTATCTGTGATCGCAGAATGATGCTGAATCATTGAATGAAGTATCATTTACCAAATAGAGAGTTATGTCTAGATCATTTTCATTATTAGGGCCCACAAAAGTATGTAGACTTAGTGCCCCTATTTGCAATGTTTAAATTAGTGTTACTCACCTCCAATATTGGTGTCGCTGCTCCTCCCTGTTGGATTATGTGCATTAAAATCAGCTCCTAAGATTAGGTTTATTTTGTTCGTTTTAGCCTCTTCCACTAGATATTGTAATTCAGCTGGGGGCAATTGTTTTTCATGAGCCATGCAAGTAGACGTTATTAGAATTATTCTTACTCTTTCACAAAATGCTAACATACCCCACAAATTCTTAAGAAAAAAAAGTGTGCGTAGTGTAAAGTTACGCATATTTTTTTCTTAAAAATTTGTCGGGGTGTCTTATCGCACGCTTCTTACCTTCTAACGTGCGCGTGGTAGTTAAAGTAATGTAACGCCAGCCCTTTAATATTGCCGCTATGATTGTAAGAAGCCTAATCAAGACGGCTGATGCTGCGGTACTGTGGTGGAGATTTATTTGTAGGAATTTCATTGGATTCTGGATTTAAAATAACGACGGCATTCAGCACATCTGTGTCCTCTACATTAGATCCATCTGTGAACTATAGACATTCATCAGCGAATGTCTGTATTGATATGTTTGTAGTTGTATCGATTAGTGAGTCTATTCCTAGGTCTTCCTCAACCTTGTTTGCGTCAAGTGTGTTGGCATTGTCGTCCATAGCGCTTCTCTTTTTCAAGCATATGAATAATAATAACGCGCGAACTTGGTACTTACTTTACTTTTCTTTAGATGAACGGCGGGATGATGAGGGTCTTATATAAAGTTATTCGTGAGAGGGCTTTGCTATTCAAATGCCTTCTTAGCCCAAAGAAACATCGGTTGACAGGAGTGATTCTTCGCTTGATCTCTGCGCTGGTGTCATTGTTTGAATTTACAGCGGAGCCTTGATAGACAAAGTCCTTAACTATCTCAAAGTGACATTCTTTCCAAGTCGCCGATGTTGATTGTCGTTCCTTAATAACAGGTTATAATTTGTTTTGCCCTCGTTAACCGATTAAGGTGATGAGTATCGATTTGGAGTTCTTGATGAGCGATGTTGAGGAGACTAGTACCTCTGTAGTTGTCGCAATTCAGAGGGTCTTTTTCTTCAGGATCAGGTGACCGATGCTGATGTTCCATTCAGCGGGCATACTTTCACCCGACCATATCTTGCAAATGAGTTAATATATACTCCGTATCAAATCATCCCCAGCTGGTTTAAATAGCTCGGTAGTTAGACCGTCTGCTCCACCAGCCTTGTCAGATTTAATCTTAAGGTCGGGTGGACGAAATTGTTGATTATTATCGCCCGGGTAGAATGAAGCATTCTGCCTGATAGCAAAGTTTTAGTCGTCAAACTACTAGATTCCCTTCTTCATACCTACAGGCTTTTGATCGGGCTTTGTAGCCTTGGCATGCTCCTTTTTACCTTCTCCATTGACCCTATCTTACGTTTTTCTTATACTTTCTTCTTCTTTCTCAGAATCTGATATTCTTCCCTTCTCTTTCGGTTGTACATGTCGTAAGCTTCTCTCATCACCAGCAGCGTCGCTTTATAAGCCTCTTACTTTGCTGCGTGTGCTTGGCGGCATTCTTCATCAAACAAGGGGTTTCTCTGTGGGGGGGACGAGACACCCATCACATCAGATTCGCAGTTCTTGATTGTTTGCTGGTACCATTGCTCACCTGCTGGCGATTGTAGACGTTGGATGTTTAATTATCTTACAGTACTTCTTTGGTGTTGTGATGTTTGGGATATACGTATACGTATCTTATCAGCAACGAGGCAGTGGTCTAAGTCAATGTTAGCTACTCGGAAGTTGCGAATATCCAAAACGACGTGATGAATTTGTGCGGGAATCGTGTGCTAGGTTCACTGATGCTTCGCGCCGCCACAAAGTGGATTAGCATAAGTTCGTTTTCGGAGGTGTTGTCATGCAAGATTCTGTCATGCTTTCCCAAGATTCCGTCCTTTCCAATTTTTGTGTTAAAATCGGCAAGCACGATTTTGACGTCATAATATCCTTTATATCCTCTATCCTCTGTGATGATTTTCTTGAATTTTGACTTAATGCGAATTGTCATCTGGCGGCCGCTTACATGCCTAAAGCTCAAGACTTTTTGCCTAAGTCTGCCTCTGACGACAAATCCGCGTCCAAAACAGCGCTGCTTCTGCTTCTTGTGCCAGTCACCATAGTAGATGTCACAAGTTTTCATCCGCTTTTTGCTCGGCCCATCTCACCGCACTTCTTAGATGGCGGTGATGGGCCGGTCATGGTGGTGATGTCCGCAATCTAGGGCTTCCGCTTATTGCTCGGCTGCGGGTGGCTTGTTAAGGGTCCGAACATTTCACGTGCAGATCATAAGGTCTTTGTCTTCATTTCGTTGACGAAGTTCGTCAACAGTAAAATCATCGTTATCTGAAGCTTGTTGTTTGTTTGTAATTAGCTTGTTTTTTCAAGGTAGGGCAGTTACTCCGCACAACCTCCAACCTGGAGGACCAGATCCTTAGTTAAGACCCCTAGGACAGGGGGTTAGATATTCCGATGGTAATAACCCATTACGAGCGCTTGTAAATAGTAAATACAATAGTTTGTCCTAACTTGTCCTATAGATTCATAGTTCTCTGCCGTAATTATAGTGCAAATATTCTCTTTTTAAACGTGTGGTTTGATTTGGTTTGGTCCCATCTTCCAGTTCCTTTCTTCCCTGCACATTCCATGCCAATAACTCAGCACAATAAAACCTGAAAGCGAATTAAAAAAGAAAACAAGACAAAAAATAGTTATGATTTGTTTCACCCAATAAATCATCAGATTTGCGGTTATTTATTGCAGATGTATTGAAAGTGTTTGCGACTGCCGCCGCGCTTCTCACTCGCTGATGCTTCTTCTTCCTTGGTTGGCTTTGTTCATGCCATGCCAATGCAAGACTGCCGCCGCCGCTCATTACCATGAGAAAGAGTCAAGACGAACCAACCAAGACGCCGAAAGCAACCGCCACACAATAGTTTTAGTGTCGTTGTAAATCATTTTCGCAAAGTAGAAAAAAAAGAAATAAAAGAAACGTTTCCTTTACTCCTTAGCTTCCAATCCTAAGGATCTGTGCGCGGCATAGTGGTATTAATTTTCGGTGTATTGTGATTTTACTGAGTTATTGCATATGAGGATTCCCGAAGTCGAACCCCCAACCACGGTAACAAGGAATCGTGATGAGGATTTATGACCCTCTAACCGCGAAGTAAGATCGTGCTGTTGCATTGCGCTAGCGGAATTAGGTAGCTTTAGGGGTCATATCCAGCCACGGCGCGGCGTGCAATATTATTGTTTGTTCCTTTAATTGGGAATCCTTGCAGCGGAAAAGACTAAAATTTATGTATCCCTACAGACATACAGATCCTTCATGTGTATCCTCTGTTCAAGTGTCCACATGTCCATAGCACGCAACAGAATCTCAAATTACCCGGACAAATCGAGACAATTTTCACAATGTCCCAGGCGTCATTTGTGCGTTTCAGTGATGTCAGCATCTCCTGTTGTACGCCCACGACGATTGGATGGTAGACTGTGTTGTGCATGTGACCACCTTGTCCAGATGTACATATCGAGAGTGGAGAGTATCATGTAGGTGACATAAATGGACAGTGGACAGCACTCGTGTCCATATCCTGGTTGCTTCTTGCTCTATGGTCGGCTCCTTCGACATGCAACATGCTCTGCCACATGATAATGGTAAATTTTATGACATCTCATTTTGATTTATCGTCGTCTATCGGTATATGTACGAGTATGTACGTGCAGGTTCTCCTATTCTTGCACCTACTCCGCTCTCTTTTATTTCTTTACTGCTTTCAGGGTCGACGTCATCAATGTCATACACTTGTGCTGCACCCGGACTAGAGGCAGCATATTACAATTGCACTTTAGGATAAGATTTGGAGTGAAGAGTCGGGTCTCATGTCATGTCACGTTGAAACAGCCTTCAACATGTTGACCAACTGCTGGTCACTCAGTCGATGATGTTGGGAGCGGTGACTCGCCCCATCTGACGATGAAAGGACAAGTATTCATTTGGCATGTGTGTGCATGTGTGGACAGACTAGAAAAGATGGCTAGACCATCATTTATCTTCTTTGATGGATGACATGTCTCTCGGTGTGGATGATGAATCTCTGCTGGCCAAAAGGGCTGCCGTTGACAACAACGAAGGATTGTCAGCTGGGCTGACCAAAGCAAAGTTAAATCATTTACTCTCTGTCTGTATCTGCCTCACTGCGGGACTGTATCCAGGTGACTTTAATGAAAATTAATGATGACATTGGCCAACGAATTAGTGAGTTGCGATGAGGGATGACAGTGAAAACAAAGAAAAAACTGTAATCAGAGGGTCGATGTTGGTCTACATCTCTCTGCTGCTCAGGGGTGCTCTATTAACGAAATGATGGATTGCGGCGTGGGTTACTTTTAGGAATTAATTTGTGTGTGCGTGTGGTGTGTGGTAACAAATATGGGTCGCCGCAATGTGTTTAATTTTCATTAGGATATGACAAAACAAATGAGCAACATGCGGCGTTATCATCAATCATCTGGCTTTTCTTTTTTCGAGATAAGTTGAAGGATGAGGATATGTGCGCGTGGAAAGGTTTGTCACTTTTTCTCCATTGTCTGGTTCGTAAGCTCGAGATTAGGCTGGCAATTAGTGTGTGATATGTATTGGATGATGACAGTGATGTGACAACCTTGATGGGGTGTTTTTATTATTTGAGGTTTCTTTCGAGAGAAATTTTCGTTTAACGATAATGAACCTGAGGGACTATTATTTAGACAAAACAAAGATTTATTTAAAATATATCAGCCGTTCTTGGCGCGTGAACGGACGTGCTAGAAAGCAATTCGTTTCTGTGGTTTATTTACGGTACTCTGAAACCACAGAACGGCCTTAGGGTAACGGAGAGCCCGCCAAGAACTGCTGAACCGATTTCAATGCCGGTTACCTTTTTCTTTTTCATTCGGCTGTAAATTTATGTCGAATTCACGCTGTACGCAGATATTTTAAGGTTATATGGTCACAAAACGCAAGCAAAGACTTTCTCATTTTGTTTTAAATGGTCATTGGAAACATTATTTTAGTACATTTTTAGATATTTATTTACCAAAACAATCTTAAATAATATAAAAGCCAACACCCACTGACTGACTCACACATCACCGTATCTCCGAAACCCCTGGACCTAGAAACTTGTAATTTTGGCGTGGCATAAGGCGGTGTTTTGCGAAATTCTAACTCTTAAGTAGTCAGAAAGGGGTTTCAAAGCCCTAAAATTGCTTTATTTTCCTTTAACCTGGCCTAACCCAAAAACAGCTTATCCGATTTCAATAAACTTTAATTTTTGTTTAGATCATGCCAAGCGGTGTATTAGTGTGGTTGGTGCGGTTGTGTGTACTCAGCACAGGAGACTAGTGGGAAGTTTTTACTTCCTAGTTTTCAAAATTCGTATACCCTCAAAAGTTTCCCACCAAATTTTTTTTACAATTTTTCTCCTTAATTTTTGGTTCACCACATTTTTTTTTTTTTTTTTTTTTTATAATTTGCACGTGTTAAAGGGGATATGAATACCCTTATACTAATTTTTAGAACACGTGCGTTTTGTTCCCCTTTTTGGAAAGGGGAAGAGACAGAGAGAAAGACAGAGTGGTGTAGTTTGAAACTCAGGTGGTACTAAGTTTCTGTAAACTCCAAGGGTGGCTGTCCAGATAACTGGGGAGTATTTTGTTTGTTTTCGCTATTATTGTCGTTGCTTATAATTCACAGTATTTGTTTCCATCCTCCTGATGTCATCATCACGATCAAGTTGCATTTTAGTCATATGACGACTCTACTGCCAGTGTTATGCCTTCACAGTAGAGTTGACTTGGCTTTCGCAAGTGATCGACTTTTTTATTTATTTCATGCGAATTAAATAGATGATTCTTGACATCAGGATTCGAACCGTGAATCAACAGCGTGACAAGCGATGATGTTACCACTACACCACGGCCACCCTCATACAATTTTTATGGAAAATATCACCTCTATAAAACAAACACTGACTGAAAACACTGACTAACTTCAAACAAATTTAAAATAAAAAAAATAGTTTGAAAGTTAAACTGCATTTGTGCATTAGTTTGGTTCAGATTTAATCAGTTGATCTTCAACTTCCAGTCATCGCAATTTCGCTGAATCTTATCAATGACCTCGATTTTTGGTCCTGATCTGTAAGCGATCAAGTCGTCTGCGTACGCTATGGCATGGTGAAGTGATCCTATGAGATCGCTCGTGTAAATGTTGAAAAGGATCGGTGGATTAACCGCACCTTGTTGCAGACCGTTTTTAATTTGAAAAGTTCCAGCGGAAGTCACATTGCCATTTTTCACAATGAACTGTCTACTGGTGAGCATGTTATACAGTATGTACAGTAGTGGTTTGTTTATGCCCAGCCTGCTCAGCTTGTAGAAGAGTCCCTCTAACCATACGATATCGAAGGCCTTTTCCAAGTCAATCAGGCAGGCACCCGTGCATTTGTCCTTGCTTTTGTTCCATTGGATATCCGATACCAGTTTAGACGCGGCATGTATTGTATCATGTCCTACCTTAAAACCGAATTGGTTATCCGGAATTAAGTTGTTGTCCTCAGTCCACTTAATCAGGGCTCTGCTGATCACTTTTTCGAATACCTTGCTCATTTCGGAAGGAGACTTATCGACCGGAGATTTACCGGATTGGTATTGTCCTTACCCCTTTTGAGGATGGGTTATATCAGTGCTGTTTTCCAATGCGCTGTTTAAACAGAGCTGTGTAAATGTCTAGAGGGAGATGTCAAACCACAATGTTCGATACTCCGTCGATTCCCACAGATTTCTTCCTCCTCAATGAGTCGAAGATCGCTTGGAGCTCCACCATCGGCGATGACATTATTTGCCATGATATCGTTATTGAACTCGGTAAAATCTATGTTTTTGGATCGCCAGTGCTCTATATCATTTCGAAGGTAGAAGTTTGGGCACATGGACGCGATTTTCCAGATCGTGGTTCGGGCAAATGGTATCATTCACCTTGTATACTTCCTGGAAAGTCGCTCCTATAGCCTCTCCCTTCTCCTGCGGATCTTCAACCACAAAGAAGTAACTAAAATTTTCCATTTTTGGCAAGCACTGGTTTCGTGAAATTCGATCTCGTGATTTGCGCAGTGCCATCATTTTTTGTCCAGTACTTCATTCACGTTATTGTACATTACTTGGTCATTGTACTTTGCAGCTCCATAATTTTTTTGCGTAACACGTCTGACAAATACCATTCACTGACAGTCAGATTAAGACACACATAGATTTTTTCAAATTCACATCGTTCCACGCGCTTAACTACTGAGCGGCAGTGGCGTATATATTGGACACACAATGCTGAGGGTCCCGAGCGTACAGGGGATTCACTAGATACGTTTATGCGAACATTAGATTCAAATAAAATATTCCTTACAATTTTCCTCTTTTAATCAAGAGTCACTAAAATAATTCAGTAAAAAAGTGCACGACTGTTTTTTTTTTTGTTTTCATAATTCCCATTAAGAATTAGGAAAAATATTTTGAAAATTTTCCAATGATGTATATGCCAAATATTGTTCAAACTAAATCGATTGAGTCATAGTCTATAAGTAACAAAATTCGAAAACCAGTTAATAAGTAAAATACCGTTATACGTATTTTTTGGCCGCCATAACTCAAACATTGAGTTTGAATAAAATCGTTGGAGCAGTTTTCGAGAAAATTGATTATTTTAGTTATTATTATTAAATTCCGATTTCGCCTCGAATTGTAATCCCAGAGACGTTTGGGCTGCAGTCGAACATACATACAGACAAACAAACAGACAGGCAGAGTTGAGAGACCCATTTTATTAAGTTTCTCTATCATACTAATGTCAAGTTTGATCAAAATCTCGACATCGACAATTTTACTGAAACCAAAACTTGGTATTGCAAGGTGGCCCTGAGCACCTGCATGCGGGACTGAAGGAAGGCCGTCTGGTGTATGAGTCGAAGAGATGTTCATAGTTTTTTTTGTTCGTGCCACCCAAGTACTGTTTGATTCACATCGAATTTTAATTTATTAAACTTTTGGCATATTTTAATTCTATATTTCAAAAAAATTGGAAAATGTATCTATTAGCTTACAGGCGAGTCAAACAGTTCTTGGGTGGCGCTAAAAAAAAAACTATGAACATCTCTTAGACTTATACACCGGACGGCATTTGGCTCAAATACAGGTGCTCAGGGACCATTGATTTATATTGGGTAAGCAAAATTAGAAGCAATGGAAAGTGAAATAATGTCAAATTGGCCTTACTTAACTTTCACAAAGCGAAATAAGGTAAAATTTTTGCATTTGGCCTTACTTCACGGCACCATTTTTTGTTCAAGGCGATGCTTTCCAGTTTCTAGTAAAAATATTGAAAAGTGGACGTTTTTATGAAAGGATCTAAAAAATGTGTACACTTTACTGCTTCGGATTTTAAAAAGCTTACATATATAAAGGGTGTTTTTTAAGAGAACATGTGAGGACACATTCATTGATGGCCATTTATTAATTATCATTCGAAAGATTGAGCTTTTTCACCTCGGCTTCCTCTGACAGCGCATTCTGTGAGTCCAATGTTCGACTACTTTTTAAAGCATCTGGGACCGTATTTTAGCAATAACACGGCTTATGTTGGCTTCTAAGACCTCAGTCGACGCAGGCTTTACCTCATATCCTCAAAGAAAAAACAGTCCATAAACTTTAAATCACATGATCTTGATGACAAATTCACAGGGCCGTTTTTGGAGATAATCTTATGGCGAAATCGTTCCTTCTGGCAGTATGGCATGTGGCGCCATCCAGATTGATGCCATGCAAATTCGGAACCCAAAAATCGGTTACCATCTTTCTATAACGGTCGCAATTGACAGTAAAGTGCTGACCAGCCTCATTTTTGAAGAAGTATGACCCAATTATGCCACCAGCGTGTAATCCGCACCATACGGTGCATATAACTGCAGCTCTTCAATCATTTGTGGATTCTCTTCACTCCAAATGCGACAATTTTGCTTGTGCCAAAAATGGGCCTATTATTTTTACCGTAAATAAGTACGAGTACATATGTACCTCTATAATTTTTAGGTTGGCTGCAATCTACTTTTTTAAAGATAGCAAAAATTATAAAGCAACTCCCTGGAAGTTGTCTTTCTACTAAGAACAGTTTGTTGTAAAAGCCTAGGAGAAATCGTAGGAGGTTTGTAATGGAATTTTTATAAGCATTGTGATTGGTGCATCTAATTCAGTACTGCAAATATACGTATATAACTTCTATTATTTTGTATTCAAGCCATGTTGTGAAGGCTAACTTTCTCATATTTTTCATTTATTTACACACCATTTACTACCTCTGTACCAAATTTCAAAATTCTATGTCCACGGGAAGTACCCTACTGGTTTTAATACCTTCTATTGTATTATCACACCCTTGCTCCACCCATTTCTTGGAAGGCATGTTGAAAAGTCCAGCTTTCTCATCTAGAAGAAAGTTATTGTTTTCGTGAAAATTTTCGATCTCGAGATTTTTATCAATCTTGGTATTAATATAATAAAAAAACTCGAAAACGGGGGTCTCGCAAATCTGTTCGTCTGTATATCGGCCTGCAGCATAGCTGAATGAATTTATTTCAAACTTTATATCTGGAGTCTGTGGGCCAAACGCCTAGAGGAGAAAAAAAAAATGTTTCATTCAAAATATGGACGTCTGCAATAAGACTGCGTACCTAGCTTTTCGCTAAAAAATTGGCCCGTTACGGCTTAGACGATTTTATTCAAAATTGATATCGAAGTCATTTTAGATATACCTGAAGTCATGGGCATTATAATTTTGGACATGTGAAAAAAAAACTTGCATTTTAAAACCCATCTTTCGAAAATTCAAATTGTCACCTTGCCTACTTTTGAAATCAATCAATTCACAAACGAACAGCACATATGGAACAAGTACGTGCGACCCAGTCAAAACAAAACTATTTTTCCATTTGAATCAATAGATTGCATATGTAGATGCTTTTAGTGCAATATGGTTTACGTATTCGTTATCGTTAATTTTTATTGAATTCGTTAACTTTTATAATTTTGTTAAACATGACATAGATATCCAGCCTAAATACAGCTTCTTGACAAGCCGACACGCCTTCCTGACGTTGCCAGTCATGTCCAAAATACGATAGACCTGTTTCTAACATCTCATCCAGTTAAATATTCGGTTAAAGTTTCCGCCCCACTTGGTAGGCCGGATCATTGTCTGGTGTCAGCTAAATACTCATACTCAAATCTGCATTCGGGTAACAAGAATTTCCTAGGATTGGAGCGGTTTAAATCCGTTCTTCAAGGCTTTTAACTGGTCTCTATGTTTCCTGGATAGAGACGTTAATGCTGCCGCTAACATGGTTACAGACCTCATTCTACTCGGATTGCGCTCCTTTATTCCAAGTAAATCAGTTCGTCTCAAACCAAAACAAGGATAGTGGTTTAATCATGTGCGGTTGCTGTCCGGAAAAATGAAGAGGCTTTCGCGTTATGGCGTAAAACCGAAATCTCTTCAAACGGGCTAGGAATGAATGCAATGGCATTCTAAGACGTGCTAAATTTACATGAGACCAGACAGTTAGGAACAAAATACTGGAATGTCCAAAGGGCAGTAAATCCTTTTGGTCTTTTCTCCGAAACATCGACCATCCCAGCGCTTGTCCACAATAATAAGAATACCACGGACTCTAAGGAGAAAGTCAATCTGCTAGCTATACCTGAAGTCATGAATTCCGCCTTACCTGACAGGTCTCTCCCTCCACCTGTACTGAACCGAGTTTACTATTTGTTAGAACAAATATATTTCCGAACCCGTTCAGTAGCACGACTCATTAAAGATCTCAATTGTAATAAATCTCCAGGTCCAGATGGGATCTTTCCCCTTGTTTTAAAGAGGTGTTCTTCTACCCTAGCCAAACCCCTGCGTAAGCTCTTCCATTTATCGTACTCTATAGGCATTTTTTCGGATAGGTGGAAACTTGCGCACGTCCAGCCAATTCCCAAAAAGGGCGATAAATCCTCCCCTTGTAACTACCGACCCATTGCATTAACTGGTCATGAAGAGCATTCTGAATTTCCATCTTATGAGCTATCTTGAAAAGAAAAATATTTCCTTAATGACCGACAGTATTGTTTTCGGCAACAGCGTTCCACAGAATAGTTGCCCTTGATATACCCAAAGCTTTCGATGGAGTATGGCATAGCACTCTTATAATAAAGCTTCAATCTTATGGTGTTGGTAGCATCTTTTCACAATGGATTGCGAGCTTTTTAAGTAATCGATCAATACAGGTTGTATTAGATGCATTTACTTCCACCCCCTTCTCAACTAATGCTGGTGTACCCCAGGGCTCAGTCCTCTCTCCGACCCTGTTTCTATTATTTATCAAAAATCTTCTCTATTATTCGCAATCCAATTCATTCCTTCGCGGAAGATAGCACTCTTGACTTCGCTTATACCTATACATTATGGACTCCATGACAAGGGCCTACTTCCTTTTTTATTGATCAGTGAGTTAGTCAGTCAGCGGTGCAAAATCGTTCCCCTTGATCACTGCAACAAAAATACCCTTTGTAAAATTTCAAAATTTAAGACTCAGAAATAGGGAAGGTATGGAAGGAAAGACATAACTTTGGATGCTGATTAAAAATATGTGTATGATAATCGAAACGGAATATTCTGCGCATGAATCATGTTTGTAATTCACCGGCTTTTTTAATCTTGTAAATATCAGAACCCAAATAATTTCTGACCAAATTTGTGGGTTGTTATGTTTTTTTTTTTTAATTTTCTATATCACTTCAGATTATTTCTTTGGAAGTTTATTTATATTTATTATAGATAGACTTTGCCAGATTAAAAACCCCGTTGCTAGCCTTGCGTACGAGCGAGTAATATCAGCCGTTCCTAAGCTGGAAAAACAGACACTGATCGCTTCCCACCCGCCTATGTTAGCCTTTGATATTCGAGTTATGGTGGACATACATACATATGCTAACAGATGGCCGCCTACCAAGTTGTTTCGAAAAGGAAACGTATAATAATTACTGACCGGTTTTTGAAAATCGTCTACTCATAATTCTCAGTGTAACTCGGGCGTTTTATTCAAAATCGAAATCTAAGCACTATTTGACTTGTTAAGCAGGGTCATTGCATACCAATTTTTGGAAAATTGGCAAAATATTTCTAACAAATTAAAAAAAAAATCAGTGATTTGCAGATGAAAAACATAGGTGCAAGTATGATATATGCGAGAGTATTATACATATATGCGAGAGGGGTTGCCAGGTTCAAGCCCGGACGGGGAACAGCAACCGCAGCCACCCGAGCATTAAAGAGAAACGAATAAAAATCTGCTTGGTAGTACAATGGACTTAGTAAGTGTGAGTCTGAGTGCCCGGGATTTGGAAATTTCCTTAAAAAAAAAAAATGATACATGTGACTCAGTCATGCACTTTATTCGTATTTTTTAGTTGATACATTGTGAATCCATAATTTTTTTTTTTGATAATTTGCGCGCGCCAAATGGGATATAAAATGCATTAAATTATTTCAGGGCACGGGCGTTTTTGTAGAAATTGAGAGAGAGAAAGAAAGATTGGTGTGGTGGGTTTGAAACTTAGGTAAACTCCAAGGGTGGCGTCCAGATAACTGGGGAGCTTGTTTGTTTTGCTTTTTGTCGTTGCTCATGATTCACAGTATTTTTTCCCTCCACCTGATGTCATCATCACGATCAAGATGCGTTTAAGCAATATGACCATCCATATGACAAGTGCTATGCCTTCGCAGTAGAGTTGACTAAGCTTTCGCAATTGATCGACTTTTTTTATTTTTTTCATGCGAAATAAATAGATGATTCTTGACATCAGGATTCGAACCGTGAACCTGCAGCGTGACAAGCGATGATGTTACCACTACACCACGGCCACCCCTAATCCATAATTAGGTACTTAATAACTAAACCATTCTCTACATTACATATAACCTCCTCTGAAACTGTCAAACAAGAAGAGGGACCCACCGCAACCTACATACATACATATGCACATACATATATCACATAAATTGACTTATGTCCTCGCAATTGAATCAGGATTTTTTATGATAACAATAAATTTCCGACAAAGGACTACTAAAAACCCACCCACACAAACAAATGACAGGACAAACAACCCGGTCCCATACACAACAAAAGTTTACAACAACAGGAAACTGACAATTTATCCTTTCCCCCCAAAAGGCGTATGATAAAAAAGCATATAAATAAGAGAAAAAAATCCAATTTAAATAAAAGGATACGCGACTGCCTAATCATATTTCATTATTGGCAATAAATTAACTGCAAGGACTTTCGCCAGAGAAATAAAAACTTAAATATATTATCCGGAAGAACCGTCCAGTCTACCGTAGAACATAAAAATGATAAAGAAAATTAAAAAAAAAAAAAAAATGTGTACTCCTTTTAAATTGCTTTGAAATATATGTATGTTCATATAGTTTGCGGCTATGTACACAGAAGGATCAAGTGTTTTGTGTCCTGCGAGGTGGTGTGTTGTCCTTCGGCTTTGTCATAATTCCTATCCCGCAGTGATTTACCGCTGCAATTGTGTTTGTCCTTACAGCTATTTTTTTGCTTGCTTTCTGTGTTTTCTTTCTCGATTCACAATTTACATTACTCACCGAAAAGGAAGGACCTTTTCTTGCTTCCTCAGATCGGTTACCCTGACAATATCCTGTTTATTGAGATTTGATTTAATGTTATTGTTGCAGAAAAAAAGGAGAACCGGAGCACCCAACCCCTTGTCCATGTGTCATTTTTCACTCCCAGTTTACTGCTTCAATCCAATTCTATTTTCATATTATTATATTTTATCAATGATCCTTGAAATCCTTTTTGTCGATTGTTCTATATATTTTCCGCCTCCTGTCGTTACGTGAAACGGAAGTAAAGTATAGGAAAGGAGGAGCGCACATACAAGAAGTTCAAACAAACAAGAGCATTTTTTTTTTAGTTTGGCAATGCTTTTCGTTTGGTGGTTATCCTTCGAAGCATCCTTTGAAGATTTATTGTATATGAAGAGAGTCATCCTTGTTTACTTGCTTAGTTGTCGCTTTTGCAGGTTCCCATGTTGGCATGTCCCTTTTTTTGTCAGTTTTCATATATGTATGTATATTTGCAATTGCGAAATTGGATCGGATTAAAGGTCCATTCCAGGATACTGTTGCTGTACTAGAAGAGATAAGCGATGTAATATACATTTGAGTGTTGTTTGTAGTTTGTCATAATATGTGCGATGACAGGACAATTCGTAATATTATTTTCTATTCGACAGTTAGGGGAATGAATGTTGCTAGTGTCTTCTGTATATATTTCATGTGAAATCCTGTTTGTCTGGAATTTTATCTGATTTCAATTACTGCGAAAAATGTCGTTGAGACATCCCATCAAGTAGGGAGAAATGAACATTTAATTTCCCTTCGAAAGGTTGTCCTTGGTTGCAAGATTTTAAAGCAGATTAAGGGAGTTAATATATTAACATTTTTAAGGGCGTAGCAGTCTGCTGGCGGAAATGAGTGATGCATGGGAACAAGGACACTTGATTCTGATTTAATCTTGAATATTTAAAAATTTAGATTCTGTGATATAACACAATATAATACAATCCTTAAGTAGAGCCTTTTAAAAAATTGAATAAATTACTGAGGCGCGTCCTTTACAGTGATGATTATACTATCCATTACAATACAGGAATTTTGACTGATTTTATATTTTAGCACGGTTTATTCGAGTATCGTTCTCACTGTATGTGAAAAAGAGTTGTAGTTTTAGGCACGCTTCGATACCACATGTTGCGTTTAGTTCCCTATATCATATTTGAATCGAAGTCTTCGTCATCCTAGTCAGCCTTTTAAAAATGTACAGAGCGATGAGTGGTGGTGGTTAGTGTCATTTATCTTTGCCAGAAACTGACACAGGGCAGCCATTTTTGTAAATAGGACATATAGAGCTCATCCCATTTCTATTCGTCAATATTCTTAATCATCACTTTTTTCTCGAAGACTCCAAGTTTACTTTCCTCCGAGTTTGATAAAGTGAAACCTGCATCATAGAGCAGATGATGAGGGTATTATGCATAATTCTTCTCGATATGGGTTTGTGTCGTGTCATTTTAGCTGTTACTTACCAATATATAATTCATCTTATTCTCCTTTTTGAACAGACCCATCTATTTCGCTTCTAATTCGACATACCAAAAGCACATCTAACTGCTCCCTAACTGCATATGCGAATGGGCTTGAGAGAAATAGCAAAGATGGCACCATATGGGTCGTTCCTTTTCACGTTGTTTTTTTTTTTTTTGTAAACGGAGGGTTGCATAGACACCGCACTCCAGGTTGCACGGTAGTGTCAAATTCTTACTGACTAAACCTTACCTCCGCGGAACTACCGCCAGGTATTACTTCGCGGGGCGGGTATTCCGGTTTACACGACCGTCCTTATCTGCAATTCCAGCATTCTTCACTGGTTTTCTGCCTGCCTAAGCTCGATTTGTACTCGGGTTAATAATGTGTTAATCGCGGCCCAACTGCTCTCCGATCTTAGCATCTTTGCTATTATATTTGGAGAATTTATCATAAGTGTTTTAATTATTTCACTCTCCAATCTTTCCTCAAGGAATCTTGGGCAATTAAAAACGACATGTTCCGAGTCTTCTTCGCATCCGGGACATACTGGGCATTCTAGCGAGGTGTCCAGTCTAAAGCGATGGAGGTATCGGTGATAGCCGCCGTGGCCCGACAAAAATTGTGTCAATTGGTAGTTTACTTTCCCATATTTTCTACTTATCCACGGTTCTATGCCGGGTATTAGCTTGTGTGTCCACCTACCCTTATGTGAGGTATCCCGTCGTTGTTGCGAAACTCTTAGCGATAATGTCCTCTCTTGTCTTCTAAGTTCTTTATCTGAAATGTTTTCCGCTTTTTCAACCCGAATTCTTTTAGCTTCATCATTCAGCTAGGATGTCGATAGGGATCATACCCGCAATGACGTACGCCGCCTTATCCGAAATTGTTCTATAAGCCGATTTAACTCTAATTGCGGTTAGTCTATAGACACTGTTTATACTCGATCGATTTTTCTTCACTTTTAATGCATCGGTCCAGATTGGAAATGCTTAGAGCATTGCAGAGGTCACAACTTTGGTGCATTTTGGCCCCCAACATTTGGCAACATTCTCGAAAGCGCCAAGTGTATGGTACATTCGATGCTTTTGATATGTATTCCATGTGGTTACTAAAGTTTAGCCTGCAATCTTTGCAATCTTTGGTGGAAATAGTTATCTACTATTCGCAGGATATATCCCGGTTATTCATATTTGTTAACGCATTCATTATACAGTTTGCTGTATTGAACGCGTTTTTCACGTCAAGAGTAATCACTCCGCAGCATTTTTTTGTGTCCATCTCCAGCTGGAACCCTGAATATTTCGCGTCCTAGTATCTTCCTATTATATCAATAAGACATATCGGACGATAAGATGTTGGTTCGCCCTTAAAACCAGCCTCTGTTTCTTCCATATTGAGTGGAAGGTACCATTTTCGAAACATAGCTGCATTGTTTTGACGAAGATTTAAGGGTTACATATTATTGCTGTTTTAACTGCTTTGTTGGACACTCCGTCTGGTTCTGGGCATTTATTGTCACCAATCTTTTTGCAAACATTCAGTATTTCCTCTACTGTATCGTATCGCTGATATTTGATAATTGCGCTGCCCTCCCCGCAGTGCGTGTTGCCGGAACAGTGTTAGGACAGGTTTCTTCAGCAGCTCTGGACATTTCTCCTGTGGCGCTTTATAACCCTTAACTTTTGGCATTACCGCCATATACGCCACACTCCATGGTGCTCTGTCTGCCTCCTCGCATAAAGACCTAAAGCTCACTTTCTTACTTCGAATTTCGTCACGAAGATATTTCCTTTCGATAGGAGATAATTACCTACCACACGTTCTGATAATATGGCTACTTCGACTCTCTTTTCTTCGACGGTTTTTGTCAGGAGATCCTGGGCTGCTTCACAGTGGTTTAGGTTAAGTTGGATCAGTCTCATCATCGGACCTTATTTACTGTTCTCCAATATTCCGGGCATCTTCGGCTTCCTGCAGTATGGTTCCTTGCGTCTTTACATAGCATCCATTTGGGTTCCTTATCCCATTTCTTCGCTATGTGTCCTTCTTCTCCGCATCTTGTACATACTTTGATCTGTCTGGGTTCTTACAGTCTTTGGACTGGTGAACAAAATCCAGACTTCTAAAATATTTTCTTAGTCGAGTAGGCTCTCCCCCCCATCCATCTTTGAGGGCTTTTAGCAGTTTGTTGGCCACATCCTCTGGTAGACTTAGAAGCGCTGTCTGAGTGCCGCCATACGCCTTTCTTATACTCCTAATCGCCGATACCTGCAAGTCTGGTACCTCGAACTGTTCAGTCAGAGCAAATACAATATCTGCTTTCGTCTTTATTTCGTTCAGGTCTTTACCGCTATTTCATGTGTTAAGGACTTTATTTCCGGTTGGTCACCCAGCGCTTTCCCTATAAGCTCCTTGTACTGAATGCTCTTCTCGCCTGTCTTTTCTTTAAGCTCCAGCAGCATCTCGCCCTTTTGTGTACGCCTGATACGTGCTACCTTTTCTCCGAGCTCCTTAAGGTTAACATCGCTTTTCATTTGTCGCAGGATATCCGCGTATGACTTTCCCCATCTTGTTGCTATTACGATGGCATCCGGTCTCTGTCTCTTCACACTTTTTACTTTGTGCTCTTCTGTATGGTTGTGATTTTGACCACTGGGAGTCTGTTCGTGTTTATCTTCTAGAGACTTACTCGTATTACTCTCCTTGAATGACCGGGGTCGCACTTCCTTAATTATTTGTTGGCACTGTGGTCCTGTTTTATCCTTCTTTGATGTAACTCCGGCTGTATCGTCGGAGGGTTCTCTTCTTCTTTTGGCGGAGCCCTGACCTTTTGCAGTGTGAGGATCTAGTCAATTGTCGGTTTTTTAGGCCTTAAAATGCACTCAGCTAGCAACTTTGTTTTAGATAGCTCTAGGAGCACTCGAACGGAAATTTATCTGCCTGTGGCTTGCGATTGCAGCTCTTCAGCATTGAACTTTTTCGCGATGATGCTTTTGGATGTTTCATTGTTTGACATTCATACCCGTAGCTTCGCCTCAACCAGGTGATGTACTGAATCTCAGTTGTTAGCTCGGGACTTCAGAAGATCCGGTGACTGCCACGTTGCCTTATAGATCTTAACATGTGGGGAACACGTGTTTTATAGGTTATGTCAAGGACATGACTGCCTGGCACATTGCTTAAAGTCTAGTAAAATAGCTCATAGAAATAGTCCTTGGTGTCTGTGGTACGAGAACGGCAATAAGGATGATGTTGTGAAATGTCGTCTGAACACAGATTGTCATCGACAAAGACTTTTTAGCCCTAGGCACCTTATGGTGAAGTGTTATTTGGATTATCCTTGTATTAGATAGAAGCTCCGCTGATTTAGTTTTTATCTACTCAGGCAAAAGGTTTTACTTTGTATCTGCGAATGTATGGATGTTGAGCTCAATCCTTTCTTTTCGCAAGTAAGGTCTCTGTACGAGGATGTGTCTTTAAAGTTTACTTGAGTTGAGTAGTTGCTCTTACACTTGGTAATAAATTATTTCAGCCAAATATGTATGTATGTAAGTGTGTTTTTGTAGTCACTGTCGACGGTATAGAAACGCTTGAAGGCAGTCATCTGTTTGAAACAGAACAGTTCTAAGCAATCTGAGATGCAGACATCAGAGTGGCACTAAACAAAAAACCTAATTTTCGAATATGGCCGATTAAAGTTTTGGACTTAATTCAATGGTCAATAGCTCTAAAAAAAAGTTTTAAAAGTTTCCACCTCTTGTGGAAATTAACCGAAGTATCAGAACGGGTATCTCCAGAAAGGGTGCGTGGTATACATCGTAACCTAGATGTCGCTCTAACTCAAAAGTGTAAAATTTTGTATACTGCCACTTTTGTTTTCAACGTGCGATATGTACATACATATATGGGCCAGACCACATTATACATAAAATCGATTCCCGACATCTCATCTCCTTGTATGTAACGATATGCGTGTGTTTGTCTACGAACAGCTCTGAAGATTTTGATTAATTTTCATACTTGAGTTGGGGTAGAAATACCCTATCAGATGGCGTATCAGCAAAAAATACGTGTAACGAATATGTCTCAAACGATTCTGTTGAAAATCGATATTTAAGAAATATAATGCAAAGACAAATCTCTATGATTTCCAAATGGGGCAAGTACGTACGACCTAGTCGTGTACTTTATTATCTTTTTAGCAAACAGTTATTCTTCTACAAAGGAATTCCGCACATGTTACTGTAGGTCACATGCACACTATCTAGGATTCAGGATTTGCAAAGTCTGATACAAGATATCACCCTTGACAACAAGTTCTTTTCACCCTTTTCCGATGGAGCAATTGTGCTGCCATGTCCAGATCAAACATTCTGCTCTAGTTCAAACATTGAATTCTCTTTTGGGGATTGTTAAATTCGGTATGCAGTAAAAGTGAATGACAAATTCCCGTCGTTCCTTATTGCAAGCCCTATACTCACAGAAGCTTATCTCCTATGATCCATATTTTGTACTTAGTCCTACCAAAAGTTTGTGCCTCGTTCTCCGAACCAAAGAATAATCAGCCATTATGGTTGTTGAATGTTAACTGTGCTCACGAACCTATCCATTTGGAATACAACAAAGTACATTGAAGCGGCTTCTTTTAATAAATACGAAATTGTAGTGAATAATACCTGAACTCGCTTTATGCCTTCAAGTTTATGTGGCTCTTTCATAAATAATTCCTATGCAAGCACACATCATCCACATATAGAGAGACCATTTTAAGCTATAAGCTAATTTAGAATGGTATCAAAGGCAGCGGTAATGCACATCTGTCTCCATAAAAAAAAAACTGGTTATCATTACTTCCTACGCAAACTGCTCGACTTTTATTTCCCCCAAGCTTACTGTTAATGTCACGAATATCTTGCGAAATTGATTTCGAAATATCCCTGAAGGATATCAGCATACGATGACGACGACGCTGTTTATGTGTGCCACAAATCCCAGTACTTCACTACTCCAATTTTGTAGTATAAAAGAAAATCCTACTTGACTGACAGCGGGTTGGAAAGAGGACCGGGAAGAGGCGAAATTTGTGAGCCAGAGGATGGGATTCTTGGGAGAAAACTCCATTGTCAACTTGTCAACTTTACATCCATTCACACGCCACATTCATTCATACACAACACACACACACTAAAGTATAAACATATCAACGCCAACGTCGACATCAGACATTATGACAGTCGCCTCTGTGCCAGACAACAAAATCCCAATACAAAGTACAAAGTAAGCAATTTCATTTGCATGGCCACCCATTCCTTTCACTCCAATTCCCTCTAGTGCCGCGCCCTTAAAAAGTGTTCATATCTACACTGAGAGAAAGAAATGAAAACGGAAAAATATAAATAAAATGATTTCCCTCAGTGTAGAGTCGTACGATGAGAGTAGAAGCAGAATCCGTACACACACCACCCCTAGGACACACACGGCAGCGGTACATTCATTTCTTTTGACTTGACATTGCTGTCAACGTGCCAACAGGGTTGAAGTCTACTCTAGGGCGTCGTATGCAAATGTCAATTTGCATTGCAAACAAATACACACACGCACACAGGCAAAGAGGGAGACCATCCCCACCATGCAACGGAAAACACATTTTTTCGCTACCGATTTTCAATGACGTTCTACTGTGTGTATGGCAGCGCAGTTAGGTTGCAGGTAGATGACACCACGATTTTTCCACATGAGTGCATGCAATCACCCGATACAATATGTGTGCATGTGCATTGTATATGTCAAGTCAAACGGTGGAAGTGCCATGGCGATGGAGATGGTGACCAGCGAATGCAATTTGTGCTGCTCCACCTTCGGTTAACATCACGTTGACACAATGATGTGGGGCGAATAGTAGCAGCAGCGACAGCGTCAGACATCCACCGACTATGGTGTCAGATTGTGTTAGTGTGCTGTCACTTTGACAGTTTGTTTCTACTTCTCATTTATTTTCGTTTTATTTCTATTTTTTATTTTTTTTTTTTTGCTCTGGTGTCGCTTTCGTCTTTTATTTGAACCGAAATTAGATTTGATTTCTGTCAACTGTCTGTCGTGTCACTTAGGTGTCACATAAAGAGAAATCATTCATTGTCATGGTGACATTTTCATTTGTTTGCTGCCCTCTCACACCTTGATGAATGTGTGCTCCATGGTAATGTGTTGACACAGGGAGCGATAATGGTAGTGTTTCCAATTCATTTATGCATCTGTCCATCAGCGCGTGTGCCTATGTTGGGAGAGGTGGTTATAAATTGTGATGCAATCACCTAATGTCAATTGGCTCCATAGTTGTCTTGGGCCAGAGTTTTGACGTGATCATAAATATCAACGGCGCAACACACCCAGCCACACATAGTGCACACACCCCATAATTCAATCTTCAGATGAGGTTTTTATCTAACGTCAGGACGTTGGGGTGTTATTTATGGCATTCAACTTGAGAGTTCACTCCTTTCTCCGAGAGTGAAACTGTGCTTATTTATGGCACACAAAAGAAGTTTCGAACATGCATTAGGTTTGCGTCCTCAGCAGGGATATCTGTCTTCATTTTGTTATACATATACATTATACATACATACATACATTGCATGCGTATATATTTTTTTTGCATTTTTATGATGAATTGTGGATGAATGAGTTTAATATTGTCTGCAGAAGTTCCTTCTTTGGCCAGTAGCGGAAGAATAATTATGTAGGTGAATGTGACCATACGAGTACTTGGGATACTAGTCATTCATCACAAGCCTTTTAATCGTTTGATATTCTAGCAGCCCCGTAACCAGCTGGAAAATACTGGACATGCGGTCGCAGCATAGAGAAAAGTAAAAAATAATCGACATTTCTAAAATCTGGTTTTATTCTATTGTTTAAGGCCTGATCACATGACACTGTGTGATTTGTATTGAAATTTGAAAGGCTCATGTCTTAAGGCTTGTCTACACTAAAGAAACATTTTTATAAAAACTTTTAAGAAATATTTTCCGTAATGATTCTTTGGTGTGGATAAGCTTTAAGCTATAAAATTATCATCTGGACATGCCAGAATATTTTTTCCTGGACATGCGCAATTGATCTTTGAACATGCGCAGCCGTACCACGCCGTACTGTGGATACGGGGCTGTATTCTAGCTCTCTTTCGATAAGGTGCAGGTTTGATTTCATGTGGCGCCAACGAACAAACTATTCAACAAATCATCTGATATTGTAATTGTTTACTAAGACTAAAAACAAATTATTCGAAATTCTTACAAACTCGAAAAAACGATTTATTAAAACTACGCACATATGTAGATAGGATACTCGTACAAAGTTTTAATTTTATACTTCAAGTCTGAAAGCCTTGTGGACTAATAATTGAGCTAAAGAGACTCAACAAGATTATCGGTGAAGCGGTTTGAAACGTAATTTCTTTTTTTTTTTTTTTTGAAGTAACTCTCATTTCCGAAGAGCACATTTTTTGTTTGAGAAGCTGTTCATGGCAATTTTATTCTAGGACGTTCGTGAGAGGTGGGCCCTTAAAAAAACGTTTAGGTGTTTTCTAGGTCTTTAACCCGAGTTTTCCGCGCAGTGGGGTGTTAATCACTTAGCCTATGTGCTTTTTAAAAACTGAAGATTTAAATAAAATTTTCCAAACAATTTTGATTCGTTGACCCTACTAAAAAAAAAAAAATCAAAATCGAGACAAATTGATATAGGATTTTGATTCACACAACTTTTTAGTGTTTCCTATCAGAATGGTATAAAACGAAACACGTAAGGACTCAACACGGTGTCTGTCCGTCTTTCTGCCTGTCGTTTGTAACTGTGTAACCTAAAGAAATTTTGTACAAAAATAGTCAAAAAATCATCACTATTTACGCTGACCATCCGTTTTTTTTTTTTTTTGTCCTTTGTTTGTCCTGTTTTCGTCTTTTCCTCTTAAAAAGTTTTTTTTTTCTTTTTTGCGAAAGGTGAAAATCACCGAAAGACATTGCAGCCACGATTGCTAGCAATAGTGTAGGATTTTAACCCAAACTAAAAACACCTCCCTTAGAGGGAAGAAGTATAATCGCCTTCTTATACAATAATTGCGCCTAGTCGTTAGACTGATCAGCAAAGTGGCTTTGATAATTAAAGAATACATGTTCAATAAGCGTCTGTTGATAGTTAAGTTTTGTATAGAAAATTGTTCACATATATGTTGTGAATTTATACCAATCTTTATATGATATACGAGTATACCTACATATGTAGGTATATTACTTTTATTTTGATAATTAATAAGTTCAAAAGGTTTTATCCTTTCCAATCTTATAACTAAATTGTTTCTATTCAGGAGTTGGAGAATTTCATCATTGTCATGGCTGTGAAGCATACTTTCATTTCAATTTGTAGGTCTCTATGTAGATCGGCGTTACGTAAATACCACGGAGCATTAACAATACTACGAAGTACTTTGTTTTGAAATGATTGGATGATTTGCAAGTTAATTCTGCTCGTGCATCCCCACAATTAGACCCCATATGTTCAGTATTTTATTATAAATTGATAGGCAGGCTTTTCTTCCAATTAGCGAACACATACATATTTCTATAACGTATGTCTAGATCTTCGCATTTTTCAGAACGGCCTTCCAGCGCAGTTTTGCGTCAAGAGTCATGACCAAATATTTTGCTATGTTTGAGTATAGCACTGCATTATTATTAATGAATACTGATAGGTGTTGTACATTCTTATTTATGTAGTTAGTATGGATAGACTGTAGTTCGTTAAGTTTTATTTGCCATTGTTTTGCCCATGTCGATATGAAATTAACTGTCCTTTGCAGATTTCCTGTTACTTCCTGCATGGTTTCTCCCATGGCAAGTACAGCTGTATCATCTGCAAAAGTGACTATGGTTGTTTCTTAGCTTTGTGGTAAGTCATTTGTATATAGGAGGTATAAGATAGGACCTAATACACTTCCTTGCGGTACATCAGCCTTTATTTCTTTAAGTATTGAGTACTCGTCTTGTTTTACTCTAAATAACCTTTGTTCAATGTTGGGTTTTCATTTTTGACTGAATTGCTTACCTTTGCAACTTGTGTATGAGCCCTATATGTCACACTTTGTCGAAGACCGGCGAAACATCTAAGAAGATAGCTGACCATATTTTCTCTTCTTCCTTTTCTATAAGGTCTGTTATTCTATGTACCTGGTCTATAGTTTTAAAAAGTACATTTTTTTTTTTCTATCACAAAATGTCCTTTCTTTCGATATTGAATTTAATATTAAACAAGCTCAGAAAATAATCACTAGGCAGTAAAGTCGTTGTTGAAAGGTAAAATTCAGGTGCGTCTGTCACACAATGTGCTGCTCACTGGTCATACAGGGGCAGCTGCTACATTCAGGAGGTAGACATGAACCCACGTCTTGTTTTAGACTCCGTGAAGTAGTCGTGATCACGTTTCGCAGTTTGGCAGATATGCTGATACTACATGCATCTCAGTGCTCTACCAGAGTGTTACAGGTCACCTTTTCTGAGAGAAGCTATGAAAGAAAAGCATTTTAGGCAGTGTTGCCACAATGATACTTTTGTATCAAATGTGATACGTTTTCTTCTCAATTTTGATGTGATACTGCAAACATTTAATTTAAGTATACATATTTAATTTATTTTTTATTTATTTCATATTCCTAGAAAATGGAAGTATTATATGATAATGGGAGCGGAAAATTGTATCCGAATCATGTCAAATTCTATTTGTGCTATAAGTAGTCAAAATGTAAAGCAAAGGAATTTTCTACCTTGTGGCTGTTGATCGGTCTATATGTCTGTCTCCCTGTCTATATGTCTGCGGCACCCTCTTTACTTTCTTTTGTTCGCGATAACTTTTGCAAAGAAAAATCTATTGGAATGATTCTTTTTGTACCTAAGACCTATTGTATTTTTAGTGCAAAGCGGATCAGCAGCTTTTAAAATATAATTCATTTCGTATGATTTTGCTTTTATATGGCGTCTCATATTGGAACCCCTTGTGACTTTCTGATGGATTCTACAGCATTTTTTTAATTCATTTTGTAAATTTTGCTTTTACGAGTATATGGCGTCTCTTATTTGAACTCCTTGTCACTTTCTGGTGGATTCCACATCAATTTTGCATATTAAACATAAAAGATGAAAACCGAAAATTGAAGGTGCTTTCTTTTAAGGAATAAATTGTTTTGTTGACTACAGTGGAAGTATTGCTTTACCGGTTTTTAAAGACGTTATGTTTTTGATATTTTTATCGTTTTCTGCATGATACTTTTTCGTAAAAAATGCTCTTCCATTCTCTCCCTCCCCCTCTCTCACCTCTTCCGTTTGTCTCTATCACTAGGAGAATTCCCTCAGATTTGGAAGACCTCTTTCATAACCCCCATTCACAAAAAGGGATCAAAGAACGAGGTAACAAACTATCGCCCCATTGCTAAATTTTCTCATCTACCCAAACTTTTCGAAAGTATTTTATACGAAGCCTTAAGCTTTCAGTGCAAGTCTCTTATCTCTCCCACCCAACACGGCTTTCTGAAAGGTAGATCAACTACCACTAACTTAGTCGAATTCGTGTCCTTCGCCCTGTCTGCCTTAGAGAATAGCAAAGAAGTCGACGTTATTGCAACTGATTTTAGTAAGACTTTTGATAAGATATCTCATAACTTAATCCTCTTCAAATTGTCTGCCCTCGGTTTCGAACCCATATTGTTAAAATGGATATCTTCTTACCTGGGAAACCGTTCTTACAGAGTTCGCTTCAGATCCATCTTATCGACTCCCTTCTTGGCCACCTCTGGTGTTCCGCAAGGCAGCCATCTAGGTCCCCTTCTCTTCATTCTAACCATAAACGATGTCGAGAGGGTTATTAAACATTCTTCCCTCTCTCTGTACGCTGATGATACCAAATTTTTCAAAGCCATCTCTTCACCACATGACTACTGCCTCCTTCAACAAGACCTTGATAGTTTTTCGAACTGGTGCCTACAAAATCGCTTAGAGATCAATATCGCCAAATGTCAATCCATTACCTTATCTCGTAAGCACCACGTGTCCTCCGCCCGCCTTTACCTTCTTCATGGTCAACCTATATCCATCGTTCAGTCTCTCCGTGATCTTGGAATATTGTACGATAGGGAACTAAATTTTCGTTCACATATTGATGAGATAATTCGTAAAGCTAACTCATCACTTGGCTTTGTCAAACGATGGTCCAAAGAATTCTCCGACCCTTACGTGACCAGATCCCTCTACATTACCTTTGTGCGCCCCCTCCTTGAATATGCCAGTCAAGCGTGGTCACCCTTTCAGCAAGTTCATGTGACCAGAATCGAGAATGTTCAACGTCGATTTCTTCGATTTGCCCTTCGAGGTCTTCCTTGGAACGATCCATTTATCTTGCCTCCCTATCAAGACCGCCTCAACCTCATCAACCTGAGTACTCTAGAGAAACGCAGAGATGTTGCAGACATTCTTTTCATTCATCGACTTCTTTCAGGCTCTGTCGATTGCGCATCTCTTTATAATTCAATTTTTTTCAATACCAACCCACGAAATTTACGATGCCCTCGTCTTTTCTATTTACCGTCCCACCGCACTTCATATGGATCTAATGAACCAATTTCCCGTATGCTGCGAAAAGTGAACTCAAACCTCACCCAGTTTGATTTTAACCTCAGCACCCCCTGCCTCAAAACCGAACTCCTTCACCATTCTCCTTAACTTTAAGTCTTAGTTTTAAGTTTTAGTTTTAAGTTTTAGTTTTAAGTTTTAGTTTTAAGTTTTAGTTTTAAGTTTTAGGTTTAAGTTTTAGCCTTAAGTTAGTTGTAGCTTGTAATAAGCCAAATAAATGGGGGCTTTCGCCCCCACCAAAAATTAAATTCCTAGACCCTTAAGGCAACACTGCTTTTAGGTACGAGGGGCGGCCTGAGATACTCAACAACGAGTCATCTTCTCATTAGTGATAGCACTAACTGCGGCACTCTCAAATTGTATAAATATCACCTAGTTTCAATAATAATCTCATTTTGTTATTATCTGTGGTAGGATAAACATCAGTCAAGTCAGCCTAAATCGGAAATTCTCGAAATTTTCAGCACTGCGCCGTGATAAAATACCTCGTGAAAAAAGGAAAAGGTAAGGAAGAGGCGACTGACTCTTCAGGATTCTGGGCCTTTGTATATCATGGTCAAAAAATGGGCTCGCTTATTTTTACAAGGGCGGGAGAGCTGTGAAGAAGATCCTCACCCAGGGTGTCCTGTGTCAGTGGTCACTGAAGAAAACGTCGGAAAAGTTCTGGTAGACCAAAGAATAAAAATGTGGTAGATAGCGGACGAGTTGCGTCAGCAAAGAACGGATTAGAGAAATTTTGCACGAGCATACCGAAAATGCTCATGCCGTTCGACACGCAACGACGACTCGAGTGCTGCAAAGATATTTTGGAGTTAACCGGGGACAATCTCGACGAAATTTGCAACCGAATCGTAACTGTAGATGAGACTTGGGTTCGTCAATACGATCCGGAGTCCAAACAAGAGTCTATGCAGTGGATTGAAGCGATGTGGGAAATTCAGGCACGGACTGTTGTTTTGCAGGATAACGCGCCTTACGAGGCCGGAGATTTGCAGATGAGAATGAGATCAAGTCGGCCGTAGAAAGTAATTTTGAAGGCAAAGAAAAAGAATATTTTTTCGGTGGTATTAAGGCACTGTATGTCCGACGTGAGAAATGCATTTCACTCGAGGGAAGTTATATTGAGATATAAAATTGTTTAATCGGATCTCTTCTTTCACTTAATGCCTTAGGCCGTGAACCTATCAGCTGACCCTTGTACATATATTATATTTAATTATTTTAAGTATTTGTTCTTTATTTTGCTGGAAGAAAAAAGATGGACACCGTAGGCTAATTTACCGCAAGAAAAGAAAATATTTGTCGATCTCATCATGCGATATATTAAATTAAAGCTGAAATTGTAAGGAATATGAATACATACCTATGTACATATGGTTTGTTGAACAAGAAAAAAAATAATATAAGGTCCTTCTGAAAAAAAATTGGAGGACGTGGGGCTAAAAATCCCTCCATATCTACCCCTGATTCATCCGATTTTGATAATTTCAAAGAAACATGTCCGACTTAGCACAATTCTTGAGTTAGATGTGGGAGAAAGATGATACGAAGATTTTTGAAACTCCTCTCAATTTCTTACCCCCTACTTTATCCGATTAAGATTAATTTAGGATGAGATGACTACAGTGTCAGTCTAAGCTTTAGACCTAAATTTCATCAAAATCTACTAAGTAATACTTGAATTAGTTGGCCACTTAATATGATTTACGTATTTATACCCCTTTTGTAAATATTGTGATGAATTCAAATACTGTAGAAGCTCGGAAAAGTTGATCGAAATGTCCCAGAGCTTGTCAACTTTTCCGAAAAGTCAACTTTTCTGAACACTTTTCAAGATCTGTAGAAAATTAGTATTTTGTTCATAAATAGTCTTATTTTATTGGGATTAATTAGTTTTATTTTATTTGAAAGCAAAAACTTAAAAAATCTTAGCGATGTTCAACTGGTTTGAAGTAGGTAGCTGGAAAGAGTGGTTTGCTTCGTATTTTTTGTAAAATGAGTTTTTGCAATGTTTGTACGTAAAACCACCAGGTTTGGCATATGGTGAGTTTCGTTATTTTCGGCGCACCATTTGATCAATGCATTCACGCTTCCAATGGCTTCTGGATAAGAAATTTTTGTCGTTTCCACAGTCTCGATATCTGATTCGCCATTATGAGTATCAATTTCCTCTATTTCGTCCTCTTCTTCAATTGAGTCCGCATTACACTCTTCAATCTCTTCCAAAGTCAAATTGGAACTCAATCTTATTTTCGGCAGCAATGTATTGACTTCTTTAATTTGGTCATTATGGGAATGATCCGAAGCAAACAACTCGGACAGAGGAATGTTATTATCAGCATCAAATTCATTGTCACGTTGCGGAAGTTCATCCCAAGCAGATTTGAGGAACACAATGCTATCGCGAATGTTATGCGTTTTTAACAAAGCTTCTATTGGCATATTTTCTTGGGCCACAACATTGCACAATAGCTTGTAACGATAGCTTAATTTGACCAACTTAATGGGATTCTGTTCCATCGGCTGCAAAACTGCTGTAACATTTGGGGGTAGAAGAAGCGCTGAAATGTTACCATCATTAGTTTTAAGCAATTCTATAGGTTTGTGCGCTGTGCAATTGTCAATCAATAAAATTGCTTTCGACGTTAAATTGTTTTCGGTTGAAAATCGACGAACCTAAATAAGAAACTACATATGTATTGATATTGAATTTGTAAAACTGACACAAGTCCTGTTTACCTCTTTTACGAACGAACCATGAAACCAGTCATAAAATAGTTTTAATGTCAACCAAGCTGATCGCGAATTAGAGTAAGTTACCGGATTTTTTGAAGCCTTTAAAACAGCGCGGATTTGCAAATTTGCCAATGACCATTGGGCCTACTTTGTGTGAACCATCAGCGTTTGCTCACAACATAAATGTGATTCGCTGTTTTGGGGTTTTTCGGCCAGCTGCTGTTTTTTCAGTTGCAACAACGTAGGTTTTCTGAGGTAACAAGCGATAATATAAACCTGATTCATCCGCATTGTACACTTGAGCATCGCTAAGTCCAAGTTCATCCTCTCAATTTTCTTATAAACGGTGAGATTTGCGATGTGTCGCTCGAAAGAATTTCACCACACACTGTAAGATAACGAATTCCATGCCTCTTTTTAAATTTCGTCAACCATCCATCGCTCGCATTAAATGAATTGACACCTTTTTCCGGATACATTTTTTCGAATACAAACTTAGCTCTGGCTTTAAATATTGGACCGGTAACAGTACAATTTCGAGTACGCTGATTTAAGAACCATTAGTATAATTTGCTCTCTACCTCAGGATATTCAGCCTTATGAACCGTTTTTGTTTGTGCATGTTCAAAATTGTCGACTGCTGCTGTTTGTCAAGTTTCTTCAACATTTCTATTTTTGTTTTAAATTTAATCGAGCTTGTTTTCGTTTACCATTTTTATTTGCCATTTGTTTGCCAAAATTTAGTTAATTACCGGACAGCAAATCAAATTAAATGTGCGAATGGACAATACACGTAAGAAAAAGTCAGTAATAATCTAAAACAACTGTAACTGACACGCAGCTGCCATGGAAATATACATTTCTTCGGAATGCGTAGCTGCTGTGTTATGTATTTTACATCGTTTATTTAAATTTGATACATGCATATATAAAAAAAAAACCGAATGCAAGTAAAAACAGTGTCACGCTGTAAAAAGTCGACCAAAAGTCATCTTTTTAAGGTAACGTATGGTAGCTAAAATTTGGTCAACTTTTCTGTGTAGTAAACTGTTCTGAGAGTCAACTTTTTCGAACTTCTACTGTACCTACATATCAGAACAAACATACAATCAAATATCATTAAAATTTGTTTATTCTTTTTCGAGCGAGCCATCTGAGAACAAACAGACAGGTACACATGGAACGAAAAATGTTTTGATCTGACCGAATACGATCGTAGATATGTACTCTTTTTCTCCGAATTATTGAGGAAGCCAAATTAGGATACTGTTAAAATAACTGTACGGGACACTAATCGCGCGAGCCTCGACTCGTACTTGGCTAATTTTTTCTTCACTTATTTCAAATCTGAATTACATCGATATACGAGTATTAATGTATGGGCTTTCTGGAACGCGTATGCAAGTGCAAATATTTTTGAAAACAGCAATTCATTCATACATTGCAGGGGGCCACTCCCATTTCTGGCTTTTCGAAGCTATTTATGGCGACGGTTACGCTTTATTTCGAAAAAAATCCGTGAGTTTTGGTTACAGATAATGACAACACTTTCCACATGGTTTTTAAAAAAAAACATTTGATGAAATCTCTTAAAAGCTTCAGTAGCACGATATCACTGCACACAGGTGGTAGACATCCTTTTGGCCGGTGAGGTACTACCACATCTTGCTAGGAGTGAACTTCTTATATTGCACGGAGGTTTCCACTGCTGAAGTCGTATCGTGCATTGCTGTTTCGACCGGCTTGCTTTTAGTATAAGGGAGTTAATTAGGCGATATGGTTCTCCTTTTTAATGTGTACATGGATATAACAGATTTTCTTTCCTTTGCTACCAGATAGTTTAATAATTCCAAGCAGCCAAACGAATGTTGGGTATTATTCCGTGTCCATCCGTGTTAGCTGACTTATAGTGCTAAAGAGAGGTTCCATAGCTTATCATGTCAACTATCATCAAGAAATGCTCATATGTAGATACGTGGATATTCCAACTTGTGTTAAAAGCTGAGTAAAGGGTATTCTCACTTGAGAGTATGCGCAGCATTGTTCAGCATCTCCAAATGGGGCCCTGTTGATTTCTGGTCATTCTTTTAGTGCTTTTGTGTCCTATCATTAAATCCCCCCAGTTGGATACTTTGGAATTCTGAAAGGCTTTAGTCCTCCATTATTTTGTAAGTACTTTTTCCAGTCTCGCACTGGCAAGTATATCAGGAATAAAATTATATGTGCAATTTCGTGTATTTAAAGTTCTATTTTGGCTTCTATATTAGAAATGGTTTTATTGGAGACAGGTTCATGAAGTCTTCTACAATTCTAATGACTATTTAACAAAAATTCTTTTTGCAATCACGACGAGAGGGTTTTCCTTGTCTGCCTTACTATGGTAAGGATTTTACTAAGTATACTACCTTTTCTGTGCCCTATTGCTTGTAACTTGACTAGGTCTATCTTCATCTTCGATCTGTTATTACTTTGGTGGGTGATTCGTCTAAGGGATGTTAAATGGCACTACGATATTTCCTCACGATATTTGCTTTTGAAGCCTTTATATATTGCTTCGGACTCCAATATGAATGAGTTCCTTTCCTTAAAACCTTCTTCACTATGAACCTCCTCCTCAAAACCCCAGTCCAAGGGTAAGCCCCTAAAACCAACAACAAGCCTTTCTACCAGACTTTCTCTACCGCAAAATTCATTTCGAGGCGTATAAATTATTTACTTCCCAACCAAAGTTGAAAAGTTCAAGCCAAATGCAAGTCCTTGTGTCAAAGTCTTCAATTATTCAGTGCTGATTTAAATTCACCACTTTGCCACTTTACCACCACGTAGCTGTGTCATGTCAACATAACACTGAGGCGGGAAAAAATTCTTTCGAACGACTAACTACCACCACAACCACCCGCCAAGTCGTCCGTTGTTTATGTCGCCGCATATAGATACCCTCCTCTAAAAAAAAGTCAAGATAAAGAGCACGAAAATAAATCTAACCCCGAGTGCAATTTATCAAAGGAACCTTTCAAGGTGTTTTCCGATTTAACTTGTTTCCCAGACACTTTCTCGACGCGGCACACTGTTTGCTTCTTAAGGGAATTTTTTCGGCTTGGAGGGGGTAGTCAACCAAACAGGCAAATACAACTTGAAGAGTCTATATAGGTGTAAAGCTGTTATCTCCTACATAGATACGCCTGATAATAATAAACGACTTTTCTTTCCATCTCTCACTCCATTTCGGTTTTGGGAGTTGAAGACGAACGGGAACGACCATGCTTTCGAATGACTTGCTGACTGGTGCAGTTTAACGTGGAAAACGTGCAGAAGACAAGGAGAATTCGTAAAAGTCTTCGGAAGCAGGCTCACCCTCATGTGACCTCCATCGCCGTGTGGGGTACGAGCCAGACACCGGGCTATAAATTTCCTCAACAACAGCAGAACTTAACCCGCAATGAAATTTCCGATAAGAAGATTGTTCGGTTCGGTTATTAGACAGAATCTGACGGCATAATAAATTCTAACAATGCGGGATATTTACAGGGATTTTCCCGTTCACTTGAGAACCGGCATAATGTAGGCGGTGTGTGGGGTTGGACGATAGGTACAACCCCTTGAAGCGATTTATTGTTTTCGCCAAAAAGATTTATCGAGTGAAATTCATTCGATGAGATGGTGAATCAGAGAACACAGAATTGGGTGGGATGATGAGAACAAGGGAGGAAACAAAGATTGGAAGTGAGTTGAGAGCTGTCAGTTGTCGGAATCCTTGGATGGCTTACATATGTCACTTGAAGGAGTTTTCCTGGAAACAAGTTTTCTTAGGGGGTTGTTTCCTGCAATGAACTTTGATTTCTGTTCTCTGTACAACTTGGAAACAAAATTAAATGAGATGTTGTTTCTGAAATGGATATTGGAGTGAGTGGCAAGTGACCTTCGAAATTGTATTTAGGAATTGAGGGAGTGAACAACAGGGTGTGTTTGCAGATATTTTCAAACACATATGCATGCCTGTTTTCTTCAACAGAGTTCCTGTACTTATATGTAGTCCATGTCAAGTTGGTATTCTGCAATACATGTCCTATGATATAATATTCCACAATGAGAGTACATTGTAGGAGCAATTAGTCGCAAAATGTTTCAGTATCCTAGAATCATGTTTCTGCCTAGAAATAATTATGTACTTGGTAGGTAGGCTAGCTACACTTAAGAATTGTTTATTTGGAAGGAAACATTAATTAATGTGAAAAAACATGCATCAAGACTATGCCATCTTTCGTTTGATCGTAGAAGTGTTAATTAAGAGACGCTATATGTACGTCAGAGGATTGCAAATGCTTTGTCCATCCCGTTCAAATAAACATAATGCATTCTCGTCGAACAATTTGTAAGCACACACATTATGCACCTCTTTTAATATATGTACGTATTTCAGAAATATGCACGACCCGAAATCCCACGTGCCGCGTAGGAGTAGGCTGGCGGAGAAACATGAGCTTCGGAACGGTGTCATAAAAGGTTGTACACTATCGCCATTACTTTTTCTGGTGGTGATCAGCGATTTTTTTTTTGGAGTGCTTTGTCGGTGCGAAGTGTTGGAATTGGGTTTACCATACGAGTACGTCAGTATTCCTGCCGTGTCTGGGATTTCATGCGTCCGCCTGGCTTAGAGCAGGGTTCGGACAATGTCCTTTTTCATTTACATGGCATAGGTTTTACATTCCTCCGGGGCGACATACTCGTAACCAAGAAACATCTCTGGAGTACCGAAAACTTGTTAAAATCATCCAATTTATGTACTTTGATAGAATGAAGATTCCTTTTTGGCTTCGCAGTATAGCCATCAGGCTCCAGATATGAAGTTGAAAAAAATTCCTGCAGTAGTTTGGGTTACAGTCTGAGTACAGTGCAGGCACTAAGCATTTTTTTTTTGATCAGGTTTTCCTTTTCGAAATCAGACTTTGCTAGTGTTATGTACCAGAACGGTACGAGGGCAAGGTGAAAAGTTCTCGGCCTGACAATGAAAAACTACGATTTTCAGTTAAAAATGATTTTATTTTTCTACATAATCTCCCTTGACTTCAACACACTTGGTCCAGCGTTTCTCCAACATCAGTATTCCTTCTCGGAAGTGAGAGTCTGGAAGGCTGTGAAAATATTCATCTACTTCTGCATTGGATGCGAAGCGCTTCCCAGAAACAAATTTCTTCAAGATTGGGAACTGATGGAAGTCTGAGAGTGCCAAATCAGGTGAATAGGGGGGATGGCTGAGCAAATCGTACCCCAAATCCCGCAGTTTTCCCATCGCCAACGCACATTTATGTACAGGTGCATTGTCCTGGTGAAAGATGATATTTTTCTTCTTCAAGCCAGACCTCTTCTCGCGAATTTTGGCATCCAGCAGGTCAAGAAGGTTGAAGTAATATTTGCCTGTAATTGTTCTGCCTTTCTCAAGGTAATCAATTAACAGGATCCCTTTCGCATCCCAAAACACACTGGCCATGACCTTTCCGGCAGATGCAATCGACTTCGCTTTCTTTGGCTCTGAACCACCGGCTTCCACCCACTGCTTCGACTGCTGTTTCGTTTCTGTCGTGTAGTGGTGAACCCATGTCTCCATGCCATCCATGGTGACAAATCGCCACACAAAATCGGTCGGATCCCTATTGAATCGGTCGAAAGATTGCTGCGAAAATCGTTTTCGCATTTGCTTTTGATCGGCATTCAGCAAATGCGGCACCCATCTTGCGCAAAGCTTTCGCATCCCTAAGCTTTTGTGCAAAATGTTTCGCACTCTCTCTTCCGATATACACATAGCCTCAGCTATCTCACTCACCTTCACTCGCCTATCGTCCAACACGATATAATGGACTTTTTCGATGGTTTCGAGTGTGGTTGCGGTTTCTGGCCGTCCTTCACGTGGGTCATTTTCGAGGGACGTGCGACCACGTTTAAATTCAGCTGTCCACTTTTTAACGGTTGACATGGAAGGAGAGAGTCCCCGTAAACATTTGTCAACTTTGTATGAATTTCCTTAGGGGTTAACCCATTCAAAACGAAGAATTTTATCACCGCACGATATTCAAGTTTACCCATTTTAACGAAAAACATAAAAAATAATATTGTATAACCTAAATGTCAATGTAATAATTGTTAACTGAAAAATAAATAAAAAAATTTACAAAATATTTCTTTCCCCCTACGGGACTTGATCGCAGATCAGCCGATTAAAAAATTGTGTCCGGATCATTGTCGCAGCCCACCAGCCATCACGGCCATGGAGGAATTGTTATTGGGGAGGTCAAAGACAATACTTATTCTTCGCATATGTATGCATTAATTCATTATGAAACAAATTGTAGACAATGTCTTGGAACCTAAATAAAAATAAATATAATAACAAAATGAGGAATATATTTTTAAGAAAAAAACAAAACAAACTAATTGCAAGTACCAGAAACAAGAAAAAAATGGTATTAATAAGTTTAAACAAACGAACGACGAAGAATGAAATTCTTGTAGTTTATTTATGATTTGGGCAAGAGTATGACATTACAAAGCATGTGATCGTTTCGTTTTTTTTCGTTTTTAATGCATTTTTATTTTTGGAAATCATTAACTCTTAACAGCTAGACACAAAAAACGCTTAAAACTAGCTTAACTAACTTAACTATGTTATATACTAACTTAATGGCCCTATGCGGGCGCTCTAAGCTAAACCTAATGCTTAAAATATGTCTTTCGACGTAACATAACTTAAACTATTTATTAGATCTATACTTACAAATATTGGGAAACTAAGAAAAAATTTTTAAGCAAAAACTTAGTATATGAACTGAATTTTTTTTTTACTATATATAAAACTTACAAACTACCTAAAAGCTACTTATTCTAAGGTACGTGATTAAACACCCACATTTTTTTTTGATACACATATATATGTACATATATATAGATATATTGTATACTTTTATATACATATAGTATACATACATATATACATATGTATAAGGTTTTTTTTTTTTTTTTTTTTTTTTTTCTTAAAGCTACTTAAACCAACCTTAAAACTATGTAAGCCGGCCAGGCTGTGTGCGACGTGTCGGTCGTAGTTAAGTCGCCTGTCCGCAGCATTTCGGGCAACATGGTAGATTAGCGGCACCGCTACCCTATCCTGTATCAGACCTTCTCTATCTAAATATAGGAACACCTCTGGGGGGATGAAGCCGTTAAGACACACGCTCTCGTGATACAAATCATTGGGGTAGTATGCCCCAGAGCTCAGGTTATTCATCGAGGACATTGCTCTTACAGTGTGCCTTCGAATCATATTGATCAGGAAATTATCCACTCTGTTTATGTTCGCCCTGTTATACAGGACCTCATTAGAATAGAATTTTATGTACTGGGACTCTGGTGTTCTGTACAACTGAAGACAAGCCCGAAGCCAAGCCCTCTCAAACACCCGAATCCTTTCCATCCAGCTTGCTCCTACGTTGAACCACACAGGACATCCATATACGAGCATGGGCCAAATAAGGGCCATGTAGCAGATTACCTTCACCCTTGCATCGAGTTGGCTGCTATAAAACAGTCTCTTTGTAAGGGCAAAAGCGCCTCTGGCTCTGACCAGAGCAGCATCTACATTTTTGTTAAAATATAGATATTGATCTAGCCAGATCCCAAGGTATCTAACCACACTTCGACTCGCTAATGGCTGCCCGTGCTGTCCCACGATTGTGAACTTTCGCCAATTCTTTCTGGTATCCCTGGAAGCCCCAGATAACGACGTTCTGAACAGAATAGTCTCTGTCTTCTGAAAGTTGATCTTCAGCTTCCAGTCGTTGCAGTATATCCTGATCTCATCGAAATCACTCTGCAAGAGTATTGCAATGACCTCGATCGTTGGTCCTGACCTATACGCGATCAAGTCGTCTGCATACGCAATAGCATGGGGAAGAGATCCTACGAGATCACTCGTGTAAATGTTAAAGAGGATCGGCGAATTAACCGCACCTTGTTGTAGACCGTTTTTGATTTCGAACGTCCCAGCAGAAGTCACATTGCCATTTTTCACAATGAACTGTCTACTGGTGGGCATATTACAGAGCATGTACAGCAGTGGTTTACTTATACCCAGCCTGCTCAACTTGTAGAAGAGTCCTTCTAGCCATACGGTATCGAACGCCTTCTCCAAGTCAACCAGACAGGCACCCGTGCATTGTTTCTTACTTTTGTTCCATTGGATATCAGATACCAGTTTAGACGCGGCATGTACAGTCTCATGACCCGCCTTGAAACCGAATTGGTTATCCGGAACTATATGCATGTCCTCAACCCACTTAGTCAGGGCTCTATTGACCACTTTTTCGAATACCCTGCTGATGTTCGGCAGGAGACTTATCGACCGGAACAAAGCATGTGATCTGCGGTTTAGTATGTACCTATGAATCTGTACAACGTTACTAAGGAGCAGTGAGCAAACAGTGTGTGTGTACCTGTGTGGGATCGAAGCAGTAGAAACATTGAGCAACAGAGCAGTTATACTGGTGAAAAAAGTTATACGGATATGGTAACACTGGAGACTTTGACACCTTACTTCCAACGACTAATTTAACGTACTATAGTATGTTAGTATGTCTAATTTTTCCGAAGTGAAAACCTATAATGACTGGAGTAGTCGTATGCAAGATTGATCAAACTCTTGATATAGAAAGTTTTCACGAAAGCAACATTTGACCTGAAAAACGGAAGAAGATATTGAACCAGACCACGGTGTTAGGCCTCTTTTTCGCCTCTTTTTACTTGCACATATCCATACTCGTACATTTTTTTGAGATTTTGGTCAATCTTGGAATTACTATCATATAATGTAATGTGAAAAATGATTTTTTTTTTTTGGAAAATTGCACAACATTTGATCCCAGGGCAGGGAACGATCCTGCGCTAGAAATGGTTTTAGCCACTAACGGTCTACCAACTGAGCTATCCCTGGATGTTTACCTCCTCGTTCAATTCCCCAACAATGGCTGCAATATCCGCTCTTTGCTATTCGGGTTGTACCTGATTAAGAACGATCCAGTGCTAGAAATGGTTTTAGCCACTAACACTCTACCAACTGTGGTATCCCTGGATGTTTTCGTCCTCGTTCAATTCCCCAACAATGCATGCAATATCCGCTTTTTGCTATTCGGGTTGTACTTGATTAAGAACATTAATTTATAGAGAACGGAGTGGAAAACTCGTTCTTAGCGCCGATACATATGTATTATACTCGTAAGCTTACTTTGTTTTCTTCTACGTGCAAATACAAATAAAAAAATAGTTATCAACAAATTCAAACCCACGATCTGATGGTAAGAATGATTGTTAAAGCATTTTAGCCACCTTGGCTTCGGCGGTGATGGTCTGGCGATGTCAGTTTTCCGTTCTGTAGACATGCATTAACAAAGTCCGCTTATTTCGATTTCATTCTTTGTTTCTTTGTTGTAAAAGAAGTAGCGTCAATATTTTACAATTAAAATGTTATTAAAATGGGCAAGCAAACGCCTATTGAAACCAGAAAACTCGTCTTCAAATTTAAAGATGAAGGAAAATCTTTAAGAGCAATAGCAAAAATAATTGGCAGAATCCATGAAGGTGTTAAAAAAATTATTGATAAATATACAAATTTTAAAGAAGTTCGAGATCGTCCACGCACTGGTAGACCCAAATGACTTTCCAAATTTGAAGTAAGATTCAATGAGCGAGAAGTGCAGAAAATCCATCTGCTAGTGCTGTCAAAATATCAGAAGACTATTCGAAGAGTACTACATACGAGTAATAATGGACTACATGGCAGAGTACCGCGAAAAAACCACTCATATCAGCAGCCAATCAAAAACGGCGACTTCAGTTTTCAAGAAAGTACGAAGTACGAATGTGTTATTCAGTGACGAAGTTTTATAATCAAGACAACCACCAACAATTTGGAGAGCAAAAATTAAGGCGTTCGATGACAAAAACATTACCCCCACGGTTAAGCATGCGGGAGGGTCGGTTATGGTCTGGGGATGCATGGCGGCAACAGGTGTGGGATTTTAACGGGTTTGGCAACGTGAGGCCGAGCATTGTCATGCTGTAGAATCACTTTTTCGTGCCTCTGCTCGTATTGTGGCCGTTTTTCGCGCAGTGAACCGAGTACTGCATCAATTGAAGTCGATACCGTTCCCCAGTGATGGTTTCGTTGGGTCTCAACAGTTCATAATACATAACACACCTGGTCCCACCAAATACACAGCATAATCTGCACAGCGTGAATATTCGGCTGAGCCGACGACGTAGACATAGAAGCATGACCGGGCAGTCCCCATGACTTTCTTTTTTTTTGGGGTGCTGTAATTAATCCATTTTTCATCACCCGTTTCGATGCGATGAAGAAAACCCTTCCTTTTTTGGCCCTGGAGCATTTATTCACAGGCGAAAAAACGACGCTCAACGTCTCTTGGCTTCAAATCATAAGGAACCCAAGTTCCTTGTTTTTGAATCATTCCAATCGCATGTAATCGCTTAGAAATGGCTTGATGGGTAACTCCTAATGCTGAAGCAAGCTGTTCTTGCGTTTGGCACGGATCCTCATCGAGCAATGCCTCCAATTCAGCGTCTTCAAAGGTTTTTGGCCTTCCTTCATACGGACGGTCGTCAACATCGAAATCACCGTCTTTGAAGCGACGGAACCAATCACGGCACATTGTTTCACTTAGAGCAGCATGTTGGTAAACTTTTTGGAGCTCTCGATGCATGAAAGAAGAAAATCAACACTTCCCGCAAATAACGGAGCCATCACTGCACTTACTGCTGGAGCCATCTATTGACAAACAGCGAGAACTTTTATAAAAAACTTTTTTTTTGACGCTCACAGTATGTATAACCGACTCCAGACTAAACAGCCCTATTTCTGTTAATTAGGTCGAAAAAATTTACACGGAATTTTTTTTTTCAATAATAGATAAAACACAATATGCCTATAATGGACCATCTCTAGTGTAATGTTGATCGTTTGCGCAATTTTAATTGTGAAATATGGACTGGCAGAAAAATCTGGGGAAACAAGTTTTAGTTGAATTTCATTCAGTTGCTTTCGAATTTCATTCCAGGTACTTTACTTATTAGTCGGTTTTTAAGAATGATTATTTACGGCTATGTCTCAATCGGTTTTGTTCAAATTTAATACCTAAACAATATGTGACAGGTCCAAATTGTCGAACTATTTTTATTTGTTGGGTCTTAACGGATTTAAATAAAAAATTTTTTGGACGACTTTGTTTAGTTTTGAGATCTTAGGTGCAAGTACGTGCGACCCAGAAGTGTACTTTATTTTTATGTGTAGTGCTTGTAGAAGTCCAGATTTGAATCCGTTTTTCTTACTACCAAATAGGTTGCAGTCTGGTCGTAACCAGAAGGCTTTTTTATTTATAGAATCAATTATTGTCTCCGGTTGAATCTTGAATTCATAACCTTACGCTCAGGAAGCCAACATACTATCCATTACACATGCCGACGGATGATTGTTCGTTCTTAGTAATATTATTGATGTTCTGCATTTATCGGGGTCAAGTTTAGACTAGATGAGAATTCAAACTGCGGTAGCCTCTTGCAGCCAATCTACTTGAAACTTATAGAATTCATCAGTTCTGTGCTATTTGGAAAGCTTGGCAAAGCGGTTGGTGGAACGCTCATTATTGATTTTTAGCACTCATTGAATAGAAAATAATTTGTGTAGTAGATACCCACTCTTCGATTGTTGCACTTTCTTAAACACTTCTAAGCACACTCAGTCAATGATCCCCCATAAAATAAACACTCTTCAATGTCGTGGTGCTTCCCTTTCGTCTCCCATTCAAAGTGACTCCATGATTACAAACTGTCTGGCGCAAATTTGATTGCCATTATGATTCCTCCTCTACACACCACTTCAAAGAGGAGACAGATATTTATTTATCTTTTTACTAATTTCAAATATCATCAACCCAAATCCGAACCGAAGACGAAGAAATAAAAAGAAAACGGGCGGTCGTGTCATTTCAGATGCTCAGCCCATCCTTTCACATTTCGCAGAAATTGAACTCAATAAAAGTTGACAGACAAATTGAAGTGGAAATGGAGATGTCATTTCGCTCTTTGCTCTGCTACACACCCTCCGGGATAATGTGCTGGTGTTTGGATGAGTGTAGGCAGTCACTCATGTCAATCTTGTGTCCCTTGTAGCATCACCAATACCAGCACCAGCACCACCACCCCCTTCTAAAAATCCACCTTCAGCTTTACGAAGACGGCTATGGATGCGTTGTGTTGTGTATTAAGGAATCCCAGAGACAGACAAAAATAATCGAGTGAAATAACAAACGTCAAATTAATGACACACCGTAATGTGCTTACAAATTCGAATGTGGTTTTAAATTGTCAAATAAATTCATTAAGCCCGCGAGTGTTTAATGGCGATTTTACGTGCCGGATGTTTGTATATGCGGTGATGTAGCGGAGGAGCATTGCAGATGTCTGCTTCGGCACCCAGGGCATACGTATCTTAATACATTTCGCGTGCAGGGATCTTCACTATGTGCCGCGCGCGGGAGAAGGCGCAGCATATAAACCGCGAATAAAAGAATAAAAATAACGATCCACTTTGGCGATGGCACTTTCAGCTGTCTTGAGCTGTCAGTCCTCTGTGAAGCTGTCGGTGAATTTGTGTGTTCCGACTTGGATATTTGTATCGACCATAGCCTGATACACCAAATGAAATGTGCACTTTTCATCATTCTCGTTTGTTTGTCATATGACAGCAGGATTACAATAATGAAAATCAAATTGTGGATGTTTTTCATTCTACAGTATCAGTATATATATTCAAAGATCCATGCTTTGGTGTTTCTTGAAGAAAATTTACTAACAATTCAAAATTAACGAGTTTAAGTTTCGCGGTCGGCAACGACAATACACCACTCAAACATGTGATCAGAAATCACGACCTCAGGGCGAAGGGTTTGTACATTTCTGTATTGCAGCTATCCCTAGGTGCTTTCCTCCTCGATCAATTCTCTAACATACTCGTATTACAATTTAAATATATACATATGTTCTCTTTGCCAGAGTATTTGGTTTTTTGGCCCGAACGCCCTTGTCAAAATTTGCTATCCATATATCCGTATTCCATTTTAGGGGTATGATGTATTCTTTTTACTTGCACATATAAGGGCAAGTATTGGTTTCCTGAACATTTTTGATCTCGAGATTTTGATCAAATTTGACATTACTATGATAGATAAACTTGATTAAGTGGGACTCTCAATTCTGTCTGTCTGTCTGTCTGCACAATTTTTGCACAATGAAGAAAACATTTGATCCAAGGCAGGGAACGATCCTTTGATCATTCTTTATATTCAGTTCTCCAAAACTTGTTTTTGTCGAAGATTTTTTAGATATAGATTTTGAACAAATTAGCCTGAGAATGAGGGAATCTTCAGAAATCGTAAAGTAAAGTACATTTATTCGTATTTTTGACAAAAACCTGGCACGCCATCTTGTAGCATATACCAACTCCAACTCAAATGTGAATAAAATCGTAAGGACCGATTTCGAGAAAATATTTTTTTAAAATCTGCTATTAGTAAAGTATCATTAATTTTGCGGTTGTAAATACAGACAGACAGACCGAAGTGAGAGACTCACTTTTTTGTGATTCTGTATAATAGTTATGCTAAAATTGATCAAAATCTCGGAATCGAATATTTTAACGAAACCAATACTTGCCCTTTTAGGTGCAGGTGAAAATTAGTTAAGTTTCAAAGTTCTGTACAAGATATATGCCGAATTCTTTTTGGTTTTCGAAAGTGCAGTAGCAACGGAATCTGCTAAAATCGAGGTCGTTTTAGAGTGCGAATGTCTTGAAAACGATGCACTATCGAATTGTGATCCAAATTTTGTTCTACAAGGAGGGTACAAAATTTTTAATATTTTCCTAAAATTGTTCGATTTTTTTTTGCTGTTTTTTTTTTTTTTTTTCATAGAAACCGGCTAATCGGACATGCCAACAATACAATCCTACAAATTCTGGATGAGAGCAATTTATTGCGCCGACTACAAAGGACGAAACCTTTCGATTTGGCGAGTTAGGAATCAACCGCGCCTAGATTGCGGAACATGCAGGATCTTTCAGTGGAAAGTAACCTGCCAAACGAGTTTTTTTTTTTTTCATGATAGAAAAATTGCTTGATAAGGTCTTTTTTAGTTGCAATATATAACAAATTAAATCGCAGGGTGGTGTTTTTTTAGTCAGTAAGAATCTGACACTACTATGAGCACGCGCTTGCTGTCCTCATGGTGTCTATGGAAGATTTTTCACACAATCCTCGGGGGAAAAAAAAAAATAGCCGCGAAATAGCAAACTTTTAAAAACCAGGTAATAAGTAAAGTATCATTATACACATTTTTTGGGAAATATCTGTTATGCTGTCTATTAGGACATATTAACTGTAACTCAAGTATTAAATTTTAATGAAATCGTTGTAGCCGTTTTCGAGAAAATTGATTTTTTTTTTTACAAAATTGGCTTTTACCATTATCTTGGGGTTAGAATGAAAATTCCGATTTCGTCTCAAATGATATGAAGGTTGAAGAAAATTCGTCAAGTCGGCTGCATTCGTCATACATACAGGCATACAGACGAACAGACATACAGACAGATGAACAGAATTACGCGACTCACTTTTTTAAAACCCTCCATTGTAGTAATACCAAGCGTGATGAAAATTCGAGTTTGAATTTCTTCACGGAACCAATACATACTTGCGCTTATAGGTGAAAGAAAAAAATCGTTTAATACTGGTGTGAAAGAATTGGAGTAAAAAATTGAGTAGAGTACGATTAGCTATGAAAAAAAAAATGCTGGTTTGTTATGTTTTATGTTACACAGGGTGCAAAACAAAAAACGGCAAAAGTAACTATATGATATGTTTTTTAAATAATTATTGAATGGAATGAAAAAAAAGGAAAAGTTTAACTTTTAAAAGTTTATTTTATGCTATTTTTTGTACATTATGTATGAGAAATAATATCAGTTAAATGAGAATCATTTTCTCGAACGCAAATATCTGCTCTTTTTATGGCATTTTCCATAAATGTGTGTTTGCGGTATAAAACCAATTTCATCGTGAATGTTTTGCTTTAGTTGCTGCAAGGTTTGGGGCTTATTCACATGCACTTAGGGTGGCCGTGGTGTAGTGGTAACATCATCGCTTGTCACGCTATTGATTCACGTTTCGAATCCTGATGTCAAGAATCATCTATTTATTTCGCATGAAATAAATAAAAAAGTCGATCACTTGCGAAATATAAGTCAACTCTACTGTGAAGGCATAACACTGGCAGTAGGGTAGTCATATGGCTAAAATGCAACTTGATCGTGATGATGACATCAGGAGGACGGAAAAAAATACTGTGAATCATAAGCAACGACAATAATAGCGAAAACAAACAAAATACTCCCCAGTTATCTGGACAGCCACCCTTGGAGTTTACAGAAACTTAATACCACCTGAGTTTCAAACTACACCACTCTGTCTTTTTCTCTGTCTCTTCCCCTTTCCACAAAAAACGCACATGTTCTACAAAAAATGAGTATAAGGGTATTCATATCCCCTTTAACACGTGCAAATTATAAAAAAAAAACTTTTTCCTTGAGATATGCCTGTAAGAAAAAAATTGTAGCAGTCAAATCATGCGATCGTGTTGGCCAACTCAAATCGTCGTATTTGGAAACAGTAATACGAATTGAGTGTAATTTGATGAAGTTTTTGGGGATTTTGGGATTCCCAAAATTTGCAGTTTTGATTATTTACGAAACCACTAAAGTGGAAATGCGCTTCGTCGGTCATCATTAAGTTTGTCGTAAAAGTTTTCGTCATATTCAACGAGTTTTAAAACTGTTCTTTCGTATTCCAAGCGTAATGCCGGGTCCCCAGGATTTAGTTTTTGGACTAACTGCATTTTGTACAAGAAAAGGTCCAAATCCTTTTTCAAAATCCGCTGAAGAGTGCGGTCAGGAAGCTGCCTCTGATGCAGATTGCAGATCTTCTTCTCGTTGATGTCTCAGCGTTTTCTGTGATGCTCTGTCTCACAATATCAATATTTTCGATCGATTGCCAGTCTTGAATCTCCAAAAGTCTCGAATTCAGCAAAATTATCCACCAGTGAGCGAATGGTTGGACCCGTTGGAGCAGTTCTTTCACCATAAAATCTCCTGTATGCACGGTGAGTATTAATTATTGAACGATTATTTTCAAGGAATAGAAAAACAGTCTTATTTCTATGCGCAGTTGTGTAGCGTTTCATTTCTTATATCTCCCAAATTTAATCTGTGAAATAGAAGAAAAGATAAAATATTCAAACATATATGTAGTTACTTTTGCGCACTCTGTATTTTGTAAAACTTAGCCAGATTTCAGGCCCTGTATTTTTATGAATTAAAAAAAAAAATAAAAATTTAATTAGAAGCTGTGGTTATTTATTATTATCTTAAAAAAAAAAAAAAACACATGTAATGTTCAATCCTTTTTATTCGTAAGAAGAATTTTAAAATGTCTTTTTTCATGAGAGAATGCATTTTTTTCTTTGTAAGGAGTTCGATTCGGATTCAAAAAGCCCGCTGACCATACTTTGTACCTATATATTCTTAAGAGCTTATTTCAATAGTTCCAATTACCCCAATAAAATCGAAAGTTAATCGTTTTTAATTTTTAGCACAGCTTGTTTATTCATGCAGCTAGTACTGTACAATCATTTTGTGCGACCAATGCTCCTGAACTTAACCCATAACTCTCGGCAATTTTAACAATTTGCTTATACGAGTACTCCCATGGGATACCACCACTTAGCGGCAAGAAATTATCTCCCCAATCGTTCGTTTTAAGTGACAGTTTTGCTCTTTGTCGTCCATTCGAGTGAGATTAAATTATCCGAAATTACAAATGACATTATAATAATTTAACAAACTTAATGAACTGAAATTAATTCGCTGCATTTTACGATGATGTGGACGAGGACGCCAACGACCATGGCGATCATTATTGCCGTGGTTTTATTTGGTCGCGCTTTCACTTCAGAAACGGCACGATGTGGCGACGACACCGTCCCGAAGGAGCTCAGCGCCCCTTCTATAGGCCGCTACTACCAGCTTATTTATTGGACGCGTCGCGATTTTGCTTTCAATTTGCATCTACACTACATACCCTCGGAAGAGTGATGCGCGCACGGGGCTAGGAGGTGTTAGCCATAATCGCACGGTTAATTTATTAGTTGTTTTAATTTTCAGGCTTGGTCGCCTTCTTGCCCCATGCTACAGTGACAAACGCTGGCAATGAGCAGCAGACAGGCAGGCTAACTGTCAACTTTGTGACATTTATTCCGCATTATGAAGAAATTTATATCGCGTCGCTGTGTTGTGTTCGCATTTTGGGTGCGCGATTTGTCGCCCGCTGACCGATACGGACGCTTTGACTGTTTAAATTGTGTGCTTATGCGATGGGCAGTAGTTTGTTAGACTGAGTGAAAGAGATACGTATATATTCCGCTAACAGCTGATTGTCGGCCATTTGCGATGGGCGATAAATTCATCTTTTGGCGTGAAAATTTATGACCGCTAATAAAATGTTAACGGCACAATGAAATTGGGTGTTTATTGGTGCGGATTATTTAGATTGAACGAACGACACGAGGATCTTTCACAGTGCATTTCTTTTGTTAGAGATGATTTGTCACTGATGTTGTGGATAGTTTTCATTAAATCTTTCTTTCATATGTTGTCTTCGTTCTTGATGGATGTAAATGTAATGATAAGCTTTAGGGACATAAAACTCTGAGTATTAAAAATGCGGCAATATGATTTGTCTCTTACGATCTTCGTGGATCCATTGAGATTCTTGCTGTACAATAGGAAGGAAAAGGAAAAAGAGATGTACTACTGTCTGTTTGATAGTTCGAAAGAATCTTCGAGCTCAGAGTAAATTTCAAAATGACTTTCGGTGGTTTTACTTATCATTTTTAGCCGGACTGATGGCATGTTGTGACCTCTGAGGATGCATAATAAAAGCGTTAAGTTTAGTCTACCTATCACAAAAGGTCGTTTGCTTTTCCCTTGCGTTGAGACTGCGTTCCTTTACTCATTTTCAACTGTTTCATAGCGTTCATAGTAAAAACCACGATGGGTCCAGTTCTGATACTTATTTAGCCAGTTTTTCGGCCATACCATTTCCGGGGGTATCTATGTGTCCCACGACCCAACAGAGCGAGACGTTGTGTTTTATATTGTGGGCTTTCAGCTCCATGAGAAATGGTGTTTACTAGTTTAAATTTAATGGCCGTGGATGAGACGGCTCTTATCGCATTTAGACTGTCTTGTAAGGGCAACATGCAGGAAACAAAGGGCTGTTTTTAAGTTGAATATGCAATAGAATATGCAATAAACAAAGTTGGGGACCAGTGCTAACTTTGCGTCTGAATTAAGGACTCTCACTAAATAACATCTTATAAGACTGAGACTAGCCCAGAGAGTTTTGGAAAAAGTCATATTGGGAATATAGTTAAGAGATCGCATACTTAATAATGAAATACGACGTAAAATTAAATTACAAGACTCCACGAAACGAATAGCAGCACTTAGTGGACCACAACTATTTAAATGTTTTCGTCTAAAGGCGAAAGATATTATAGCAGATTAGATTGTTTGAAGTCGTTATCGATGCTATGTGCCAACAAACCCATTTCAGATATAGGCATGACTATGTAACCAGTGGCCTAAAGATTGAGACTCTGGACGACCAGCAAGGAGCGGGTTCGAGTCATAAATATTTTTCTTTCTAGATTATACAGTAGCAGTAATCAAAGCAGCACTTTAAATGAGGTGCGGATTACTAAATAGTCCATTGCAGTATCAAAGTGTCATTTGCTAAAGATGTATTTAGGTTTTGTTTAAAAATTTTCCAGATCAGTTACTAGTAAATAGTAAAGTTTTATAACGTGGGCAATATCTAAGGCCAGCTCAAAGTGTCAGTGCACGTTTGTTGACATCAACTGGTCGTTGTAATCAATAAATAAGTATTGAGGTATTTTTTTAAACAAACACAAAAAAATACTTCTACAGCGTTTCAAACACTCCCACTTCTGAATAACATTGATAATGATAAAGGACTTTCATTTGAGGTAGGCATGCCTGTCGTAAGAGGCGACTAAAATTCAATCTCCGTATACCGAGCGTATAGTGTATACAAACAAAATATGCAATGAACAAAACGAAAAGATACATTACCCCAGGTGGCAGTCCAGCTTTACTGGAAAATCCACCCTCTTCGGAGGTCGGCTCTACGGATTCTGGGGAGAGTCGCTTATTGCAATCCAATGACCCTTTTTCAAAAAGTTCAAGGGTATCTCGATCTCCTCCACCAAGATCGAATAACTCCGGGAAAAGAAGTGCATCGGAATCGCCAGCGCGCGAAATTCAGGACTCAGCGAAATATAACAGCTTTGAGGAAGAAAATAAAATACTCCGAAGGAAGATTAACGAAATGGATCTACTCTATCAAGAGCTCAAGAAAGAAATAGACCTATTAAAAGAAGAAAATAAGGTCCTAAGCTCACATATAGAAAAAGAACGCGAATGTACTCCAGCACGCTTAGCTAGTCGGGAATATCACACCGACGAAGTCGAGTCCCTAAAAGAAAAAGAGAAAGAAGAGCATAAAGAACTGCAAGAAAAGCAACCTCGAGCGCAATCTCGTCCACCCCCACCAATTAACATCGTCGGGTTAACGGAATTTAATAAGTTGCAAAGCCTTCTTAAATGAACTTTAACATCGAAATATAAGGTCACGTCTTTGAGGGACAATGCATGGAAAATTAACGTCGATGAATACGACGACTACCAAGCAGTGTCTCAAAAGTTAAATACCGAAAGAATTGAGTGGTATACTTTCGAAATCAAGTCAGAAAGGCCACATCGTGTTGTTGCAAGGGGACTCCACCCCTCGTGCACCAAAGAAGAGATTATGACTGACCTTCAAGACAAAAGCTTTAAAATGCTTGATGCCGTTAATATCAGCAAAAAGGAGAAGCAACAAACGGAAATAGATAAAGACATCTTGGTAAGGCGTGGACTTCCGCTCTTTATGCGTACCTTCGATAAGTCTGACAATATCGACGATATCTACCGAATTAGGACCATACTAAATATCGTAGTCAAAATCGAGCCAATGCGTAGAAATATAAGAATGATTCCGCAGTGCAAACGTTGCCAAGGATTCAATCATACGCAAATGTACTGCAAAAAAGAATCGCGATGTGTGAAATGCGCTGGAAATCACCTCTCCCAAGTTTGTGGAGTAAACAAATAAACCTCCGCAACCTGTGCTAATTGTAAGGGAAAGCACCTGGCAAATAATAAAGTCTGTGAAGTAGCTAAAAAGTTACAAAAACATAGAGATGCGCCCCTTAAGCCCCTAAATGCAAAATCAAAACCGCAAACTAATCCAAAGCGTAAGGTCGCGGAGGAGAAAAGGTGAGGGAAAGAATGACGAAAGAAAAGCCCTCGACCTCTGTTCTTAAAAGAAACGGTACAGAAAAGTTACCATTGGAAAAGCGACCGGGTAATGACCTTCGAACAGCAGGAGTGCAGACTTACGCTCAGGCCGCGGCATCCGAAATATCAAAAAATATTGAAATTTCGAACGACGATGTTTCTCATGTTTTTTCAGTTATTCTAGCGAAACTTGAAGAACAAAACAAAATAAATAAAATTATTCTCGATAGGCTGGTTAAGCTCGAAAGTAATTCAGGGAAAACGCGTACTCCAACTAGAATATGAATGAAAAACGAATGTTAAAAATATGTACTTGGAATGCAAACGGACTTTTGCAAAAACTTCACGAATTGGAAATATTCTTGCGTTGAAAAGATATCGATATTTGCTTGATTTCTGAAACCCACGTAAAAAACGAATCGCATTTAAAAATAAAAGGCTATAATGATTACCACACTTGTCACCCTTCGGGAAAGCGAGAGGCGGGTCATCATTGTTTATTAAAGACTGCATCGAACAATCCGAAGACCTAAAGTTCGAGCTTGAAACTTTGCAACTGTGCACGATTCGAGTAAAAAATAGTCAGCGTACTCTTAAAATCTCATCTATCTACGCGCTTGAAAAAGGTGATTTTATTAACTTGTTTAAATTGCTGAAACCTAATTTCATTATTGGCGGCGATTTTAATGCGAAACATACATTCTGGGGCTCAAGACACAGCTCGCAAAAAGGCAGAATGCTCTTTGAGGCAGGTATGGAGTACAGTTGTGATTTCCATTCGACGGGTAAACCAACTGGCCAACTGATACTTCGAAAATACTTGACCTGATCGACTTTTTCGTCGTGAAAGGAATATCTACCAACCACATTAAAGTTGAAGAGAGCTTTGATCTGTCGTCTGACCATTCCCCAGCTGTTTTGACATTGAGCGAAAAACTAGTCTATACGCTAGAGCCAGCGAGATTAACCGGTAGAACAACTAACTGGGAAGGCTTTAGGAACGAAATTGAAGATAATGTTGAACTGAGCCTTCCACTTACGACACACTATGAACTTGAGGTTGAAGTTGATCGCTTCGTTGAGATCGTACAGCTCGTCTCTTGGAATAATAATCCCAATCCAAGGAAACTCCGGACAAATACGGTCTACGATATCCTACGGAAATAAAAGAATTAGTCAAAGAAAAAAGAAAAGCGCGTAAGAAATGGCAACAGAGTCGTGCTCCGCAACATAAAGCTCACTTGAATCACCTGTGCAATTCGTTGAAGAAGACTATAAAGGATTTTAAGAATCGTGCGATAGGCTCTTATCTTGAAAGTTTAAGAGAGAAAAACTTTGGAAAGCTGTAAAAGGCACCAAAAGGCCCAAGGTCCCCCCGCCGTCAATTAAATTAAATCACAATGAATGGGCAAGGGAAGATAAAGAAAAAGCGGACGTTTTTGCTGCCCACCTGGAAGACACCTTTAAACCGTACGATGGTCAAGTGTCGACACGACAATATCAATAGGCCGGATTTACCATCTGACGATTTAGCACTTACAAGTGCAACGCTAAGGAAACTCAAACATGAGATCGGGAATCTAAAACCTAAGAAAGCTCCTGGTTATGACATGATCACCGGAGAAATTCTCAAAGCTTTACCTAGAAAAGCATTGATTAAGCTTCTTCATATTGTAAATGCTGCGCTCAAATTAAAATACGTGCCTAACCAATTGAAAGTTGCGGAAGTTATAATGGTTTTAAAACCAGGAAAGTCGCCAAATGAGGTAAAATCTTATAGACCAATTTCGCTACTTCCAGTTATATACAAGATTTTCGAGAGGATATTATTAAGGCGTCTCCAACCGGTTATAGAAGGAAATAATCTTATCCCTGACCACCAGTTTGGGTTCAGAAGTAAGCATTCGACGATTGACCAGGTGCATAGAATTACTGACGTAATCGAGAAAGCACTTGAAGAGAAAAAGATATGCTCAAGCGTATTTCTTGACGTCTCGCAGGCCTTTGATAAGGTGTGGCAAGATGGCTTGAATTGCAAATTACGACAAGTTCTCCCTGTATGCTTATACGACATTCTAGAATCATATCTCGGGAATAGACTCTTCCGTGTTAGACATGGATGAATGAATACTCGGAGCTCAAAGAAATTTCGGCCGGTGTACCGCAAGGAAGCGTTCTTGGGCCACTTCTCTATCTTCTTCTTCTCTATACCGAAAGAAGATGGCACTATCCTGGCTAAGTTTGCCGATGACACCGCTATCCTAGCTGTAGGTAAAACAATCGAAGAAACGACTGCAAAACTGCAAAACGCACTGAATAAAGTAAATGCATATACGAGGGACTGACGGATCGCCCTCAACGAATCTAAATCTGTTCACGTGAATTTCACTTATAAGAAAATTAATGTCTTGCCAATTTTCCTAAACTTGGCACGAATACCTTTTGCAAACGAGGCCAAATACCTTGGAATAACACTCGACGCAAAACTGAAATGGAATTCGCACGTGAAAATGAAACGTAAAGAACTCGAAATCAAATATAGAGAAATGAACTGGTTGCTCGGAAAACACTCCCAGCTCAATACTGAGAACAAACTGCTTTTATACAAGCAAGTGCTAAAGCCGGTGTGGACTTACGGTATACAACTTTGGGGCTGTACCAAGAAAACAAACGCCAATATTTTACAAACTTTTCAAAATAAAGTGCTAAGAGAAATTGTCCATGCACCGTGGTATACTAGAAACGATGATATCCACAGGGATCTCGGAATTTCAACAATCGAAGCTGAAATTAGAAGCTTCGCGAGAAAGCATAGAAACCGACTAATCGGACATGTCAACAATACAATCCTAACACTACTATGAGCACGCGCTTGCTATCCTCATAGTGTCTATGGAAGATTTTTCACCAACCCTGGGGGGAAAAAAAAAAAAATTGTTTACGACTGCAATAAAATATCTAAACTTTACAAATTTGTCTCTACTTAAAGCTTTTGTAAATAAATATGTACATATATCCGCTTTTTGAGATTCAGATGGAACATAATTAATGGCGAAGCATTCACGGCTGTACATACATATCTCGCACGTCTATATATGTATGCGTTTCTGAAACGCGGGGTTTTTAAGAAGTCGAATTGCCCCATTATTACCGTATTTAAGGTCGTCTATTTCCAAGTGTGAAAATGAATCCGATAATATACTTCAGAATTATTTTTCGGTGACTCGGTGCATCTAAATACCGGTAAACCACTCCCACTGCAAATGCGATGCCTGGACGAGTAGCAACTGCTAAGTACATCCAGCATCCGACAGCCTTTTTGTACGGAAATAGACGTTAATTCTATGTTTGAACAGATTTCAGCTGGAGTTGGTACCGATTTGCACCAGTTCATATTGGATTTTTGCAAAACATAAGTTGCACCATTCCGTTTTTGCACTAGTTCCATGCCAATAAACTGCTCAGCATCCGAAACGCGCTGTAGCAACTTAATCAGCTTTATGACATTCTATTTCTCCAATGCAGCAATTAGAGAGGGTAAGTAAATAGGTTCTGGTCAGGTAACAAATTGTGTTGGAAGGGGGAGTCCATCTCCCTTCCCTTAGGTGTTAAGCAAATTCATCACTCTTAATGATAAAACTGCTATAATTTAACATTAACAATTTAATAGCAACAGTTAATGTGGTATTTCAAAGCTAGAAAAACAGCGTTTCAAGTATAATGTCAACAGGACATATCAGGTTTCAGGGAAATGAAACCTTTTATGAAATTGTTTGAAAACTAAATAAAAAAAAAGTTTTTTATAACGTTTATCAAAATTGTGTCTGTTTCCTCAGGTTAAAAGCGGCTGAAATTACGAACTAAATTGTAGTAACAGAGAGTGGGGCTGTGTCTGTCTGAATCACTTCCAATTTCGATTTTGTATCCTCCAAATTCTAGTGGTCGTCCCTCGGTCTTCGGCATTTTTGTTACGAATTGTCCTAATCATATACCAATATCTTTGAATGCGCTAAGCTCTGACCACAATTCAGTCATGTAATCTTTTCTGTTCGGGTAAAGAATATCTATGTTCTAGACATGAAAACTAAAAAATCTACCTGGATGATCCTTTTAGACATTTAAAAAGCATTCGATTCTGTTTGACATGATGGTTTGGTCTTTTAAAGTCTTTGTCAATAGTACCGTTACTAATATAATTCATTTCCAGTCAGGTGTACCGTAAGGTTCGGTCCTTGGCCCCATTTTATACAATTTATTTACGTCCGATTTCCCAAGTCTATTTAACTATGAAGCAGCCATTTTTGCACACGATACTGCAATTCCTTCATTTCATGGATTTGCTCTCAATGTCGAGGCAAATCTTCGAAATGCGATGGAAGTATTAGAATGTTATTTTACTAAGCGGAAAATTAAGCTGAACGGTGACAATATACAAGCTATCTTTTTGCTATCTTCCGAACAGCCAATTGCAAATTTATGGATCGGCTATAAACCGGAGCAACTCTGTTAAGTACCTACAGTGAGCATCAAAAATAAGTTAACAGTTCTGTTCTTTATGTTTAAAGTTTATTTAAAGATACAGTTAATTTTACATTCTAAAAGCAACTGTACAGAATTAATGTACATTTAATTTATAACGAAAAACAATGAAAACATAATCAAAAATAAACAGCAAAAAAAATTAATAGAACAGAAACCAAAATAACCGCAAATTTCATGCGTCAAAAAAAAGGTATTATATCAATATAATTCAGTGCATTGTCAAAGTATATAATGTAATTTAGTATTCTTTCCTTTTGCTTTTATAACAGTGGCTAATCTTCTTGGCATAGATTCAACCAGGTTTCTGGTCACATCTGGTGATATTTTCTTCCATTCGTCCGAAATGACAGATTTTAAGCTTTCTTTGTTGGTAAACTCCCGACTCCCAATTTGTCTATCAAGATGTTCCCACAAATGTTCAATTGCGTTAAGGTTTGGGGATTGGGGTGGAAGATCCAACTGCTTAGGTGTGTGATAAAGCAGTCATTCCCTAACACAATAGGCAGTGTGTTTTGGATCATTGTCCTGTTGAAAGATCCAATTTCGATCCAATTCAATTTCGTAAAGCTTTGCTGCAAATTGTTTTTTATAATGTTGAGATAATCTGTTTTGTTCATGGTACTTTCTATAAAAACCAGATTCCCAATACCTGATGCCGCCATACATCCCCAGACCATAACCGAATCTCCACCTTGCTTTATTGTCCTTGTGATGATTTTTTCTTCGAACTCCAGATTTTTTTTTTCTCCATATTTTTGATGAGTTTTTTAATCCAAAAACTTCAAATTTACTTTCATCTGAAAAAAAGCACGTTTTTCCAGAAAGAAAACTCCTTCTTTTCATATTTTTTGGCAAAACACTGTCGTTTTTTTTTTTATTAATTTTTGAAATATATGATTTCTTTCGAGGTACTCGACCATGAATACCATTTCAATCTAACGCTATTCTTATTGTGCTGGCACTTACGGCTTTTCCAGAGATATGTGCGACCTCCTTAGAAAGCTTTACTGCACTAGTAGTAGGATTTTTTTTACTTTATTGACAATGAGTCTTTTTTCTGCACTACTAAGTCGCTTTGGCCTACCAGGTCGAGAAATGTTTTCAAGAGTCTTGTGATCCCGAAATTTGTCAAGGAATTTTTTTTACCACAACATGACTTCCAACTATTTTACCTATTCCTCGTAAGGTGTATCCTTTTTCATGTAAATCGAGAATAATTTTTCGAGTATCCAACGATGTTTGTCTAGGCATGGTAAAAAAATCTTATTTCTTTGAATTCTAAATAAACTTCCTTCACTTTAGACTCACACAACAAGAACTGATCCTTAAGCATTTATTTTGACAAGATCTATGTGAGAGTACACGAAAACATACCACAAAACGGGGAATCCCCTAATTTCCACGAACAGATTAATGACTAAAGTGCTGCCAACTTTTTTGTTAATTTTTTTTTTTGATGAAGATAAGAAATATTTGTTTCTGTTTAATTTTGAAAAAAAATATGACTATTTTGCATTATAAATAAACAAAAGAGTTATTATGCATAGTTAGTTATAAAAAGTAATGAGTACTATATTTATAAATATAACTTAAAGATAAATAAAATGACTGTTAACTTATTTTTGATGCTCACAGTAGGTATTAATCTGGAGACCAAGTTAACCTTCAACGAAGGCATATCTAGAAATTTACAGAAAGTCAATATAGCAATAAAAATATTATACCCTTACATAACCAGAAAATCTGCCTTATCAAACCAAAATAAACTTATCGTACATAAAGTAATATTCCAAGCACTACTCTTCGGTTGCAAAATAAACTCCTTAAAATGATGCTTGATCTTTCATGGCACCATTTAACTTTGAATCTTCATAAAAGAGCGAATGTTGCGAAAATTCAAATACTTACGAACAAATAACTTGAAATTATTTATTTATACATTTAGTTATTTATTTATTTTATTTTTTATTTTTTAATTGTGTTTACTTTTATTTATTTATTTATTTATTATTTTCTATTTTTTTTTTTGTTAATTTTTCTTTAGATTGGGGATTTTTTCGTATTTTCCTCCAAATTTAAATCAATGTGTAAAATAGTGCAAAGTTTCTTGTCGGACCGTTGTTTCAGTGTTTATGTTAATAGTAGCGCGTCCGACTTAGTGTTTTTCAGTCAGGTGTGCTCCAGGGTTCTGTACTTGGACCCGTATTTTATAACCTTTACACATTCGATTTACCGAATTTGCCCGAATGTGAAGTAACCATTTATGCTGACGATACTGGCATATTTTCATCACATGAATTCGCTCTCAATATTGAGACGAATTTAAAAGATGCGATGGAAATATTAGAAAAGTATTACAGCAGATGGAAAAAATTAAGTTCAATGTTGACAAATTGCAAGCCATATTTTTCTCTCGAAAAAGAAAGCCTTGTACTCTTCCTAGCAATTCGTTGAGGTTTAACGGGTCTGATATAATCTGGGCCCCTCCGTAAAGTACTTGTGCATTTTGACACTAGGTTGGATATTCAAGAACACACTAGTAAAACTCTGAAAAATTCTTCTTTATGGATGTCAGGTATGGGGAAATTGTGCAAAATATCACATTAACAAGCTACAAATAGCACAAAATAAATTGCAAAAAAATTATGTTAAATCTTCACCGGCATTACACCACCTCAGAGCTACTCAAAAAAGCGTTTGCTGAAATTATTTCGGAAAGAATCTTAAAACTCACGAGTAAGTTTCGAAGTAACTGCAGTATTTCAGACAACTGACTAGTAAACCAATTAAGTGTTTAAACTGATGCATTATTGTTGTCATTATTTGATTTTTCTTTATTTATGTACCTATTTGTTAGCTTATTTATTTATTCACATGTTTATTCATTTACTCATCTATTTCTGTTGATTTATTTATATATTTAGTTTGTTTTTCTATTTATTATTATTGTTACTATTATTTATTGTTTATGCTTGTTTATTTTTGTATTTATTTATTTATTTATTTACTTATTTATTTATTTATTTATTTATTTACATATTTATTTTACGGTGGTACTTTATTTATTATTAAATTATTTTATATTCCTATTGTTTTCTGTTTTTATGTATTATGTTTCATGTATTTATTTATTTATTCGTGTACACATCTATTTATTTATATATATTATTATTTATTTACGCACTTATTAAGTAATTAGTTTTTTTTTCTTGTTGCTTTGATTGAAGGATTTTTTCGTACTTTCCTTCAAGAAATCTTTATTTTTAGATATGATAGCTTTCAAAATTTTTTAAAATAATGTTTCAGTAGAGAGATATAAACATATCGTAACTCTGTATTGTAAAATGTGCGGTAGCAAACCTAATGTAAATTATAATACGAAATAAATATCTATCTATCTATCTTCTTCTTCTTCTTACGGCGAAGTTATGATCCGGAGTAGAAGGATCACAACCATCCCACTTTACTGCATCCCTACTGGTCCGCCTGTGGGGTTTGCCGGTTTGACCTCAGAAAGTACCGGCAGGCTTCCCGGTTTCGGATCATTTCGTCACTGCGGTCAATCAAATGCTGGTGTTTTTTCATTTGTGTGATCCAGTTGATTTTTGGTCTGCCTTTTTTGCGCGATTGTGTGGGAACGTTGATTGATATTGCCTTTTTGACGGGGTTCGAAGGATCTCTCCTGTGGACATGACAATACCAACTGAGCCGGTCGTGCTCTACCTTGCTTGTGATGGGTTCTTTTACATGAAGGCTTCCTTGAATTTTTGAACTTCTTATTGTATCAAGCTTTGTTACTCCTGCTGTCATGCAAAGCATCTTCAACTCAGCTGCCGTTAATTTGCCCTCATACTTCTCATATATTGACCAGCATTGTGAACCGTATGTGAGTGCCGGTGTAGAGCCTTCCTTTCAGCTCAGGGGACATTTTTCGGTCACAGAAGATTACGGAGTTTTCCCGCCACTACATCCACCCTACGCTTACGCGATGATTGATGTCATCATCACAAGTTCAAAGATATTTGAACTTTTCGTACTTGGGAAGCACTTTTCCATTCAAGTAAATGTCTGGAATAGGCCGGGGTTGAATTAAGAATGGGCAGCACAGATAATCTGTTCTTTTTTGAACTAATACGGTACCCATTTCCCTCCAAACATCCACCCATTCATCAAGTGCTCGTTGCAGGGACGTTTTATCTTCACTTATGATAGCTCCATCGCCAGCAAAGAATAACTGATGCACTTTGGGGTCCGTCACTTTTCCTTCAAGCAGATAATCAAGGACTGCAGTAAATAGTAAAGGACTGAGGACGCTTCCCTGGTGTACACCGACTTTGATTGGAAACTCTCCGGTGACTCCTGCGGGACATCTTACTCTTGTCCTTGCTCCCTCATACATGTCCATGATCATGCGCACGTAGGTTTCTGAAACTCTTCGTTGTCTTAGTGCCACCCATAAAAGATCTCTTGGTTGTCTATCAAAGGCTTTTTCAAAATCAACCAACACCAGTCCTTTAAGGAATCACGATGTTTTTCCATTATGATCCTTATACTTTGGATTGCATCTGTTGTTGATTTACCTGAGACAAACCCGCACTGGTCATCAGATAGCCTTATTATTTTCCGCAGTCGGCCGTCTTTATGGTGTGTGACATCAGCTTGACAGAACGGTAATTATCGCAGTTTCGCGTATCGTCCTTCCCTTTGTGCAAAGGAAGAAGATAACTTTCCCTCCACTGATTAGGCATTGGATCACCGCTCATAAGTTTGGAGATAAGAAACATGAGCCATCTGGACCCGATGTCTCCCATCTTTTTCCAGACCTCAGAGAGTATCTCGTCTGGTCCAACCGCTTTTCTTTTTTTGGAGTATTTGGCCGCATTCCTAACTTCTTCGACAGTATACGTCGTCATGTCGGATACGTCGTCATGGTTAGGAGCGGCTCTTGGAAAGTATACCCGGGAAAACTGTTCGTTCAGAAGTCAATCACAATACTGTCGCTATCTGTGGAGAATTTTGTCGTTTTCCACAAGAAGCTGGCCTTGAGCATTGTTAATGAACTTTGGGGAACGAATCTCCTGAGCACTTCTTCTCCCTTATTCAAGTTGTTTCGTCGAAGCTCCTGGATAGCCTGGTTCCTATCAGACGCCGAAGACGATATTTCCTCAAACTCCCGATAGAGGCTTTCCATACTTTTTGCTTGAAATTGGGTGCACTTCTTCTTCGCGAGACCTTTGCAACATCTATATATCACTTCAAGGCGAGCTTTTTCATCTCTATTAGTAGAAGAGCACTTTAACCAAGCTTTGAAAGCCGTTTTCTTTTCCCGTATCACTACTTTAGCTTCATCTGTCCACCACCATGTTTCTTTGGCGTGTTGGCAGGGGCCTTTGGACGTTCCAAGCAGTGATTTGGCTCTCTCCAAGCAAGATCGCTGTAGGGAATCCCACATATCTTGTGCTCTGCACTCCTCATCACCGACCTCATCGATGTTGGTAATAAAAATTTCGCCTTTTCCTTTGTCCAGCTTGTACCAATTGATTTTCTCAGCCACCTTTGTTTGCTTATTTGGTTTCTTCCCCGTCTCCATAAAAATTTCTGTCAGGAGGAGACGGTGTTGCTGGGCGATCGCCTCTCCCAGGATCACTTTGCAATCTTTAACCCGGGGCTTCATGAAACTGGTTACCAGATGGTAGTCAATCTGGGTTTCATTTCCACCACTGCTGTAAGTGATCAGGTGCCGGCTTTGTTAGACGAACATGGTATTTAGCACGATAAGACCGTATGACTTAGGATGTTTTTACCTGGAGAATTCCTGGTGCCGACAGTCTTCATAGTCTTCATTTGTTTTCCCGACATGTCCGTTCAAATCTCCGCCAACAAACAAAAGCTCTTCCTTTGGGATGTTTTTGATGAGGTTGCTAGAATGCATCTTTTTCTCTCTGTTCGCATCCGACTTGGGGAGCATATGCGCTTACAATATTCCACACCTCACCCTGTATCACCAATTTGAGAAACATTAAACGGTCACTGGATTTTGAAATGGTCAAGATGTTGTCAAGTAGCTCTGCCGCGAGGATGATAGCAATTCCGTTTTTACCTTGTTCCGATCCATAGTAGAATCTGTCTATCTATCTATCTATCTAAATCAAGTTTCCTAATATAAATAAAATTAAAATAATGTTTCTGTAGATAATAATAATTATAATATCATATTTCTATAATGTGGTAAGTCTTTTGTTCGACTTCCTTATACGAAATAAAGATCTATCTATCTATCTAAATTACGAACTATCCAACATGAAGGGCGTTTTTAAACTGCCAAAATCTACCTTTTCCCCTCTAGTGTTTAATTCTTTTCTTGTCCCTTTCTTCTCTCTCCCCCACTGCGTTAATAAACTGTAAGATATAGTCTTAAGAGATGCAGAATATAAAAAAAAATGTATAACGGGATCCCGAAAATTTCAAGATTGTCTTTCGAAACTTTTTTCCGAATTTTTATTTTGTTGTGAAAAAAGCGCTAAAAGGTAAATACGTAAAACAAAACCTTAAAATGGTAGCAACTTAAAATGGTAGTAACTTAAAAACCATAAAATTTCTTAATCGGGCAATGTCTCCAACAGGTCCACTGAGTCATACTACTAGTCGTATAACGACCATAATTAATTGTTGAATCACCGAAATATCTTGCTTGTTATGACTTCTATTCATCAGCGAAAAGGTCAGGCTTCCCTCTCATTACATGTGTGACATTTTAAATCGAATAACATTTCAACCGGATGCCCGTCAAACTTAGTGTTTTCCTAATCCCAAATAAACAAGACAAAAGCGCTCAATCATTCAAACAACACGAATTAATCATTTTCCACAACGCCTCTGAGAAGTGAATATCCCCCGCACGGAAACCAAACACAAACAAACAAAAGAAACGCTCTCATTATGTGCACAGCAGCATGTGTAAACATTTTGTTACAATTTCTCTTAATCACTTTGTCCTCCACGGTCGCGTCTCCTGTTGACTCAATCTCACTCGCGGGCGCATGCACATACAACGCAGCACGGCCCATGACACTCGACGGTTGTTATGAATAATTCGAATTTTGAATTCGTATTTCGAATAATTCGAGGATCGTGACTAATGGCCGACATTGTGGAAATTCGTGTAACGCTCTGTTGCCCATCTGTCGTCTGAGTGCGAGCTGCAATCGGGTTTCTTCCATTCCGCACACCCTGCAAGTCTTGACGATGGGCGATTACTCAAAACGACCGAGAAACAAATGACCAATTGTCAGTGGCCATTAAGGCGATTCATTTGCAGAGCACCAAAGCCATAGCCTTTGTGAACCCAGTGAGGCGATTGAAGCAACAACTCGCGTCGTCGTCGTCGTAGTTGGATGGACGCGGAAGGGTGCACAAGCATCCATACGGGGCCCACGTGCACATGGGCCAGACAGGGCCAAAAGATCTCTGATGGATGATTATCTAGAGTAGCAGCGCAGTGGATACACTGTGTGTGTGTGTACATGAGACAAATGTAATAATTAAAATGATAAATTGTTCCATTTAGGTTCGGACGCGGAGATGATGGGGTAATTATTATTTTTATTTTCTGGGCATTTTTCACGGGATTTTCCGATTTGAGATATGGTTACAAGAGAAATTTGTTCAGTGAGGACTGGGGGTTCGTGACAATTAGGCGGGTAGTCCAAAGGTGGAAATGTTGGGCTCAGCGGGTCCATTAGAGACGCAAATGGATAGGCAGGCGGGCACCCATAATGTTGGCGTAATTAATTAATATACATTACCTGACCATCGAAGGATGAAGCAAAGACATCTGAAAAGTCTAGGTAGTCCGCAGCAGTTTTTTTTTGATTTTTCTCGTAACCTGATAAAGTAAAGCTACACATATTGTATGGGTACTAAACTTTTACTTTAAAATCCAAAACTTTTCTGTTTTCCACTTTTTCATAATTCTACTTTTCCAAGAGTGACAGTATAATAGAAGGTATCAACACCTGTAGGAACTTTTCGTGGCCATAGAACCTTGAAATTTGTAGAGAGCTTGATGAGGGCCCCCGAGGGGGCGAGTCCTTATGTTAATCATTGCGGCATATCATCATGCGGTATATAATTTTGGTATCGACTTCGTCTCTTAGGTATTATAGGATATGCTGGGGTATTTAGTGCTATATGAGGAATTTATTGTCCGATGACAGAAGGTCGCTTTCGTGCAGAGAGGAGTTTTGGGGATCACTATTCAACCCAATGTTCGTCAATAAAGTTCCAACCCGCAGAAGAGTTTGTGAAGTGAGGGGGAAGCCAGGATTAGAGTCAAAGATAACTGAAGCACTGCACATCTCTGTATCCGTCAACGTCAAAGTCGACCCCCGTTAGATATGGTGCAGAGGCTTGGGGACAAGGAACGGCGTCTAGGTTAGACTCCTCCGTAACCGATTCAATATCGATTACGGCTAGGTTCGAAGTGTCTTTCTCCGGTTCTTTTTCGTTGCATCGGTGGATTTTTAGGGTAGAAATTAGAACCAAACCCATAATTGATTATCCCTTTGGAAATGGTAAGAGGGGCCAGAGAATCTCCTCTCGGCTCTTCCACCTTACGACGGAATCCACGAACGTGTTCTCGGTCGCACTCCTGGTCAAACTTCCCGCAATCTGGAAACATAATTTTTGTAGACCTCTTTCGATCTTTAATCTGAGCAACAAATTATTTTAACATGCCCTTGATGCCAGCTACCGTCTTGACAGAAGATTGCAGGACTGGGATGCTCTTCTAGCATCTGGAGAAAGGTCACGAGATTCATTTCCACTTTCGACTATTTGTCAATAGTAATGCTATTGACCATGTCGATGATTAACCATGTCGATGGCTGCGGTCAATGAATTAAAGGGCTTGGTAGTAGTGCTTGGGGTCGCTACCTTGCTTTTCTTTGCCAGAGTGGGTAACTTGTATTGTGATCTTTGGCGCTTGGTCGTTGAGCCTCCATCACTTGCGCCTTGAATGAGCTGTGTGCCTCTCGTTTCTATTGTTTTCTGGAATTTCCTCAATTCGGTTAATTACCTTAATTAACACGAGCTCTAAGCCGAATGGTGAACGACCCCGGAGGATGGAGTGGATTTGGAAAGGGGGTGTTTGACGAATAGGACCAAGTATAGAAACTAATGTCCATGAGCACATGCTTTCAAGTCTTAGCTGACACTAATCTAAAAGACCCATTTCCAGCGGACTAAAAAAGAAGATTTTCGTCCGCCCTACCCTATCCTATAGGGTATATTAATTTTGACAAACGAGTACCTATATATTCGTACCTTGTAAGAAGTAAGGGAAGTAGTTGGTGTGGTACGTAAACCCGTCTACAGAATCACTAATGATCTGGTTAGAGCTGCAACCAGTATCCTGCTAAGAGTCTATATTATAATATTCTAGCGGTACCCGGCGTGCGTTGTTGCGCCTAACAAAAATAAATAAATATTTTGTAGTACTAAAGCAGTTGTGGGCAAACTGAAACTGAAAACTGACCGGTTTTGATCAAACTTCACAGGCCAATACCGAAGATTGCCTGAAAATTTGAGCTCAATCGGTTCGGTAGTTTTGGAGTCCATAGATGCATATAAACATAGGCACATTAAGTTTTATATATATAGATACATATATGTATATTATGATTTTGCCGATCTAAGATTAAGGTTAATTTAGAAGATGAGTATAAATTTTCGCCTTAATGCTGAACTGTTTAAGCGGAAATGATGGATTGGGCCCTGGATCCGAATGCTGATCGGATGAGGAAATTGTAGCCAAAATAATAGCTAATTCTGGAATTAATCAATGAACACTTGGATACTATCAAAGTCGAACAAATAGGTTTCTACTCGGGATGGATCGACCGCATAAACATTCTGTGGATCATGATAAATCAATACCTGAGAAGAACTCTCTGTTTCATCGGCGCTTTATGTCGAGCTTTCGACAGCATGTCCCAGCATGGCTTCTGTAAATGAAGGTATGAAGTATTACGTCTATCACAAAGGTATGAAGTATCACGTCTTGAACAACGTGTCGAAGATCTTTCAAATTCGAAGCTAGGTTCGGAAAGACTATGGGTTTTTCTTTTTTTTTATATACGTATATATATAGGTATAGAGAGACGTGTTTCTACAGCTGCACAACAAAAAACGATAGCCAGTGGAATCGCCCACCGGATTGTGGCTTGTGCTGTCAAAACTTGTAAACAAGGAAACATCAAATAATAGCAATGCCACACCCCTATGAAAGTGTCCAAAGTACGAACTGCGTATGCGAACATGTATCCAAAGTAGCTGCATCGACCCTATGTCATAGGGTATATAAATGTTTAGCCCAAATCTAGCAAATAACCATAACTCTTGAAAATATGTACTCTTGGATATATTTCCTTTGCAATAAATTATAAAAATTTGGTGCAAGTTATCAAAAGTAAAGGATTGACTATATTGGCTATTAAATCGCATGTGGTATAACCTTGTGCGAGTATACCTATACTGAAAAGCTTCATTCCGCAGACTCACAAGTTGTTATAGGAAAATATTTAAAGGACAAAATTGTCGCAGCTCCTCGACTGGTGCATTTCAGTTGGGAGTAGACAGACACTACAGTGTTTGAAAAAAATGTTAATGGTTTCAAAGGATTTTTGTGTTCTATTATAATTTCTTAAGATATAAGAGCACGTTATAAATCAATATATGTATACCTAATAATGGAAAACTTGAGAAATTATCAGAAATATGTCAAAAATATGCAAGTAAAAAGGAAAATATGTAATTAAAAGTGTTACATTACATGCATTCGGAATATGCATTTGCATGTGTTTTCATGTATTTTGGATTTGGGCCCTAGTGAAAGTCTGCATGGCTGTCACCTTTTGTAGCTAAAGTTAATAATATAATAAATACGACTTAACCATCACAGTAAAGCTTATAGCCTATAGACAATAGCTTTTAGAAAGTAAAGTACGGTTTTCTAATGAAAACGCCCCCAAAAATTAGCCGTGGCCTTATGCATTTTTTATTTGCACCTATAATGGCAAATATTGGTTTCCTGAAAATATTCGATCTAGAGATTTTGACTTGACTTGACATTACTATGATAGAAAAGCTCAATAAAGTGGGTCTTCCAATTTTGTCTGTCTGCCAGAACGCACGACTGCAGCCTAAACGGCTGGACGGATTTTCTTTGAACTTCATATCTGGGGTCTGTGAGGTCACAATTCGAGGCGAAATCGGAATTATAATTCTATCCCCAAAATTAACTGTACCTTTAGTAACTAAAGACCGATTTAAAAAAAAATCACTTTCTCGAAATTTTTGAAAAGGTTATGAAAAGCAGAGTGATTAATTTTTTAAATAAAACAAAATTTTTCAGTTCGGCTCAGTTTGGCTTTAGAGAAGGTAGATCTACTGAAGATGCTCTGTTAAATTTTTGCTCCCAAATTTAAAATAATGTTGATAAAAAAAAGTGTACAGCTGGGTTGTTTGTCGATATAGCCAAAGACTTTGATATGGTCAATCATGACATGCTAATATTAAAACTTGAAAATGCTGGCTTTAGGGGTTTTACGCTTAATTGGTTTAGATCTTATCTGAAGAACAGGAACCAAAGGGTTAAAATACAAAAGGTTAGGAGTGGTCTCAAGTTTTTAAATCTGGATGGTTCTGTGCTTGGGCCCATACTTTTTTTAATATATATTAACTCCCTCTTCAGTTGCCCTTTTAAGGGTCTGTTGACAACTTTCGCAGATGATGTTGGCTTTAGTTATGGTTATAATAGTGTATTGGACCTTATATCTGCCTTAAATTTCGATCTTTTTTTGTTGAGAGTCTGTTTTGCGAAGCATAGTTTGTCAATTAGCTCAAAAACTAAGGTTATGTTTTTTAGTCTTTCTACACAAATTATTACATTACCAGAACTTTTTTACCATGCGCCTGATTGCCTCAAGTATCCACTGTTAACTTGCTTTTGCGATGCAGGATCGTCCACTTTTAATACTGATGTTTGTTGTAATGATAAATGTTTTCAAGTGGAATGTGTTAATGAATTTAAGTATTTAGGGCTTGTCATAGATGCAAAATTGAATTTTAACAGTTATTTAGAAGTTTTAAGAAACTATTTTCGTGGCACTGTGAGAAACTTCTATTTTCTGCGGAATGTTTGCTCTATCCAATTTCTTTTAAAAATTTACTATGGCATCTTTCACTCAAGATTACAGTACGGGATTAGCTGCAGGGGAGGATCTTACTTTTGCAAATTACGACCTCTTTTAACACCTCAGAAACATGTTTTAAAAATCATTTGTCGGAAAGCTCGTAGACATCCTAGTTTTCCGTTATTCCGAGATTTGAAAATTCTTCCATTTCAACACTTATATTGTTATAAGGTTCTAAAGTGTTCTTTTTAAGATCTGGTAACACGTCTTTCAGACAGGTTCCCAATTACACTTTACGAGGCAATTCCTTAAATCTGGTCGCTTTACCTGATTTCAGGACAACCGCATTTCGTAACTTTTATAGTGTAGTTTCGTGTCGGTTATTCAATAGATTACCAATTTTTATCAGATTGCTTACTTCAGCTAATGTATTTGCAAAATGTGTAAAGGACTGGCTTTTCTCCTTTGATCTCAATAATATTGCATCTCTTTTTAGTATACTTCAATGATATTTTGGTGAATTATTACACTCCGCTTTCAATGTACTAGTTAAATATTTAAATACTTTCTCTGCATCGCTATTTTTTTTTTGGTATTCTCTACTCTGGTTTTTTATTTGTCTCTTCTTTTCACCTACAATTTTATTATTTTGTTACTTAATTTTGGTCATTACTGTGGCATTATCTCTATTTTTTTCTACAAAAATACCTATGTCACTATTATTTCTTGTATTGTTACTATTTTTTTTTTTTTTTTCATTCTTGTTTAAAATATTGTTGTCCTTCTTGAGAAATAATAAAAATAAATATTCATACATATATACATACATACATGCATACAATTGATATTTGATTTGCGGTGGGCATATGCTATCAGATGGCTTACCAGAGGTTTTCACCCGAAAATACGTATAACGGTACTTTACTTATTAATTTGTTCTTAACAATTGGCTATTTATCGGCTATGGCTCAATCGATTTTGGTCGAAATTAACATATAAATAATATTTCATATGTGCAAGGTCATGGCATACTAAGTTTTGGAAAATTGGATTTTTTTTTAATTTTAGCGGATTTATATGACAAACATTGCGAATTCTCAATCAATTTTTTAAATTTTAAAGAATTTAAGAAACAAATTAATGAGTTTTTGCAGATAATTACTATACGAGTATACATGTTACGTGCGAAGTTTGCTCTGCTTTAGATTTCAAATTTAAGGCCTAAAAACTGATGAAACAGAGACAGTCGGACAGACATGTGTAGATCAACATAACTGTCGATGCTGATCACAAATATATAAGAAAGCACCTCTAAAAGGTGGGCATGGCTCTGTTAAGTATTTGAACGGATTATGGATGCCTGTATATTTCGTTAAGGGAATATTTTTCATTTTCTAGTTAAAATATTGAGAAAAACGATTGGGCCTGCACGCGGGCGTATTTCTTGTATTGCTTTCGTCAGTCCATCTGTATATCGGACTGCAGCAGAGATTTGCTTCAAACTCCATATCTACGGTCTGAGGTGAAGTCCGAATTTTCATACTAGCCTCAAAAATGTTTAAAAGCTCAATTTTCTCGAAAACGTGTCTTACGATTTCAGAAAGAAAGATTTAGTGTAGTGGTTTGAAACTCAGGTGGTATTAAGTTTCTGTAAACTCCAAGGGTAGCGTCCAGATATTATTGTCGATTATTGTCGTTGCTCATGATTCACAGTATTTTTTCTGTCCTCTTGATGTCATCATCACGATCAAGTTGCATTTTCAGCCATTTGACCACCCTACTGCCAGTATTGTGCCTTCGCAGTAGTGTTGACTTAGCTTTCGCAATTGATCGACTTTTTTATTTAAGCTTTTAGTGTAATATGGTTTATGGGGATGCTATTTGTTATCGTTTTTACATAGAAGTCTTAAACAGATCATTATTTTGGGAAAATATTAAGAAATAAATTCAAATTAGTGAAACTCGCAAATAATGAGAAAGTTTCGTACAACCCAGTCGTACACTTTATTTCCCGTTAATTTTAGCGCAATCTATAGAAGGATTGTAGAATTACCAACAAGATTTGTTATCAGCATCAACATTTACTTTGTCCGTCCGTATGTCACCACTTAGGACTTAAGCAGTACAAGTGTGCAAATGCGACAACAGACACGTCCATTTTTTAAAAAATACTTTTATAAATATTTTTACTAGATATCCGTTATAAAATCGCTTTAACGAAATGTGTTATTATGGATTCTCTACAATTCGTCCATACATTATATAATGCCACTCTTGGGGCGTTTTCTTCAAAAAAAAGTATCTTGCTTACTCGAAGCTATTTACGGTGATGATTAAGTTTTATTGTGTTGACCTTCGGTTACAAATGGCAATCGCCATGCCCACTTTCTTCTAAGAAAAGTCTTAGTCAAAACTTATGTGGTAGTCTCTTAAAAATCGAGAGAATATCCTTTGAGTAGAAAGATTTCACTGCATTTGGATCGAAAGATTCACAATGCCACGCCCACTTTATTAGGGATGGGTTAGAAGCTGAGGGTAGGGTATCATATGATTCGTTTCAGGCGGCTTGTAACTTTTCTGTTTTTTGTCTTTTGCACCTATAGGGCAAGTATTGGTTTCGTAAATATGTTCGATATCAAGATTTTGATCAACCTAGGTAGTACTACAATACATATAATAGAGAAATTCAAAAAAGTGGGTCACTCAAATCTGTCTGTCCATCCGTCCATCTGTCCGTCTGTCGTATGTCTGCAAACCTACAGCCTAAATCGATTTTCTTGAAAATGGCTGTAACGATTATGTTCAAATTTAATATTTGAGTTAGGGTGCATGATGGCTCACATAATTTTTATAACGGTATATTAATTATTAATCCAGTTTTTAAATATTGGTTCTTTCTTGGGTATGACTCAAACGAATTTGTTGAAAATCGGCATCAAAGCAATATGTGACATATGCATGGACATGACACAGTTACATGGTAGCAGTTTTGCTTTTGCCTGATTGACTTGGAGAAGGCCTTCGATACCGTATGGTTATAGGGACTTTTCTACAAGCTGAGCAGGCTTGGCATAAGCAAACCACTGCTGTACATACTTTATAACATGCTCACCAGTAGAGAGTTCATTGTCAAAAATGGCAATGTGACTTCTACTGGAACATTTCTAATTAAAAACGGTCTGCAACAAGGTGCGGTTAATTCGCCGATACTCTTCAACATTTACACGAGCGATCTCATAGGATTACTTCACCATGCCATAGCTTACGCAGATCAGGACAGATCAGGACCAAAAATCGAGGTCATTGCACTGCTCTTGCAACGTGACTTCGATAAGATTCAGCGATATTGCGATGACTGGAAGTTGAAGATCAACTTCCAGAAATCTGAAACTATTCTTTTTAGGACGCCGTTATCTGGGGCCTCTAGGGATACCAGAACGAATTGGCGAAAGTTCTCAATCGTTGGACCGCACGGACAGCCACTTGCGAGTCGAAGTGTAGTCAGATACCTAGGGCTTTGGTTAGACAAATATCTATATTTTAACAAACATATAGATGCTGCTCTGGCCAGAGCCAGAGGTGCTTTTGGCTTTACAAAGAGACTTTTTTATAGCAAGCAACTCGATGCTAGGGTAAAGGTAATCTGCTACATGGCCCTCATTCGGCCCATGCTCGTATATGGATGCCCCTTGTGGTTCAACGTAGGAGCAAGCTTGTTGGAAAAGATTCGACTGTTTGAGAGGGCTTGCCTTCATTTATACAGAACACCAGAATCCCAGTTCATAAAATTCTATCCCAATGAGGTCCTGTACAACAGGGCTAACATAATAAAGGTGGATAATTTCCTGATCAAGCTGACTTGAAGGCATATTGCAAGAGCAATGAGCTCGATGAATAACCTGATCTCTGGGGCTTATTACCCCAATTACAGGTACTACGAGAGAGTGCGCCTTAACGGCTTTGTTCCCCCAGAGGCATTCCTCTATCTCGATGAGAATGGTCTGATCCAGGATAGATTGGCAGTGCCGCTAATCTTCCATGTTGCTCGGGCAGCTGTGGATAGGCGACTCAACTACGACAGAGACGTCGCACACAGCAGTGTGGAGCGTCTCCGATTTAGTAGGGCAGTATCGAGTCGCGATGTAAAGGATGCACAACGTCAGTACGAACAATTCTAGTGGCTAGCTGAGAGAGAGGAAACTCCTTCGTCGTTTCCCCCTAATCCAGGGTAGCCTGTTTCATGCTAAAGGTTGGCTGTTTTATATCCATGGCCGACTTACATAGTTTAGGTTTAGGTATTTTAGGTTTATTGTAGATAGGTAAAAAAAAAAAAAAATTATCACAGGACTTTGATAAAAAAAAAAAAAAAAAATAGAAAAAAACAGCACTTCAATGTTCAATTGACAGGGTCAAATATCGTTTGTCATTGATCTTTCGTTTGCTACACCAAAATTGAAGCTTTGCTCTATAAACAAATTTATTTGGCTAAGTTAGCATCAATATGGTCACAAGGTCTCCTTCGCATGTAACTACATATTTCTACCTTCGTGTTCCCTATGGTACATTAAAACTGAAATAAATTAAGCCATCTTTCAAAGTTTTAACCATAAAGTAGCACTGAGACCATTTGTTCCGCTCATTTAATTAAAACGCGAAAGTTTAATTAACATTTGACACTCTGCATCGCAGAACCATAACGCAACAATGTATCGCGACGTCACATGCATGTAACTCTGCTGGGACACGAATAATGTATGAATGTAATTGGACCAAAACGGCTGCTCGCTGTGGCCAATTGCCTTTCTTAACGGCAGCTGTTGTTTCGCTACATAATTTTAATTTTGTCACAATGTTCGGACAATTCAGTGACACATTGCATTAATAAGTTATACATAGGTGGAACAGCGGCAAACATCCAAAATTATGTTTGACGCTAGCTTATTGCTGTTCACGTAGCCGACTGATAGACGTGTCAACGACAAATATATATTTCAGCAATTGTAAATTTTCAAAATGATGTAAAATGTATTTTTTTTGTCTGCTGTTGTTGCTGAAAGCACACGAATAGATTTTAAGCTTTCCAATTTTTGACATTGCTGTCAAGAAGTGTCAGTGACCATTACAGATGAGTAGGGTTGTTTTGTGTTCTTTTCGTGTTGTTGCTCCTTTGTTGTAATGAAGGGAAAATGTGTGTGTACTTCGTTGTTGTTCATTTGTGTTTTTGCAAGCATTTTTATTTGTTTTTCTGAGATGAGGGGGTGTAGGAGAAGCAACTCATGTCATTTTGAACTGTCGAAAATTTTAGACATCTCCACCCACGTCATGGATGTAGACATGAAACATCAGGCAATTAAATTATTTTATTTTTTTGGGGGATGAGTCGGCATAGTAACGATTTTTGTTTTTGGTTAGCGGGTGGTGGTGGGGGCGATGAGCAAGCAGAATACAGTCTGTGATGGACCAAGTACTGAATCTGACAATGAAAGGTTTGCTTCCTCATCATTTGAACCCATTACCATAATATATGTATGTATGTATGTACATCGGGAGAATATTCAATGGATTATCCTTAAGCTTCTCGAGATTGTATGCCGGTACTAGCAAGCTAACGTCAATCATTCTCTTAAGTTTCAGACCTTTTGTACGTTTAAAAAATAAATGTTCATCAAAAAAGCGTAAAGTAAAGCCATGTTGAAGTACGGAAGGGGGGGAATTATTATATTCTGTCCCGGTTGTTTTCAGTCTAAGCACAAAAGGTCAACTGAACAAAATACACTGAAAAGAAGAGATGCGCAAAGAAAAGGGAGACAAAATACACCTGATGACAAAACTCTTACAAAGACAGGAGTAACCGTAAGATTAATTAATTTCCTGAGTTGCAAAACATGTACCCATTATTTAACAGGTAAATGCCACAGTAATTTTTACAAGACATAGGATTGCCTTTTTTTGTAGATTGGGCATATAAAGCTGATACTCCATCTATTAAGAGTGCTTTCTTCGATCCATATCTGATATGATTTAGTGCATGAGTTCTGCCAAAACATCATCACAGTGATTGATAACTCCGCTGACAAGTCATCGCTTTTTTGTTCAGCTTTTTAATGTTGATACATTTGTTCTAAGGATTTTTCAGCTTATATTGGAAAGGGATACGCAAAGAATTTGTGGTGAATGATTTTATAAGAATTAACGAGAACATCGCGGTCGAAGAAATTGAGCTTCAAAAGTAGGAATAACTCTACTGACTCTACAATTAGTAATGTTCTATTGCAAGACCAGAAGAGAATTACCAGTTGCAGGTCTGGAAGAGTTTTGTCACAAAGAGAGGTTACACGGGGGCCTATTGGTTCATTGTGATATCTCTTGGATTGTGATACCCTATCTAACACTGTTTCTAGTTAGCTGATTCTTGCTCGAAGCAGCGTGTGCTCCTTATGAATCTCGTTAAGTCCATTAACGAAACATGTGCCATCTCACCCAGTTCTCCGAAGAGTCTGTTTCCCATATGGAGGAGGCGACGGTTGTGGAGATTAGTTCAATCGCAGAATAGGTGTTTGATGGTTTCTATTTCTTCCTCATCTTGACAGCTTATGCCCAGCCTTTTGGCCATAGTGCCGATTGCACAATGTCCCGCCAGTACACCTATCAATATGAGGATTTCCTTTTTCCCCATAGCTAGTGAGTATTTGGTTCTCCCTTCATTTAGTTATGGCCATAGGGCTGCGGGATATAACACAATCCCCTCTTGATAACCAAGCATTGTTGGTTCGTTCACGTTTATTTTTTTTTTTATAATTTGCACGTGTGAAAGGGGTTATGAATACCCTTATACTAATTTTAGGACACCGGCGTTTTGAGGAAAGGGGAAGAGACAGAGAGAAAGACAGATTGGTGTAGTTGGTTTGAAACTCAGCTGGTATTAAGTTTCAGTGAACTCCAAGGGTGGCTGTCCAGATAACTGGGGAGCTTGTTTGTTTTTGCTTTTGTCGTTGCTCATGATTCACAGTATTTTTTTCCGTCCTCCTGATGTCATCATCACGATCAAGATGCATTTTAGCCATATGACCGCCCTACTACCAGTGTTATGCCTTCGCAGTAGGGTTAACATAAGCTTTCGTAATTGGTCGACTTATTATTTATTTCATGCGAAATAAATAGATGATTATTGACATCAGGATTCGAACCGTGAACCTGTAGCGTGATAAGCGATGATGTTACCACTACACCACGACCACCCTTATTCTCTTTCATTACACCAATAGTGATGTCTATTTGTGGCTAGTTCATCTCATTCCCTTCTATATGTATCACTATTTCCGGGAACCCAGCAGAGATTAACTACATGAATATTACTAAGTATGTTCAGGGTTTTACGACATTTACATACTATCCTAGATCTTATTATCTCACTGTCCAGTGCCTTGATTGCTGCCTGACTGTCAACAAAATTTGCAATCCGAGGTAGATTTATTTTCTTTGTTAAGATTGTCAACGCTGCTCTATCATTGGCAAAGATTTCAGCTTGAAAGACACTGCATACTTTAATCTGTAATGGTTTGCAGAATATTCCTGCTCCGGTTCCTATTTCTATTTTAGACCCATCAATGTAGATTTGGATTTCCTGTTCATTCAACAATGAGCTGGTTTCCCATTTTTGCCTTTTGGGAATAAGGGTGGAGTAGTTCTTATTGAAATCCTGATATGGAATAACATAGTCTGAGTTTATCCTGGGGTCAACAATTCTCGGCACATACTTCATTGTTTCTATTGTATCTGCTTTCTAATGTATCTGCTTTGTAGAAAAAATAACAATTCAAATCATTTTGCTTCCAATAATATGTTTTGCCAACAATAGAATGTTACTCCCCCTATCAATAGGTGGTAGTGCAAAAAATAAGTGGGACAATATTGTGTTCTACATGCGAAGTCTTGCAGTATATAGTGCTATAAGTTTGCATACCTTAACACCACTCTGATTGACTTTCATTTTTTAGGTGGGACCATCTGCATGCTAGACCGGATTTAGAAATCAAATTTCTTTGAAATCCGGTCGATAGCTATCAATTCGGTGGGTGTGTAGGTTCAAAGGGCGCAGCAAAAGTACTTGTTTTGACTTGAAATGAAATGAGATGTAAAGATCAAAGATTTATGAGACCGAAGTTGATAAATTGTCCTTTTTGGAGTAATGATTGGAAAAACTTAGATTTTATTTGTTTCTCTTTATGTTCGGGTGGCCGTGGTTCCTATTTCCCGCTCGAGCTCGAACCTGCACAGCAGAAGCAAACATACTACTATTCAGCCTTTCGTAAAGGGCTTCATTATTGTATCTATTTATAAAGGAGTTATGCTTTGCACATTATTATGTGTCGCGAAAGGATTATATTGTACACTGTGTGGTGCTTTATATCTTAAGTTTCAAAAGCTCATGGACTGAGAATTTATCATCCTAAAATTTGAAAAGCTCATTAATGCCACTTGTTTCAATATCTTGAAAACCATGCCTAGTATACTTTGATACATTCATAAGCATGAACCTCAGTCAAGTCGACAACACATTAGATCCACAATAATCTACAAAGATGATTTCATATTATTGAAAAGGAAATTTCAGACTCCCAGAGTACTCTGACTCGATTTTCGGTCCTTATACTCGTACTCCCAGGCAGAAACTCCTTTTTGGTTAGTGATTGGAGAAGCTTAGATTTTATTCGTTTCTTTTTCATGCTTGGGTGGCCGTGTTCACAATTCGTATCAGAAGCAAACAAACTACCCAGGTACATGTACTGCACTGTCGTACATCCTGTTACTGCTATGGGAATGACTCTTTCTTACTACTACTCGTAAAAACAAAAGAAATAAAGGGAACTATCGCACGACTTGTTCATACATGCTATTCATTTGTCAATTGTTTAGAATTGAAATTTAGGAAAAATCGGTAAGAAACAACAACATGAGCTAAACAACGTTTTTGTGCATACATATGTCAACAATTTGAATGTCATGTCCTTCCATATATCAGAAATAACTTAGATATCAATTTTGAATAAAATCGTCTTAGCCATAAGAAAGACAATTTTTGGAAGTCTGCTAATAAGTAAAGCATAGTTATTCGAATTTATAGCGAAAAACTGAACACACAGTTATGCATTGCTATCGAAATCGTTTGGATCGTTTTTAAGAAAATTGGATTTTTTTCTTAAATTGGCCTGAAGTAAAGTACCTTTAATTTTGAGGCTAGAATGAAAATTCAAATTTCGCCTCTGAACATATCTAACTTGAAGGAAATCCGTCCAGCCGTTTACGCTGTCATCCGGGGTATAAACAGATGGACAGGCAGAATTGCGAGACTCACTTTTTTATTTCCTCTTTATAACAATGTCAATACTGATAAATTTTCAACATCGAAAATTTTCCCGAAAACAATACTTGCCCTATAGGAGCAAGTATAATCATCAAAACGGTATATCATTGAAATATTTTTAAAATTTACACGCTTTGAAGAAATATTAAATAACGCTCACATTTGGAAGTCGTCTAATACCCGTCTAAAGTGAACACATGGATACGTATTCAGGTTTTAGTTTGCTTTTGTTGTTTGTTTCTAATTGTCCTAAAGACAAAAAAAAAGTAGAAATAGGAAAAAATAGCCCCACTGCGAAGCGAGTAAGTGTGGCGTAGTACAATAGATCTTTCACCCTCTACGTCAACCCATAAAACCTGACCTATCTCCTGCGTAGAAAAAAACAACAATTTAAAAGTTTTCCTCCTCTATGAACATATTGCTAAAAATCGAGGAAATAAAAACTTGGCGAGAACTTTGTTCTATGTGAGAAGTATTATAGTAAACTCTTTTGTCGAAATTTTCGTTGATACAGCGCTCAATTTGTTTGTGGGCGGTCGTGGGCTTGTTGACAATAAACCTTAGACTTCGAAAAACCCCAAAGAAAAAAGTCCGACGGCGTTAAATCGCATGATCTGGGCGGCCAATTCTGATCACCAAAACGGGAAATTACACGACCAGGAAATGACTCATGCAGTAATTAAATTGATCCTCGGGCTGTATGGCATGTGGTACCGTCTTGTTGAAACCACATGTCGTCCACATCCATATCTTGCAATTTAGGCACAACGAACTGGAGCATCATGTCGCGTTAGCGAGCACCATTCATTGTTATTGCCTGTACAGCCGCATTTTCAAAGAAGAATGGTCAGATGATTCCTCCAGCCCAAAATTCTCATCAAACAGTGACACGTTGTGAAGATGATTTTGTTTGAAAAATTAGCATCCACTTGTTGTTGTTCCATAATCCATTGAAAGAACTCTCTTCGCTGTGTAGCACTCCATTTTTGATAACTCTGAACTGTCAGCTGTCACGCTATTTTTTTTTTTTTTTCTTTGGCAACACTTTACCGCACAAATGGCGAAAAATTCAAATCTTGTGTGAATTTTGGGGACACCCTTTATTACCTTACATATATTCTCTGCTCTTACTCGTACTATGTATCTAAGACTAGCTGATCCATCCGCGCTCGTGCACTGCTATTTGAAGTATTCTCCTTTCAGTGACCCTTCTAGCAACATAATGGCTAAATATGAACATTATTCTGGTCAGTTAAGTAGCCATACACATCCAGATAGAAAAATGCATCAGGTGATATAGTGAACTTCTATGATACCCACGGTTAGTGTAAAACAAGGACTATACAAGTAATGCCGGAAATTCCTAGCGTACTTCTATAAATCTGCAAATAAGATATTTTTTCTCAAATAGCTGAAGTTTCTCCATATGCAATGAAAGGTTATGTTCCACCAAACGGATTGATCAAAAATGCTAAAACTTAGTCTCCATTCGGAGGATATCGCCAAGTTCTACACCCCTGGGTTCCGGCCACCACACCTTATGAAAACGAAATGTCCGCAACCCCAATTTTTAATAGAGGCGGTTCTGTTAAACGTTTGAGTAGTATATGCTCAACTTAATATGGCACTTTTTTTAAACCACTATGCATAGAATATAATTACACCATTTCATTAATTCCTTGCCTCAGTGGTCTAAAACTTATTTTTTAGGCGAAGTTATTTAATGCTACACATTCATGATCATTGCTCAGCCTAACATCAAACTAACTGACTACTCATCACCGCAATCATCATCCGCGTCACGAAGTCATTAATCGCACCGCACTTAATTTAGACCCACCGTGTAAGCCATCCGGCGGCCATCATTCACATTTATGGTGCTGCTGCTGGAGAAGAGCATAGGGAAGGCATACATATCTTATGCTCGTTTGACAAATTAATGGTGCGCAGCAGTGAGCTGAAGAAAAATTCCCCGATTACGAGATGCTTTTCATCACGCGTAAACAAATTTATTTATTTTGGACTCCATCATAATCCCCACGATCGTGAAAACCCGACGGAGAGCATCCAAAGCAGCAGCAGCAGCAGCAGGAGACTCATATCAAAGGGCAGCACTATTCCACATGGTCTACCCGTCACTGCTGTTGCTGCTGCCACCATTACTCGGTGTATCTTTGAAATTTATGAGCTCATTCTACATGCTGTTCCACTTTGGGCGAAATCTAAATACTCGTAGATGATAGAAGAGAGATTTGGACGCGCGGTACATCAAACGAAGATCTCCTCTGTTGCCGTCCTCCCTTCTGGCTTTTCCTCGAAAGAAGCTGCGTTGTCAAGTGGCACACACACTTGCACAACGAAGACGGAGCAAACTAGAGGATGCCAAATCTCTATGCGCAGATAGAAAAAGAAGGATTCTGAATAGTGTATGTGGTGCTGGTTCTGGTGGCATGTTGAATGAAAGGGAAATTTATGGCAGAAGGATGCCGCCGTGCAATCAGCATTTTAAGATAATGTGAATGTGTTGGCTCTCGGGAAGACAAATTGCCTAGTGGCTAACGCGGCGGGGGGATTTGCGCGCGGCCCATATCTCTGAGAATGCGCTGCAGCGGGTTCTCGCTTCTAAATTGACACTGTGTGTGGATTTCCTGCTTGTCTTGTCGCTTTGTGTGTACACGAAATGGATTTGGGTAAATTTATTATTTGACAACAGTCATTAGTTAATATGAGCAACCAGCAACAGCGCCACAGTGGCAATCTGGTAGTAGTACACTTTTTTCTTCCTCTAGGCATAGTAATCATCTTAGTGTGTGACATCAGGAGGAGACTGGGGGTATCACTGTGTGTGCTCTGCTCTCCGGAGGTAGATTAACGTTAATGGTTGTCTATGTTTTTTCTTCTGAAGATATTTTTTATTGCATCATTGGCTTAGCGCGGTTGGAGCGGGGGGAATGCTCCAAGTGTTTGTTTGGCGGGGAGGGTGGGTGGACAATTTATTCGATAGTTGACAATCGAGCACGCTAAGCATGGGAGTGTTTCACTAATAGCGGTAAATTATGTTTGTAATGGGAAAGAGCGCTGATAGTGTACATAGCTCTGCTGGAACTCCGCCGTATCTCGTTTTGGTTGTTAATTTCCTTTGATCGCTCATTTAACGAAACATTTTTGGTTTGGCATCTCATAAATTGTGATGGCAGTTTTGACAGTCACATAAATTATCCATGAATATGAAAACCAGGCGCAACAAAGATGTGAACAATTAATTTGCTGGTTGGTTGAAATAAATCAGAAATGTGTCAGAAATGAATTCCATGGGGCATTCGTTGCTGTGACAGATTGGAATTAATTTTTGTCACTAATTAGCAACTGATTTTGTTTTGAACACAATGAGTAGGAGCTATGATATGGAATATGACAAAAACTTAGTTTTTATGAATTTTGGAAAGGGATTTTTGAAATGTGTTGGGGGAAAAGTACCTTGACATTAAATGTCATGGATGATACATGGAACTAGTTTTTATGAGTTCTTAAAATTTAAGGCATGACAAGGTGATTTAATATGAGGCCTGTATTAACTTCGGATAAATACTTTAAAATATTTGCTTACCTACAATCAAGTCATTTTCACCAATATCTTTTTTCATTAGTGCATAGGTATGTACATATATGTATCTAGATATGCATATTTTATGGTTGTCCGCTATAGAAAGTAAGTAGGTCAACGATACCTCAACATACACTGCAAATCACTTGATTGAGGTCACTTTTTTAGCAACCGTTTTTCGCTATGTATACCTGTTGAAAATTTTTTACCCGTAAATATTTACTGCCTGTGTACATATTTTCCAAAATCAAAGCTATAAAATTAAAGAGGTAATTCAAGAAAAACTATCGGAATTTGCCAAATTCTATTAATGAACTGCTAAAAAGGGGTATTGAGTCGTTTCGTCGTATGTTTATCCGAATAGCCGACCAGAGCTGACTTTCGTTTGGCCATAGCACCTGCAACAGTTTGTTTTGGAAAACGATTGTTGGATCTACACTTCCCGACTTCGCTTAGTTGTGTCATAGTTGTGTCATTTTGTGTTTCTATGATATAGTGATGAGGGAATTTAGGGTTGATTTTACCAACATTCGTGGGCTTCGAACGAATTTCCTAGACATGTACGCCCACGCCCATTCTCATAAACAAGCTGTTTTGGCACTTAGCGAAACATCCTCGTAGGTAATTGAAGAATCTTCTGATTTGAAATTGCCTGGATATAACTTAGTGTCATTATTCTTTCTCAACCGATTCTTCGCCATTTACGTATGTCCGTAGTGCTTATTCAGTTTCACCGCAGTATGGCCACAGTTCTAACTCGGAACTTAATTTCAAATGGCTCAATTTCACCATCCGTAAGCAATTCATTCACTACTGTTTTACTTACAGAAGCCCTAGTGCGGACAGTAACTCAACTTTTAACGAATTTGATGCGCTGTATGATTCCATCATTCGAAATGTCTTCCTGTATCCTCATACAGAAATCGTCATTGCGGGCGATTTCAATATACACAACAACATTCTGGCTAGACAACACCCGAAGGAAGCTATGTTGAACTTTTCGCTGAGGTAAACAATTTGACTCGGCTTGTAAATGAGCCTACACGCATACCGGACATTGAAAGTCATTCCGCCAACACTTGTTTCTTACTTTGCACTCAGATAAATACACCATTGATGTTTTAGCGTCTCTAGGCCAGTCTGAACATAATATCATATCAGTTAGATTCTCGTACTCTGACCACTCAGTTAATGAAAAGACTCCCAAAAGAAAAGTATGGCAATGCGGGGAAGCCAATTGGCACGGCCTTAATACCTTCCTTAGAATTTTAGTTGGTCGCATATGCTTCCTCGATAGCGACGTGGATGCCGCTGCTCACATGATCATTTGCACTATCCTCTTTGGTATGAATGACTTTATTCCTAACAGAATAAAGAGCATTAAACCTAAGGCAAACTCGTGATTTGACCATAGCTGTAAAGAGGCTATCAGTTTAAAAGACGTAAGTTTTCCGTCTTATAAAGCCAACAAATCTGAGGAAAACCGAAAGAAGTTTAAACAAGCCAGAAAAGACAAGTCCACTTTCGCACTCGTACAGTTGCAGGAGTACTCAAACGTTTTAATATATACAAATCTGCTGGTCCAGATGGTATTTCCCCCCATAGTTCTGATGAGGTGTTCCTTCACGCTGGTAAAACCTTTGCATAAACTTTTCTGTCTATTCTAGAGCTATTTTCGAGTAGATGGAAACAGCATTTGTCCAGGCCGTCCCTAAAAAAGGCGAATCTTCATCCCTGTCCATTTACCGACGCGTTACACTTACGTCACTTCTTTCCTTAAGTAATGGTTTTCGCAGCAACAGGTCCACTGGTGATTTGATGGCATATCTCACCGAGAAGTGGAACGAGTCTTTCCATCACTTCGGCGGAACTAAGATGGTTGCGCTTGATATTTTAAAGGCATTTGACAGAGTTTGACATCAAGTTTATTTTGTCGAAAATGGCGTCAATGAGTCTCTTCTTCAATGGATTAGAAACCAACCTTTCGGGGCGTTCAATACAAGATGCTTTGGACGGCTCCAAGTCTGCAATTCACCATATAAATGCTGGTGTTCCCCAAGGCTATGTTTTGTCACCGACACTCTTTCTTATTTTTGTAAATTATCTCTTGTCTGCGACTTCTAATCCAATCCATTCCCTCAATTTTCCATATTCTCTCCCTAACTCACGTCATTGCACTTCGGCAGTAGAATTCCGACCTGAACAGCATAGTCAAATAGGGTTTAACCAACAGGGTGGGATTTAATGCTTCCAAAACACAATTCTATCTTCTGTCTCTCAAGCGAAACCCAAACCCTCAACCATTATCAATTACTGGTACTTGCACTGCTGAAACCGAAAGACTCTTGTATATTCTCTTGTATTAATAACCATTTTCGATGGAACTATTACATATTCGAGGTCGCCAAAAATGTTGCAAAATGTCTAGGATTCCTTAAGCGGTGAAAGAAATATTTTACCCCGTCTGATGTGGCCTCAATTTATGAGCCATTCATCCACCTAAAGTTGGAATATAACGCCCACATTTAATCTGGTGCACCCAAGACCGTTTTGCATATTCTAGACAGGATGCAGAACCGCGCGTTAAAACTTATAGGTGATAGAGACATTGTGAATTCCATACATTCACTTGAACACCGTAGAAATGTCTCGCGTCTTCCCTATTTTATCTTTTAAAAATGCTCCAGCGAAATAGTCAGTTGCATTCATCCCCTTCAAAATTTGATCCACAATACACGTCATGCTTTGTATGCACATCAGTTCACCCTTTTTGTGTTTTCGTGCAAAGTTTTTAATTTCGTCTTCCACAGTGGCAATCCCGAGATCACTATGGATATCGTTTTTTTTTTATGTAAATATTGCAATTGTAAAATATTTTAATTGATTTTGTTGGTACAACCTCAAAGTTGTATACCATATGTCCACACCGGTTTAAGCACTTGCTTGTATAAAAGCAATTTGTTCTCTACATTACCTTGGAACATTTTCCAAGTAATCAGTACATTTGTTTAAGTTTATTTTTGAGTTCTTTGTGTTTCTTTTTCACTTGCGGCTTTCACTTCAATTTTACGTCAAGTATTATCCCGAGGTATTTTGAAAAAGGAATTCGAACAGAATTGATAAAGATAGCTAGTTTATTAACTTTTTTATAAGTTACAGGCTTTTTGCAACTTTTTGGGGTTTTCTCTATAGCTTTTCCCGTCGCCAGAATTGCAGTGTCATTCGTATATCACGAGTATACAACAGATACAAGAGCGGACCTAGAACACTTCATTGAGGTAGGGTACCGTTATTTCTTTAAATTCTGAATAATCGATACCGTGTTTGACACGGAAGCGTCTATTTGCGAGATATGACTCCAAAATGTCATATAAATGTCTTGGCAAAACTTGACGCAATTTGATCTTCAGGGCTTCGCACCACACCTCATTAAAGGCTTGAGAAACGTCTAGAAATACGCTTGAGCAAATCGTCTTTTCTTCAAAAGATTTTTCAATTACATATGTTATTCTATGTATTTGATCGATTGTAGAATGCTTACATCTAAATCCGAACTGATGATCAGGAATAAGATGTTTTTCTTCTATAACAGGCTGCAACCGGCTGAGCAATATCCTTTCGAAGACTTTGGATATAATCAGAAGAAGCGTGATCGGTCTATATGACTTTTTCTTTTCATTCGGCGGTTTATCAGGTTTTGGAACCATTATAACTTCTGCGACTTTTCGTTGAGTTGGAACATACTTTAGTCTAAGAGCTGCGTTTATAATATACAAAAGTTTAATTACCGATTTCCTAGGTAATTCTTTGAGAACCTCTCCTGTCATCAAGTCGTATCCATGAGCTTTTTTAAGTTTCAATTTCTTGATTTTCTGTTTGAGTTCGACTTAAATTTCTAGTTCATGGGTGTCTTAAGTGATACACTCAGGTCTATATTTTCTTTAATGTCTTTCTTAAAGTCCTCCCAATTAGTTTTACCGTTAGCTAATCTGGCTGGTACCTTTTTTCTAATCAGGGTTTCACTCATCGTCAAAATGACTGGATAATGATCAGAGGACAGATCATAGCTCTCTTCAACTTTTATACAATTGCGAGTCATTCCTTTTATGAGAAAGAAGTCAATCAGGTCGGGTATTTTGTTGGTATCAGTTGGCCAGTAAGTAGGTTTACCCGTCGAGTCACAGCTATATTGCATACCCACATCGTAAAGCATTCTACCTTATTGTGAGATACATCTTGAGCCCAGAATGTGTGTTGTGAAGAAAAATCTCAAGTTGCAGTACAAAATATCTATCTCGTCCTTAATTTATACAGTGAAGTGATGAGAGTGATGTGGCAGATTATCCGCACTCTGAAAATAATAGGGTTTAGTTCGTTTTAAAATTGCCCCAAACGTGGCATGTCTTCAGTTTCGTGGACAATAAAATCTAGAATTCAGATTAGATTCACCCCTAGCTAATGATGCCAACCTCTGTAGAGGAAGGAATAGTTTTCTTTCGGTTGGTACCTTAGTTATTTTCTTACAATTTCGGTTTTAAGACTAGCGTTCAAAATTAATCGCATATTCATACTTGGGTTATTCTACCAAGCTTTTCTTAATTTTGAAAATTTAAAAAAATCATTACTTATTCCGCGCTCAAGTAAATTATAGCACCTTAAGCCCTCATACAACGTCAAGGCTTCTACCGAGTGACGAGGGCAGAAACCAGATAAGATATCGGACGTTTGCCAGACGTTCGCGAGAGGTGGGATCCTGAAAAAACCTCTTGGTGTTTTCTGAGACTCTAATCTGAAACTTGCGTTCACTGGTCAAGCATTTAAGCACTGAGCCACGGCATCCGATGATACTTAGGAATGCTTTGGCTTTAGATTCTAATCTAGAAGCCCACAAATTCCCCTGATACATCTAATGTCGTCAAATGCTGATTAATGTATTTCTTAAGGCTGTAACTGTTTTTCTTATATGTATCTACATACATACTCGTATATGTATACTAAAAGTATTTTTTTGTCGATAACTTCTACCGACCACCCATTATGTATTATAAATCCGTGCGTAAGAAACATTTAGCGTAACGAATGTACTATTCCGCTCTCACAGTAAATTGTAACTCTTCTCATATAATGAACCACTTCTACGGTCATGAGTACTCATGTCACCCTTCAAACAATTGCTTTTGTCACCTCTCAACCACCGCCTTCTCACCGATTTGTTTATTTTTCATATGATAGCCTATCGTGAAATTTGCGCGTCAACCCTATATCAACTTGAACTCGCAGTATTTTTAGCGGAAAACTTCAAAAGCATAGCCCTGTCAAATTAAATGTGTGCGCGCACACACTTAATGTGCGCATGAAGCTGTCAAATTCGCCTTCTTTCTCTGCTGTCTATATTTTTGACATGTGCGCTCAATTCACAAAAATAACACACGTCTGTCTCGGTATATCTGACCAAAAGTGATGCCAATTGATGGAGAGCAAGAGATAGAGAGCGAAAACATCATCAACCTTTTCGGGTCAAGCGTCAACTGAGGCGGGCATCATTCGAATGCGAACGCGCCGCACACACAGCTCCTAAAGCCTTCTCCACATATCACTGTCTCCTGGTAGACGAATATGTCAGAGTGTTGTTTCGAACTTGGGATATGAAGCCGTCTATTATGGGGCTCTTGAAAGTTTGTTGAGTGGTTGTGATGTTGATGTTGCTTTAAAGCGATCGTCATCATCATCCTCATCAGAGCCGTCGTCGTGTGAGAGACAATCAGCTCACTTAAGTGCGCTGCGGTTAAACTTGTCAGATCTTTATGACTTTACACAGGGTGTACCCCGCGCACGGTTGTGATGCGGGCAAAAGGGACGGATCTCTTAATCAGTGTTTACGACTGCGCGCCGATTGAGGGAGACCCTCGTCATTTGTTAATATTATTATACATTTGATTATTCGGTCCAGCGATATAGAGCTGCGGTGTGACGATGACGACTATGAGAACGATACACGAGAATAGCACTCGTAAAATGCCATAATGGCCCTCGTCAGTTAATGTCAAAATAAATGAAGAAAAGTGACATTTTAATCAATGTGAATGCGTTTTCTTTGTGGCTTCGTTTTTTTTTTATAGGGCTCTACAGAAACATACAATGAGGGCGGACACCGGCGAACGGAGGGAAGTGTAGAGTTGAGTAGACACATTTGTCATTTTAAATTGGTCCACAGTTCTTTTATTCACTTTATTCGCTTAGGCTTGGTCCACAGTGATTTGACAAATGCGTGTGTGTGATAATTTTATTGTTTTTCGTTATGGTGACGGCTGTTAATGTACAGATTGACATCGATGATGGTGCGATGATAAGACTCGGGGGTCGGGAGATAAAATGGTTTCTATGACGCACTGGTTGGTGGTCGTTGGATAAGTGTTTTTATCGGTCCAAAGCCTTTTTTTTTATTTTTTTTTTTATTTTTTAGATGACACTGGAAGTGGATCTTATCTTGACATTTCACACTGAACACTGAAATCTTTCTGAGAATGAACCATTGATGTAATAAAATTAATAAATAGAATGCTCCCATAAACGTTTTAGGCGTTTTAGGAAACACAGAACTTAATTTAATGCTCACCTTTATTTAAATCGACAGATAGTCCAATCAACAGAGACAAGGAAAGGGATTTAATTTACGTCGTGAACAAACTCTTAGTTTGCGTCTATCTAACACATCCGCTCGCGTCGTAATCTTGAAAAAAAAATCCCCGAATTACAGCAAAGTAAAGACGATCATCCAAAGGGTATGCGAAGGGAAAAAACCTCCATTTGTGAAAGCTTTTTTGTTCAATATACTCATACCTAGGGGTTATCTTTTTTAGAAGTACATTTGATAGACTATCTTTTCCTATATACAGGGTGTTTCATGTTTTTCTAATCAAAATGACAGGGTAGATGAGTTGTTGTGTGATAAACAACTTCTTTAGGAGTTAGGGGAGGTTAAGTAAGTTACGGGGGTAGGTTTATTATTGCCCTGGGGTTAGTTAATGAAGAGCGAATGCATGTTGATTAAAACTGAAAAATGTTAAGCCGTAAATCATCAGAACTGGACAGTTCATATAAATATATCCTTTATTCTATCCTCTTCTGCTTATGCGAGCGGTTAGTTTTTCGTTTGAACTTTACATTTTATTGTACATACATATACATGGAGAAATCTGTTTGTGAACCAACCCCGGTACAAATTGCCCAATCTGTCCCATGCAGCTATTTGGTACAACATGCAATAATATATGTGCACTAATAAATACTCCTTGATTTAATCACAATAATACAATCGTCAAACCTATAATATACGAGTAGTTGGAAAGAGCATAAATCAATGAAAGTACTTACTCACTTGAGAAAAAAATATCGTAAACAACGTCGAAACGATAATGAGTTATTTACGGGCGCCTATAGAAGCCCAAAACGTTGGATCGCAACCCAAGAATCTGTGTTGCGACCATCGGGCTGAATCGTTCTCCGCATTTCAGATGCGACCCGACATAATGTACTTTAGGCTTAAGTTCTACTTCTTGCTGGTGAGAAAATCAGTTAAAAGTAAACATACAGCCTCAGGATAATCTAGAGCTATAAAATCTTTCGCATGCTACGCGCTACTGAAGTTACATTTCTGATATTGGAAACACAGGGCGTTGTAACATCGCATGATATTTTGTACTTGTTTATCTCTAATTTACAAAAGTACTTTTATCTGTCGTCTCACTTGTTTCCATGTGCCGTCTCTTTCCGTAGCCAGAAAGTAATTGTTGCGAAGTTCAACTGGTAGGCATAGGGTTAATATTGACTTAAGCATGTCGTAATATTGATGAGTCTGTATTTTTAGTTCAGTGAGGCTGGCTGCTTCGTAGCACGTTCCCAAAGCAGTAAAACAGCTCATTATTTTCCTTGCTTTTCCCACCAATTCCAGATAACTGAATGCCAGGTAACTTAAATGCTATTGGAATTGTTCCCAAAATGGCAACCATTCCAGAAAACTGCCAGAACTTCGCCGCACTTTTAACTATTTTCGTGACCTGACCTCTATAAGCTGAGCGCGCAGAGAGCTACGTTAATCTTTTTTTTATACTTCTTTATCTTCGTTCACCCTTGGTCCCCAGTTTCTCACCATGCAGTAAGAACCGACTGACTAAAAAGTCTACAACAAGAATTTTTGTGTTCTATGCTCAAAACAAATATCATTACATACAGAACTTAGGGTAAAGTTCTTTGCCCTTTCTATATTTAACTCTCTCTACATTTCTTATTTCCTGTAATGCTATTTATTTTGCGCATACCTCAAATGTTAATATAGTCAGCCTATAAGAATTCAATTAATTTTCAACACCTGTCACCATCCAATTTTGATCATTTCCAGAAAAACGAACCTATATGTCGGATATATGTAACTCAAAACCCGAATTTCATCATAATCTCTCTGTTTGTTCTTGAGTTAGACGTATGACAAAGAAGATTAGAATATTATCTAAACCCTTTCCCATATCTTACTCCCACTCAATCCGATTTCGATTATTCGTAAGTGGAAATACTAACGTGTTGAAATAGCATAGGTAGCAAAATTAAAATAAAGTTAAAGTAACGATAGGGAACTCTAATCGCTCGAGGCCCGACTAGGAGAAGAAAGTAACAGAGCCAGATTTTCATGGGTAAAGGGCATAACTTGCACTCAACTACTTATGTATGTTCCAAATCAATCAGTTCGAAATTTAAACAAAGTAGGTAAAATATTTCTATTTTTTTTTTACGTTAGATTTCGAAAATATCTATATCGACATTATTGCAGAACTTGGTATGCCATAATCTTGCATATATCAATTATTGTTTAGATATCGAATTTGAGCTTAAACCGCCCGATTCATATCAGAGAGTGAGCAAATTTTCAAAAGTAGTTCAATAATTAAAGTACCTAGGTAGTACGCCATGCTATAGAATATGCTAAAACCAACTCAAATATAAAATTTTATCAAAATGGTTAGAACCGTTTCGATAATCGTTAATTTTGGGGTCAGAATAAAAATTTAGAATTCTCTTCGAATTGTGCCCCTAACTATTCCAGATACGAAGTTTGAAGAAACTCAGTTCAGCCGTTTAGGTTGCAGATAGACAGAATTAAGGGACCTACTTTTTTGAGATTCTCTATTATACAAAATAGTGGGAGGCGTGCCTCAGTGGTTAAGTGCGCGATCACTGAGCGAGCGGTTCAAGGTTCGAATCCAAGAAAACACAAAAATAAAAAGTTTTCTCACGGTCCCACCTCTCGCGAACGTCTGACAAATATCTGAGAGTAAAAATGTCATGTAAAACTTCTCTCAATCGAAAAAAATCGCCCTTGGGAAGCGCCAACCATTCGGGGGGCGCACAGCACAAGTGGCTGCGAGAACCTAGGCCAGGACCTGCATTGGGCTGTTAGCGCCAAAATAGTTATGTATATATATTATTATACTAATAACACGATTAATTAAAGTCTCGAGATCGATAATTTTTATGGAACCAATACATGTAAGTAAAAAGGACAAATATTAGGCAACATTTCAAAAAAAAAACGAAGTTTTAAATTTGTTGTGCAGTTTTGTTTACTTAATAGCTACGAGTAGTATAAATCTACTTCAAGACCAAGTGAGAAAGGGGAATAAAGGGAGTTTCTAAGTGAGTTTTTGCTGCACTGAAAATCAAAAAAGTTATGCCAGTCATTAGCCATGCGTAGCATTCGAGACATAGGCTCATTACACCCGTAATTCGTACGGTGAAACTTGAGGCGGAAGAGAGGTACTGACCTCAGAATAAGCGGTTTGATGCTGAGTGAGATGGTTTGGAGCAGCATAGAACAATCAATGTTGCCTGCTAATAGCTGATGTACAAATAGTATATCGGCAACGGGAGTCAACGTAGAGCAAAACGGATGAACCGTAGATAGGGAGACCAAACTTGGCTGGCATATTCTGGAATTGGTCTTACAAATGTGAAGTATAGGGATTTCTTGACCCAAGGATTTGAGAATTCCAACCAACGTTTCACATGACATGACAAAATGAAAATCAGGGGATGGTTAGATGGCTACCTTGAGCGACACCAGAGGGTACCATAAAGGGATCAGATACAAAGGATCTAAAAAGGACTTCATATTGACGTTCATGAAGGAAGGATTTGAACCACACTTAAAACCGAGAACTTTGAGTTAGCTATATAGTTCAGCTTTAAGCTTGTACAAATTAAAGTTAATTCTATGTTTTTCCTAGGAGCTAAATGAAATGATTGAAAATGACTCATTTCGATCGATGTGTTTTAACTATATTCAGCACATTTGGTTTGACAGTTGACACAAGATTGATGTTCGTTCCATGTTCAAGCACGACAACATGTATAACTTGGGACGACCAGTTGTTACTCCTCTCAATGGTGAGCTATTCTTGTAAGTGCATTCAAAGCACCAAAGCTGTTATTTCTATTGCTTATATGTATGCAAAAGATAATAATCAAGCAATTCATGGGCACTGTTTAATTATTACCTGAGAGACGTCAGAAATGACACTGCAAACAAAGCCATTTTTGCCGTACTTGAACTTAACCTCCAGAAGTCGTAATTTCTTTTTCTTTGACAGTTTTTTATTCAATTGAATTCAATAAAAGGTATGTCTGCCTTGTTGAACTTTGTTTTGTACTCATTTGCAATCTAATTTGCTGGTAATGAGATAATTTAGCACCTCATTTATCTCAAGTGGGAACGTAGTATAATTATAAAAAAGTTTTCGAGAATTGAATACAATTCGAGAAATTTGATATTTGGTTGAAAATTCTTAAAAAATAAAAAGTAATTAATTATATTATTATTTAGAATTATTATTATTTAATTATTTGAATGATTTGATTTTTGAATTGGCTATTAGTTATTGAATTGTATACTTAAATTTAACTTTTGCGTTTAAAGACTGTAAGTCTATTGTGAAAGATGTTTGAAATAAATAAATAAATAAGTTAAAAACGTATCCTAGAAAATTACATCAAGGTGCGGAAAAACACAAAATATTATTTGCTTTATAGAGTGTAAAGCTTCATATCAGCACTGGCTGATATGTTCCCCATCGCCGAAGGTGTCCCAGTTTACCCTACTCTAAGATCGTCATGGCTACAGTGCAACACTGGTGCATCTTTGGCATGGGTGCAGTAGACTATTTTCTTTTACTGAAGCCATCTCCAAACAATGCGTTTTTTTCTCTTTTACACTACATGCATAAAAATTGTGCATATACTCGGAGCTTTTATAGTTGAATAGCTAAAAAGAAAGTGGTGACAGACAGATATGCGAGCGAGAGCAGTATTATTTCGTGGTCTATTTATTGCAGTGGGCGTCGTGGCGTAGTGGTTAGTGTGTCGGATCACTACGCAAGAAGTTCCAAGTTCGAATCCCAGAAAGCACCAACAAGTTTTTTCACGATCCCACCTCTCGTGAACGTCTGACAAACATCCGAGAGTATTGTTGTCACGAGAAAGCTTCTCAAAACAAATTGCCGTTCGGATACGGCACTAAACTGTCGGTCCTTTCCATTCTTGTGAAAAATATAACGCACACAACACGAGTGATTGCGGGAAGCTAGGCCCTGGCACTTAAAGAGCTGTTGCGCCAAATATTTTTTTTTTTTTATTATTTATTAAACCCTGCAAATGGTGCGTCACTGCTTTCACTGGTTGTTGGCGTATCTGGAGAGTCTTTCCCTGAGCGCTTTCAGTGTCTGAAAGACATCCTCCATATACCAGATGTGCCTAATAGTAAACCATTTATTAGACACATACAGCCATGAACACATAAATAGCACAAACCTAACTACCTGAATGAACACAAAATTGAATGATGTAATATTCGAAAAACGACAATGAACTTAATTTTATTCGAAAACAGTATTAATTGTGAATGCAAGGAACTTATATAAAATTTGTAGGGTGAATAGAATAAAAGTCAGAACAGAATGAAAATAAGAAGTTAAATTTTTGTTTGGACACAAAAATAGCACAAAACTGGTTTTCTGAAAATAAAATAAAAAATATTCAAAATATTATTTAAAATGTTTCTGTTTTGTCTTTTACGAGTACCTTTTCAATACTTTGTAATGTAACCAGAGTTTTCTATTACTGCCTTACATTTCCGCCCCGTACTTTTTACAAGCTTCTGACATCTTTCCTGTGGGATAGAATACCAAGCTTCTTTTATACCATCCCAGAGTTCATAGTTATTTTTGAAATTTAGCTGACCAATCTTTACCTTAACATCGTCCTATAAATTTTCTATTGGATTAAAGCCGGGACTCTGTGCTAGCCAATCCAAAACTTGAATATTTTCTTGGGAGAACCAATCTTTTACTATTTTGGTTGAGTCATTATCCTGCATAAATATCCAATTTACTGGCATAAATTAAAAGTATAGGGCTCCATCGTATTTTTTAATATATCCAGATACTGAAATTTGTCCATCTTTCCATTTAGTTTTACAAGTGGTCCTACTCCATGCCAAGAAAAAGCACCCCAGACCATTAAATTGCCCCCGCCCATGCTTAATGGTTTTTTGCGTGTATCTGGGATTCATAGCTTGACCTTTTGGACGATGAACAATTGTCCTACCATTTGGTCTAATTCTATTTACTTTGGTTTCATAGCTCCATACCACTTTTTTCCAGAAGTGTAGGTCTTTATTTATATGGGCTCTGGCAGAGGATAAACTTTTTCGACATTCGTCAAATAGCTGCGCTTCATTAATTTTTTTTTTGACTAATCGGCTCGATACATTAACTTCAAATTTCTCCTTCATTTCGTTTGTAATTAGCCGAGATGACTTGAAAGGATCTTTCTTGCATTTGCGAACAATGGCTTTTCTTGGTTTCGGTCGGCGTCTTTTGTTTTTATTTAAATAATCTATGTCTTCCTCTACTAGCCGAATTGCATTATAGACCATTTTCCTGGAACAGTTGATTATTTCAGCTATTATAGCTGGCTTTTTCCCATCTTTGTACAAGTCGTATATAATCTTGAGGGAGTGTACACCTTTTCCCATTATGAAATCTTTCAAAACCAACCGAAAAACTAAAAACTAAACGCCGGGAAATATTACAAACCACAATTTGTGCTATTTATACGTCCAATCACAATAATAATTCCACAAACTAAAATTAACCTCCTGTGACAATGCATTGAAATGATAACGGCACATTCTTTCACCTAAAATCTATTACACGATGGGGGTAAACAGTAACACCGGTAAAAGTTGGATTCACTCAATTGAATGTTAAAAAATTTGTACGTACAATTTTCATTACAGCTTGTGCTATGTCCATGTCCATGGCTGTATGTATTCCGTACACCCAGTTATAAGATTCACATACTTACATATGTATGTATATGCTTATTGCTTCATCAAATTACTCGTATACGAGTTCAATGTCCACCTCCGGGGGAATATATCATATTTAATGCTTTATCAATCTATTTTTTAAATTGCAAGGTCTGATCACAACAAACACTCACTACCTGCATAAAACATGCCAACTACTGTCACAGCTATCGGATTTCCTTCGTCGATAGACATCAGTTAATAAAACACCACTTGTCAGCTCTAAAAGACCCCAAATCAACGACAGCAAATCAGCACCCTCAATGAAGCAAAACAAAATAAAAATCGAAACAATGTGTTCCATTAACTTTAATGAATTGTAATTGCTATTAGATTGCTTAGAAATGATTTCAATTTCACTTTGACATATCGCTGAACACGATCGACAACATGTTCACATGCCCGTAATTCCCCATAATTGTATGTTGTGCGTCCAATTTGTGTGCTTCCCGCCTGTCTACAGTCGCTACAGTCTTATTGTTGTTTACCCTCAGGGTGACAAACTAAATGTCAAAAATTTACAAATTCAACTTTGTTTAATCAGTGGCAATCAGCAGCCAGCCCACCCCATTTTCGAAATGATATCAACAATTAGACAATCATACAGAGTGTAAGTTTCGTTGCTGTCGACCTATACTCTTGTGTTCCACAAAAAAGGTAATGAATCAAAAGAAAGAAAAACTTTTTTTAATTTTTTATGTTGACAAGTCGCATCCGCACAGCCACTGATGACAATGACAGACGCAGTTGTAAATTAATAAAAATCAATTGAGAGCGAGATTGAGTCTTCAGTGTTCGAAGATGAAAACGATTTCGTCAGGGTACTCGGTGTTCCCCTCGTACGTACTCACTTGATATCGAGTCAATTGGCGTGTAGCCTTGATATTGACAAATGCCAGAGAAACAAGAAAAACATATTTTTTGTCAGTTGCGTCGTGATATTAAGAAATAAATTTCAATCAGTGCAATGGTGGAGACTATTGAAGAGTACTTGTGCACAGCTCGTTCCCACCCGCCGCAAACAAATTGTGATAAATTGACGCGATAGTAAATTGGATTGAACAGAGCTGCTGCTAAATGGCGGAAAGCAATGTCAGCAAATGAAAATACCACAAATCAATTTAGGAAGAACTGAGAACGACGAAGGACCGGCCATAAAAATGAAATCTCTGGCGTGGGACAGCGCGTTGGTGGTTATAAAGGAATGCCTGCGAGAGAAGAGTGAAATTTACCAAACGAGGAACGATAAATTCTCTTATCAGTGTGTGGAAGACATTAACACTGATAGAGAGGACATTTTGGGCGAGTTTATAGCTTTTTTTCGAAGCGAAGAAGGATACGCGATAATGAAGAACCGGGAAGGTTTATCTGACTTGAATTTCTTTTTTTGGTATTTTCGGTTGTCCCTTGCGACATTATTTCGATGTGAGTCACACGTTATGAAGCCATTAAAGTCTAGGAGGGAATTGTTTGGTAGTTTTTGCTAGAGGATATGGGGTAATTCCAATGAAAATTCGATTCCTTAGAAATACTCTCAGTTTGTGTGTACCGCTGTGTTTGTGATCTCATATCATCGGTCTATGATGCAAGTGGTCTCTTAATTTACGAGTATTTGCATCAGTGATGGAATGTTTATTCACAAACAATTCTCTGCAAAGGGTTCCGATACTGAAAAAGTAAAAACAGAATCTTTATAAGACAGTAAGTTGTCTGTTCGTCTATCAGCCCGTCTGTATGTCACACCCTCATAACTTTTGAACTGTTAGAATTGTAATTTGGACCAGAGTACCGGCACTTATCCCCAGAGTAAGTTTTGGAGGTTATGCATTCTTTTTGCATAACAAATTCTTTTTGTATAAATATATGTATGTATATCAACTGAAAGGTAACAATGCGCCGATTCCAAAAATATATATTCCGTTATATTTACTTCTGAGAGCTGACATTTTGTACGAGGTGCATACAGTGATGGACAAAAAAGTAAATACACTTCAAGTCATTCAATATGTGGCTCTATTTTAAATAATATAACTTATAAAACAAATATTGTGTTTAGGACGTTAGTACTTGGTTACCTGACATTTATTTTTTATAATTTGGGTAATTCTTCTAGGCATTAAATCAACAAGTGTTGCTGGCATTTCTTTAACAAGATTGATTCCAAAGTCGTTCGCACTGACTGCCACAATTATTTTTTTTGTTTAAGGGTTTGTGGTTCCAACTACGTCTTTGACCTGCTTCCATAGATTTTTTATTGGATTTAGGTCCGGCCATTGAGCAGGCCACTCCATAAGAGCAATGCCATTAGCGACAAACCATTCCTTCGTCATTTCATCTTCGACTTGTGGTAACATTATTGTCTCCAGTATATTTCCTTCATCATAATTTCATCTTCAAGGTGTATGGGACCAACTCCATACCAAGAGGAACATGCCCATACCATAATGTTTCCACCACCATGTTGTGCCTGCTATCCGATTCAAACAAGTTAAATTTGCACTCAAAGTATATTTCGCCACTTTTGGATGCCCTAATCGCCGGACCGAGTTTTATGCTCAGAAACGAAAATCTTTTTCTGTGAGTAGTGAAACCTTTCTCGTAGATCTAGAGTGGAAGCTTGGATTCAACTAGTCGTCTCTTGACAGTCCTTGGTTGATTTCTTTAAAAAAAAATGTTGGGAGAAATAAAGAGATTTTTTTTGTTTCCAACGCTATTAAACGATCCGCTTTTTTGGTTGTTTTTCGTGGACGTCCCCCGTTTTCTTGTGATGGTTTGGTTTTAAATGCATTTTGCACCACTCCCAACGAACAACCAACAATTCCTGCTATATCCCGGTACAAATACACCTCACTTTTAAAATTTCTCATTAACTTATTCTCATCCGTACAATGCCTGTTACGTCCCATTTCTTTCTATAAAAACAAGTATGGATTGTAAAACTTAAATTCAACTATTTATTAACAATAATATACACCTTTTTGCTTTATTACTTACTTACTTTAGGTGGCGCTACAGTCCGGGGTGGACCTGGGCCTCAACCAATACGCCTCTCCAGTTAGCGCGATCTTTGGCTAACTGCCTCCAGTTGCGCACTCCAAGTTGGTTGAGGTCCCCTTCCACTTGTGCGCGCCACCTAAGGCGAGGTCTTCCTCTACTGCGTTGTCCCTCCGGGTTGGAATCGAAGACTCTTCGGGCCGGAGTATTGGTGTCCATTCGCTCTACATGTCCTAGCCATCTTAGACGACTGATACGCACTTTTTTGACCAGGTCGATCTCGCTGTACAGCTCGTAGAGTTCGCTGTTAAATCTTCTCCTCCAAAGCCCGTCAACGCAAACGGGACCAAAAATCACTCGAAGAATTTTGCGTTCGAAACGACCAAGAAGATCTTCATCCGCTTTTGCTAGGGTCAATGCTTCTGCGCCATAGAGCAGGACAGGGATGATAAGGGTCCTATATAGAGTCTCCTTAGTGTTTCTTGACAAGGCCTTACTAATCAATTGCCGTCTTAGGCCAAAGAAACAGCGGTTGGCAAGTGAAATTCTTCGCTTGATTTCTGCTGAGGTGTCATTATCAGAGTTTACCGCGGAGCCGAGGTAGACAAAGTCCCTAACTACCTCAAAATTGTAGCTGTTTATCGTGACGTTCTGTCCGATTCGTCGATGTTGTGTGTCCCTTCTTGTTGACAGCATATATTTTGTTTTACCCTCATTCACCACTAAACCCATTTTTGCCGCTTCTGCACTAATACTTGCAAACGCACCAGTGACAGCTCGCTTTTGGAAAATTATGCCCCTGGTGTTGGCTTGCGAGTTTCGCACAATTTTCTCAAGAATGATGTTGAAGAAGTCACATGACAGCGCGTCACCTTGTCTAAATCCTTGTTTGACATCAAAGGTTTCGGTGAGATTGTTTCCAACCTTTATGAAGCAGCGAGCGTTCTCCTATCGACCTATCAGATCGTGGACGAATGGTTTCAGGCGTTCACACAGTACAGTAGACATGATCTTATACGCAATATTTAGGAGACTGATGCCACTATAGTTGGCGCAGTTTAGAGGGTCTCCTTTCTTGTGGATCGGGCAAACGATGCTGAGGTTCCATTCATCAGGCATACTTTCTTCTGACCAAATCTTGGAGACGAGTTGGTGTATGCTCTCCACCAGGTCATCTCCCGCCGCCTTAAACACCTCGGCAGTTAAGCCGTCCGGTCCAGCAGCCTTGTTGGATTTAAGCTTAGATATTGCTATCCTCACTTCATTTTGGTCAGGTGGACGGAAATCTTGGCTTTCATCGTCCAGGTTGAATGGTTCATTCTGCCTGACAGCGGTATTTGTGTCGTATTCGCCGTTTAGCAGTATGCAGAAATAGTTTTTCCATGTCCTCAGCACCGACTGTGACTCTACTACAAGTTTTTCCTTGTTCGTCTCTACAGGTCTCTGTTCGGGTCTTTTTGGCATGATACGTTCTTTTTACCTTTTGGTAAAACTTCCGAACATTATTCCTGGAGTAGCACCTCTCTTTATCCTCGATCGCGCGCTTCTCATGCTCTCTCTTTTTTCTCCGGAGAAGCCGATGTTCTTCCCTCCTTTTTTGCTCGTAGAGCTGATGAGCTGCTCTCGTCCTTCTATGCAGTGACGCTTCGTAGGCACCTTGTTTTGCTGCATGTGCTTGCCGGCACTCTTCGTCAAACCAGGGGTTTCGTGGGGGTGGACTGGTGAAACCGAGCACATCAGTTGCGGCGTTTTTGATGGCTTCTTGGCATCCTTGGCATCTTGGCGCCACTGGTCTTCGGCACTTGATGCTGGCAGCATAGGACTTCTCGAGAAGTTTAAGGATACGCGATCGGCAAAGGTTCTGGCGGTTTGTTGCGTTTGTAGCCGTCCAACGTTAAATCTCCACATAGTATTTTCTCGTTGTTTTGGCGTCCGGGATATCTGCATCCGTACCTTGGCTACAACAAGGTAGTGGTCCGAATCAATGTTTACCGCTCGGTAAGTTCGGACATCTAGAATACTAGAGGAGTGCCTTGCGTCGATCGCAACATGATCAATTTGGTTGACGGTTTGATGATCTGGTGACCGCCATGTTTCTTTGTGGATATTAAGGTGAGGGAACCGTGAACTAGCTATGGTAACATTACGTCCCGCAGAAAAATCAATCAGCCTAAGTCCGTTTCCAGACGTGGTGTCGTGTAGGCTGTGCTTTCCGATTGTGCTTCCAAAGAGGACCTCCTTTCCTATTTTGGCGTTGAAATCACCTAAGACGATTTTAACGTCATACTTAGGACATTGCTCATATGCTTTATCGAGCATCGTCTTTATCTTCTGTGGGGGCGTGAGCGCATATAAGGCTGATCTTGGCGAATTTAGCCTTGATGCGGATAGTTGCAAGGCGTTCACTTACGTGTCGAAAGCTCCAGACTTCTTGCCTAAGTCTGCCGCTTACAACGAATCCGCATCCAAATAGACGCTGCTTCTGTTCCCTGTAGTAATCACCGTACTAGATATGACAGTTTTTCATCCTCCTTTTGCCCGGCCCGTCCCACTGCACTTCCTGGATGCCGGCGATATCTGCTTTGTAGTAGTCTAGGGCCTCCGCTAGTTGTTCGGCTGCACGCGGTCTATTCAGGGTTCGAACATTCCACGTGCAGATCCGAACGTCATTGCCCTTATTTCGTTTAGCCGGGTCGTCAACAGTAAATTCATCCTTATCCGAGGCTATTGGTCGTTTCGTAACAACAATTTTTTCCGCGGTAGGGTTGTTAGCCCCACGCACAACCCCTAACCTGGAGGACCAGGTTTAGGTTAATTTTTTACCCAGCCAAGAAATGGTGCAAAACGACATTTAACGAATTTTTGTTAATAGCAGTAAATGATCCTGCTTGCTTTCTCTGCATGTACATTTTCTACTCATTGCCTACCTACTTTCCGGAAGATGTTGGGATATTCAGTAAAGAGTAAACAACAAAAAATTTACAAAAATTGTACTGAAGAGTAAGCTGTATTTATTTTTTTGTCCACCACTGTATATAAAAAACACATTTTTTTATGAAGTTTCTTGAACAAAAAAACTGAAAAACTATGGAATTGTAGACAAAAAATTTAAAACATATTTAGAGCATGCAATTTTATGAGTAGGTAAGTGCAAAATTATAGAAAAACTTCTGGTACACCCACTCCACCATACCTTACCCTATTTTTATCCGATTTTCATGGTTCTCGGACATGTCCAGTATAATTCAAAATCCAAATTTCATCAAAATACCGTAAGTGCTTCTACTAGAAGTATCAGCAAATTCCATCGAAATTCAAATTTCATTCAAATCCGTTCAGCAGTTCTTGAGATAGACGTCCAATAAATATGTTTTAAAGGTTTATGAAACCCCGCCAGCCTTATCCTATGGTTTGGATGGGTTAACTCCTAAGGAAATTCATTCAAAATTGATAAAAGTTTACGGGGACTCTGCTCCGTTAAAAAGTGGGCAGCTGAATTTAAATGTGGTCGCACGTCCCTCGAAGATAACCCACGTGAAGGACGGCCAAAAACCGCAACCACATCCGAAACCATCGAAAAAGTGCATGATATCGTGTTGGACGATAGGCGAGTGAAGGTGAGTGAGATAGCTGAGGTTGTGTGTATATTGGAAGATATTGTGCGAAACATCCTGCACAAAAACTTAGGGATGCGAAAGCTCTGCGCAAGATGGGTGCCGCATTTGCTGAATGCAGATCAAAAGCAAATGCGCAAACTATTTTCGCGGCAATCTTTGGACGATTCAATAGGGATCCGACAGATTTTGTGCGGCAATTTGTCACCATGGATGAGACATGGGTCCACCACTACACGCCAGAAACGAAACAGCAGTCGAAGCAGTGGGTGGAAGCCGGTGGTTCAGCGCTAAAGAAAGCTTAGTCGATCGCATCTGCCGGAAAGGTCATGGCCAGTGTGTTTTGGGATGCGAAAGGGATCCTGTTAATTGATTACATTGAGAAAGGCAGAACAATTACAGGCGAATATTACTCCAACCTGGCTTGAAGAAGAAAAAAATCATCTTTCACCGGGACAATGCACCTGTACACAAGCGTGCTTTGGCGATGGGAAAACTGCGGGATTTGGGGTGCAATTTGCTCGGCCATCCACCCTATTCACCTGATTTGGTACCCTCAGACTTCCATCTATTCCCAAACTTGAAGAAATTTGTTTCTGGGAAACGCTTCGCATCCAATGCAGAAGTTGAGAGGGCCGTAAATGAATATTTTCACAGCTTTCCAGACTCTCACTTCCGAGAATCAATACTGATTTTGGAGAAACCCTGGACCAAGTGTGTTGAAGTCAAGGGAGATTATGTAGAAAAATAAAATAATTTTTTAACTGAAAATCGCAGTCTTTCATTGTCAGACCGAGAACTTTTCACCTTGCCCTCGTACATACACCCAGCCATGTGAGGACAAACATACATTTAAATTAAAGGAACGGAACACTGACTTATTTATTGAGTTACGTACCTAAATATATTATTAGTGAAGGTCGACCAAGTAGAAAATTTCCGAAATTAAAGAAAATTATATTGTATATGTATACGTTTCCTAGTACTGTCAAAACATATCCTATCCATCAATCCACTTCCCACAAAGCAGCCGACTGCTCACTTACATCTTACATGCTGCCGTCTTAATTCACACAAACGATGTGTTAATTGTATACATCACAACAATCGTATTGAATCGTCAGACACTTAAAAAATAAAAAAAAAATCGTTTGCCACATCCGTTGCAGTGTTGGTAACTTGATAAATTGATATATCAACTGAGAAAAAAGCAATGCCTCCCACGTGGGGGTGGTAATTAATTCAATCATTACCACCAACGCTCCGACTGTGTACAAACAGCACTCGAATAGCTTCAACACACAAAGTTGCATGCAATGAATGAAATGCAGCTGCAATTATCGTCCACTGTGTAACATCAATCCATCCGTCCATACGTCTGTTTGCCTGTGTCTGTTCGTTCTTTCTGAGGGCATCTCAACCTTAATCCAATCCATCACTCCAACAACAACCATCACCAGCACAACTCCGGTGCTCCTTTCCTGAGCCATTCACATCACATTGCAGTTCAACGCATCAAATATCCCGTTCCCAATAAACATGTGAAGCCCTCCACCTCCCTCGCGCACACAGACTCCGGCGGCAATCTAACCTGACGATAGCTTAAGCACTGGCAATACATCGCGCTGATAAATTGATGGCCATCCATAAAGCAGTCAGAGCCTGTCGGCTAGCATGTTCCATAAATAAATAAACTCAGTCAGTAATTCACGAAGTTGCACTGTACCACCATCTACCTGGGAGAATTGGCCTCGCACTTTGAGCAGCAGCGGGCCAGGATAGGCAGGCAGACAGATATCGTTTGTGACTGTGTTTGACTATTCGACTGTCTCACTTCACTTTGCGTACGTGTTTATATTGCTTGGGACAGAGTGCAATTGAAGGTTGGTAAAGCGTTTGAACAAACCAATCGACTAACTGACTGACAGACGCATCAATTGAATATGTAACCATCGGGAGATAGACGAACAGAGGGCATCGTTGTTCATGAGTGAAGGAGGAGAGCTTCATTTCGAGGAGCATCGGCATCAATGAATTTTGTTGACTTCAATAAATCTCTTTCTCTACCCGGGAAATCCGCTATAGGGTTGCTGAAACATAGAAGCCTTTGAAATATGGTTCAATGAATGATTTGCTTCACAAATATTCGTGTGGCAGGAAAATTGTATATTCCGGTCCGGCGCAAACAAGTAAGCTTCCGGTGCCGAATGGAAACTATTCATAAGGATAACAAAATTCACGGCATCCGGAGGAATTATTCTTGGTTGGATTAGCCGCATTGGTATTCATAGAAATGTATAATTAAACTTTGTTCAACCGCCCTAAGGCATATAGAATTGGGATGCTTTCCATTTTGCGTTCTCCTGCAGTCCACAGTTTTTGGAAAAGGATTTCGGTAGATTCTATAGACATTTTCTATGGAATGCCCTGCACTGAATAGTTGCATTAGACAATCTCAGGCGAGGCGAACCTTTAACGCTGAACCAGAGTTCCAATATGCTTAGGCTCTTGCATTGTTGGAGATTAAAGGCTTCTGGAAATATGTCTCCTGGGAGTGAATTCCAAAGTTAGGTTGTACTGCAGCAGAAGGAGTTTTGATAAAAGGATGTATGAGCGGCTGCCAGGTGGACATTTTTTTTTTTAAAGAAAATTTCCAAATCCCCTAGCACTCAGACTCGACCGAAATCCATTCGACTACCAGGTAGAACTCCTTTTGGTGTAGTGGTTCGTGAAACTTGGATTTTATTCGTTTTTCTTTTGGCTGTGGTTGCTGTTCCCCGTTCGGGCTCGAACCTCCACAGTTCCAGTCACACGCGAACACACTACCCACTACACCGTGGCCACGCCAGATGGACAGAAAAGTGTCCCATTTCTAGGGACCATTACATTGAGGTCTGGCATGATAATATCTCTAGTATAGGCATAGATCTGCTATCAATCTTCGATGAGCTAAATATTAGAAGCTAATGCAGGATCTTCTTTAAGCGAACTGTTCGTCTCTGTATGCTATCGAGCAGATAAATAAAATGTTTTGAGGTTGAACCCTAAACGTGATAACAATATTCAATTCCAGGTATAACTTGTGCTTTGTACAGAAAAAGGAGCTGTTGCGGTGTAAAGTATCTCTTTGCTCTAATTAGGTAGCTCTAATTCGTGGATGCCAATTTTGCAATGTCGAGTTTATTACTTTTGCCATTGACCAGAAAGGACATGAGCCACTGGGACAATCTAAGAGCCAGTGACTCTCTCATTGCTAGCAGCAAGTGTATTGCTAACATTAGGTCATGGTCTAAATTTACCAAAGGGGCTTTAGGAATATTTTCAAAATTATCTGGATTGTCTGGAAACCATGTGGGCTCTTTGATAAGCTGTGAGAGATTGCAACTGATAGCAAAGGCTGCAGCTTGACCTCCTGCATAATCATTTCTATTCGAGTATCGTAACCGGTTTAAGTAGTGTACGTTGAAATCGCCGAGGACAATGATTTCGGCCGTCGTGTAATGGAATCTGTATACAGTCAACCGCTTCCGATAGATGTTGAAATAGCCTGGCCGGTTGGTCATCATTCGGTGAGTGGTAAAGGGAGCAAACACATTTGGTGGAACTATGAAGGGCTACTATCAGACATATACATATTGTCAAGTGTATCAGATTTCACCGACTGATCTCTCTGCTTCCTTTAAAACAAAACCGGGTATGTAGTTCATAGCCAGGGCAACGAAGATATGTAGAGTCGATTGTTGAATCCACTATGGTTGCGGTCAGAACAAGCATGTGGAGTTTCTTTCCTTCCAGATGTTGATGGACGCAGTTTACAATGAAATGTACCAGGCTTCTGTTAATGCAAAATTAAATTCAGAGCTTGAATCATCTATGGCTATGAACACACCCTTGCTATGCTCGTATGTAATTTACAATATGCTATTGGGAGAGCAGTTCGTTGTCAAATGTAGCAACGTGATTTCGAGCAGGGTCTTCGACATTAAAAACGGTTTACAGCAGGGAGAGGTGAAGTCGCTGATCCTGTTTAATATGTACACGAGTGATTTGGTGAGTTCACTCATACCGGCTATAGCGTATGCTGACGATTTAGTGGCGTTCAGATCAGGTCCTAAAATCGAAGTCATCAATATCCTTTTGCAGCGTGACTTCGATTAAATTAATGGATATTGCGACGACTGGAAGCTGATAATCAACTTTCAGAAGTCGGAAACAATCCTGTTTAGAATTCCATTGCCTGGTGCCTCTAGGGATACCAGAAAAAAACTGCAAAAAATTGGCCATTGTTGATCAAAGCGGACAACAATTGGCGATGAGAAGCGTAGTTAGATATTTCGGTATCTGGCTCGACCAGTATCCTTATTTTGATAAGCGATTGCTGTCTTCTGTGTCTCAAGTGAAATCAAAACCCTCAACCATTATCCATGGATGATACTTGCATCATAGAAACTGAAAGACTTGCCATTCTCGGAATGTGTATTAATAACCATCTTCGATGGAACGATCACGTATTCGGAGTCGCCAAAAATGCTGCAAAATGTCTAGCATTTCTTAAACGGTGCAAGAAATATTTTACCCTGTCTGATATGGCCTCAATTTATAAGGCATTCATCCGCCCTAAGCTGGAATATAACGCCCATATCTGGTCTGGTGCACCCAAGACCGTTCTACACATTTTTGATAGGTTACAAAATCGCGCGTTAAAACTTATAGGTGATAAGACATTGTGAATGCTATACATTCACCATTTGAACATAGGAGAAATGTCTCATTTCTCTCCCTGTTTTATCGTTTTTTTTTCACAAAAAATGCTCCAGCGAAATAGCCAGCTGCATTCCTGCCCTTCAAAATTTCACCCGCAATACGCGACATTCTTCGAATGCACATCAGTTCACCTTAAAGCCTAACTTCGGTCGTACTGTTAAATATAGGGATTCATTTATAAGCCGAACGTCACGAATGTGGAATGATCTACCAGGCTCTGTATTTCCCCACCACTACAACCTTTAAACTAAAGCCAACGTGCACAGGCTTCTCCTTCTTCCCCTTTTCCCTAAAAGCCCGTGCCCTGAAACAGTTTAAGGGTTTCAGGGTACGGGCCATTTTCCCCTTTGGGTTTTCCTATCCCCGTCGGCGCGCGCGAATTATATACTCGTAAAAAGTTATATACTTGTCTGCCGGGGCCAAGAGGACTTTTGCTCTGACAAGGAGACTGTTTCACAACGGTCAACTTGCCTCCATGGTCTAGGTTACATTCTACGTGGGCCTGATAAGGCCAATCATCGCTTATGGTTGTCCATTGTGGTTCAATATAGCGCCTAGTTATATGGAAAAGATTCGGGTTTTGGAGAGACAATGTCTTAGGACTTGTCTTGTCTAAACAGGTTGTTCCGAATACCTAAATTCAACTATATAAAGTACTATCCCAACAAGGCCCTATACGATGGGGCTCAATTGAACAATAGCCTGATCTTTGGGGCTTATTACCCCAATGAAATGTACCTCGAGAGTACGCTCCGGTCTGGCTTCATACCTCTGGAGGAATTCATCCATATCCATTGTGGTTCAATATAGCGCCTAGTTATATGGAAAAGATTCGGGTTTTGGAGAGACAATGTCTTAGGACTTGTCTTGTCTAAACAGGTTGTTCCGAATACCTAAATTCAACTATATAAAGTACTATCCCAACAAGGCCCTATACGATGGGGCTCAATTGAACAATAGCCTGATCTTTGGGGCTTATTACCCCAATGAAATGTACTTCGAGAGTACGCTCCGGTCTGGCTTCATACCTCTGGAGGAATTCATCCATATCGATGCAAAGGGCTAGTACAGACGAAGGATGGTATCCCGGTTTTGTACCACCGCCACCGCAGCTCGAGAGGCAAACGGCTTAATGAAATTGTGCTTCGAGAGGTGACTGACTCCTCACGGCCTCGGTCAGCTCCTGGCGGCGCCTGTACACCATGCTGGCGACTGCCAGGCGTCCGGATAGCAATTGGGATGGTGACCACTCGATGCGTGAGGCAACGAGTGCTCACCACCCTGATTATAGTTATTGCATGTTAAGTGGTTTAGGTAGGCTAAGTAGCGGAGGTAGCTTGTAAGAGTTTTATATAAAACCAAAAGCAAAGACTGAAACCAAGTTTTTCTGTTTTATACATTTTCTTAGTACGTAGAATAGTTTTTAGGCCGAAAGGCAATAGTTATACGGATATAGTTAAGTTTAGAGCGCCCGCATAAGGACCAGTAAACTAGAATAAGAAACCTGTTGATCTTTAGCTAAATTTAGTCATTTTTATCTAGTATGTAAGTATAATGAAGATAATAAAAAATAAAAATTAATTTTAAATATAAAAAAAGAGACTGAGACATGCAGAATTGAGAGTTTCTCTATTATAGAAAGTAATGTCAAGTTTAATCAAAATCTTAAGGTCTATCAATTTCAGGAAACTAATATTTGCCTTAAAGGTGCAAGTGAAAATGGTAATTTTGGCTTATATCCTCGGAATCAAGGGCATTCAAGGTCATTCAAACTCACAAAACGTCCCCATCCCTTCTTTATAACTTTGCTCCTAAGTATATATATATATATTTCGTTGTGCATTATATTCAATTTATCTTTATGCCGCCGTAATTTTTACTAATTATTGCCTTAGTAATATGGAAAAGCGCATTCAGATAGACTCAATTTTATACTGATCTCTTCAAGGCATTCGACCGTGTTCAGCACAATGCCCTCGTAAAGAAGTTGGAGTTGATTGGTTTTCATTTGAAAGTATTGAGCTGGATAAACAGCTCATTAACTAATCGAAGGCAATGTGTTAAGATTGGCTCTATAATCTCTAATGAAATTATGAGTTTGTCTGGAGTTCCCCAGGGTAGTCACCTGGGTCCATTACTTTTTCTGCTCTTTATTAACGATTTGCCTTCATATGTTTCACGTTCAAACCGCCTCCTACCTATATACTATAAATTTACAATTCGGTAAAGTCATTATCTGATGAATTGGAGTTGCAAAAGGTATTAATAATGTAACAAGATGGTGTTTAGCCGATGGTCTAAAGTTCAACTTTTCTTTTTTCTTTGTTAAGTGTAGCTGGGTGAAAATCGTTGAAAGACATCGCATGCGAGCTTTGCGATAGTGTGGAACTTGACCCACCCACTAAAAACACCCGGCGAAAGCATGGTGTTACCATCCTTCCAATAATCGCACCTAGTCGTTAAACTAATCAGCAATTTTTTTCTAATACTTGTAAATTTATGTTGTAAGGAACCAACTTTGGTCTGTTACCTTTTGTTTTTTAACTCGTTATCACTTTGTTCGGATGATTATGTTATATATTTCTTTTTAATTTTTTTCCTAGTTAACTAGTTCGAATGGTTTTATTCTTCGTAATCTTCTAACTAGATTGTTATTATTAAGTAGTTCGACTACTTCTAAATTAGAGTGGTTGCGAAGCCTACACCTTCATGTCTTCTTGCTACCTTCCTGACCTCGTCCTCTACTATTTCAATTTTTAGATCCCTATGTAGATCAGCGTTACGTATGTACCATGGCGCACTAACAATATTGCGTAGTACTTTATTTTGAAAGCATTGTATGGTTTGTAGGTTCGTTTTACTTGTGCACCCCCAAAGCTGAAGGCCATATGTCCATATTGGCTTTAAAACCTGCTTATAGAGAAGTAGTTTATTATATATTGAGAGACATGAATACCTCCCAATTAGCCAATACATTTTTGTATATCGAATGTTTAGTTTGACATGAGTTTTCCAGAACAACTTCGCGTCTAAAGTCATGCCTAAGTACTTAGCTGAGTTCGAATGCAGAACTACTTTGTTATTTATGTACACTGGTATGTGTTGTACGTTTTTATTAGTGGAGTTAACATGGATTGACTTCAGTTCATTTAATTTTATTTGCCATTTTCTGGTCCATTCAGATATTTCATTTACTGTCCTTTGCAGTGTTTCGGTAACTTCCTACACGGTTTTTCGTGTATAGGAGGAACAGCACAGGCCCTAACACACTACCTTGCGGTACTCCAGATCTTATACATTTTAATGCGGAGTACTCATTTTCTTGCTTAATTCTATATAATCGCTGCTTTATATATGACTCTAGTATTTCTGAGTACTGTTTTGGAAGATATTTTTTCAATTTATGGACCAATCCCTTGTGCCAGACTTTATCAAAAGCCTGTGTTACATCAAGGAAGATGGTAGAGTTCTGTGGACCTGGTCTATAGTGGAGTACCTATTTCTGAATCCAAATTGATGGTTTGGTATCAGTGTCTTTTCTTCTATAATCGGATGGAGGAGTTTTGAAAGTATTGGCAGCAATAAAATCGGACGATATGAGGTAACTTCACTGGATAATTTTCCCGGCTTTGGTACCATAATAACTTCCGCGACTTTTAACATGCGTGGAACGTACCTTAGTCTGAACGCTGCATTTATTATCTGTGCTATTTTTTTCATACCTTTTCTAGGCAGTTTTTTCAGAATTACACCCGTGATTACATCAAATCCCAGGGTTTTTTTCGGGTTGATCTTCTCTTTTATTTCTGTGACTATTTCCTTAGAGGTTACTGCTGGGATTAACCTCTCATCTTCGCACATTTCTTCCGTTTGTTGGAGATAATCATTATCTTCATATGGCTGAAAGACGCTTTCAAGATGTTCAGCAAATAAATCAGCCTTTTGTTTGTTTTTGCCCAGTTTCCACTGCTGCTTTTAACTGGCAACATTTAAAATACGCAAGTGTAACATATTACAGAATTAAATCACCTGTAGTACATAATTATACGATTCTGGGCTCTAATTTGAAAAGAGTTACTATTCAAAAGGATCTCGGAGTCATTTTTGATACTGAGCTAAATTTTGCTCACACTGACTACAGTATTTCAAGGGCTAGTTCTTTGATGAGTTTTTGCTCTCATAACTCCAAAGACTTTCAGGATCCATATACTCTAAGGTCGTTACTCGTATATATTTCTTTAATCCGCTCTATACTTGAATATTGTTGCATAGTTTGGAATCCTTTGAATTGCAACAGTGCAATTCGCATAGATAAGATTCAAAAGCGCTTTACAAGATTTCCTCTCAGAACGTTGTCGTGGGACAATATCAATATTCCCTCTTACGCAATTCGCGACCTAGAGAAAATAATTTCTTTTATGTTCCCAGGCATAAAACAAATTATGGTGTAAATGACCCAATAGGTGTTGCTTGTATTAGTTATAACGTACTTGATAATATGATTGATTTTAATATGAATGGAATGGATTGTAATATTGTTATTATGAATTCTTTATACTTACTTACTTATGTCCTGTATCCCCTTGTGGGTCCTAGGGCCTCTACAACTCCTACCTGCGATTTATGGAAATGTGCCTCAGCTCTCCCCAACTCTTTCCCAGTTGCCGTGCTTCCTTCTCAACTGTTCTGCGCCACGTACTCCTAGGACCGCCGCGTAACCTACCATCCTGGGTAAGCGGGTTCCATTGCATCGCTTGGTTAGCTATGGAGCTGTCACCCTTTCGGAGAGTGTGACCGATCCACTGCCATTTTCGTCGTCGTATGGTTGTGCCTATAGGTTCATGGCCCGTTCTCTGATAAAGCTATTCGTTAGAGATACGGTTTGGCCAGAATATGCTTACGATGTAACGTAGACACCTATTGACAAACGTTTGCAGCTTCCTCGTGATAGTGGCGGTCACTCTCCAGGTACCACATCCATATAGCAGCACGGATTCAACGTTGGAACGGAACAGTCGTAGCTTGGTGTTCAAGCTAATTGCATTACTTCGCCAAACTATGGATAGCATCCCAAACGCAGATTTTGCTTTACCTATTCGGCTGGCTATATCCAGTTCGGTTCCGCCATCGGTTGAAACAATACTCCCAAGGTATTGGAAACTCTCTACTCTCTCAACCGTTTGTCCAGCAATGCATATATGAGTTGATGAGTTTGGTCCTAGGCTGATCATTTTTGTTTTTGCCGAGTTAATTTTCAGCCCAACGACGTCTGCTTCCCTCTCCACATTTGCTGTCATTTGGTGAAGGTCCATTATTCTGTGAGACAGTAGGCATACATCGTCGGCGTAGTCGAGGTGTTTGAGTTCAGATGTGAGAGTCCATCGAATTCCTCCATTTCCTGTTGATAAGGCCGCATTCAGCACATCGCTAATCACCAATAAAAACAATATTGGTGAAAGTATGCAGCCTTGCCGAACCCCACTTTGCACTTCGAATACCTCAGACAGTCTTCCTCTGTGCAGAACGTGACATGTGGACCCATCATATGTAGCCTTGTTAATTGCTATTAATTTATCCGGAATGCCTCTCCTGCGCAAGGCACGCCAAATAAATTCCCGATTGACACTATCAAACGCCTTTTCAAAATCGATGAACAACAGGTGAAGTGGTGATCGATATTCAACACATTGCTCGATGATGAACCGCAGGGTGTTGATGTGGTCGACACAGGAGGATCCAGAGCGGAAACCTGCTTGTTCGGCGTCGAGTGTGTCTTCAAGGTGTTCTTTGATTCGCTCCAGGACGATTCTAGCTATTATCTTGGCCACAGCAGGCAGCACGCAGATACCTCTCCAGTTTTCCCACTACATTAGGTTACCTTTTTAGGGAGCTTGACAATCATTCCCTTTTTCCACTCATCTGGAAAACTCTCGGCTTCCCATGTTCTCCCGACAAGTGGAAACAGTAGCTCTGCCGATGCTGTTGGCGCAGCTTAAAAAAGCTCCGCGGGTATGCCGTCAAGTCCTACCGCCTGATTAGTTTTCAGTGCTTTGATTGCGGTAATAATCTCCTCTTTACTGGGGGTTGTGGTGCGAATTCGGGAACTTCTTTCTACGGACACTTCAGTCAGACTTGGGTGCATATTGCTGGCGAATACTCGGTTTAGAACCGAAGCAAAATGCTCCTTCCATCTCTTCAGTTGATCCTCATCCAATATTAGCAACGAACCGTCTAAGCCTTTCACTGGGTGTTGAGTAGAACTTCGGCCACCTACAAGCTCCTTAGTGATTCTATAAACGGTTCTGCTGTCGCACCTCGCTGCTGCTTCTTCTGCCAGCGCGTTGATATAATTGCTCTTGTCACGTCTCACGCTACGTTGTACTTCTCTCATCTTCATTCGATATAGGGACTCAAGCTCGATCCTCCCTGCTGCTGGAGTTGCTGCAATTCGAGCTCTTAGCTGTTTTCGTTCGTTGATCCTTCTCCAGGTATCTTCGGAAAACCACGCCCTATGGTTTCCCTGCGATCAACCGACAATCCTTTCAGCACCTGATGTGAAAACAGTTTTCACAGCGCACCAATGGTCTTGGATGGTGGCGGGCAGTGAGCTGCTGATTATTTCCACTCCACGTGAGAGATAGTCCCTTAATTCTTGGCGCACTGTGGGAAATCTTAGTCGGTCTACGTTGAACCTAGGTATTCTTGTGTCGTTAGATCTACGAACGGCAGCAGTGCGTAATCGGAGAGTAGCTATCATAAGATGGTGATCTCGTACCAACCCCATGTCGGCACCTCGCCTGTTTCGGACGTCTAGGAGACTACTTCTAAAACGGCGACTGATGGCAAAATGTTCAATTTGGTTGGAGGTTGCTTGCCTGTCAGTTGACACCCAACTGATTTTATGGCAGGCTTTGTGTTCAAACATGGTGCCACCTATGACAAGACGATTTGCGTTGCAAAAGTCAACAAATCTTTCGCCGTTGTCATTGCGATTGCCTAGTCCGTGCCGTCCCATAACATGTTTGAGCCCTTCGTTGTCGCAGCCTACCTTGGCATTCAGGTCCCCCATCACAATGACAATGTCGCCATTGGGTGTTGCATTATGAACAGCTCCCAACTGGTTGTAGAAGTTCTCCTTTTCTTCCTCAGACGAACCATCCGTGGGGGCGTAACACTGTATGATGGTGACGCGACGTACTCTCGTCCATAATCTGGCCGTTAAAATCCTATCACCGTGCGGCTGCCAGGTAATTAGGCCTCTGCGTGCTGTTGGCGTTAGCAGCAGTCGAACTCCATATCCACGGGGGTTTCCGGTTGGTCTTCCGGAGTAGAGTAATACAGTGTTACGCGTTGGGGATTGGTACTCACCCGCATCTAACCATCTTATCTCGCTTACTCCCAATATGTCCAGCCTATATCGCATGAACTCATGCTGCAATTGAAGGAATCTGGCGTTCTGAGGTCCTTCACTCTGAGAGTCAAGGATCGTCTTCACATTCCAGAAACCAATCTTAGACCGGGTACGATACCCAAAGGTCGTCAACGTATTATCAGTCCTTATCCGAATCATTGTGTCGGTTTCCGTAGCGATTGAAGTTTCGGTAACGCGGGTTGCTGGCCCAGGTTACCTAGCCTAGGCATAAGACCCTAGACAATCTCGCACTTGCTATTTTGGCCTACATGAATAAGGATTTATACATGCAGTTGCCCGGGGACCACCACGAGGAGGTAAAGCAAGCACTACATTACGAACTTGATTGTTGCGCTACTGGTCCAATCCATGTTTTGGACAGTCAGTAGTTTCCCGATTAATCGCCATGCAGACCCCCAATTCTTGGGGAATTCTTTATGCATAGTTTTGTATATTACCTTTTAATGTAGTCTTTAAAGTTTATAAAACTTGGGATACGAATAAACAAATAAATAAACATATTTCTTCTACAAGTTTCCGAATAAAGCGTATTTGATGTCAAATTTACGTATCTATCTAATCATTTAAACGCATGTTGTCAAAACACCCTGTTTAACTATTTGATTGACTGTTTATTTTTATTTTATCATATTTGTTATTTATTACTAACATTGTTTTAATTTTTTTTATTTTCAGGTAATTTACCAAAACTTTCTACACTAGTAGATGCATGCCGCGAACCTAAAGGAAATTGTGAGGTAATGCTATTACTTGTTAGATCCTTGTCATGGATTAAGTGTACCCCCAAACACCATATGTAATGCCATATTGTAATCACAGTAAGAGACAAGTACCATCATCCCACACAAATACAAATACCCACACAATTTGAACCCATTAAAATTGTGGTAGCAAAAACACTTATTAACAACTTTTCTACTTTAGCTTAGCTACTCTCTGTGCACGTTGAGTGAGCATTCATTCCAGAAAGTTACCTGCTCTTATGCAAGCATTATACACCGCCACTCTTTGAGTTTAGGGGCCCGCTCACTTCTTCGTACAATAAATTGCCACACGAATGTGTAAATTATAAATACGAGCAATTATTTTAACTGTACTTAACAAATTACCATGCCACATATGGGGTATAAATTACTGCTGGAGCTCCATTTGGTCCTGTGTATGTGTTGGCTGTTATGCTGTAGTTTGTGCTTCCTTGCAAATTGACTTTGTGTGTGATCCCTAGCAGAAGGGGAGCTCACTGATAGCAACATGCTCACAAACACTAGCCTACATGCACACACAAACAAACACGTGAATTTGGCGAGAATAAGTGCTCAGGTGGAGGATTTATGAGTTGAAATAAACGAAATTGGGAGGATGAGGATGAATGTTTGCGTATAGCAGTGTTATTCATGTTTCGTGTTATTATCACATAGCAGAAGGGGACTATACTTGTTTGCTGAGTTTTATGAAAATGGAAATATACATGCAAGTCTATCGGTTGTACAGGGGTATACTGAGTTCTTCAATTTGTTGCCTAGTATCTCCTAATCCAGCTGTAATATTTCGACATTTGCTCTGGTTGTACTGCTAACCACAGAACTACGCTCAAGGAACAACATTGTTTTCTCTTTTCGAGGAAACCATTCGGAATTGTGAATGAGCCTGGCATTTAACTGTTTATAACATCTGCGAGTATATTGCACTCTAAAACTCGCAAATGCTTTATAAGAAGAGACACTTTGCCCCAGACATGTTAATAAAGAACACCCATGCGAAGATTGTAATGAAAATGGAGGAAGATTTGTTGATTTTTGTAATTCTGTGAACTGTGAACTGAAGTCTTTTACTTAATTATTAGTCTTAGCGCCCTTCTGGACAAACATCCATGCTATATAACAGCACCAGCTCCACGTTTGACCGGAACAGTTCCAGCTTAGTGTTTAAGCTGATTGCTGCTTCTTCAGATCTTAGATACGCATTTTCGCTTTACCTCTCCACTGAATCTTCAATCCAAGGCCCCCAACATTGCACCAAAAGTTATGCATATAAGTACGTACATACATATGTATGTATATGCCTGAATATTATTTGGTAGATCGTAAATAGATCTCAACACGCCCTTGTTCGCATAGTGGCAGTGCTAGATAGTATCTTAGTGATCTACACAAAGCCTCAACCAATCGCCTTACATGGGTACCGGGGCATGAAGGTGTAGTGGGTAACCAAAAGGCAGGTGAACTGGCAGGTAAAGGAGCGAGTAACATAGAAATGAATTCTGAAAGGACAATAGGGGTCCCTCTGACAACTATTAAAACGATAATCAATGAGAAGATTCGACAGGAGTTCAATAACTACTAGACGAATCTACATACGTGTAAAGGGGTCAGATCCGTTGTAACAAAACCGAGTAACAACACAGCAAAAGAGCTTTCAACTCAAGCAAAACACAATTAAGAGTGATGGTGGGACTTTTAACAGGGCACATCAATCTCAATAAACATTCGTTCAGACTCGGGCTAGCTGATACAATGATCTGCGCCAACTGTGAGGAGGAGGAGGAAGATATAGAATACTTCCTCTGCGACTGCCCTGCAATAGCGAGGTTAAGATTGAAGATACTGGGACCCCCAGGGTTACCGGATCTAACACACCTCAGTAAGAAAGGATTCGGTGATATATTGGAGTTCGCTAGACGAACAAGACGATTTCCTGATCACTATATGACTCCTTCTGATACACCCCGTGGTCCTAATACCTACATTCCCTCTCAACACATAATTTCCACATCATAGTACTATTCGTACAGTTCGACAGACGAGGGGAATACAACGGGTCCAGTGGAGGCTTAATTGAAGAGCATAAGCTCATCCTCTAAAACCCACCAACCAACCAAGCCTCGACCAAAAATAGGTCTACAGAATCAGTTGGAGTTGGAGCTTCTCTTAAGGTGATGGAGGTTATTGAAAAGTAAGGCTCAGAGGTGAACTGTTTCCGTACCTGCCTGTTTGCAACCAAATCTCGCAACACTCAGTAAGACTTAGATTCAATTTGGGCTTGAACTTGCAAATCCAAAAAAAACCCCAACTATTTTTCTTAGTTCATGAGAGCAAGGCCATACAATGTCGAAGATTTTCGATTTTCTATTGAAGAGCACTAGGCTAATTCAATTTAGTCTTAACCCACATTTATCAATCCATTTAAAGACTTTGGCGAGAACATTCCGCATCAGTTGTCTCAGCGTAGGCAAGTAGTTATCAGAGACCTGTATAGTAATGGCATTTATTTAGGCGGTTACCCACCATACCCTTCTAGATTAATAATAATAATAATAAACAAATCAAGCAATGGTAGGTACCAGCGTACATAGGCATTGAAGGAAATAAAATTTCCGACAAACTGGCAAGAAAGGGATCACTGACAAAGTTCATAGGACAACGGTATTTCAGAATCCGCTTTTAGAGTAATAGCTAACACATGGGAAAACGCTAATTGCCTATCCTACTGGGATAACACCCAAGAGCTCAGACAGGCTAAGAGAGCAATCCGAGCATACAGTGAGAGAACCAAAAACACTCCGAAATATAGCAATGAGGATATTAGACGGATGGTGGGCTTTCTCTCTGGTAACTGCTGCCTCAGGTATCATCTGAACAAGATGAATATTATTCTATCTAGGAAAGAATTGTGCGAACAAGACAGGAGGCACAATCTTTTAAAAGTCTTTGTAACTACTTGCGTACCCCGACGATATTGACATAATTGGCAGAACACAGCAATCTGTCACTGATGTATTAAAACGGACACTGCCAAAATGGGTTTAGCGCCAAATGAGTGCAGAACCAAGTATATGCTGCCAACAAGAAGGAACACACAATATCGGCGAATTGGACAGAACTCCACAGTCGACAGCTATAACTTTGAGGTTATTGGCTCTGCTATAAATTCTTACAATAACACCTCAGCAGAAATAAAACGAAGAACAACTCTTGCCAAGACCCTATCCCGAACAACTAAGGAGATTCTATACAAGACCCTTATCATCCCAGTCATGCTTTATGATGTTAAAACATGGACTTTGTCGAAATCGCAAGAATTTTTCGAGAGATATTCTCGTTTCGAGAGAAAAATTCTTTGCAAAATGATCGGTCCCGTTTGCATTGACGGAGGGACAACGCAATAGAGGAGGACGACCTCGCCTAAGGTGGAGTGCACAAGTAGAAGGGGACCTCAACCGATTTGGAGTACGCAACTGGAGGCAGTTAGCTAAGCACCAGGCTAACTGGAGAGGTCTGTTGGTTGAGGCCAGGTTCAACTCGAACTGTAGCGCCACCTAAGTAAGTAAGTAAGTAATGGTACAATATCCGTAGATATCTACATAGTTCGCAGTGCATAGCCAGTGGGCGAAGTCAACAAAACAAAAATAAAATACCCTTCTTGGTTTAGTAGCAGCTCATTGCATTTAACAGGTTTGTTAACATTTAAAACGTTGTATACTTAGTGGAATCTTCCGAATCGCAATCTCGAGCAATCAAAACGGAACTACGAATCTACGTTTACGAAAAGGACGTTTAAAGCTCGTAAATCCTGAAATTTAAAATTATCTGAGGAACTGTGAAACATACAGAAATAATTTAGGTTTCAAATAAAATTTATTAATCTCTTATAATACCATCTCAAAATATTTCGTACTGTTGGTTCCCAACAAATATACAACACGCAATACACGTTCCAACATAAACATTAATTTTCACCCAAAGGAACACGAAATCGAGCACATTTGTTTTAGCACATTGAACTACTTATCGAGATATGATATGTATAAATATTAGGTGCAGTAATGTCATATTATGATATGAATGTGTCATAATTTTTGCAAATGGCGTCAAATGTCATTGTGCTTTGACATTTATGTTGTAGACAGATAGAGAATTAGTTGACAACAAGCAATAGAGCGTTACACCTGAAAAGCGCGGAATTATTGTTACTGCTTATTTGACCAATTTCCGGACTGTTGTTTTAACGCAGTATGAATTTCGTCGTCGTTTCCATTTCCACTTAAGTGGTTATGTGAATAAGTAAAATTTACGTTTCTGGGGCACGGATATGCAAATGATATACACGAAGAGCCATTGCATCCCCTCAAAGTGACTGTTTGGTGCGGGAGCCAGATGTTTTGCGAGCAACAATTCAAAATGCTGTAAAACGAGCACAAATATGCAACTCTTGAAGTGGTTGTCATTTGACTGATATCATTTTTTGCATGCCATCAATTTTACACCTTCAAATAAACCGATCAGCGCACGAGTAAACATCCAAACTTAATCTGTCAAATGTGCAAGGCCGTATGGGTCGCATGTATGCTATCTCCTTCTAACAGTAACCAGACTCATACAAATCAGGTAGTTTACACTCTAGCTAAATAAATTAAGCTTTATTCTAAATCTCGATTAATGGCCGACTTGAACAAGGAGAAAGCATGCATTTAAAGCTCCAAGCAATTAAGAGTTGCATCTATCTCTGACCCCATACTTGGCATAGAAGGCACTAATAAAGGGTGTCCTAAAATTGACGCAAGAAGTAATTTTGATAGAAAACAAAGATTTTTAATTAAAAATTGTTAATATTTTATTGATTCATAAAATATACAGTATAGGGTTACGAGTATGTATGGAATAGCATATCGGGTAAATGGACTCCACCTCTTTGCTAGCGTGGGTGGCCATGGGCTTGTTGGTAAAAACCTTAGACTTCAAAAACCCCAAAGAAAAAATTTCAACGGAGTTAAATCGCATGATCTAGGCGACCAATTCTGATCACCAAAAACGGGAAATTCCACGACCAGGAAATGACTCATGCAGTAATTAAATTGTTTCTCTGTATGGCATTTGGCACCGTCTTGTTGAAGCCACATGTCGTCCAAATCCATATCTTACAATTTAAGCACAAAAAACTGGATTATCATGTCGCGATAACGAGCACTATTAACTGTTATTGCCTGACTAGCTGCATTTTCAAAGAAGAATTGTCCGATGATTGCTCCAGCCCAAAATCCGGACCAAACAGTGACACGTTGTGGATACATTTGTTTCTCAACAATCACTTGTGGATTTTCTGAACCCCAAATTCAACAATTTTGACGAATTGGCGGTGCCACAAAGCCTCAAGATGAAAATTATCCTCATCGCTGAAGATGATTTTTTTTTAATTAGCATCCACTTGTTTCATAATCCATTCACCGAACTCTTTTCGCTGTGCGTAATCAGTTGCATTTGTATGCATGAAGATGCAAATCTTTCGTGAGAATACGCGTTTCGAAATGTCCAATTCTTGATCACGATGCCGGACTCTCAACAACACTCACGAACTGCTTCGATCTTTTGTGTTGAACGACTTGTTGAATGATGGCCAGAGTGTCTTAAGATCACTAATTGATCCAGTATCCCTGAATTTTTGAATTAATCTCTTCACAGTTGATGAAGTTGAATCATTATTCCGAACATATTTTGTGCGAAAATTGTGAAATGTAGCTGCCAAACCCTCATTATTTTTAAAATATTGCTCAACAATGAAAAGGCGTTGTTCTTTCGTGTAGCACTCAATTTTTAATAACCCTGAACTGTCAGCTGTTATGCTGTCTTTTTTTTTTTCTTTGGCAACACTTTACCGCACAAATGGCGCAAAATTCAAATCTTCCGTGAATTTTGGAGACACCCTTTATAAGTTTTCATGTAAATGTTGTAAAGAAAAAAGAATTAACACATTGAGAGAAAAAAATTTGATTAGATGATCATGTAGAAAGGTTCACCAACCCCATATAAAGCTTGACAGCTGTTAGATCCCTAGGTTATATTGTAGCATGATATAAAGTTTTTATCCACTCATCTCATCTACAGTCAAGCGAAGAGCAAGTGTGCAATAAAAATTATAATGTATTAAAAGATTGAGTTTTTCTTGTACTAAAGTGGTAAACAGTGCAGGTCTTAGAGACAATTTCGGCTTCGCCTTAGCATGAAACAGGGCTCTTCCAAAATATAATATGCCCTCGTCCCTTAAACATGATACTATGTACATATATACTTTTGCAAATGGGACAAAACCGTTATTTTCCAGTAAAAAATGCATAGATACAGAATAAAATTACTGCATCAGGTGTGTGTTTAACTATGTACTCGCACAATGTACCGAAGGTTGCATATGTACCGAAAGTTGCATATGTCAAGGATGGAGGATGTCTTTTTCGCCAACTATAACTACATGTATGTATAATATGTACGTAAACGTTAACAAAATGATTCACGAGCTTTAAATATCCTTTCCGTCCTTTCTGCATTTCCTCACATATTGACCTATAGAATTATTATTGGTGTCATCTAAGGTATCTTTTAAAAGAATTGCAGTGTTCTTTGGACGAGGTCTCGATTTGGAAGTATGCCCTAGTTTTAAATCATTCGAGTAGGTTCTTTCTCCTTACCGTTATATGTTATGTCATCTGTATTTCATTGTATTCTCTTTTATTCCACAGTAAAGTTCACATCTAAGTTAACTCACAAATTTCCATGCACGCATTAACTTCCCAAACGATATTTCACCCAGAGTCACTTTTATAGCCGAATAGACATAAAGATGGTAAAAATAGCGTCTATCGTAAATTACCCTCTTAACTGTTCTTTGCTACAAGAACCAGGACCAGCACCAGCACCGTTACCAGCTTAGCGCAACAAATATCCCAGACAAAAAAAAAAAAAAAAACACACTATACGAACTGGGTGAGTAATGCTCGCTATTTACCCTTTTGATAGGCGCGAATATCTCTGGAGGGTTAATTTCGGGAAAACTTTTTCACCCTCTTCTTGTTTGAGGAGAAAGAGTTCTTTCTCAATTTCCATGTGGTTATGAAAATTATTTGCTGCCACACGCAATTGAATAACAACTTTAAACTCGATTTCGGCATTTGATATTCGTGGAAAGGAAAGAGGTCCGCTCTAAAGTTGTATCAGTATCCTATTCCGTTCCCAGACAGAATATATCTGTGGAATGATAAACAGAATGTACTCGTATGTGCTGTATCCTTTTAGGTTTCCACGAGCCCAGTGTTAGGTGGAACATTAAAAGCAGATTTATTGCTTGAACGTTACTCAAATAAACGGTTTTAAAATAAAATGTTCTCAAATTAGCTCAGACCTTAAAGTCGTACGTTTGTGTAGCCTTCCTCCTTAACGTATGTGGCCATTTATTCTTCGATGGCGCGTCGTATACCACGCTGGTGTGAATGGCGGAAATATTGACGTTGTTCTATGGTTTAATTTGGAATGGATTTAGGAGCGTACACTGCAGAAAAGGTAATCGTTCTTTGGCTTAAATTTACGATCAAAATGGAAGGAGAGAACTTGTAGGGAAAGGATTCAATAGTAGGTCTCTATTCCATTTTTAAAACGCCGGTAGTGGTAAGGGACGATTGTAAATTACTTTCGGCAGCAGTGGTGCTGTTTTCAAATTGACTTCCGGAAGTTTGCGTGAGGTGGTTGGGAAAGGGCTATTATATGGTTCGAAATTCGGTTGAGATTAAATGTTGTTAAGAAATAACTTCAATCCGTATGTGTGCGAAAAGATAAAACGTATTGAGCGTTTGATTGAACTGAAATTAAGTTTTTGTTCTGAGGAAATGGAAGTATGGTGATCGTGTCAAAAAAATCGTATCTGAGATAAGCCCAGATTCTAACGGTACTATACTCAAAATATTAATTAAAATGTGATTTCTGGGTGGTGGTTGTGGGTGTCTGTGTGACTGTATGTCCGCCTGTCCGTCTGTGGGTCTGTGAGTCTGTCTGTAACAATGCATTTCGCTTTTTACGTTCACCATAACTTCTGCGAAAATAGTCCGATTTGAATGATTATTACTTGCACCTATAAGTGCAAGTATTGGTTTCCTACAAATTTTCGATCTCGAGATTTTGATCAAACTTGACATTACTATAATAGAACTTAAAAAAATTAGTTTTTCAATTCTTCCTGCCTGTCTGTCTGTATGGCCGATTGCCGCCTAAACACCTGGACTGGGTTCACAACTCAAGGTACTTTACTAATAGCCGATTTGCTCGAAAACGGATTTTACGGTTTTGATAAAATTTTTTTATTTTTTATTTTTTATATTATTTTAAATGCATTTTTATTGTCTTAATTCATTAAACTTATTGCTGGACAAAAAAACGCTTAAAACTAGCTTAACTAACTTAACTCTAACATACTGGCCCTATGCGCGCGCTCTAAGCTAAACTTAACACTTAAAACTATGTCTTTCGACGTACCTTAACCTACGAGTAGATACTTTATTTATTTCATTAATTTAAGCAGCAGACCCTAAAATAATTGCCAACTTATTCGCTCACTTCTTCAGCCTGTCATTCGCTGACCACATCCTCGAACCTGACCTTTATTATTTCCGCTTCTTGAACAACTCTGCTCAAACCTCCCTCGTTTCCGTGGATATAACACCGTCAATGGTTGTTAATAAGATTAATCAACTTCAAGACTACTACTCTCCTGGTCCTGACGGTATCCCCGCCATAGTATTAAAAGAATGTGTGAATCATTTGACACAGCCCCTCACTGCCCTTCTTCAACTCTCAATCTCCCAAGGCGTTTTTCCTCAATTATGGAAGGACGCTTATATTACACCTATCCACAAAAAAGGTTGCAGAAGTGAAATTTCTAATTATCGGCCTATTGCCAAGCTCTCATGACACGATCACCATACTCATGCTCTTTGAGGGCATTGTGTATGATGTCATGTTCTTTCACTGTAAGTCAATCTTCTCCACAAAGCAACACGGATTTCTTAAAGGTAGGTCAACAACTACCAACTTATCCGAATTCGTGTCTAGTACACTGAACGCTTTGGGAGATGGCAATGAAGTTGATGTTGTAGCCACTGATTTTAGTAAGGCCTTCGATAAAATTTCTCACCAACTCATTTTTTTCAAACTAAAAGTCCTTGGTTTCCAACCGCGGTTCATATCATGGATCAAATCATACCTAGTGGATCGCCAATACAAAGTCCGTTTTAGATCGTCAATATCGGACCCTATTATAGCAACTTCGGGGGTTCCTCAAGGTAGCCATCTTGGACCTCTGATCTTTATCCTTACGATAAACGATGCCGAACATATCATTCAGAACTCCAACCTTCTGGTCTACGCTGATGATATGAAAATCTTTAGACATATTTTATCTCCCGCTAATTCTCGCCTTCAACAGGATGACCTGAATAGTTTCTCCATCTGGTGTAATAAAAATTTCTTAGAGCTTAATGTCGATAAATGTCATTCCATTACCTACTCCCGCAAACGTTTGCCGCCACCTCCTAGGGTCTACTTTATTCGTGGCGAGCCTGTACCCTTAGTCACATCAGCACGCGACTTAGGGGTCATCTGTGATAGTGAACTCAACTTTCTTTCATACATCGACAGTATAATTAATAGAGCTAACTCAGCACTTGGCTTTGTGAAACGCTGGCCAAAGGAGTTTTCTGACCCATATGTAACTAAATCCCTCTATGTTACCTTCGTCAGACTCCTCTTCGAGTATGCCAGCCAAGTATAGTCGCCCCATTATGCTGCCCATACCATGAGAACGGAGGCAGTGCAGCGCAGGTTCGTGCGCTTCGCCTTACGCGGTCTCGGTTGGGCTGTTAACGTTAACCTTCCACCCTATGCCGATCGTCTTAGATTGATTAATCTTCAATCATTGGAAAAATGTCAGGATGACGCCGACATACTTTTCATCCATCAGTCTTTATCTGGTAACATTGATTGTCCTACCCTGCTTCAAGCGATCTCTCTCAATATCAATCCCCGCAACCTTAGGTTTGTTCCCCTATTTCGTATATCTCCTCATCGCACTAATTATGGTTATTACGAACCAATATCAAGAATGCTGCGGAAATTAAATGATGCAACACACATTTTTGACTTTAATAGCAGCTGAAGCACACCTTCTCCACTTCGATCATGCCTAACCTCCAGTTCTCTATGTAGTTTGTAAGTTATATTTAAGAAAATAAAACGTGGGCCCTAGGGCCCATGTGTAGGATAAAAAAAATGGTTTTAAGTTTCTATGTTGTTAGTTTTAAGATTTGCTTGTATTAAGCTAAATAAAAAAAAAAATTTATTCTTTATTTTTACTAAGAAAATAAGATAAAAAGTTAGTGAATGAACTTGAGTTTTGTTTTGTTCTTATATATAAAACTTAAAAAACTACCTTAAAATAAATCTTAAACTACCTTATTATACCTTAATCTATCTTACTCTACCTTACCACGTTTTTTTGCAGGAAATACGTATAACGGTATTTTACTTATTGACCGACGTTTGAAATATGTGTCTTTTTTCAATTTTTTTATTCAAAATTGATATTTACGAGTAAGCTATGCTTGACATTCAAGATCATGGCATACCAAGTTTTTAAAAATTGTATAAATTATTTTTTTCCAATTTTAACGGATATTTCATGGAATATATGGTGTTGTGCAAAACATACCGGATTTTTATAGAACGGATTTCTTCGGTGAATTCTAAGGGACAGAATGAACCTAGGTAAAATTTGTTGTCAATATAAGAAAGCTTATTGTATAAGTTTACAAATAAAAGAAAAAAAAAGAAGTTTTCTGATAACATGTTTTAATATATTGGGTTTATAACTTAATTCGTGCGATTTTTTGTCAAAATTTGAACGTTTTTTTAAGAAAAACATGTACAATAGTATTATTCAAAGTATTGCCCATCTGAAGCTATGATTTTTTCCCATCTTTCTGGCAATTTGTGAATCCCATCCCAAAAGAACTGCGCCGGCTTGGCAGCCAAGAATGAATCAAGCCAATTTTTGATATTCTGCTCTGATGTGAACCGTATTTCAGTGAGGGCGTTCTGCATCGACCGGAACAAATGGTAGTCAGAAGGGGCAAGGTCTGGGCTATAAGGCGGGTGGGGTAAAACTTCCCATCCACTGTTTTCCAAATAGTTCTTAACCGGAATAGCAACGTGGGGCCGAGCGTTGTCATGATGGAAAATTATTGCCTCGTGTCTGGTCGCATATTCCGGGCGTTTTTCGGCTACTGCTCTCTTCAAACGGATTAATTGTGTTCGGTAGCGTTGTCCATTGATGGTTTCACCCGGTTTTAGCAGCTCATAATACAGCACACCCTTCTGATCCCACCAAATACAGAGCATTACCTTCGCGCCATGGATATTCGGCTTTGCCGTTGATTTGGCTGGTTGGCCGGGTTTCACATATGATTTTTTGCGCTTGAGGTTGTCGTAATGGATCCATTTTTCACCACCAGTAACAATCCGATGCAAAAATGACTTCCTTTTGTGGCGTTCCAGCAGCATTTCGGACATGCAAAACCGCCTTTCGACGTCTCTCGGCTTGAGTTCATGTGGAACCCAATTTCCTTGCTTTTGAATATATCCAGCTGCTTTTAAACGTTTTGAAATGGCTGCTTGAGTGACACCCAAAGATTCTGCGAGCTCTTCTTGTGTTTGACAACAATCTTCATAGAGTAATGCTTCCAGTTCTTCATCTTCAAACTTTTTTGGCTGCCCAGGACGTTCATCGTCTTCCAAGCCAAAATCACCACTTTTAAATCGTGCAAACCACTTTTGGCACGTTCGCTCAGCTAGCTCATGTTCACCATAAACTTCCACCAACAATGACTTTCGGCAGCAGTTTTCTTCATATTAAAGGAATGAAGAAGAACTCCCCGCAAAAACACTTTTTCAGGCACAAAGTTCGACATATTTGAGTGAAAAAAAATTATTGTTGTTTACCCTTCAAATGAATGACATATACTGAAATGACGTACAATGACAGTAGCTTTCCAACGCATGTTCCAATGGAATAATAACAATGGAATAATACAAGTTACGCCATCTCTTAGCAAACCGCATGAATTAAGTTATTGACCCAATATAATAACATAAAAAAAACTCGATAACGGCCTGTGCAAAACATACCGGATTTTTTGTTTTGCCTAATATTTTGTCCAGTATCCGTCGTTTTTTAAGACCTCCTCGCATTTACAAAATGTCTTAGTGCAGTTTTGGCTGCCGTGTTCCCGAAATATATGTCAAGTGGAAGAAGATTCTGTATTGTTTCCAGAGCTGCTGTCGGTGTTGATCTCATCTATTCCGTCACCCGTAGAATCTTTGTAACGCTTTCAAGTTGGTATTTCTTCTCGAGCGCTTTCCATCAGACAATCGAACCATAGGTTAAAATGGGTCTTACAACCGCAGTGTAAAGCCAGTGTACCACTTTAGGCTTAAAACCCCAAGATTTCCCGAAGGCTCTCCTGCATGCATATAGTGCAACATACTCGTATGCTTTCTTGATTCGATTATCAATGTTTAATTTGGAATCCAATATTACGCCGAGGTATTCTGCAGTTGCTTGAGGTATCAGCTCGACACCATCCATACGAGGGTAGCTGTATTCTGGTATCGATCTTCTCCTCGTGAATAGCACTAACTCGGTTTTCGCCGGATTCACTTCCAGACCGCTGCCCTTGACCCAATTATTCACTAATTTTAATGCATAATTGAGTCGCTCGCTGAGTACCAAGATGGTGACATCGTCGGCATAGGACGGTACGTTGTCCTTCCCCTTTACCTCCACCACCGTTTGGTCTCCCGAGCTGTAATTGGAGAACATTCGTACGTGAAGATTTTTCTTGGCAACGATACAAGTTCTGACCTTACCTTCGCTACCATTGTACACTACTATAGTTGTATGACCCCAATCTTTTCACCCGATTATGAAGAATCCATGGTTCCTGGATTAGGGCCAAGTCAAGCTGCTCTTTACGAAGGAGCAGCATAAGGTTGACCGAGGCGGCCTCACTATGATGAAGATTTGCTTGTACTACCTTCATTGGGAGTCAATGTACTCTTCGCAGTGATTGTCGTCTCATTAGACTGCGGCTTCTTCGTGAGTCTCAGTGAGAACTCACCAGCTTCAAAGAAGAGCCGCATCTGTTTCTCTTTTTTCATTACCTCTGGAGGTTCCTTCATAACGAAGATTAACCCCTTGGTACCATCTTCATTGTCTTCTACCGCAACAATTTCCCAGTCATCCATAGGGACCGCTGGGTTTTGTGCTTTCAAGAAGCAGAGAATCTCCTCTTTCTCAACTCCCAGGTCAGGGACTGCCTTGAGGACAGCTCCCTCCCAGGGTTTTAGAGTTGCTATGGTCTTCTTCGCGAAGTCATAGGAGAGCTGTTCTTTGCAGTCCAGTCTGCTTATTCCGCGCTTCCAGTTAGTTAGGCCGTACGTGGGAGCAGTGGTACCAATATTCCTGCGAATGTGGTCGAAGATCGCGTTGGCCATGGCTTTCTCAATCAACTTTCCCCGTTCGAAGGAATATTGTCCGCTGGGCTTGCCTATATCCAGTACTACAAGCTGTAGAGCATTTCGTGTAGCCCCGCTGAACCGTTGTGTTGGCCCTTAACCTTTTAGATGGGTTATTTGTTTCTTCCTGGGATCGTTGCCTTTTGGAAGCAAACTCTTCCCTATTTGTTTTCGATGGAGCTGGTGTTCTGCCCTTTCCCATCTTAGCGACTGCGGTTTTGGGTTTTTTCCGCGGATCCGCCTTAGCCTTGCTGCTAGCTGCTGCGTTGTTTTTATTTTCCGCCTTTGGTCTCGTTAAGGCATCTTTCTTGATGATGTCTTCGACCCACGCGAATTTTTCTTTCTACAAGACGGAGAGTGAGGGGATGCCTTTCTCCTCCAGTATGCGCATCAGGTGTACGGCTTTTTTGTACAGCATACCTTCGGAGAGCCCAGTTTGGACTGTCTCCTCGGGGTCGGCAAATAAATGCTCCTCCGTCTCCTTCGAGATCTCCTCGTCCATCGTGACGGCCTCAGATGCTATGACATTAATGGACTTTGCCATCGCCTCTGGCGACAGTTCATCGCTTTTGCAGTTGTTTTCTTTTTTGGGTTTTTTTTTTATTTAAGAATGAAATGTTGTTCTCGCGAGTACGGACGGAAATAAGAGCTCCGACAGGGCCGTCGAGTATCGGAGTAAGGCTGGGTACACGTAGGCCTCGCCTAGGCACCTTCCGGAGCTCGTTAGGGTTGGTTCCCCCAACCTTCCATCCCTGGCACGGTTTCGTTCCTGAGAGCTCACACCACCACAGGCGTTGGGATGACTATTTCTTAGTTTTCCGGCCATCACTGGAACCTATTCGAAGTGGAAGTACGCTCGATGTGATTCCTAGCATAACCTACTTAAGCTCCTTTAGCGAAGATTGGCTTATACCAGACATATCATACATGCTTTAACTGCGATTTGCTCTATCACATTCTAACTTACTGCTATTTTTTCTGAATATCTTGGAATAAGACAGTCAATACTTGCCAAAAAAAAGTTGTTCGCTACAAGACTTACTGAAAATATCGACAAAGTTTTCTTTTATTCGTATAATAACGGCCACAGATCAAAGAATATGTTTAATTAAGTGCAAGATTTATATCCACATTTGATTTTTTTTAAATTGTGTTCTATTTAGTACTGAAGATGATACTCGTATCGTCCAAATGTTGGTCTTCAGCGTTTATGCAAATTTGAGTCATTTTTATTGCATTTTGCATCACTTTTCTCAATACTTCCGGTGGTTGTTCTCTGTTATCTTGTCTGTGAGAGTCTGTGGCTTATTCACATAGACCAATGACTTCAAAGAACACAAAAAAATAAGTCTGGAATGGTCCGATCGATTGACCTTGCGGGTCATTGCAAATCCCCAAAACGGGAGGTAACACGGCCTGGAAAAGTGTCCTTTACTAAGTCTATTGTGTCGCCCGCTGTGTGTGCAGTCTTGTTGAAACTACATGTGCTCCAATTTGGGTATCACAAAGTCACGTAACATACTTCTGTAGCGCTCGCAATGTGACAGTTATCGCGTTGCCAGCAGCGTCATCACAGCTGATGCACCATCTTTTTTTAATCTTTTACCAAAATAATCTGCAGATATCGCCTGGAAATGTCCTATTGCGTGGCCCTTCGTGTCGTTGATGTTTATGGATTTTCTTCCACATCCTCGCGCACAGCATTTATATTCTCGGCCGAATGGCGTGTTCTTGGTCTGCCAGCCCTTGCTATATCCCATGTTGAGTCAATCTCTTCGAGACAAGCGATTTGGCATCGAATAGTGCGACCGGTCTGTGGCAAATGGTGGGAAAATCTTCGACGAAATTCATTGATAAATTATTCCGCAAAAAAATTGTCACAATTATTCCACATTGCACATTGTATAGCGTTTCATTGTTCATCGCCGCATCTGTTTACTACTCAGCTGTCTATATCACGATGACAGGAGACGCCATATGCAAAAATCTTAGACAATTCATATAGTGCCATTACTTTTGCGCCACCTTGTATAACATGCTTCACCTCTCCTAAACTGACAGAATCCACTCATAGCCTATCGAACAGTTCTAATTATTTAGGAATAAAGCTCAACTGGAGAGAAAATATCACTGAACGTGCCAGGAAGTGCACGGTTGCCCTATACTCACACACAAGATGGTTTTACTCTTCTGTAGTTAATCTGATTCTCACGCATGGTATACAAGTGTGACAGAGTTCTGCGCTTTTTCGAGAAAAAAACTATGACGTGCACTTGGGATATTAGAAGACTTTTAGTACAGTACACAAACTACAAATATTTGCTCAAGTTTGAGTCAAATTTCTAATCAATTAAAAATCGTAGGCCTTGAAATTAATTTTACAAACATTCGAAACAAAAGTAGACGCAAATTTAAAATACCGGCAACGCTCTAAAGAAACCATGACCTGAACGTATCTACAATACGAGTACAGTAACGGACATGGAAATCCGGACATGCGAGTAGTGAAAAAACTAATTTTAGTAGAATAATTTTGGATGTTTTAAAGGTAATCAAAGTCCATCTTTACCGAACGTTAATTTGTTGAAATACATTTTAGATTTGGAAAAATAATAAACCAATTTCCGAAAAAAGGACTTTAATACAAACATTTTCAAATTGTTTTAAGTTTCATTGAAAAAAAAACAAGTGAGTAAATGTGTAGTTTTTATTGCTATTCGAGCTTATGATTTTTATGACAGGAAAGAGGATTCTCAAACTTCCGAGAACTGAAGATGTCAATACTTTGTAGTCCCTCCTTTTTTTATTACTGATTTTATCCGGTCGGGCATTGATGTAATCAGGCTGTGTAAAGTATCCAGTGCGATTTCCTCATACCACACTTTTTCAATGAATTTGTCCGCGGCTTCTTCTTCGTTACCTGAGTCTTAATTATGGACCAAACGTTCTCAATCGGGTTCAGGTCAGGGCTGTTTCCAGGCCACTCCAATGTTGCAATACTATTCTCTGTTAGAAAATTGTTGACCTGGAATGAAAAAATGCATTTACAGTAATAAAACTTCACGAACGTTTTGCTAATACTTTAGGGAAGATAAAATAAAGGCACTTACCAATTTCGCACGGTGACAAGGCGCAGAATCGTCTTGGAAAATCAGTATGATAAGTGTTCTTCTAAAGATGGTAGCAGATTGTCTTCCAATATTTTTTTATATTTTTCTGCGTTCACCGTTCCATTTATTAGAGCCAGCCGTCCAACGCCGTGATAGGAAAAGCATCCTCAAATCATCCTTGAGCCTCCTTGTTTCACGGTTGCTGTCACGCACTCATCATTGAATCTTTCTCCAGTTCTTCGCCTCACGTATTGTATTCCGTCAGAGCCGAATATGTTGAACTTGGACTCATCTGAGAATCCAATATAGTCGACTCATCTGAGTAACCAATCCGTTATGGTCCAGTTTTCAATATCTTTGGCCTACTGGAGACGTTTTAGGCGCATTCGTTTATTTAGAAATGGTTTTTTGGCGGGTTGGGGTCAAAATCCAAAATCCCGAAAAACCAAAATGCTGAAAATCCAAAATCCTGAAAGGCCAAAATCACCAAAACTAAATCCCGAAAAATTATATAAAATTAAAAATTTGTCAAATGTTCAAATATATATATATATTATATCCACAATGCATAAACAGTAGAATATGTGTGGGATATACAACCCCCCTGCTTGGGGTCACTGTAGGATTTGGAGTGGGTGCGAAGTGTTCACTTTCATTTTCAGGAATTTGGCCTTCGGGATTGTGAGTTTTCGGGATTGTGTATTTTCAGAATTTTGCGTTTTCGGGACTTTGGATTCTCGGGATTATGTTTTTCGGGATTCTATCCGACTCCCTTTTTTGGCAGGTCTTCTTGCGTTCGAGCCAGCTTCTTGAAGCCTTCATCCTACAGTCCGTGAGCTTATCTCTGATCCTCCAGCCTCTACAAAGTTTATCCTTAAATCTGCAGCAGTTTTGAATCGATCACGCAGACTTATTCGTTTTAAAAGGCAATCTTTAGCGCTGGTGGTCTTTCTTGTGCGACCAGTACCCTTTTTTCTTTGCAATGAGCCCGTTGCCTCGAATTTTTTAATGAATTCAGCCACTGACGATATATCATGAAGACTTAATTTTTCATTTTTTAAAGTCATTATTTCGACTTTTGTTTTTTCACTCATTTTCTTTTTTATTTTCCATATTAATAAAATTATTTCCGCTTTCACTCAAACTACTTCCTTTTTTAATGAACTGTTACAAAGTGAACTAGAATCACGTCATCAAAGCCTTTTTATGCAAAATCTTAAATAACTGCCTGCTAGTTCTCAAGATAATTGAAGTTAAAGAATTTGTTTACCCTGTCCGGATTTCTATGTCCGTTACTGTATATACTTATTAAGGTCTCTAATCAATTTGATGCTATTGTTTAAACAAGTGTATCTTTAACTACGTATGAAGTTAAAACTTAACCAAAAATTATTTTGCTTTTGACTAAAACTTTTCAACTGGCTCGTTGGTCTAGGGGTATGATTTCCGCTTAGGGTGCGGGAGGTCCCGGGTTCAAATCCCGGACGAGCCCAAAGGTACTTGTTTTTTTTATATTACCTACTTTTTTTTAAAACATGTGTAGATATATGCGCATTATTAATTTTTTATGGCTGCATATACAACGTTGACTATAGATTTCGATACATTTTTTTTTTACTTCTTAGAAACGGCATCTTCTTTCTCATTGCCGAAGAAATCTGCTGATGATGCTTTACATACATACAAAATTATAAATGTTCATCATATTATAAATTAAATAATTTCTCATGCAAAATTTCCTCACCAAAATAATTTATCACATCGTGCCAGGTCATTAATTCTTTCATTTTACCTGACAATCTCTGGCAACATGCTTATTAGTAGCACTGAAAATCATGTCTCACATCACATCCACATATCCGTGCCCAATATTAATGACCAAATTAATAAAAACATACGCATAAATAACAAAAACGGATCCTTATCGCACCTTTCCGAAATTATTGACCATCTACGAGTAAGGTGGCTCCCAGAACAGAGGAACCTAAAACCCCATTAAATCCGTCTGCTCTCAGCACATTTTTCGGGAAAAGATATTTCAATTCCACTTCGATAGTACCACAACGAAACAAGAATTTACGACCATCTGTGGGTTGTCATCATCGCCGGGCGAAAGGCGACATAGTCAACATGACATTTTTCATTCGCAGATAATCAACAAGAAGAACTTGCACTGCATCTTCGGCCTTTGCCTGTGGGAAGTTTTTTGGTTTCCCTTTTTTGAAATAAGATATCACCCCAGTGAGGCGTAGATTAATCATTTCCCTGTTGGCTGATTCTTGGCGAAGGAACGCTGAAATGTTGTTTAATTACCCCCGGAAAAAAGGGCTCGACATGGACCCCCACTGCACAGGGATCCTCGCCACGACCATAATTAATGATCTTCCACACACACACACACGTACACCCACACAGCCAAACGGGCTAGTAGATACTCTGCAGTGCAAGGTGATCATTCGATTTAGTTCGAGATTAATGTCAGAGTTTATAATTAGACATGTTTGCTGCAATGCATAGTCCCGGACAGGACTAATTAATACTGGCGCACAGCATCGGCCGCTCAACCTCCTCATAATCGTTGATTGAGAGATCGATCCTTCAGATCGATAAGCTCATTAATTAAGCGTCGACTCAGGGAGACAAGAGATCTTGGCCAGCGGTGGAGATGGCTCCACACACACACATATTTAGATATATACGAAATATAGTTGTTTATACCATCTGACATGGCTAACTGTCGGCTAATTTATTCTCCGTCAGATGATTTATAAGTGAAACGATTTTAAATTTGTTGCTGGCCGGCCAACGTGTGGGAAAGAAGAAAGAAAATGGAAACCTAAACCGGAGATCTTCATCTCACTCGGAGCCTCTGTATCAAACGCCCATTAACAGCGCCCTCTGCGACAATGATAAATGTCCAACCAGAGACCATTTAGTAGCTGAATCGGGTCGACAGGGGGGATTATAAATTTATTCGACAAGCACATTGTGTGCGCATAAATCATCGAAAATATTTAGTGCCATGGTGTTCATATTTACAACGGGATTTTGCATATTTATGTAATGTGGAGTCTATTTTCGAGATACAGTGGCACGATAGTGCGGGATTTATGAGCGGTCCGTTGTTGGGTGATGATGATGCAGTGTGATAGTGGGCCAGCAATGTGGTATAGTTGGTTACTATGGGCAGGCAATATGTATTGAGGGATTTTGGTAATTTGTATTAAGTTTGGTGTACATTTGAATGTTTATGGAGTATTTATTTATACAGGAGCGGTTGGGAGGATAAATACAAATCAGTTAAGTGTTTTAATGAATTTTTAGAATTTGCATTATGCAAGACATTTCACTTCTCGGATGTTTCTAAATTGATTTTACTTCCATGTTCTAAGAAAGTGGAAGTATGGTGATTGCAACAACAAATCGTATCATAGATAACTGTACTATACTTAAAATGGCGAAAAAGTGTTTTTTTTCGCCGCTTTCGTTCGCGACAACTTCTGCGAAATTGCACCGATTTGAATGATTCTTTTTGTTAGCCTGAAATTTGACTCGAGATCTGTCGATCTTGGCTGCAATCGAGTAAACTGTTTTGAAAACAGAATTAGTTTTGACATTTTTCAATTCATTTTTTTTTTTTCGTTCACGAAAACTTGAGTAAAAATGCATCGATTTCGACTATTCTTCTTGCATGGTATTTGCCTAGAGTCCTCCTGTTCTTGGTGGCAATCGGATAGCGGTTTTGAAAATGAAGTTAATTTTGTGCGATTTCAGTATTCTTTTTGGCAACTGTAAACCTTGAGGATGACTAGATACTTTTAAATGTTAGAATCAATCTGACTAGCGGTTTTGATGGATGGATGATTTTAGCATGTTCTTTTCGTTCTTAATAACTCATGCAAAAATTAACCGATTTGAACGATGGAGAAACCAATTTTTTTTTTTTTTGTCGATAGGCTGAAAATCTTCTAAAGACACCATAAGGCCCGACCGCGCGTGCTTATGGTAGTGTAAGATTTTTACTCACTAAAAACACCTCTCTCCAAGATTAATACTACAACTAAGCCGACGCTTATCCAGCAGTTTTATTTTCGCTTACGAGACTCGTGATTTTTGGAAAAAGATGTTAGTATGTAATTTAAAAGAATGTAGCGGTTTTGCGGTTTTCACGACCGGCATGTACTATGACGAGAGGTCAAAAGGTTTTGTCCTTTGCAGACGATGTATTGAATTGTTCGCGTCAAGTAGTTGAGTGACGGTACGATTACAATGGCTGTGAACACGATCTTTGTGTTTACGAGCAAATTTTGTTATCTCTTCGACGACGTTGGGAATTCCCAGATGAATATCTTCGTTACGTACGTTACGTACCACGGTGCACGATTGTTCTAAGAACTTTATTTTCAAAAGTTTGTAGCATGTTTCTATTGCTTTTCCTGGTACAACCCCATAGTTGTAGACCATACGTCCACACTAGCTTTAGCACTTGCTTATAGATAGGCAGTTTGTTATATAGGCTCAACTTCGAATATTTTCCGAGTAGCCAGTACATTTGTCGGTATTTGTTTTCGAGCTCGTCGCGTGCGATTTCCAGTTCAATCAATTCAACTTTTTTTTACTTTAAAGTTGTTAGATGTCGTGAGTGAGGAATCGGGTGTTATCAAAGGGCCGTCAAATGGCTTAAACGTTTCTTCTAAGTGCAAAGCAAAAAGTTCTGCCTTTTCATTGTCGCTCTTGGCCCAAGTTCTATCTTTTCTCCGAATTGGTGGCGCTTGCATTTGAGGTTTCCGGATGCCTTTTAGAGCTTTCCAAATTGAATAATTTTCAAGGTAGGTCGCTATCTTATTGCTTTCGTGCTTTTCTTTTCTCCATCACCAGTTCAATGATTTCTCAGGGATACTTTTCGTTGCGGTTAATCTTCTTCTAGAAGGTGTGTTTCTCCATGCCGCTCTTTGGATTGCTTCCATGAAACGATCAACTTCGTTCTACAGTTCACAAGGTGTTTTAAGTGATACATTTATGGTGATATTTGTTTTGCAATCATTTCTAAAGCCCTCCCAGTTTGTTCTATTGCTAGTAAGTCTTGGAGGTCCTTCTTTCTTGATCAACACTTCACCAAGTAATAAAATTACCGGAGAGTGGTCAGAAATGAGGAACCTAATGCTTAGAGCGTGTATATATTGGTGATAATAGGATTATCGGTTTTGTAAATACAATTAATTTGGTAATATTAGCAGAATCAGACAAATTCTGTCCAGTGTTTTATGTGAGCGTCTCAAGCCGTTTGCTGATGATCTAATCGGTCCTTACCAATGCGAATTCAATATCAATACCCACCACCTGTTCATTGATTTCAAAGCCACTTAGGACAGTGTGAAAAGGGGAAGAACTATACCGTGCCATGTTCAGCTTTTATATCCCTGCTAAACTGATAATACTTATCAGGATAACGTTGGAGAATGCTCGCTGCTCCGTCAAAATTGGAAAAGATTCTACTGAAACCTTCGACACCAACAGAGGGTTAAGACAAGGTGACGCACTGTCATGCAGTTGCTTCAATATTGTGGTTTGCTGACGACATCGACATGGATAGGAAGAACTATTACTGGTGCTTTCACTAGCATGAAATCTGCAGCAAACAGAATGGGACTGGATATCAACGAGGACAAGCAAGTATATGCGTTCAACAATGGTCGGCTCCCACTGCAGACTTGGTCAGAACGTGACAATTGATAGGTATAACTTCGATGTAGTCAAGGAATTTGTCTATCTGGGCACTGCTGTAAACTCGACAAACAACATCGACGAGGAAATCAAAAGTAGAATAACTCTTGCTAATCGCTGTTTCTTTGGGCTTAGTAAGCCATTGAGGAACAAAGCCCTATCGAGAAGAACCAATTAGACGCTGTTCAAAATACTCATCATCCCGGCCCTGCTCTATGCTGCAGAAGCATGGATTCTTACCCAGTTGGATGAAAACTCCCCCTCTGTTTTCGAGAGAAAAGTCCTACGGACGATTTATGGTCTTGTTTGTGTAGACGAGCAAAACAATGTCTGACAAAGAAGATACAACGACGAGTTGTACGTGTTGTACAGCGACACAGTCAACAAAAAAATAAAAAAATCAACGCTTAAGATGGTCATGTGGGGCAAATGAACTCAAAAGCTCCAGCCCGGAAAATCTTCAACGCCATACCAGAGGGATCGAGAAACTAAGGCAGATCTCATCTTCGATGGTGTGACCAGGTAGAAGGAGATCTCCATCGACTAGGTGTGCAAAATTGAAGACGGCGGGCTCGAAATTTGTATTCTAACCTTAAAATTAGTTCAATTTTTTCGTAAATAGCTCTGACTATTTTGTCATATAACTCATATAACTCATAGTTATATGTAAGGACAATTTTTTAAGTTCGCAGATTAGGATAGAAAGAGGCGGATATATTTCAATTTTATAATTTTATTTTTCAATATAATTTCCTTGAACATGAACACACTTCTTAGAACTATAAATTAATTTTTCTAAGCCTTCATAAAAATAATTATCCGGTGCTAGGTTAAGACTGTAAGTCAGATGAGCAAATTCCTGGAAGCCATATGACTTCATAGCACCCATGTGTGTGAACCAGTGTGTTGTTATGAAGTAAGAGCACGCTTCTTGTTAATCTCGCCCTCCTTTTTACTTAAATAGATTCTCTTAAGTATCTTAGAACCTAGTATCGTCCTCTAATGCTGATCTTTCTAGCCGATGGTACGACCTTAAACATCTTGGGGTTGGATCACCCTTTTTACGCCATTACATGGCTTCCTGTTTTGACTCAGAGTTCCAAGTTTCATGTCCAGTAAAAAATTTGCTGATAATTTGTGCTGGTTTATTGCCACACAGCTCCGAAAACTGCTTACAAAATTTCGCACGGTATGTTGTTTGATGCGGCGTAAGTATACTGGGAACCCGCCTTAAGCTGATTTTTGATGTCCCAATAAGTGTAGAATTTTTAAACTCATTATTTCGGATATTTTGAACCTTGTAGCTGTTAGCCCTGGTAGCTAGTGCCTTACGCTATATTGTTAATTGTAATTTATTTACTTAATAATAAAGATAATAATAATAATATTTTGAACCTTTCTGCAATTAATTTTAAAATAGTTTGAATCGACTATCTTCTATGAGGGTTTGGTCTTCCAGCCTGTTTGCATATCACTTAGTATATCTTCCATACTTTTTCTAAGTACCGATTTCAACAGCAACATCTGAAGCAAGGAAATAGCCGATAGGAATAGTGTCAGGAAAACCAAGATTTGTTCTAATAACGTTCAGCAAGATTGTCATTTAATGTCCCTATCAATAAGAGATTTAAATACATCACTTACTTTTCTGATTATACTCTCCTAACCGGACTGAGTGTAACTAGCTGTTACGAGTATATTTATCATTTCGTACGTTCTTTTCGCTCCTATAAATGTACCAGTGTTCCGAGACGAAAGGGTTCCTACTTATGCATGTATGTAGGTCCGGTTCCGACCACAACCCATGTTGTAGCTTTATGAAACGTATTGCATCGAATACGCTTACTCATCATCGCGGAGTCAACAAAAATAATTATTTTATAGCTTACAGCTTAAACATGACTTGGAGTCTTTTCACAGTACAATCTACAGAAACAGAAGATTTTTCATAACAGCTTTGTTTGTTTTTTGAGAAGTGGGACAAAATTGTTTGATGTTTTTTTTTTTTTTTTTGGGGTCGAACCTGAACATCGAGCTTAACCAATAAGCCAATGCACCCATAGTCAATGGTAAGTGATAATATTTTTGAGAAATGTCGGGAAAGGACAAATTAATGTATGTACATATGTTTAAGGAGGATCTACAGCATGTAAAAATTTACAACTTGGGGTCAAATCATTTCTTCAGTGAACGTATACCACGTTGGTATCGTTTTATCCGTTATCGAATAACGACTAACGTAATTCGAAATTACGTCTTTACTAAACGAGAACTTTCACGTATATGTATTTTTTTTAATCTTTTAATTTAAGTTAGGTACTGGCTCAGTTCCATCGAACACAACATGGAACGGAAGCACCCTGTAATGCGGCTGATAAATTTTGGAATCCTTCGTATACTCGTTTCTCGTACGTCTAAGAGGTTGATTTAACTGCATAAACTTATCCACTACCAGCTAATTTGATTTCAATACTCCGCCAAAGTGTTTTTCTTTTTTTTTGTTAAGTAATAATCCGTGTTTTTTATTCTTATAAAACGAGTACTAAACTAACGCACCAGGTATTATTTTCCGTTTTCTATAAAACAAAATATTAAGGGAAATTACTCGATACTGGTACAAATGTACGAGTACATCGAATACTTTTCGTGAGTCTAAGATACTTTCATTCGAACGTCTGAATTTAATTAAAATCAGGAGTAGCTAAAAACAAATATATAGAAAACGGATGGTATGATACCTTATCCCTTATCTTCTAACCCATCTCTAATAAAGTGGGCGTGGGGTAGTGAACTTTTTAATTCAAATGCAGAGACATTTTTACTATATTACAGCACTTTTTAAGAGATTTTGTTAGAAATTTTGTTGCCATTTCTAACCGAGGTTCACTGATTCTGATGAGATACCCACAACAAGACTTAACAATCACTGTGAATAGGTTTGCAAGTAAAACTATTTTTTTTTTTACACAATGTATGGAAGAATAGTAGAAAAAGTCAACGTCTATAAATTTTCTTAAGGTAATATTTTCGAGTTACTATAAAAATATTGCAAAAATGGCCGTGCTTGTGGGCGAATTTTAAAAAAAAATTTCACTTCCATTGCTGCGAATTCTATCATAGTAAGTTTACTTATAAAAGTTGATGTTCCTAGTTTTAAATTTAAGAACAACTGGTGACATAGAGACAGGCAGACATGGCTAGGTCGATGTAATTTTCAATGGTGATCACAAATAAATGTACTTTTTGGTGTCAATTGTCACTGTTTCTCTATATCAAAATTAATATCAACTAAGTAAATTCCGATTTCACACATAGATGTCTTTGGCCATATTTTTGAATGGCTTCTGTCAATGACATATTTTTTTTCCTTTTGACATTTGTTAGCTGTCAGTCTTACTTTGCTTTAGAAGCAAATTACGCGTATTTTTGTGAAAAGGTATTAATTTGGCGTCAGTTTTAATATGGAGTGCAAAAACGAGCATTTATGTCATATTTTACTGTTTTATTTCAGTAAAATAAAGGACGCAGCGCAAGCTGCTAAAAAGTTACGTGATGTGTATGGTGACGAAGTCTTAAAAGAAAGACAGTGCCGGAATTGGTTTGACAAATTTCGTCCCGGAGATTTTTCACTGAAAGATGAACAACGATCAGGTCGACCAGATGAGATTGATGATGATCAAATTAAAGCCATAATCGAATCGTAATATAACTGTATGAGAGATAGCAAAAAAGTTAAATGTGTCACATACATTGCGATTTGCATCTTAGACGCAATGAATCCGACCCTTTTTTGAAACGAATCATCACTGGCGATGAAAATGGGTTGTTTACAGTAACGTTAATCGAAAACGTTCTTGGTCCAGGCTTGATGGGACAGCACAATTCACCTCGAAAGCTGATATCCACCAAAAGAAGATTTTGCTCTCAATTTGGTGGAATTGGAAAGGTGTGATGCATTTTGAGCTGCTTCCAATTAATCAAACGATCAATTCGGATGTGTAATGTCAACAACTGGACAGACTAAATACAGCGATCAACGAAAAACGGTCAGGTGTCATTTTTCACCAGGAGAACGCTAGGCCATATATATCTTTGGTCACTCGCCAAAAATTATTGGATCTTGGTTGAGAATTGATGTTATATCCACCATATAGCCCTGACCTTGCTCCATCAGATTACCATTTATTTCGATCTTTGCAAAACTCTATGGATAGTAAAACTTTCAAGGTAAAACTTGATTCAGTTTTTTGCCGATAAAAATCAGAAGTTCTACGAACGTGGAATTATGAAGTTGTCAGATAGATGGCAAAAGGTCATCGAACAAAATGGAAAATATATCATTGACTAAAGTTTATTCGTTGTATTTAAAAAAAAATGTGTTTTATTTATCTGAAAAAATCGGCAATTACTTAGTTGTCAACCTGATATAACCTAGGGGATAGGATATGAAAAATATAAAGTAACAAAATTCGATTCATATTAGTTTAAAAAAAAAAACCAAGCAAGTTATTTAGGAATGTATGTAGGTAGGTTATGTATTTCAATAATTCATGAATGTGACTAATATATGACATTCTAACTAAAAATTCTTAATACAGTTTTTTTTTGCATCTGAATTAAATGTTTCATAATTTTATAAAGCAGAAAGATACGGTATCATACGATCGGTTCCAGAAGAATTGGAGCTTTTCTGTATATGTTTCCCCAAATTTGAAAAAAAAAAAAAAAAAAAAAACAATTTTTTACCGCGGTATTCAATTGCCCGGAACACAAAACTCATTCTGTGTGATTTGCGCTTAGAGCTTATTTGTATCCATAGATCGTATTCAGGGGGCAAAGTCACAATTTTTAAGGAGATTCCTTGCGTGGGGCGTCTATGATGAATGAGAGTATTTTAGAAATTTTGTTATTATAATTTTTTCAAGTACTAATGAAAATATATAGGGCAGTAGTTACAATCCATCCTAGCCTTCACTTTTTAATTCCCCTTTAGCAATACGGGCGTGGCGTTGTGATATTGTTGATCAAGGTAATTTTACTTGAGAGTTATTAAGAAAATGGTTACACACAGATAGACGGACGGACGGATATGGCTTAATCAACTTGCCTGTTAGTCCTCCTTCTCATTCAAATACAAGACCGCAATTTTGGTAAATGGGAAACTTGGACTTGCACATTTGCCCGAAATCGAGGGAGTAGAAAGATGCTGCCTGGTCAGTTCAATCCAGATAAATTTCAGTATTCCTAAAGTGGTGCTCATTCAGCAGTTTGATGGTTCAGGGATGTAGTGTTGCTTTGCGATTATAAAATTGCTTAATGTACTACGAATAGTGACTTCTTTAACTAGTTCAATGGGCTTAGCTCAGGCTTACAAGAAACATATGTATCTATCTGTATCAATTTCAGTATTGCTAAAGTGGTGCTATTTCAGCTGTTTGATGGTTCAGGGATGTAGTGTGGTTTTGTGATTACAAAGTTGCTTAATATACTACGAATAGTGACTTCTTTAACTAGCCCAATGGGCTTAGCTCAGGTTTACAAGAAACATATGTATCTATCTGTATCAATTTCAGTATTGCTAAAGTGGTGCTCATTCAGCAGTTTTATGGTTCAGGGATGTAGTGTGGTTTTGCGATTACAAAATTGCTTAATATACTACGAATAGTGACTTCTTTAACTAGCCCAATGGACTTAGTTCAGGCTTACAAGAAACATATCTCTCTGTATCATATTTATATTGAATTTGGTAAGTGTAACTATTAAACTTCTAGTTTTTGTCTTTTGTGCATGTATAGGTACCAGGTAGTTAGACAATTTTGGGCCGGTAAATTTTATTTTATTAAAAGCTTCGGAAAAGTACTCTGAAATCATTTAGATAATGTATATGCAGTTAAATTCTTGATCACCTATCGTACGAAACGAAAGTTGAGGGTGGCCATGGTGTAGTGGTAACATCATCGCTTGTCACGTTGTTGATTCACGGTTCGAATCCTGATGTCAAGAATCATCTATTTATTTCGCATGAAATAAATAAAAGAAGTCGATCACTTGCGAAAGCTAAGTCAACTCTACTGTGAAGGCATAACACTGGCAGTAGGGTGGTCATATAGCTAAAATGCAACTTGATCGTGATGATGACATCAGGAGAACGGAAAAAAATACTGTGAATCATAAGCAACGAAAATAATAGTGAAAACAAACAAAATACTCCCCAGTTATCTGGACAGCCACCCTTGGAATTTACAGAAACTTAATACCACCTGAGTTTCAAACTACACCACTCTGTCTTTCTCTCTGTCTCTTCCACTGTCCACAAAACGCACGTGTTCTAAAACTTAGTATAAGGGTATTCATATCCCCTTTAACACGTGCAAATTATAAGAAAAAATTAATTGGTAATGCTTTTTTCCCATAGACTTCCCCAATTGTTTTTTCCCAATTGCGTAATTCTTCTAAATCTATTCTGTAGGTCTTATATTGAAGCAAAAGTCCGCATAGTCATAGATATCCCTTTTTGTAACGCAATAAGTTCTACGTACATATATCACCTTTAAACGGCCCTGGTTATTGCTTTCACCAAACACAATCCCAATGCATCACCTGGTTCTACACATTTGCCTACCTAACTCATCGCCACCCATTGAAACATTCAAAATACTCAGAAAGCGTTGACAGTAGGCGATTTATTAGCGGGAAAGCGGAGATTGTAAACCCGCTATGCAAAACTAGTTTCGTTGCTGTTTCCGGTGTTCAGTATTGTACAAAAAGAAAAATAAACTGGACCGTCAAATACCTACAACTCGCGTAACAAATGGCCAATGATAATGGTCACTTGCAGTTGTCAAAAATCGACCTAATCGCCAATGGCTGACACTTGGCGCGAATACAATTCTCAAACATCCGTCGTCCGGGCTTTTGCTACTTCCACTTCCGGTGCCGTGACATGCCATTGTACCCTGTAGATAACAATTTTGACAGTTGCCCTTATTTATTTTCCTTCCAATTTTTTTTTTGTTTTGTTTTCCTTTCATTTAGGGAAAATTTATTGGTGACCAGATTTCTGGATGGAACTCATTTGCATCCAGCGGTTACCAGATGGAGGTATACACTGAGGTGAGTTGCCTCTGTTTGATTTTCAAAATATCGGGAGTATTTACTTTCTGGAATGGGATTGTGTTTGTTCTTCTGCCAGAGTGTGCTTGTTACCAGCTGCTGGGTGCTTCACTAAATGGCTGGTTGACTGGCGACCTTATTGCCACTTGGGTGGCTGGTTGTCAGCAGCACCCCACGAAAAAGGAGAGAGAGAGCACACAGGGAATATAATTAGAGTCGCTTGGGGCCATCGTCAGAGGTATAGCATGGGTTGGAAGAAGTTTTAAATTTGTATTTTTATTTTTGTTCGCTCTTTCAGTGTTTGTTTGGTATTCGTAATGAGGTGCACTTTGGTGTGTTTGCACACACTAACGCTCGGCAACCCTTAGATGTACACTTGGCGGTGGAAATATGTATTTTTTTATTTGCTTGGCATTGTGTACTCGAGTTTTTTTTTCTTGTTAATTACGTTGAATAGAGCCACCCATCCATTTTGTTTGCTAACAACGTGTGCGGCATCTTTGAGTGCGATTTTGTGCTAACAATTAGGCCAACAGTGGAGGTTTGGAACTCTGTGAAAAGAATATGACTTTGTTTATCTTTTTGTTGGATTGTTACGCAAAGACATGTTTATCGAAGTGGATTATGGTCACATGTTAGAGAGAAGTGGTTCTCAGAAGGCAAACAAACGAAAAAAAAAAAAAAAAAGAAACAAATTGAGAAATGTTTGTTTTTGTGTCTTAATCGGTGATCTTTAGTAAACGAACAAATAAATTGGGATATGGAAGTGTACCTCAGCTGTGATCAAAGGATTTAACTATTTACCACGGATATATCGGGACATTCACACTTTAAATTTAGCTTTTATTTCATTGCAAATAGGACCTTAAAAGACGTAATTGAAGTAGGTTACGTTAGCCGACAATTTATATTGGTTGACTAAATATTATGTATATACATACATGTATTTGGTTACCGAGGTATTTTGGGACTACAGGTTGTATTTTGTTTGACTAGTATGGTGTATACATATGTGTGTATGTACATGGGAGTACATAAATAGTACTCTGCAAAAAGATGGGCGTCATTATACTTTTTTTTTTTCAATCAGAAGAAGACTTCGAAATCGATCATACCTTCACCACATATTATTTGGTTATATCAAACCCATTTGTGTCTGGAATCTTTATAGTCTTCTCGATCCCGAAGATAACAAAATTATTAATTATTCTTCCAGGTATGTACATAAGTATTTACCCCTTTCTAAATCTGCGTCCGTCTAAATTGAAGATCGATAGATGTCCTTACGTTTCGAGGGTTCTGTGTAGAGATAATCGTTAACTGTAAGGTGAAGAAATATCACTATGAGGAATTTGAATGTTAAAGCACTCCAATTATAAAATACTGAACAGAGCATTTGCCTAGATCTCTCTAAAGGGTTGAGGGCCAAGCTCAAGTCAAGCAGATGTGTTTGTTGGAACAGCTGGCTTGTTTAAGGCTGCTGTAGGGAGCATGCACCAACTTTTCTGTAAGTCATGATCGGCTGGAAGAATTTACTTATACATAACTATTTTGGGCCAGAATTGGATGGACTTGACATCAGTGATATGTGGTTCCAACAAGATGCTGGTCAAACAATTGATCTATTGAAGGGGAAGCTCGGTAATCGTGTAATCTCGAGAAATGATCCGGTCGAATGGCGATTTAACGCCGATGGATTTATTTTTATGGGGTTACATTAAGTCGTTGGTTTATGCCAACAAGCCAACAACGTTAGAGGAGCTCAGGAACAATATCAAACGCGAAATTGCCAACGTTCCGGCTGATATATGTGGAAGAATGGTGGAAAATTGGCTCCATAGAATCGATCGCTGCAAACGTGCTCGAGGTGATCATATGAACGAGATCGAATTCCATACTTAAATTCAACATGTGTACATGTGAAAAGTTCTCGGCCTGATAATGAAAGACTGCGATTTTCAGTTAAAAAATGATTTTATTTTTCTACATAATCTCCCTTGACTTCAACACACTTGATCCAGCGTTTCTCCAGCATCACTATTCCTTCTCGGAAGTGAGACTCTGGAAGGCTGTGAAAATATTCATCTGCGGCCCTCTCAACTTCTGCATTGCATGCGAAGCGCTTCCCAGAAACAAATTTCTTTAAGCTTGGGAACTGATGGAAGTCTGATGGTGCCAAATCAGGTGAATAGGGGGGATGGCCGACCAAATCGTACCCCAAATCCCACAGTTTTCCCATTGCCAACGCACACTTGTGTACAGGTGCATTGTCCTGGTGAAAGATGATTTTTTTTTCTTCTTCAAGCCAGGCCTCTTCTCGAGAATTTCGGCATCCAGCTGGTCAAGAAGGTGGGAGTAATATTCGCCTGTAATTCTTCTGCCTTTCTCACGGTATAATCAATTAACAGGATCCCTTTCGCATCCCAAAATACACTGGCCATGACCTTTCCGGGAGATGCGATCGACTTCGCTTTCTTTGGTGCTGAACCACCGACTTCCACCCACTGCTTCGACTGCTGTTTCGTTTCTGGCGTATAGTGGTGGACCCATGTCTCATCCATGGTGACAAATCGCCGCACTAAATCGGTCGGATCCCTATTGAATCGGCCCAAAGATTGCCGCGAAAATCGTTTGCGCATTTGCTTTTGATCTGATCGGCATTCAGCAAATTTGGCACCCATATACATATACACACAGCCTCAACTATCTCACTCACCTTCACTCGCCTATCGTCCAACACGATATCATATACTTTTTCGATGGTTTCGGGTGTGGTTGCGGTTTTTGGCCGTCTTTCACGTGGGTTATCTTCGATGGACGTGCGACCACGTTTAAATTCAGCTGCCCACTTTTTAACGGTTGACATGGAAGGAGCAGAGTCCCCGTAAACTTTTATCAACTTTGGATGAATTTCCTTAGGGGTTAACCCATCCAAAACGAAGAATTTTATCACCGCACATTATTCAAGTTTCTCCATTTTAACGAAAAACACGCAAGACGTCTACTGCAAAAATTCGTGTAAAGAAACTACTTGAGAGAACAAGTTGAAACTTGTCATACGAACTAATGAGAAGTGCGCCCAGGCAGGAAACATAAATTTTTGCTGATTGGAACGCCATATCTGCGTCAGGCCGAAAACTTTTCACCTTGCCCTCGTACTACACATGGAATAAATTTCAGTCCGATATCTCAATTATTCTGGGTTTTATTCAAATACAAAATTGTTATGTCCTTATTGAAAACCCTTTATACGCCGAATAATTGGAACGTCAGCATCATTTGTGCGATTCAGGAGAAACATCATATGTTTATTGATTTCAAAGTCGTATCTATAGACGAGCTATCTATTCGCATATGCAGAATACCTTATGATGTAGAATGATCGCTGCTGCGTCAAGATTGAAACCAGAAGTCAACTTGCCTCTCTTTCCAGGGTAGTTTGGAATCTTAAATGATCGCCCTATTATGCTACAACTTTCGAAATTGCCAGACCAATCGATTTCTAGTAAATAGCTCAGACTTCGGTCAATGACCCAATTATTTACTAAAGTGTCCTTAGCTCAGTTATGAGAAAAATCTAACTCATACCAGAATAACAACATAAGTCATCGCGTTGAAGTCATTCATATTTTCAGAATTTTGTCAACTAAGGTGTACATCTGAGGTATACCTCCATATGCCAAATTGATCGTCAGTGAGAGCTAAGCCATACACAGGTTGCTAACAGCGTTGTTGAAAACTCCCTCAATTCCAATGGACTTCCAGTTTAAAGAGTATTCACCGATTTACCTTTCATACACATTGCTTAAATTGGTCATTGCTTCCAACCACATGCTTAATATGTAAATACTTCTCAGCATTTAGGCATACATGTACAACTAGAAGATCTCCGCACCCGCACCGAGAAAAAAGGCAATTCAAATGAGAGCCAAAAATAACATCAACTTTTTGGAAAGCACTTCGTTCACTATCGGGATCAGAGTGGTCTTATCAGAAAAAAAAATGATATCCTAGCTAGGATCAGCAAAGATAAAGGAGACTATTTAAAGCTTCTCAATAGCTGGAGGTCTGTTTTGTTTTGTGGTTGACTTCGGAATTCTTGACAAACAAAATAGACAACTTCGTAGATAGATGCCTCCGGCGTGTTTAAAACTCTGGTAACTATCCCATTGTAGGCAAATATGTCCTGCCTGAATGCACATTTCGTATAAAGCACACCCGAGCTGGGTAGTCAAATGCACTGTTCGGATTTATATTATCGTATAAACTTCATTAGACTTGTGCTTTGTTTTACATACGGGTGATGTCGTAGGTAGCGTCACTGGGCCTGTTCAGTTCAAGGGTAGGCATCATGACCGTATCCCAACTTTAGGATCTTAACATCCTCGTTTCAAACCACCACCTTAAGTCGTCAATCTATGATAGTATGTATGTAACTACTTTTTCCTTTAAAAAAAACTCTTATCGATGAGCTTTCTGTTAACTGTGAAACAGCATAGTCTCGAAAGAATATCAAGATTTATCGACATTATAAGATCCAGCATTTTCGTGAAGTTAGTGCTTTTTCCTTAGTTAACTAAAAATTAGAGCTGCCTTTTGCAAATCAAGTAATAAAGAATGAAACACGCAAACTGCACTGAGCGGAAAATTCATAAATTGCATTTCCCCTTCTAAAAACACAATCGCTATCCAAAACACAAAGAGAAAACATAACTCATAGAGTTCTCTGTTTTTCAACAAAGTTCCGTCCCGGTACTTTGTTGTCCAAGTGCTCCGCCGTTGCTCTATAGGGATAATTGTTAAACTACCACCAGGCGCAGTTAATCAAGCAAACGCACAAACGCACTGTTTATCCTTTCAAACCTAACCCAGCCTAGCACAATGCACTCCCCATGCATTCCTACATACATAGCCTGCACTTTCAGACTCCTCCCCGCTAACTAACCACCTCACACCAATGCAGCACTCTCACTCTGTACACAAACGCAACATATCGCTTTAAGTGCGACCATAAAATGATTTAATTAACACATAAATCAAAGAGCCGATCTGAAATTGTAATTTAGTTTTAATTCCAGTGCACTACGTCCACAAATACATGCACATATAGTCCCCCCTGCACAGCGCTCCTTTAGGGCAATAATTCGAAATGATTTACGGCCCCCAGTACGGGGCCTTGTTTGCGGACGGTTGCCGGTAGAGAGCAGCGGCGACGTCGACAGCGGCCGCCTGCATTACATACAGGGTGCTGCCTGACTTCCACATGGTGTACAATTGAGTTGATCACCCGGGTTTATTGTGTGCCAGGCAGCTCACTGTTGCCGCGCACACATTATGGTGCCCATCGTTGCTGTGTGGTGCAGTGATGCATTTTATTGTTAGGTCATAGTGTGAGACAGGCTTTATTAATTTAAATCGCTTTTATAGGACTTTATAGGAACAAAATTAATTAGAGTCACGGTGTGCTGTGTGTGCGTGCTGTAAATTTTATTGTTACTTCATCAGCGCACAGGGTACATGGTCTGGCGGCAAGTGTCCAAAATCATTTTCATAGTTTTTACGATATTTCTTATGAAACCTCGTGGATTGCTGTGTGATAAACTATAATTTGATGGATGGCTACTGTGTGCCTCTACAAAAAAGATTTACACAAGACTCGGGATGGGAGAGTTGATTAAAGACGATTTACAAGTGCATTTTATTTTTTCTTGAATATTCTACATCTCTTTTAAAGATTATTAGATTAGAGGGGAAGAAGATAGATTTTTAAAAGAAAAACATGGTGCTAGTCCTGATTGTTCGTAATTTCAGTCGTTCCTAACCTTTACAAACAGATGCTGTTTACAGCCACCCAATTTGGGTCAGACGTGATGGTTATTTAAATACGACATATCCTCTTTTTGAAGAAGTAGCAAGCAGGTGTGACAGTAGGACTGTCTGTAACATCATCAAGGAGCTCATTCGTGGTTGAAACCCCAAACAACATCCAGTGAAGAGTTTAGATGGCAACCGGATGAGGATCAGCTCACTAGATGGAGAGAACACTTTGCTACAGTCATTAACCAATTAGACAATGGTGATATGATCTCGAATTGTAATGAATCTTCCGAAGCAAAAAATTCCCAAATTTTGCACCGGATGTCCTTCAAGAAAAACAAAACTGTGGGTATTGATGGCATCCCTGCCGAACTATTTCAAGTGGCGCCAAATACATTGATAGAACTGCTTCATCCGCTCATACGGAGAGTGTGGAAAATGGGGAATTTCCGCATGTGTGAATAAGAGGGATGATAATCAAGCTTCCGAAAATGGAATTCTGATGAGTTGTGGAAATTCGAAATGCGTATGCGTTTTCTCGACCGTAGCCAAGATAATAGCTAGAATCATATTAGAAATGATAAATGAACATTTAGATCCAACTCTTGACGTTGAACAGGCAGGCTTTCGCACTAGATCCACCTGCATCAACCACATAAACACCTTATGGATCATAATAGAGTAATGAGTCGAGTATAGGTATCAGTTAAAGATTCCTTACTTGGGGGAATAAAAAAAAACAGAACTGAATCGACTTGCTCGGAAAATAAAACAACCGATTTAAGATATTACGTTTATTAAAACTTAAGTCTATCTGATTCTAGAGCTAACTTAGAACTAACTTAATATTACATGAGCTCCATTGGGAAACCGCCGCTCCAGGCATTCAAGTTGCAGGGTCATCACATTTTCCGTCGGTCATATACAAGTTTCCGGTTCAGTTTTGCAATGCGATTCCACCATCTGAACAAATCAAGTGTGTTGAATCAGCAACTTATGACGATTCGCTATCCACCAGTCTGGCGCGTGAACGATGTGCGGCTTGTTAACTGTCTCCGCTACATCTACTGCTTATTGACTTCGAGAAGGCTTTCGACAGCTTGAATACGATATGCTATCTGGTTGTCCTTGCGCAGGAGAGGCATCCCAGAAAATCTCATAGTTATTATGAAGGCTACATATGAGTGCCACGTCTTACACAATGGTAAGATGCCGAAGGATTTTGATGTCCAAAGTGGAGTATGTCAGGAGTGCATACTGTCACCGCTGTTGTTCTTGGTGTTCATCAACGATGTAATCTGTGCAGCACTGTCGGAAGGTAACCATGAAATTCTCAAGAAATGACATCTTACTTTAAACACCTCGACTACGCTGCCGATGTTTGCATACTTTCACATCGGATAATGGACCTTCATCTGATGGCCCAAAATGTAGAATCTGAGGCAAACAAAGTGGTGGGGTTTATTTTAAACACAGCCAAAACAGAAGCCCTGAGTATTTCTAACACCCGCGCTCAATTAAAAATTGCCGGATAGGAAGTCGAAAAAATAGACAACTTTCTATATGTAGGAAATGTGATCTCGGCTAACCGCAGCCGAATCGCGAAGGATTCGGAATGCTATCCAAAGTTTCTCAGCACAAGTACCAACTAGTACTGCTATATGGGTGTACTTGGAAGGTGGATACCACTAACACACGCAAGCTGCAGACCTTCGCAAATAGATGTCTAAGAATCATCTTGAGAATATGTTGACCCAATCGTATATCCAACGAACAACTTTATCAGAGAACGGGCCAAGAACCTGTAGACATTACTATACGAAGGAGATTTTATAAATGTATTTATTTAAAATTGAGAAAATGCAATTAAGCTTTAAAGGGCTAGTTAAAAGTAAAATGGATAGATTAGGTGCAATAGCACTTCGACCTTTGTAGATCTATTGTGCTTCCCTTGTTTTCTTCGATAAAATTTGGCTTCTTAGCTTCGACTGACACGTTAGTAGTCTCACTTGAAAATTTTGTTGATACATACATATGTATGTGGGGACTGGATCGAAATATATTCGAATCATACTTCTCATACGCCTAACAAGAACCTGTCTGAGAATCTTGAAAATCGGATAGAGAGGAAAGCTGAAACCAATGCCTAAAGTTAACAAGCCTCCAGATGAGCTATCATCGTAAATGGTTTGATCTTCTTCTTTTCCTTACGGCGACGTTATGCTCCGGAGTAGAAGGATCACAACCCTCCCACTTTACTACATCTCTACTGGTCCGCCTGTGGGGTTTGCCGGTTTGCCCTCAGGAAGTACCGGCAGGCTTCCCGGTTTCGGATCACTTCGTCACTGGTGTTTTTGCTTCCTCAAATCTTTGAACTTCTTATTTAAGCTTTGTTACTCCTGCTGTCACGCGAAGCATTTTCATCTCAGCTGCCGTTAATTTGCTCTCATATTTTTTGTATATTGTCCAGCATTGTGAACCGTATGTGAGCACCGGACGTACAACTGCCTTCCTTTCAGACTTAGGGGACTTTTTTCGATCACAGAAGATAACGGATTTTTCCCGCCACTTCATCCACCCTACGCTTACGCGATGATTGGTGTCATCATCACAAGTTGCTTCGATATTGATCATAGATCCCAGATATTTGAACTTTTCGCACTTGGCAAGCACATTCAAGTAAATGTCTGGAATAGGCCGGTGTGGATCAGAGAACGGGCAGCACAGATACTCTATCTTTTTTGAACTAATACTCCAAAACATCCACCCATACATCATGTGCTCGTTGCAAGGACGTTTCAAGGATCTTCACTTATGATAGCACCATCGTCAGCAAAGAATAACTGATGCACTTTGGGGTCCGTCACTTTTTCTTCAATCAGGTAATCAAGGACTGCAGTAAATAGTAAAGGATTGAGGACGCTTCCCTGGTGTACACCGACTTTGATTGGGAACTCTTCGGTGACTCCTGCCAGAAATCTTACTCTTGTCCTTGCTCCCTCATACTTGTCCATGATTATGTGCACGTAGGTTTCTGGAACTCCTCGTTGTCTTAGCGCCACCCATAAGAGATCTCTTGGTTGTCTATCAAAGGCTTTATCAAAATCAACCAGCACCATATGCAAGTCCTTTAAAGAATCACGATGTTTTTCCATTATGATCCTTATACTTTGGATTGCATTTGTTGTTGATTTACCCGAGACAAATCCGCACTGGTCATCAGATAGCCGTATTATTTTTCGCAGTCGGCCATCTAATACCCGCTCAACGATTTTCATGATGTGCGACATTAGCTTGACAGAATGGTAGTTATGCAGTTTCGCATATTGCCTTTTCCTTTGTGCAAAGGAAGAAGATAACTTTTCCTCCACCGATTAAGCATTGGATCACCGCTCATAGGTTTGGAGATAAGAACCATGAGCCATCTGGACCCGATGTCACCCATCTTTTCCAGAACTCAAAGGGTATCTCGTCTGGCCCAACCGTTTTTTTTTCTTTTTTTTTGGAGTACGAGTATTTGACCGCATTCCTAACTTATTCGACAGTAATGTCGGATACTTTGTCATGGTTAGGAGCGGGACAACTGTTCGTTTAGAAGTCTTTCACAATACTGTCGCCACCTGTGAAGATTTTTGTCGTTTTGCACAAGAAGTTGGCCGTGGGCATTGTCAATGAACTTTGGGGAACGAATTTCCTGAGCATTTCTTCTTCTCTGGGCGCCTATTCTGAAGGTAGTTGTTCAAGTTGTTTTGTCGAAGCTCCTGGATGGCCTGGTTCCTATCAGACGCCGATGACAATATTTCCTCCAATTCCCAATAGAGGCCTTCCATACTTTTTGCTTCTTCGCGAGACCTTTGCAACATCTATCATATATACCACTTTCATCTCCATTAATAGAAGAGCACTTTGACCAAGCCTTGAAAGCCGTTTTCTTTTCCCGTATCACTACTTTAGCTTCATCTGTTTCACCACAATATTTCTTTGGCGTGTTGGCAGGGGTCTTTCGACGTTCCAAGCAGTGATTTGGCTCTCTTCAAGCTGTAGGGAATTCCACATTTCTTGTGCTCTGCACTCCTCATTATCGGCCTCATCGATGATGGTAAAGAGGTAATTTGTCAACCTGGTAATAAAAGCTTCGCCTTTTCGTTTGTCCATCTTGCACCAATTGATTTTCTCAGCCACCTTTGTTTGCTTATTTGTTTTCTTTCCCGCTTCCGCACAAATTTTTGTCAAGAGGACATGGTGTGCTGGGCGATCGCCTCTCCCAGGATCACTTTGTGTCATAAAACTGGCTACCAAATGGTAGTCAATCTGGGTTTCATTTCCGCCACTGCTGTAAGTGATCAGGTGCCGGCTTTATTTGACGAACATGGTATTAAGGACGATAAGACCGTATGACTTGAACATGCTTAGGATGTCTTCACCTGGAGAATTCCTGGTGCCGTACCCCAGTCCTCCATTGCAGTCTTCATAGTCTTCGTTTGTCTTCCCGACATGTCGGTTCAAATCTCCGCCAACAAACAAAACCTTTTTCCTTTGGGATGTTTTGAATCGTTCGATGTAAATGCTAGAACGAATCGTATGCGGTCGATTAGAGGTAGCAGTAAAGGAAACTGGTAGACTATCGAACCAACAATACGTGTTCCGAAAAGGTCACTCAAAATTAGAAGCCATAGGAAGGGTTACCGAAACTGTGGAAGAAGGCCCGTATGCGAAGCTATTATTTTAGCAATTGTACTTAATCAAATTAAGTACTACTTCGACTGAACGACACTGACGATGGAGTAAAGAATACTTCATATCTGGAAGTGAAGTTCCGCAATGATTGAAAAAATCCACATTATTTTTGCTTTCGGCATCTGCTTTCTCTGATTGTCATTCGGTAGAGCTTCTGAAAATTAGTACAAATCGTACTCTAGTGTCTAAAAAATATACTCAAGTTGAAGTTTACAAAAAAATAAAAGTAATTATTACAGAATTTGCTTCAAAACTCTATACTTTACGAAATATAATTCTTCAATTAGACATAAAGACGGCAAAATAAAGAACAGCATCACTTTTCTGTGAAAGTTAATCGATTTATCTATCATATCTTCGCAACTAAAAATCGCATCTTGAAAATTCTGGAAGTATCACGGGCGATATGGAGTAACGGTATCATAAAATCCCTTCTAGTTAGAATGTGCTTTTTCCAACACGTTTGCTATCATAAATTATCTTCCCATCAACAATGCCCTCCTACACCGACATTCTCTCATTCCGATTTAATGATATCCAACTTATTTACCCCTTCCTCAGAGAGCATCATTAAAGGCAACATAAGCGCGTCGCACTCAAAATAATGTTATTGCTTGGCGTATAATTTCTCGCCTAACATCAAGATCAGCCTGTTTACCCAGCTCGAGTGCAGCACTTCACCAGCGCCTCCGGCGGGTAGTAAATCACTTCGTCGAAAATCCCATTAATCCCCATTTAAGTTATAGCTGTCCCCAGTTAGTAGACAATAAAGTGGTTCAGTGCCATCTTCCGTAGGATACTCACATTCACAAAAGTATCTCTCATTTCATTGGGGCAATGAATTAATGCCAGCATATATAAGGCGCTCAGATAACAGCTCTTTCTTTTTGGATGGCAAAGAAGCCAAAACCCCCGACGTCGTCGAATTAACCAGAATCAGCGATTTCGTAATTACTCGGGATCATAACTTTTGACTTTTATAGTCAGCAGCCTCTTTATAACACTGCCGCGAACGAGCAACAACATCAAACCCTTCAGTCATGATGCTGGCCGGGTCGGATTCTCTGAGAGCCACTTAAAGTGTATAATAATAAAAATTACATTAATAAAACAAACAAACATGTCAGCGGTGGCAGTGATCAGGGGGTTTCCGTCCAACACCAGTGTATATCAGCCCACAATCATGACAGTTGCCATAAAACTTCAAAAAATGCTTCATTGTTTCTGGACGAATTCTACTACTACTGATGATGGTGAAGCCAATTGTGGGGTGTTGAAGGAGGGTGGAAGACCCGAGATATAAAGGGGTTGGATCACACAAATCCTGGCATTAAGCGTTGGTAATAAAAATTGTTTTATGACTTTTATATGCCCTTGTGCTGCGCGATTGTGTGCGTGTGAGTGCACGAAATAAATTTTATAATGTATTGTAATGGAAGGGTAATAAAAACGCAACTTGCCGCAATAAACATACATTGCTCGCATCCGCATATATGGCAGGAGGCTGGTATGGCGGGCGGGGGAAATTAATAGTCATGTTACACATGCTGCTGAGTAGGCAATTCCAAAGAAGCAAGAAAAAAAAGGGTTCCCGATGAATACGAGGATTTATTTAATTCCTTTAAGTGGAAAAGGGAAATATTTTACCGCTTATAAGGACTTATGTCAATTGAGATATATTGAACATTGTAAAGTAACATTTTGACAGATATACACGGCCGGGAACTGGAGGTTTTAAATTTTAATCTGACAGTTAAGGGAAACGGAAGCAACAATGTTGAAACACATTACCCGTTGAAGGTTTGTTTAATGTACCCGCACCAGATGATGTTGGCAATGAAAGTATTTTGCGGATTCGACGGTTTACTCTTAATTCGATGATAAGAATGGGAATATAGAGAAAATCATTTGAAATGTGTAAAATTTATTATATGTACATCTAAGTGGTGGTAGATAGGGTCAGCTTGGAGGCAATCTTTCAGTGATCTTGTTATACCTTGTCCCACAGGGTATATTTATTTTGATACATAGCGTGTAACATATAGAAATAACGACAGATTTTAAAAAGTATATACAGCGCTGGCACGCTAATTAGCACACCCTATCATACAAAGTTATGATAAGATAAAACGAATGTTAAAGTAAAACAATTTAATAAGGATCTTCAATGTTTGCTTTTATTGATATTAATACTTAATTAATTTATAAAAAAAAATTTAAAAAAAACAATAAAAAAAAAATAAAAAAATATGTGTTTTTGTAACACGTCAGAGTCTCGTCAAAGACATCTGAAGATATAAAAAAATAAATAATAACAAGTTGAAATTAAAATTAACTTATGTAAACTTACCTAGTACTTAGTTGGGTACCCTTTTTGGGTAATTCCGGCGGCACATCGTTTATTCAAGGAGCACGTGAGGCGTGCGCACTCTTCCTTTGGTATCTTAAACCATTCTTGATGGATTGTGTCCCATAACTCCTTCACATTTCTCGGTTTTAAAGCCATGACACGTCTCTTAATAATAGCCCACAAATTTTCGATTGGGCTTAGGTCTGGGCTTTGAGGGGGCCAATCCATTACCGATATTTGGTGTTCTTCAAACCACTCTTTTACAGACCTGGCCTTATGGCAAGGCGCATTGTCCTGCTGGAAAACAGCTTCCCGGTACAATGATAGCGGTAAAGTCTCAAGATGTGGTATGAGGTGGTTCGACAACATAGTCTTATATGCTAGAGCATCTAATTTACCTTTTATAAGGACTAGAGGTCCAACACCATGAGAGCTAAAACAACCCCATACCATTACGCTTCCTCCACCAAACTTTACCGTCTTTTTGGTGTACTTGGGATCTAGTTGCTTGTTTGGAGGTCCGTCGTACAAAAGTTCTTCCATCAGAACTACAGATATTAAATTTGGATTCATCGCTCCATATCACTGAATTCCATAAAGATGAAGGAGAATCCAAATGGCCTCTTGCGAATGCAATTCGCTTCTTCCTATTACCATCTGTTACCTTCGGTTTCTTTAGACTCTGGTATCCTCGAAGGTTGTTCTCCAAAAGCCGTTGTCGCACCGTCCTAGCCGCGATGTTTACACCATATTCTTGCTTCATGCGCGCTCTAATTTCAGAAGAAGTGGCAAAAGGATCTCTAAGAGCATGTCGGACTATAATGGAATCCTCTCTTTTCGTTGTTTTTCTAGGTCTGCATTTTCTTTTATCCGCAAATGTTCCATGGGTTTCATAATGCTTCAAAGCGTTTTGCACTTTTTTTCGCGAACAATCTATGTTCCGTGCAATTTTGCTGACGTTTTGCTCCTTCTGGAATATTAGCCATATTAACCTCCTCTCCTCCGGCGTAGAACTCTTGTTTAATCCCATAACTATTTCTAAATGCACTTAAACACTTCAAAATAATACTTTATAACTCACCACAACAATAGGATGAATGAAAAATAACGGCTTTAAACGAAACGCAATTTTTTGTTTGGGTGTGCTAATTAAAATGCCAATGCGAAAGGCAATCTATTTTAAAAATAAAAAAAATATAAAGCAAAGCCTACTGAAATTTCAAAATTTTAACATTTCAAAATGTGATTAGAGATTGTTAAATATGTAATATGGACATATAATAATTTATAAATTATGTTGTATTATGAAATAAGGCACAAGTTTATTCTTTTATGAGGGTGTGCTAATTAGCGTGCCAGCACTGTACGTACATACATTTCTGTTGAAAACTGTTGTCGATAGTTTTGTAAGTCAAGTACTGTACGTACTTGTACTGTTCGTTTATATGTCGAATTTCAAATTACTCCAAATTGGAAAAGAGGCGACAATATTTGAATTTAAAAAAAAAAAAATTAATCGGCTAAACGACTTTTTTCACCATCTGTCCAAAATCATCATAGATGGTCTAAGCCATAACATGGACGTTGCCAATTAACGCAAGTCCTCTAGTAAGTAAAATAGTACTGTTATTCGATTTTTTTTTTGTATCGAAAAAGTGGACCGTTTTCGGGAAAATTTTTTTTTTTTTAAATTGACCTGAAGTAAAGTTTGAGGTTTTCATAGCAGGAGGCGACTTTAATGCAAAGCACACTGACTGAGGTTCACGAATAACAAACAGCAAAGGAAAGAAACTACAACAAGCGACACGGATCAACAATTGCAGGCATCTAAGCACTGGGGAACCCACATACTGGCCAGCAGATACTAAAAAAAAACTCCCGAACTAATCGATTTTTGCATTACAAGAAACGTTAATCTCAAGCAACTCAAAATCAAATCTCTCCTTGAACTATCTTCTGATTATTCTCCAATCCAACTAGACTACCCATTGGAAATAACTCTTACCCCTGGATCAACTCTACTACATAACAAGAAGACGGATTGGGATGCCTACCGCAACTTTGTAAACTCAGAATTACATATTAACTTCTTCTTTTTCTCCTCACGGCGAAGTTATGATCCGGAGTAGAAGGATCATAATCCTCCCACTTTACTGCATCCCTACTGGTTCGCCTGTGGGGTTTGCCGTTGGAATTAAATATTAACATATCTCTCAAATCTAAGTACGATAATGAAAGATCGATAATCCATTTTAATGACATAAGCGAAGCTACAATCAAATCGACACCAGCAAATAAACCTAAGACAATCGACTACTCAACTCGTCCTATCATAAGCAATCAAATCAAGGAGAAAAGAAAACTAAGGAAAAACTGTCAATCTACAAGATTATCCGACGGCAAAAGGAAACTAAACAAAGCAAATAAGGATCTTAAGGAAAGCTTGCAAAACAACAAAATACCTGGAAAACCTATCGCCTACATCTGGAACCAATTATTCACTTTGGAAGGCTACTAAAAACTGAAAAATGTAACTGCGCACCAACCTCCTCTAAAAAAGTCGGATAGTGCTCTGCTAGGATTAATTACGACAAGGCAGATACATTAGCAAAATACTTTGAAGAGGCCTTCACAAACAACCATAGCAATGCTAATATTCTACCACCATTCTTGAATACGACAACTGACAGTACTAGAATCAAAAAATAAACAATAAACAATATAGAATTTTGCATCAAAAAGAGGATCAATCATAAGAAGGCCCCAGGTTATGATCGACTGACGGTACACTACTTAAAGAACTGCCCAACAAAGCATTAAAATATCTAAGAAACAAATGCTAAGACTTAAGTACTTTCCTAAAGTAGAAAAGTAGCAGAAATTATAGCTATACCTAAACCTAGCAAAGATCTGACGAAAGCATATTCCTACAGATCAATAAGTTACTTATTTATTTATTTATTTAATTATTTCATTTCATCTATTTACAAGTATATAACTTAACAGATTCTGATATATATGTATATGTATAATATAATTACAAAAGTAATTAAAAATAGAAAAAAAAAATTTGAGAATTTGAATTTACCTACACAATTAACCAATAAAACTAAATGAAGTGTTTTTGAACATAGTTCTGAATAAACTTAGATCTACAACAGACCAAACCGAGTTTAAATTTAAAATAACTCGAGACATAGGCATAGGTATTGTACGAAAAAGAAACTCTCTTTGTCTCAATGGCCTTTCAAGAGCGTAAATGGGGATTAAAGCTACCAAGCAAGGGCTTTTTAAATGATAACAAAGGAGGTGGGGATCCGCATGGCGATTGATCGGGAAACTACTGACTGTCCAAAACATGGATTGGACCAGTAGCGCAACAATCAAGTTCGTAATGTAGTGCTTGCTTTACCTCCTCGTGGTGGTCCCCGGGCAACTGCATGTATAAATCCTTATACATATAGGCCAAAATTGCAAGTGCGAGATTGTCTAGGGTCTTATGCCTAGGCTAGGTAACCTGGGCCAGCAACCCGCGTTACCGAAACTACAATAGCTATGGAAACCGACACAATGCCTCGGATAATACGTTGACGACCTTTGGTGCGCTGTGAAAACTGTTTTCACATCAGGTGCTGAAAGGATTGTCGGTCGATCACAGGGAAACCATAGGGCGTGGCTTTCCGAGGATACCTGGAGAAGGATCAACGAACGAAAACAGCTAAGAGCTCAAATTACAGCAACTCCAGCAGCAGGGAGGATCGAGCTTGAGTCCCTATATCGCATGAAGATGAGAGAAGTACAGCGTAGCGTGAGACGTGACAAGCGCAATTACATCAATGCGCTGGCTACGGAAGCAGAAGAAGCAGCAGCGAGGTGCGACAGCAGAACCGTTTATAGAATCACTAAAGAGCTTATAGGTGGCCGAAGCTCTACTCAACACCCAGTGAAAGGCTTAGACGGTTCGTTGCTAATATCAGATGAGGATCAACTGAAGAGATGGAAGGAGCATTTTGCCACGGTTCTAAACCGAGTATTCGCCAGCAATATGCACCCAAGTCAGACTGAAGTGTCCGTAGAAAGAAGTTCCCGAATTCGCACCACAACCCCCAGTAATTAAAGCACTGAAAACTAATAAGGCGGTAGGACTTGACGGCATACCCGCGGAGCTTTTTCAAGCTGCGCCAACAGCATCGGCAGAGCTACTGTTCCCACTTGTTGGGAGAACATGGGAAGCCGAGAGTTTTCCAGATGAGTGGAAAAAGGGAATGATTGTCAAGCTCCCTAAAAAAGGCAACCTAATGCAATGGGAAAACTGGAGAGGTATCTGCGTGTTGCCTGCTGTGTCCAAGATAATAGCTAGAATCGTCCTGGAGCGAATCAAAGAACACCTTGAAGACAAACTCGACGCCGAACAAGCAGGTTTCCGCTCTGGATCCTCCTGTGTCGACCACATCATCATCGAGCAATGTGTTGAATATCGATCACCACTTCAGCTGTTGTTCATCGATTTTGGAAAGGCGTTTGATAGTGTCAATCGGGAATTTATTTGGCGTGCCTTGCGCAGGAGAGGCATTCCGGATAAATTAATAGCAATTAACAAGGCTACATATGATGGGTCCACATGTCACGTTTTGCACAGAGGAAGGCTGTCTGAGGAATTCGAAGTCCAAAGCGGGGTTCGGCAAGGCTGCATACTTTCACCAATATTGTTTTTATTGGTGATTAGCGATGTGCTGAATGCGGCCTTATCAACAGGAAATGGAGGAATTCAATGGACTCTTACATCTGAACTCAAACACCTCGACTACGCCGACGATGTATGCCTACTGTCTCACAGAATAATGGACCTTCACCAAATGACAGCAAATGTGGAGAGGGAAGCAGACGTTGTTGGGCTGAAAATTAACTCGGCAAAAACAAAAATGATCAGCCTAGGACCAAACTCATCAACTCATATATGCATTGCTGGACAAACGGTTGAGAGAGTAGAGAGTTTCCAATACCTTGGGAGTATTGTTTCAACCGATGGCGGAACCGAACTGGATATAGCCAGCCGAATAGGTAAAGCAAAATCTGCGTTTGGGATGCTATCCATAGTTTGGCGAAGTAATGCAATTAGCTTGAACACCAAGCTGCGACTGTTCCGTTCCAACGTTGAATCCGTGTTGCTATATGGATGTGGTACCTGGAGAGTGACCGTCACTATCACGAGGAAGCTGCAAACGTTTGTCAATAGGTGTCTACGTTACATCTTAAGGATATTCTGGCCAAACCGTATCTCTAACGAACAGCTTTATCAGAGAACGGGCCATGAACCTATAGGCACAACCATACGACGACGAAAGTGGCAGTGGATCGGTCACACTCTCCGAAAGGGTGACAGGTCCATAGCTAACCAAGCGATGCAATGGAACCCGCTTACCCAGGATGGCAGGATACGCGGCGGTCCTAGGAGTACGTGGCGCAGAACAGTTGAGAAGGAAACACGGCAACTGGGAAAGAGTTGGCGAGAGCTGAGGCACATTTCCAGAAATCGCACACGATGGCGCGTAGGCATTGTAGAGGCCCTAGGACCCACAAAGGGATACAGGACATAAGTCTCACAAACATTACATCATGGATCTGTCTTCGATTTAGAAGCTTAGCTAAACCCAGCCGTTGGCATCTAGCATCATATTCCGGTGAGAAATTCCAACGCATTTAAAAAAAAACAAATTTGGAAAATCTTCTTTGAATACTTTCCACCCGATTAATATGCACCTGGTAAAAAGGACACAAAACGATGTCACAATATTCCAGAAGAGATCGAGCAAGGGCTATAAAATGGGTTATCAGTGAGTGAGGATTAGAAAATTCTACTGCATTTCTTTTAATGGAGCCAACCATGGAAATAGCTTTTGACGTTATATAGTCTACATGATCGCAAAAAGGTAACGCCTGATCAAAAACGATACCAAGGTCCTTAACAACATTTAACCGAGTTAACTCTATTGAATTAATGGAGTATCGGTGAATAATTGGGTTGAAACATCTGCAAAAAGTTGTTACATTGCATTTCTTTATGTTAAGGAGAAGGTAGTTATCTTTGCACCATATAGAAGCATTAATATCACTTTGGAGCTTTATACAATCATTTAAACTTGAAATTCTTAGGAACATCTTTAGATCATCTGCATATAGTAGGCATTGACTGTAGCTTAGCACAGTTGTTATATCACTGATAAATATAATGAAAAGTAAAGGGCCCAGGTGACTGCCTTGAGGTACACCTGAGCTGCAATTGAATGGTTCTGAAAGAAAAGATTCAATCTTTACAATCTGCACTCTATTCATTAAAAAAGACGAAATCCATCTCAAAATAGATGAGTGAAAACCGAAGCAATTCAGTTTGCATATTAAGACACTATTATTCACAGAGTCAAATGCCTTACTAAAGTCGGTAAAGACCGTATCCACCCGATAACCCCTTTCAAATGAATTTAATACAGACGATGTGAAATATACGAGATTGGAGGCTGTGGATCTCCCTGAAACGAAACAATGCTGAGATTCCGAAATATATTCTTTGACATAAAATTCCAATTTATCTTTGACTATACTCTCAAAGAGCTTAGGGATGGCTGATAATTTACAGATTCCCCTGTAGCTCTTGACGTCATTTCTAGAGCCAGATATAAATATTGGAACTTGAAATGAGACCTTCCACTCATCTAAAAAAATGCCAAGTTTAAGTGATAAGTTAAAGATAAGCTGTCTTTACAGCTTCTTAAAACCAATGCTGGAATACCATCCACTCCTGCACTTGCCGATGGTTTTAGATTGCTAAGAGCCAGAACGATGTCATGAAAATCGAGATAAATGCAACCAATACCCACTCTTTGATCGATTACGTTGGCTGGACCTAAGTGAATCGAAGTGTTATTTACGTATACAGATTCGAAAAATCGAGCCAACAATTCGCAGGAAGTTCCAATATTATTGGATTCTACGTTTTCATACGACATAATCTCCGGAATACCATACGTATTACGCTTATGCTTTATAAAACTCTACTTCCACTCTTATCAAACATTTTTGAAAAACAGCTGCTGGACCAACTAGAACCTGTCCTAACAAATAACAATCTCATTCCTGCTAAACAATTTGGCTTTCGTAAACTGTATTATACAGTACAGCAAATCCATAGAGTAACAAACAAAATCTCAACAGACCTAGAGGGGAAAATATATTGTGTAGGGGTCTTCCTTGACGTGGCCTTTGACATAGTCGACACAAAGGCCTTCTATTTAAACTACAAAACTTACTTCCACGAGATTTCTACTCAATAAGCAAGAGCTACATAACTGACCGCTGCTTCTATGTAAAGTACAAAGACGAGTTTTCAACGATTTTCCAGACGAGAGCAGGAGTTCCCCAAGGAAGCGTTTTAGGTCCATTGCTTTATGTTTTATATACTTCAGGCATACCATTCTCTCAACATAACTCCAATATGATTGAAACCTTTGCGGTCGATACAATTTTACTAAACTCTCACAAGGAATTACCAATAGCAACCGCACAACTACAACTCATGCTTAACAGGACAAAAAAATGGTTTGACGATTGGCGTATACAAATCAACGTGGACAAAAAAAAATCGCAAGTGATAATCACAACGAGATCGAACTACACTCCGGTACCAATTAAAATCAATAACAAATCAATTCCCATTGACAAAGTAGCAAAATATCTCGGCAACTATACTGGCTGCTTCGAAAGGACTCAAAACTATCGACAAACTATAAAATCCTTCTATACAATTCAATCATACTATAAAACCGATTTAGTCCCACGGCATCTAACTTTGGGGAACATCAATAAAATCGAACATAGCCATTATTCAAAGGCAGCAATCAAAAATCCTACGCACAATAATCAATGCAGAATGGTATATACCTAGCACTGACATTCACCATGACCTATCAATGACGAAATATTTAACACGAGCAGAAGACATCACATAAAAATATCAACTCATACCAATAGCGAAATCAACACACTACCAGCTTAAGAGATCTCTGGAAGAAGACGACTTAAAAGGACCCGACCTACTGATTTGATTAATTAAAAAAAGACCTAAATAAAAAAAAAAATAAAAAATTAAAAATATAATTACTTCCAAACAGCAAAGGACGATATGACATTGGTCACTATGTCGAATTAATTCCTGTGCAAATCATTGTAACAAAATGTACTAAATGTCAATTTTAGACAGATGTATATAATACTCTAGGGAAATAAAAAAAAAAAAACTTTGAGGTTAAAATGAAAATCACAGTTTCCCCTCTGAGCATTTCCCCACAGACCCCAGATATAAATTATTCCAGCCTTTTAGACTCTCGCCAGTGGTACAAATGGACCGATGGATAGAATAGCGAGACCCACTTTTACTAGTTTCCCTATTATTTTACTACCAAGCTTGATGAAAATTTCGAGATTGAATTTCTTCACGAAAACAAAACTTGTTCTTTATGGGGGCAAGAGAAAAACATATCGAAAATTTTAGATGGATTCCTATGTTCAATTTTGAAAAAAAAACATAAAATATGAAAATTTGACTTTCAAGTCCTCTCGAGAAAAGATATAATGAGTGTTATGAATACGAGTATTGTTGCATAACATTAGCTTTTCAAACTTACCCTAATCACTTATTTCCGCCATGCTGTTAAAGAGTTAAAGCAGTGTAAATGGTTCGAATTCTAGCCCCCATAACTTGAATCGTGAACTCCCTACAATTTTGTACAGCCTATTACCTTCCAAAGTTTGATCGACTGTAGTGGAATCATCCTATATCTATATAATACTTTTGGTGCAGTGCAACACTCAGTGCCCAGTGGCTGTTATTTCCTTTTTTTTTTGGGAAATAACCATGGGCTTCATTTCTTTTCTGAAGTGACAATAAGGCCCATCATAGAAAAGCAGTAAAGACCACGGTGGTTATTGCTATTCGGAATAGGTATTAAAGCCCACCCTTGAGTACATTGCTTTTAAATAATTCCCAATTGAGGGATGACAAATTCTACCATACCTAATGCAGTTAAGTTAACTTATGTACGTTTTGCTGCTGTTAGGTGTGTGGCCCCAAAATAAAAATGGAAAATGGCCCCAAAAATTTGTATGAAAACCAACAACAACACAAAATTGATTAACATTTTTTGGATATTTCATATTTTGTGGCCTTTTTCATTTTTCAGTTTGGGGTGATTTCTAATTATGAAAAATGGCCGGCGAAAATGGATTTAGCAGTTAATATGGGCAAAACAAACCCACATTACCAATATACTTATTTTGACAAATAAAATGTTTACTATTAAGGGATCTATGAAAGTTGGCTCCGTTTAAAGGGTTCCATGGCTTTATAAAGGTTGAATACCATTCTATTAGGGCAATTTGTTTTACATACGAGTAGATCCTCCATAAGGGCAATATGGCTCAGATGTACCACATTGCGCCAATATCAAAAATACCATATTGCCCAATGGAGGGTGTGCACAATCGTTTAGTTTCTAAAATTATTGGATTCACTTTTCTGTCGAAAAAACTCGAAATCTTTCTCCACAAAAAGAGAACAAAATTTGTGTTTGCCTTTACCAAACGAAAAGAAAAGTTCATGTGAAGGCTTACTTACTTACTTATGTCCTATATCCCGTTGTGGGTCCTAGGGCCTCGACTACGCCTACGCGCCATCGTGTACGGTTTCTGGCAATGTGTCTCAGCTCTCACCAGCTTTTCCCCAACTGCCGTGCTTCCTTCTCGACTGCTCTGTGCCATGTTCTCCTTGGACCACCAGGTTTTCTGCCGTCCTGAGTTAAGGGGTTCCATTGCATAGCATGGTTCGCTATGGAGCTGTCACCCTTTCGGAGCGTGTGACCAATCCACTGCCACTTCCGTCGTTGGATGGTTGTGCCTATTGGTTCCTGACCCGTTCTCTCGTAAAGATGTTCGTTAGAGATACGATTGGGCCAGAAAATCCTTAAGATGTTGCGCAGGCACCTATTAAGGAACGTTTGCAGCTTTCTGGTGATAGCGGTGGTCACTCTCCACGTGCTGCATCCATATAACAGCACGGACTCAACGTTGGAGCGGAACAGTCTTAGCTTGGTGTTCAAACTGATTGCATTGCTTCGCCATATTTTGGACAACATCCTGAACGCGGACTTTGCTTTGGCGATTCTGTTGGCTATAGCCAGTTCAGTTCCACCATCGGTCGAGACAATACTCCCAAGATACTGGAAATCCTGTACTCTCTCTACCGGTTGTCCAGCAATGCATATTTGAGCCGATGAGTTCGTTCCAAGACTGATAATTTTAGTTTTTGCGGTATTAATTTTCAGCCCGACGACGCCAGCCTCCCTCTCCACATCTGCTGTCATTTGGTGGAGGGCCATAATTCTATGAGAGAGTAAGCATACGTCGTCAGCGTAGTCGTGATGTTTAAGTTGGGATGTGACAGTCCATCGAATTCCTCCGTTTCCCGTCGACAAAGCTGCACGAAGCACATCGCTAATCACCAATAGGAATAATATTGGTGAAAGAATGCAGCCTTGTCTTACTTTGGATCTCGAATTCCTCAGACAACCTTGCTCTGTGCAGAACGTGACATTTGGACCCTTCGTATGTAGCTTTGACAATATCAATTAACTTATCAGGAATACTTCTCCTGCGTAAGGCACGCCAAATAAACTCCCTGTTAACACTATCGAACGCCTTCTCAAAATCGATGAACAGCAGGTGAAGTGGCGATCGATATTCAACGCACTGTTCGATGATAATCCGCAGGGTGTTGATGTGGTACACAGGAGGATCCAGAGCGAAAACCTGCTTGTTCGGCATCGAGTGTGTGAAGGCTTGTTACATCACGTTTACGAAGAAAGCGCAACTAATTGCAATATTTATTTGGAAGTGGGAGATTTGTGTTGTACACTGTAGGCAAAAAGTTTGAGGCCTACATAGACAACTGACTTCATTCATGCATGAAGATTGAGTTTTATGAATTGCATTGGGTTTTGTTACCTATACAACACACAATACATTCGGCTAATAAAAGTCGTATTTTACACCCACGTTTTTGAACAGTGGGCGTTTTTTTACAAATGTGGTTTAGGTTTTTCATAATTGTTAAATTTTATGACTTTTGGTTGTAGATTCAGCACTTGCTTATGACTTCTCACATCAAAAGGTTTAAAAAAAGCCACACTTTGAAGTCATAAGAATTTATTTGAGATTTTTCACGTCTTGAGCAAACAATTCGTTAAAAATGGAAAAAAGTCGCGGAAACCACAACCTAGAAACGATCTTCAATCATCCATCCCTCTTCTTAAAGAAGGCAAATCGCAGCAGGAAATTGCTTCGCAGTTGAAGGTATCAAGGTGCTGTGTTCAACGTACTAATGAACGCCACGATCAAACCGGAAGTCTTGAGGATAAACCAAGGACGGCCTAGAGCTACAACTAAACACGAGGATCGGCTAATAGTCACAACAAGCAAACGAAGTAGACGAAAAACAGCGCCCGAAATACGCGCTGAAATAAATGAAATACGGAATAACGCTGTCCTTGGCAACGGTCAAACGAAGATTAAGACATGCTGAACAAAACAAGCAGAAAATGTTAGAATGGGCCAAAAAGCATAAGGACTGGATGGAAGAAGATTTCAACAGAGTTTTATGGAGGGTTGAATCCAAGTTCGAGGTATTTGGTACAAAACGGATAGTTTTCGTTTGACGCACCGCTGAACAAAAGATGCTACCAGATTGTGTGGTTCCTACCGTCTAGCATGGAGGCGGTTCTGTTATGGTCTGGGGATGTTTCTCTTCAAGTGGTGTGCCAGATTTCGCTCGAGTGATTGAGAAAATGAATAAGGAGGCATACAAAACAATATTGGAAGAAAACACTGTGACCTCTGGTCTAAGATTCATTAGCGAAGGAATCGTATTTCAACAGGACAATGACCCTAAACATATGTCAAGAGTTGTCAAGACTACGAGTACCTGAAACAGAGGGAAGATGAAGAAATCTTACAAATCATTATATGGCCGCCGCGATCACCAGATTTAAACCCTATAGAGCTTTAGTGGGAGGAACTGGATAGAAGGGTCTGCGTTGTGGATTGCTGGAGCAATGTACCACAACAATTAAAAACTGATAGCTAGAATGCCAAGAACTGTAAAAAAAAAGTAATTGAATGTATAGGTTGCTTTTTAGACGAAAAACGGTTTAAGTAATTTTTTATTCTTTTTAATAAATTAATTTATGTTAAGAACAAAATGAAAATATTTTTCTTCTTATTTTGGTTTTATTATGTTCCCCTTTTTTCAAACTTTTGGCCTGCATTGTATGTCATACAGCCCGCTGAGGCATAATGCCTGAACTTACCCTAGTTCCTGGATAACCGGCATTGAGTTGGTCAAACCATTCCCTCATAAATTTCAAATACAACTGAACTGAAAGGTATTGCGTAGTTTTCTCAAGAACCTCCTCGGCGAAACACACTACAGTAACGAAGAAAATTATAAAATTATTGTTCTAAAATCACGCAAAATTCAGCCAAAATACTCAACAGATTTAATTCAAATGACCATATCTTCGAAAGTATTGCAAGTATACCAATAAATGATACATGTATGTACCATACAATTGAGTGGAAAACTCTTTGTATGTAGGTCTTCTGGTGTAAGCAGTTAAGCTTGCTGATGATATCGCCCTTCCTAGTCTAGTAATTCTAGAAGTCCTTGTTTTCAAAAGACTTAGGCAATACCAAATACGAACTATGCAGGAGGAAAAGTTGCACTACATATACATAGGACAGAGTTTGATATGAGAATGACCCATAGTCGGCTTTCAAGATTTCATATTTTATATTACTCACAAACCCAGTAGAGCTAGAGGTATGCATGTGATACAAAAAGCCTTGTGTAGTTGTTCCGGACCATTAAATCACACGTACATAAGTGTACCAAATGTGCCAATGTGTAAAATAAACTATGTGTGTCACCTGTCACAGCAATATTAATTTTTCAATGACTGCGAGTTTCTTGTTTTCCTCACAAGTTTTACCGCAGAGAACCTGAAAACCGAAGTGATTTAGTGCAACACATGTCCAACAGTCATTTATAAGCGCATTACTAATAGCAGTAGAAAGTTTATGAATCTAATGACCGACTGCATGTCTAAGCCACTCTAAACCCACTCTGACATTTTAAAGAAATCGATTTACTAGTGGTGACCTTATTTGGTGGCGACACTGAACGCTGTCCAGAAGTCAATTAATCACTCTTCAGTGGGGCGACCAAAACGACTTGTCGTCGACGTAATCGTTGTCATAGTTCGCCTCAACGATACATGTATGTTCATAAAAAATGGCCGTAAAAAAATCAAATTAGTAACTGCCATCACCATCATCATCATCAGCACAGCACAAAGTCATTCGGACATGATAAAACTGACGGACTGGACTTATGTCAGTTGTTTACTTGGTTGATTACTCCATTTGGTGGTCGACGTTTGAAGTTCGGACTACACAAACACATTGATGCACACTCACACCCAATCCGTCAAACATCAATCATAATTTATTATGGAGTCCTGAGCGTGCACCACCAATGATGGAATAAAGGGGGCGCTGTCTGAGCACTCTGTGGAATGAGGACGAGGTGGCTGTCACTCGAAACTAAAAAAAAAAAAAAAAAAAAAAAACCCATTCAAGTGAGATTATGTGTGATTTGGATTTTATATCTGGTGGTACTGGTACAAGGGACGTACCAAGCTGCTTGGGTGTCAGTATTTGTTTGACTTATGGTGACTAATGGCTCTGTGACAGCTGAAGATTAAGTGGCGAATGATGGAATAGTGTGGAGTAGTGTTTGGAAGATGATTACTACTGGCAGCAGAGCGAGTGTGGTTTGTCTAGAAATGAGAAATGAAGTAGTTGTATGGACAATAATTACCAAGAGGAGATAGAAGGGATTAAGTTTCTAACACCGTCAGTATTGAGGGGGTTGAGAATGAGTAATGATTTTGAAATGTGCTGGGACAGAGTCTAATGGGATTACGTACACAGAAGTGATTTGTGAATAGGGCTCAGTGACTGAGCTGTATTAAGGGCTAGTCAAAAAAAAAAAAACATGTTTAAGTAGGAGCTACGGCTCATATTGAAAGTAGCTAAAAGACTTCATCAACAAAAAATACATAAAATATGTCCACAATTTTTCAAAAAATTTCAACTAGTCACCCCTTCCAGGCAGAGTTTGTCTGCATATGTAAGCTGAGGTCCAATTTCGTTGACCCCAAAGGTTTTGTTCCTTGTATTTCTTTGTACATGCGCACAGTTTCGAAGTAAATTCGGAAATCGTTCAACTTCTCTTAAGTTCTTATGCAATGCTCGAATTACTAATACCGTCCAATAATATTATATTTAAACAAATTAAGAGAAATATTTTGAGCCTCCCTAAGTGCGAACAGGATCTCGCACTGAGAGTACTCTACCGTCATTTTAATGTTTTCCAAGTTTTACTCAGTCGCCAATCTAGGTAGAGAATAAGAAAGAGCTATAATCGTTTTCAATATTGTGAGGTCAAATCAAACGCTTTTCATTCCATGTCCGTCTGTCTGTTTGTTCTCAAATGGATCGCTCAAAATTCATGCATTTGATGAAGAGATTTTGATGAAATTAATTCCTATCTACTTCAACTTTATGAAAATGTGTTGGAACTCAAATATTAAAGGAATACCAACTGGTTGTTTCAGGTTGCACACGCTATCCATTAAAATGAAGAACGCATTGTCCATTTGAGCATTGAGCGCACTCCTACAATACATATTCACTGCGTTTCAAATTATTGGTTTATATACTATATGTTCCTAACACACCCAGACTGACAATTTTCATATATTGTTCGAACACTCAAAATCTGTACTGTAAATACATATATTTCCGTAAACTTAACTGTTACGGAGTTTTTTTTTTTAAAGTTAAATAATTTTTCGTAAACGGATGAAGATAAGAGAAAAGTGCTTGACAAAACTATAGGGAGTGTAAGGCCAAGTTTAATGACCTTAGAAGTCCTTTGATGTCCTTTATTTTATGGACATGGATACAACTTATATTTTTTCGAAAATCCAACCGTTTGCGAGGTATCACTCCACTTCAGCGTTTATGGCGAACGTACCGGAAGACATATCATAGACCACAACTTGAATTGATTTGCCCTAAAGAAAATTTTCCATTCAAAGTCGGTAGAAGTTCCAGTAGTCCGTAGAAGACTAGTTTCGTAGTAGAATAGTTGAGTTCTTATATGTTATGCTATAGTCTTACACAAAAACTGCAAAAATTACGAACGTTCCGCGTATTCTAGTATCCTAGCATTAAACAACAGCCATTTTGTCCTTCTAATTAAAAAATGCATGCATTTTGAAAATATAGAAGCACAGGAGCAATTACGTTTTTTCTGGAAAAGGTATTATAAAAGTCAAGTCCAAAATTTTTTTTTTTTTTTGTTGTTCGGTTTACTTATTCGAAAATACGATATTAGTCCAGATATTCGATTTGCTTGATACTGACACGGTGACAAAATTTTTTTACGATCATTGCAGGCAATTACAATGTCAAAAGTACTAATCGATTCAACGTTTCCGCCATCTTGGAGAAATGGTGGATCAGGGAGTATCTACTTACTTGTGGTTGTTCGCAATTATCTCTGAAACGTTTGATCGTACGTAAAATAAATAAAATATAAATGATTACATTGGGTTTTCTTGTCATCTTTACCGTGCCTAGGAAAAAAGATAGCCTTTCCAAAATAAATAATAAAAACGAGAAAAATAGGGGGCACGACAGGGTCATCTGTATGCCATTCATTTAAAAACCACTCATTCATTTGAAATCCAAGAAAATCAATTAAAAGGTTTTTATTTAAAAAAAAATCCGTTAAAAAGCAAGAGAAAATATTTTGACAATTTTTCAAAATTAGGTATGCCATTACATTACACACGTCTATATTGACTAAGTAGTAGGCGAGAAATAGTTATTTTTTTTTTTTTTTTTAAAAAGAACAGTTAATAAGTAAAACACAGGTATACGAATTTTGTGCCAAAAACCAATGCAAATATGATATTTGATCAAAATCATTTATGCTGTCTGCGAGTAATTTTTTTTTTTTCAAAATCACCAATTAGTAAAGAACCGTTAATTTTAGGGTTAGAATGAAAATTTGTACAGCTGACAGATATGATATTTAGGCTACAGCCGTGGATACACATACACACGACGGGAAGTCGAAATAGAATTGAGAGACCCACTTTTTTGACTTTCTCTGTTATAAAAGGGTGATTCAATTCGAGATTACAATTTATATCTTTCAATACTGTGGTTCTATCATTTATGCTGATATTTGACATATGTAAATATGACATTTGTAATTATGGAGCGGTATACGGGAGAATAACGCATTATTAAAACCCATCTCCGAAATGGGGACAATTTAAGCAACAAGATTCACGCATTGCGAAATAAGCGCATTTTAACAAAAGCTCTGCATTTGCATGCCTATAAGATCTAATTGACTCAAGAATTGAAGCCAGCAGACCATGAGCAGTGGAGTAACTTCATTGATTGAGTGTTAGAGAACCACCAAGTTGATGGAGATTTTTCGAACAAAATCATCTTCAGTGATGAGGCTCACTTTAAACTGAATTGCCACGTAAACAAACAGAATTATCGCATTTGGGGTCATGAAAATCCATGGGTCATTCAAATTATTTTTGGCATCAATTTGACGATATTAATGTGGAAGACGTGCAGTTTCAACAACACGGTGTCATCTGCCACACATCGCAAGAAATGTGCAGTTAATGCACACAAAGCTTCCCGGCCCCGGTCGTGTCATCTTCAATTACTAAAATTGGCCATCAAGGTCCAATGGCGTGATATCCATTGGATTTGTTTTCTTTGGGGTTATGTATAGCAGAAGGTATATGCCAATGACCCCAAAAGATTCTAGAGCTAATCAACGAGATTCGGTGCGTTATTTGTAAACTACAGCAGGATTTATGTCGAAAATTAATGGAAAATTTCATCAAAAGGGCGGTCCAAACTCTGCAAGGCGATCTGTGGCACCCATATGGCCGACATAATATCCATGTTTAATGTCAATGTCAGAGGAAATTGGTTTCAGGAAACCAATACTTCCCCTATGTAGGTGCAAGTAAAATATAAAATTAGCGAAATAACTAATAATTACTTAGGGTAAAGGCACTAGTATCCGGACACTTAACACATTTGTTATCTTTGAAAGCTTCAAAATATTGTAATAATGCATCTGAAAGCTTGTTTAATTTTTGATAGCACAAAATAAACAAAATTTTGCAAATTTAACATAATAATTATTTAAAAAATAAAAATCAAAAAAAAAGTCTATTTGCACTAGTATCCGGACAGGAAAATTTAGTTTCCGTACAATTTTATTTCAGTATCCGGACACGACAATTTTGTACGAATTTACAGTTCTTCTTCGTCTTTATGAAATGAAACACGGTTATTTTTTGAAAAAAATATAACTAATATTTTTTTCTTTTTTTAAAAAATGTACAAGGAAAAAAAAAAAACAAAAATAAGCATTAAAATAATTCAGTTTGGTACTTTTAAAGGTTAACAAATTAATTTTTTTAAATAAAAGTTATTACTAAACAATAAAAAAATAAGGACACTCTAACAGCTCATGTTTATAAAAAAAAAATAATACCTAATACCTACTTCAGTTCACATTGTAAAAAACAATCATAATTTTTTTTTAATTTTAGGTAGGTATATAGAATAAAACACAAAAACAAACGAAAAATAGTTCAGTTCTTATATATTAAGGTTAACAATCCACTTTTCTTAGTAAACTAGTCGTTAAAACAATAAAAAATAAGGACTCAGTAATGTTTATGTAAAAAAAAAATAGTAATTAGGTAACTTCACAAACAGCTTACTAAAAAAATTCAAATTTTTTTTAAAAATTCACAGAATAAAAAACGAAAATAAACTCTATATCTTATTTCTTATAGGCATCTTAATATTAATTAAGGTTGTTGCTATCACAGCAATGTTTGCAATTATAGTCTTTTTTCGATGCTAATTCATATCCCAAATCTGCCACTGAAGTACAGCTGAGATGAAACTATCTGGCACAGGTATCACATCCGATGTTTTTTTAGGCTTTCATCTTCGATATCACTTTGCAGCTCGTCGAAGCGCTCCTGACACTTCTCTCTTTTTTTAATAATTTTCTTTTTTAATGATGTTGCTTTTTTTTCTGTCTTTTTTGTTGATCTAGCTTGCTTTCTTTTTTCTATGCAATCAATTTTATCCTTTTTTTCTTTTTCTTTTTTTTTGCATAGATTTCCCTTCAGGCATCCGACGAAATCGCGCTGGGTGGCCTTGCAACGTTTCCTTGCATAATTTTGTTTTTTTTTTTGTCGAAAAAAATTGGCTTGGGATAAAACAGATGAGTGGAAAAGACTGATGGCAATTGATTACTTTTTAATCCACTTGACGTAGATGGTTCTTGGGATGAAATCGAAACTTCGCTTGGAACCGAAGAAATTGTCAAAACTGTTGAATTTTTTTGAATTTGGACATCTGTTTTCAATGGTCCTGGAGTAGAAGATGGTATTTCATCACGTATTGGTAGGCTTGGAGATTGAAGCGTGGCATGAATATCTTCCGAATCTATTATTGATGAAGGCGACAATAAAATTAAGGGGTCCTCAATTACATCACAGTTTTCTGGTATTTCTTCTTCTAGAGATCCATCAATATTAAGATTATAAACTCCCGTGCTTAAATCTTCTCCAAGAGCAGCATCAACCGTAATTTCTAGCGATGTGGTGATATTTCTATTGCTTTTGATGTTTCAGTTTCAATTACCTTTAAGATGGTATCAACATCAACTCCAGGATTTTGTAACTGTTTTAACGATTATCTTATCACCATATCACCAGCGATCTTAAATAAATATTCCGTAGGTTGCTCGGCATTTGATGGATGTGGAGCTTCAGCAATCAGCAAATTTTTAGCGTTGTTCCTGACGCATTTTGAGTAGTCCACAGCTGCAGGGTTCAATGGGTATAAACCACACTTTCTAAAACCGTTTTGTATCGTTGCCACCATATCCTTATTTTTCATTATTACTTCATTTAAAAGTGGACAAAAATTTCGTTTAGTAAGTGCTGGGCCCACATTTTTTGCCTGCCAATCACGAACTGTTTTTTTCCAATCAGATTTTAGGGGTTTAAAGACACTTACGAGTACATCAGCCGGCTGCATGATGTGGGTTGTGTTCGGTGGCAACGCGTACAAAATAATTTGATTTTTGGAACAAAACTCACTCAACTCTAGTGTTAAATGTGACTTGTGTCCATCGACGAACAATATCACAGGACGTTCCAGTTTGTCATCAAACAAGCGTTTGTGTACGCAGTTTGCGACATACTCAAAAAAGGTTTCGCTCCTCATCCATCCACTTTCACTTCTACCTAAAACCCAAGATTTTGGCATACTCTCCACAATGTCTTTCGGTGGACGCACATATGGAAAACCACCATTGGGTCGAATGGTTTTCCGTCGGCAGAAAAAACAATGAGGACTGTCAGTGCCTCCTTTTCGTTTCCAACAGCAATCTGATAAATATTTTTGTAGCCTTTGGGGGCTGGTTTCATCGCCATTTAATATCCTACTCGGGTCATACATGATATGTTCTTGGCCAATACTTTTCAAATCATTGTCGAACTCTTCAAACCATTTTATAATGCTTTCCTGTCTAACAACTGCTCTTCCCTTACTAATGTTTTCAGCTTCTCTCAAAGCTAGCTAGCTCCATGTCTTACCTGGTCTATCGTCCTTGAATGGCGTTTTTCTGTTTGGATCCTTTATTATCTTTTGCACGGTATTCAGCAAGTTATCAGTTTTTAATGGAAGGCCACATTTGCAAATATCAGCACATCACTTGGCAATTTGTTCCTCCTCTTCAGCTGTTAAGTAAGGATTTAGTTTCCTTTTCACCGATTAACCTTTTGTTTTTCGGCCTGTCATGTAGTGTTGAACGACATATACCATATTTAGCTGCAGCTTTTCGGAGACTTATTTGGTTTGACCTTATAAGGCCTAAGGCATTTGAAATGTTTTCTGAATTCATTCCTTAAAAGATACCTAGGAAGTTTAAAGGAATAAAAACACTTAAAATTTGTATCGTTGCCATAAACGAAGGTGTCCGAAAACTGAATCTAATTTTTCAGTACCCGGACACATATATTATAACTTAGGTAACCCTGTCCGAATACTGAAACATTGAGAGAGAAATGCAATTCCCTTTCACTAAAACACAAAATATATTCCAAACTACCATTTAAGAGCCTAAGAAAGAGATTTTTCCTTTTCCCTCATATTTTCAGTATCCGGACACTGTGTCCGGGAACTAAAAAAATCTTAAATTCTAGTTTTAGTATCCGGACACTAAAAAATATTCTAAGAAAAAAAACTTTTTAACTATTTATTTTATTAATTATCAAAATTTATCGTATTTATTCAAAAATCACAATTTTCTTTTGTAAAAAATTAATAAATAGATCTTAATTTACTTACTTTTTACAAATGCTTCCACTAATTTTTTTCTTAAACAAAACTACTTCACAACCTCTAATGTCGGACACTTATCTGAGGTATATCTCTTAAACCATTCAGGTTATCTGCTTGAAACTTTGCATATATTTGTGTAATACATCAGAGAATGTGCATTTGTTGTTTTATTAGCATTTATAAGTATGATGTACCTATTAATCGCAAAAAAATCACAAAGTGTCCAGACTCTAACACTGTCCGGATACTAGTGCCTTTATCCTATTTTGTTTATATGAATATTGTAACTGCTTTCCTTAGCAACATGTTAAAAGTCCTGACCGATCCGATTTGCGCTAAGTCTGCTATCTTGAAAAACCGGAGATAGGGGAACACCTTTATCTGAATTGTCTCCGAAACTGTTGACCTCAGGTAAAAAGTGAAATAAGATTTCCTCCTCCAAGGCTTTTGTTTTGCTTTCTCTTGTCAAGAAAAAGAAAATACATTTTGAAATTAATAGCAAATTTAGGATACTTACCTTGCACCAAGTGCATATGTGTTGCATAAATATTTTTTTACTTAGAACTTTATCAAATCCACAGGATGGTCCATACCATAAGAACAGTAAGTATGGTTAAATATTCTTTTATAGGAACTTCACGTGCAAGGTACTTTTACTCTTTCCACCAATGAGTATCACAATAGGTCTGTAGTGACCTGTGTGTGGCGGGGGAGGTTTTCCACGGGTTAGCAAGACTCAAATGTGGTCCAAACCTTAACTTTCTACGTCTAACGGTTCAAAAGTTATGAGGATGTGGCAGACAGACGGACGTACAACTATTTCTATAGAGCAAGTATTGTTCTTGACATTACTATACTTGCAATAGATTAACTCAATAAAGTGAGACTCGCAATTCTGCCCGTCCATCTGTCCGGCTGGACGGATTTTAAACGCATTTTACGAAAAAGCCAATTTTTGATTGTTGCTTATCTATTTGGCTATGATTTTCAAACGAACAGCACATATGGAAAATTGAAATTTCGTACTCATTTTGATCTTGTGCATTTTTTTCCAAAGCTCAACCGTTTTAAAGGATTATTCATTTCGAGGTTGGGATTTCACATCCCTGTCATATGGCATCTGTCAAATCCATCTGTCATCCATAGTGACAGGTAGTTAGTTTTTGCTTTGTCATTTTACAATATGGATCGTTTAACCACCGCTCAACGCATTAAAATTGTTGCACCTTACCATAGGATAACCGTAGAATGCGCGGAATATACGCCGATTTTTCGAACAAAATCTTCTTCAGCGATGAAGCCCATTTCTCGCTCGGCGGCTACGTAAACAAACAAAATTGCAGAATTTGGGGTTCTGAGAATCTAAATGCGATCTTTGAGAGTACGAAAAGTTCCCCGGTGTGATCTGACCCCGTTGGATTTTTTTGTGGGGCTATGCTAAAGATAATCTCTAAACTTTGGAGCACTTAAAAACCAACGTCCAGAAATGTACCGAAAAGTCATCGAAAATTACCTCACAAGAATTAAAGTTTGCAATTTGTCGCCAATGGATGCTAATGCAAACTTAACTCTAAATCATAGCTAACTATTCCTTAGAAATTTAAGCTGTCGCTTACTGTCACTTCTCTTCACGCGAACCACCATTGACAATTGAGAAATATTAATTTCCTAAAAGAATGACAGATCACCCCCTGGGGAATCAATAACAACTACAATCACAATAAGCCAGCGCGCCAACGTCAACACAGCGCAAAGAAAGGCAAAGTGAAAAATTAGCACTGCCAGCCGGGTCATCGTTATGATTGATTGCGACATTCTTCACTTGCTCAGTCGTTCAAATGACACCTCAGTGGGTCGGTTCGGTCGGTTGGTTGGCTATGTTTAGCTGTTCAGTTGGTTTGTGTTATGTAGTCGATGGATCCGCCCGTCAGCCTGATGAAAATGAATGACGCAATTACGCACCCAGTACTAGGGAATGACACAAAAAATAATTCTGCCACAACGATAGAATACATTACATGTCAGTGGTGGCACAGGGAGGTAGTATTTACTCCTCGTGGCACGTACACACTGCTAAAGCTGCTGCTGTTGGTGTCACTGTGCCAGAGTTAGTGCCTCGGTCCGTGATTAATTTGCCTTTTCGTGGCGCTGGCAACTAGGAGACGACAAGAGTTGATGTATCACTCTCCTCGTTTTCCACTTTTATTGAAATGACACTTAATCTAGTCTTGGCAGGCAAGAATTCGACTGACATTCAGATTACTGAAAATCGTGAAAATCCTTGATCCCATTCACTTCCACCATTCAGATGCAATCGGGATGGAAATGCAACCAAATGAGATTCGTGAGCTGAAAGACTAACTGCCACTCCTACAAACTCCTCTGTGCCTTGATTGCTCGCTTGCGCAATTTATGCAACAATAAAATAAATATTTATCTGGGATCGTGTCGAAAACCTCCTCCTGCTGCCATCACAAGACACACCAGCCACAGGAAACTAAGGCAAAGGCGGCTATACAATTGTTCCATTGTTGTCCGGAAGATATCTCAATTTAAAATTTCCCATCGGCCAGCTTCGCAGAGCCAGTTCCAGCAGAGAAGCAGAGACCAACAGGGACCAGGTGAACTTATGACAACCGCCAATTAATAATCGCGCCTGCTGCTTGCGCAAATTCGCCATAAGGCGGCTGGGGCTGTACCAGCCAGCACAACAATCGATTTAGTTGGAAGGAAATCACGAGACTCCGGAGAAGGTATGCAATTAAGTGCTCAGAGGGTACTTTGACTATGATTACGGCGAATCTATAGTCCGGCGGGATGGTGAGAGAAAAATGAGCTCCATCCGGAGAGTCCTTATCTTAGATCCTAATATTCATATTTTATTTTCCATTGAAATTGTGTTTCGTTTTTGTGCTCAGAAATGATGCACTTGCAGTAGAGTGGGTACAGTGGGTGGGAAGATGCTTAAAGCCTCAATTGAGTTGTGAAGATTGCCACATAGAGATGATTGGGATTTCTCTACCAAAAAGGGTTAAGAAGTGCAAAGTAAAATATGCTGATGTTCCTTTAAATAGCAAATGAATGGATTAAGAAATAAATTATACTCGGTATAGTCTCCTTAGGGGGTTATTCACCGATTAGAAAGTAAAAAAAAAATTAAATTGTAAAGGGATGAGAGAATTGTTAGGAAATAAAAACAGTGTCAATTACCTAGAGCCAAGCTTCATAGATCGTATTGGGATTACTATATATTTTTATGGACGGGTTCTCAAGAAGGTGAATTGACTTTTACTACAATCCAAGTAAAGGATAAAATATCGATGAATTTACATATGTATAGGTATTATAGAAAAGTCTTAGGTTCATGTTCTTCTCGATGATTCTTCTTATACTCGTAAGAGTGCAACCATTTACACCCAAAGATAAAGCTCAACATCAATGCAAGCAAGGGGTAATTCGTATTATCCAATATTTAGGATTAGGGAGTACATAGCCTTAATAGATTAAAAATCCTTAAAATCTTAAGAATGGTATTGTAATTCTCTTATTTTTTCGTATGTTATTTATTTGTTCATTCTGTATCACCACTGAAAATTTCAAGTTAGGATCTTTTTTTATTCGACCAAAACAAATTGTTATCAGAAGGCAAGACGGGCAAATTTAAATAAAGGCAAAACATTTTATAGATACAATATTGTAGCATAATAATAACTACGCTCCCTAAAAGTATGATGCAACAAATTCCGAAGCGTCTTTTTATTCTGGCAGAATTTTGGTTCGAAGTGTCCTTTCATTCGAGGTTCGTGTCTGCGGTTTCCACAGTTCATATCTACGAAAGAGACGAATAATATCACGGATGAGAGGGAATTATAACTGCAAGAATGATTGTCATCTTGGAATTTCTCTTGTTCCAGTGGTCGAAGAATTTGCTAGAAGTTTCTGGCTATCAGAAACTTCTGCTATATAAGGACAGATGGCGATCAAAAGGGGGCAGTAGTTTCTAAACTGTGGCGAAGAGATTAGAAAAGTGATAATGGGCGAAGTTGTAATTTTGTGAATTAAGTAATTGAAAGGAGATAAAGTGATTTGAGAGGACAGAGACCTTGTAAGAAAAGAATTGCGAAGAATAGTATAGTGTGAACCTGAATTGTTCTATAGACTAGAAAATAAAGAAATAATTTCACAGAATATTGTTTTATCTACTCGAGCCGTAGCTCGCATATTACAATATATTAGTATTAGCGTTAATGTATGTCAAACGGGCACTGGTGAATCTATGGACAATTCGAATAAGAAAATACAGGGTGTCTCAGGTTAAGGACAAGAAAATATTTCGATTGCGTGATTATTAAGGAGTGTTTTAAGTAATTTTTTTCAGGGAATAAAATTAAATTTTAGACAAAATTTTCGAGTAAATCGTAGTTGAGAAAAGGTTGTAACTTTTTCAATGCATTAATTATACTAAATTGTAAATTTATTTATTTATTTATTTTTTATTTTTTTTTTTCGTTGGTTGGTGAGAATCTTCATAAGACACTATGAGACACCGTTTACACCGATTTTTACTGACTATACTCACCCAACCCTTTTTCTTATTTACTACAACTAACTTTTCCTTATCAAGTAGTTTAAGCTTCGAGGAATATTCGCGTGATGCAGGTAGATTTTCGGCAATAGCACCTGCTGATACCGTTATTAAAAGCGGTTATTTTTTATTGCGCCAAATCGAACGGTTTCATTCTTCGAAGTCGGTTTCTCGCGTCTAATGTTTGGAGTATGGTGTGGTTGCAATGACCACGAAGGCAAATATGGAGCCTATGAGCGAAGTTTGTTATTTCGTCGATCACGGTGCGATCCCTAAGTCTCTTTGTATATCATTATTTCTAATATACGAGTACCAGGCGGCATTCATTTATTTTGGAAAGATTGTTTCAATTGTCTATTGCTTGCTTTGGTACCACCCCAGAGTTGTATACCGTACGTCCATATAGGCTTCAGCACTTTCTTATATAAAAGCAGTTTGTTATATATACTTAGCTTGGAATGTCTTCCAAGTAGCCAATACATTTCTCTAAAGCGATTTTCAAGCTCATCGGTTTTTTCTTAACGTGGAAACCACTTAAGTTTCGCGTCTAGTGTTATCCGCAGATATTTAGCTTCATTTGCATATGGTATTTGTACTGAGTTAATGAATACGGGTAGATTGTTTATTTTCTTGTTTTTGTGAAGTTAACATGTGGCGATTTGGTCCAGTCGCAGACTTTATCCAAAGCTCGTTATAGTTTTTCAGTTGCTGATTGAACTTTCCGTTGCCGAAATCGTGGTATCGACCGCGAACGTAGCTACTACGGTACCTTTAGTTTGGGGTATATCTCGAGTGTACAGCGAAAATAAAACAGGACCAAGGACACTTCCTTGCGGAACTCCAGCGGCGATTTCCTTGAACTCCGAACATTCAGCTCCGCGTTTAACACAAAATAATCTGTTTTCACGGTAGGATTCTAAGATCGGAAATAAGTGTTCCGGAAGAACCCGTCGTAGCTTGTACTCCAAGCCATCGTGCCAAACATTATCGAAGGCTTGAGAGACGTCAAGAAAAGCGTTAGAGCAAATCTGTTTCCCCTCCACGGCTTTTTCAATTTCATCGGTTATTCTATAAACCTGGTCAATTGTGGAATGCTTGATTCTGAACCCGAATTGGTGGTCAGGTATAAGGCGTCTTTCTTCAATGACCGGTTGGATGCGTTTCAATAGGAGTCTTTTAAATACCTTTGAAATTATTGGTAGGAGCGATATTGATCTGTACGATTTCTTGTCGTTTGGAGGTTTTCTCGGTTTCGGAATCATTATCACTTCTGCCACTTTCCACGGACTTAAGTCCGCTTATTAAATCACAGCCAGGGCTTTATTATTTCCATTTTTTATCGCCTGGCAAAGTTCGGTTAACGATACACTTTTTGTTCTAAAGTTATTCGTATCAGGTGTCGTTGCCATAGTTCTAAGATCGTCTATCAATGTTTTTCCATCAAATGGCTTAAACGTTTCTTCTAGGTGTTAGGCAAAAAGATCCGCCTTTTCTTTGTCACCCTTTGCCCATTCGCCATTGTTTTTTCTGATTGGTGGCGATTGCATTTGGGGATCTTGACACTTTCCATGACTTTCCGGAGCGAGTAATTTGTGCATTTTGCGGCTGTTAAGCCTTCAACATAAGCAGAGGTCTCGCGGATTTTCATATCTTGAATCGCTTTTCGAAGTTTATTACATGAGTAGTTTGAATATGTTTTATGTTGGGGGGCGCGGGTTTGTTGCCATATTTTGCGTGCTCTCATTTTTTCACGAATAAGTTCCTTTATTTCCGGCGGATAATTAGCTTCGCTGGTTACCTTTCTCCTTAAGGGAGTATTTTCCATGCGGCATTCTGAATAGCTTCAGTAAATTTACCGAGTTCTACTTCTATCTGGAGTGGTGGTTTTAGCGACACATTTAAGATAATATTTTCTCCGCAATCATTCCTAAAGGCGTCCCAGTTTGTTTTGTTGTTAGCTAATTTAAGCAAACCTTCTACTTTCATTAGCCGGTCACTTATTGTTAAAATTACCGGAGAGTGATCTGAGGAGAGTTCAAAGTTTTCCTCTACTTCCTTAGCAGACACTCCTTTTGTTACGAAGAAGTCCATTAGGTCAGGTGTTTTTGCTGCGTCGGAGGGCCAATATGTCGGTTTCCCTGTCGAATAGAAATCAACCCCAAATTACATACCGATTCCGTACAGAAGTTTGCCTTTCGGTGAATTGTATCTCGAACCCAAAAAAAAAAATGTGTTTTGCATTAAAATCACCACCAATAATAAAGTTCGTTCCAAGCTTGAGAACTGTTGAAATTTGTTTTGTAGCTAAAATCTGTCAAAACTGGATTAAGTGGGTGGGTCAAGTTGCTGACCCGCTTAACTCAAAAACGCCTATGCCATAGTTTCGAAGTTACTTTTGAACGTGCATCGCGGAGGACAATGTATGGGCGCGATGTTAAAATATACGAGTACGTTATTGTTTTTAACACGAACTAAAATTGCTGGCATTGTATCGAGTTCAGTCGTTATATTCATGCAGTCTTTAATGAATAAGGAGGATCCGCCCCTGGCTCTTCCGGAAGTATAGTATGCGTTGTCGTTCTGCAAGAATACCTCTAGTGACCGCTTGCGTTCCACGTTAAAATTTTTAGTAACCGTTCCATGTTCATCTGGGAGTTCTTTAACTTAAGCTTGCTCAATGTGTCAATTATGACGTTGTTTATTTTGGTTTGCTCCTCAAGTTTCGCGAGAATTATAGAGAAAACTTGGGAGATTGGGTCTGCCTTAACACCGCTCTGTTTGTGTACTTGTGATGCGGTTTAAATGCGTAAATTTAGTATGTGTACTAGTTTCTTTTTTAGTTCAACAGTAATAGCATTAAAAAGGTGGTGGGGTGTCACTTGATTTTTATAACCTATCCAGGGTATATTAATTTTGAGTACACCCCCAAAAGTATATGCGTGTCGATCTAGCCATATCCGTTCGTCAGTCCGTCTGTCCTTATGTTATCACTTTTTGGGCCTAACATTTTGAGCTGGGAGCGCGAAATTTAGTATGTAAGCTTCCTAGAATCTAGCAGTACAAGTGTAAACATTTTTGCAATCCGCCCACAAACACGCCCACTTTTCAAAAAATATCGATTTTCTCTATATTTTTGCAAGAAACTGAAAAATATTGTTTGGGCAAAATATGTAGACGTTGACTTTCTCTATACGCCCGCTTTTTGGGGGAGTTTTCTTTAAAGAAAACGTAACAGCCCATAGAGAGTCAGGGCCACCTTCTCGCAGCCACTCTTTTTGTGCGCCGCACGAAAGGTTGGGACCTACACTTTTATTCCGTTTCCGAAGGGCATTTGTTTTACTCAGGGGATAGAATTGTGAAGATATTTGACTTTCAATTCCAAATATGAAATAAACTAATCTCCAATGATAATTGTGCTTTTTTATTCAGCTTTTATTGAATTGCGGTTACATAATACAGATTCTGTCGTTGATTCGGAGAATACATAATGTAATGGGTAATCCGGATTAGCCCGATATTTAGATTAAAGGTGGTCCGGATCAGCGAGACATTACAACAATATCAACAAAGTTATAACATACTTCACCTTTATCTAACTTAACCTCCTCAGATCCCCGGTATTATGCCTCAATTTATTATTTTTACTTGCTCCTATAAAGAGCAAGTAGTACACATATTGTTTTCGCTAAAAAATTCGGTGTCGAAATTTTGATCAATCTTGGTATTACTACTCGTATAATAGGGAAACTCGAAGAAGTGTATCTTTAAATTATTTCCTTTCGTCCGTTCAACCTATGTAATATTCCTTTGGACAAAGAATAAATCGACAATTGTGAATCGGGTCTCTCGCGTTTAGTGTTCTGTATCGCTATTTTAACTATATCCTATCTCTGCTTTATTCGTTAGAGCTCTTTCACATACACCGACTAAAAACAGACCGGCAAAATACCGACCATTGCATTTTTTCCGGTGAAATTACCTCATCCATTGTTTCACACAACTCCACATTGTCACACATGAATGATCACCCCTCGAAGAGAATTGAAAAAAACTGTGTCAACAGCCGGCTAAATGCCGTCGTACATTTACTACCTTCACTACACCGGCTCGGCGACCGGCCACACACCACGATCCTGTCGCGACCGGGTCATTTGACTCCCATTTGATTGCAAGTCCCACTACGAAGAATTCGTAAATCGGTTTCTGTGAAAGGACTCTTAATCTGCAGAAATAGAAAAAGCTTTGGTCGTATTTGAAAGAGTCAGGTCAAACAAACACTTTTTGTTGCATCTCTGCCCATATGTTTATTCTCATACTGCTCGCTCGAGAACTGTTGAAATTTGTTTTTTTATCTAAAATCTGTCAAAACTGGATTAAGTGGGTGGTTCAAGTTATTGACCCGCTTAACTCAAAAACGCCTATGCCATAGTTTCAAAGTTTTTTGTGCAAGAAACTGTATCCAGAGTTGGCGCGTCTCTGAACAAACTTCTTAAATATCGGCATATTCGGTGTTTAAACTTTGTTATTACTAATTTTTTTCAGTGAAAAATCGCAAAACTCACATTTTGTTAAAAATTCGTATTGGGTGGTAACTATACATTCCATTCGAATAATTGTGTTGGAAGTACCGGTACATGAGCGCTAAGCATCCAACATTACCAATCAATCTAAATGCTTGTCGCTGAACATGATCGAGTAAACTCAAATATGCGAGTTATATTCAAGTCGAACGAATGTAGGCTTTATATGATAGATTGTAGCCAAATCTGTGGAAGTGAAAAATCTTTTGCATCTCTTAAAGAATACGCGGCATATAGCACCAGCTTTAGCAGCTAAGCTCTGCGCTAAAGTGCCATGCCAAGCAATGATAAACCACCGGATTTCTCAATATAAATTTTATTCATTTAGAGTTTCGCTACGTTAGTATCCCGCTTCACAGACAGAGACAGCACCGAGTTTTTGACGCGTTGAGTGGAGAGAAAGACCAATCGATTTGATTAGCCTAATGTTTTGGCTGTTTGCACTTTCCTGCTCTGCATCTATTGTATTTTGCCGGTTTAATTTTTTCCTCTTTCTAAGGTTCAAGAATCTTCATTATGCACATTGTGCTCATTAGTGCATTTCTTTTGTTGAGGAATCTTGGGCATTGAAAAACACGTGTTCTGCATTTTCTATGCAGTGAGTGCAACGCGGGCAGTAGGGGTTGACTTACCACATATGTGCATGTGTTTCAGAAGCTCTAATTTCAACGTTTGCCAAGAGGCTGTCACCGAGGTAATTCGCCTCTAAATGGAGTTTTACATTCCCCAAAAAAATTCAGCTTCCAGCAAACCTTGATTCAGCAGGAATTGTGAACAAGCCGCCACTGCCAGATATAAGCCTGTAGACAATGTCGCTCCAATCCCACAGGGCAAATAAGATTTAGCTTCATTAGCCTTGTAACGTAATGGTCGAGTCCGAGAAGAAGAACTATAACACTAGAGTCACAACGTTGTTTGTTGCTTACGCTGTTCAAAGCGATGAAAAAAGCCATCAATGCTGAAATAATCTGAAGGGATCGAGCTAACAAGCGACTAGGCCGACGATATGCTTTTCCCAGTCGCTGTTCAACTAGAGACCTGCTGAGTTATTTAACTCACCTATGGACGTCGGCCGTTGAAAAATACCGGGAATAAAGTGCTATTGCCCTGACTACTGGAACAGTTCGGTGGCACATTTTCTTCAGGACAGATCAATTCTAGTTGTTTTCGTTGGTGTGCCTTCCGATATTTTTACTGTAAATATTGGAATGCCTCAGGAATCTATAGTTTAAAAAATTCTGTTTCTTCATATCAACGACATAGAAGAGTCGACAAACACCAAGCTATTCAGTTCTTGCTCGAACAATATACCCGTGAATACAAATATCATAAATCATCAGAGATGGCGCTCATTAAACGAAAATCCTGGAGTGGGGAAAAGACAATTTAGTGGACTTCGCATTGAATAAAACCCAATTCTAGAAACAACACATCTACTGCACCACAGCTTCAAAAAGACGGTCAAATTATTCAACAACGTAACAGTCATCTCGAGGCACTGTCCCAGCGTTATAGGTTCGCCTTTTTGAGGGAAGGTTAACAAAAAAAACCTTAAGTTCATAAACAATTGTGGTATAGGAAAGTTAATCAAAAGCCTTGAAAAAAGTCTGTGTAGTTTAAAGCCTTAGAGCATTAAGTAAGTTAGTAGCAGTATACCTACACATTTGTGACAAAATGTTAATTTTTCGCAGACTATTTGTTCAAAGAGTTGGAATACAAGTCAACTTGGAAATTGGGCTATAGTTGGTGATATTACTTCTGTCATATGTTTTGAACACAGGTGTGATAATTAATTCCCTTTTTCCAATAACTGGGAATTCCAAGTAGTTAAAGACAACTCAAACAAATACTTTAGGGTAAGAGTTACGAGCTATACCATCAGGACATGAGGAGTAATCATCTTTCTGATCAAAAATAAATTAGGAAATGGTTCTTAAATTTAGAGGAATGTTATTAACACAAGTTTGAAGACAATTTTGAATATGCTTAAAGTATTCAAAACCAATGCAAAAGCTACCTAAATAATTCGAAACGAATTGCTTATATTAATAGAGTTGTTGATTGTGCAGTCATTATACGTGAAATTAGAAAGTTAGCCGTCCGATTTTTTTTTCAGTTAACCAATTTCCAAACACTTAGATCCATTTGGTTTAATTTATTTTTTTTTAATTTTGGTGGGATCGAAAGCCCCTATTTAAAAAAACTAAGACTTAAAGCTAAGGAGAATGGTGAAGGAGTTCGGTTTTGAGGCAGGGAGTGCTGAGGTTAAAATCAAACTGGGTGAGGTTTGAGTTCACTTTTCGCAGCGTACGGGAAATTGGTTCATTAGATCCACATGAAGTGCGGTGGGATGGTAGATAGAAAAGATGAGGGCATCGTAAATTTCGTGGGTTGGTATTGAAGAAAATTGAATTATAAAGAGATGCACAATCGACAGAGCCTGAAAGAAGTCGATGAATGAAAAGAATGTCTGCAACATCTCTGCGTTTCTCTAGAGTACTCAGGTTGATGAGGTTGAGGCGGTCTTGATAGGGAGGTGAGATAAATGGATCGTTCCAAGGAAGACCTCGAAGGGCAAATCGAAGAAATCGACGTTGAACATTCTCGATTCTGGTCACATGAACTTGCTGAAAGGGTGACCACGCTTGACTGGCGTATTCAAAGAGGGGGCGTACAAAGGGATCTGGTCACGTAAGGGTCAGAGAATTCTTTGGACCATCGTTTGACAAAGCCAAGTGATGAGTTAGCTTTACAAATTATCTCATCAATATGTGAACGGAAATTTAGTTCCCTATCGTACAATATTCGAAGATCGCGGAGAGATTGAACGATGGATATAGGTTGACCATGGAGAAGGTAAAGGCGGGCGGAGGACACGTGGTGCTTACGAGATAAGGTAATGGATTGACATTTAGCGATATTGAGCTCTAAGCGATTTTGTAGGCACCAGTTCGAAAAACTATCAAGGTTTTGTTGAAGGAGACAGTAGTCATGTGGTGAAGAGATGGCTTTGAAAAATTTGGTATCATCAGCGTAGAGAGAGAGGGAAAAGTGTTTAATTACCCTCTCGACATCGTTTATGTGTAGAATGAAGAGAAGGGGACCTAAATGGCTGTCTTGCGGAACACCAGAGGTGGCCAAGAAGGGAGTCGATAAGATGGATCTGAAGCGAACTCTGTAAGAACGGTTTTCCAGGTAAGAAGATATCCATTTTAACAATATAGGTTCGAAACCGAGAGTAGACAATTTGAAGAGGATTAAGTTATGAGATATCTCAGGAGGATTAAGTTATGAGATATATCAAAAGCCTTACTAAAATCAGTTTCAATAACGTTAAAGATGAAGTTTTATGACGAGAAAAAATTAAACATTTCTCTGTAAAATATTGTGAGGTCTCCGTTTAAGAATAAGTTAGCAAAGTCAAAGGAACATCTACTCAGATAGGCATTTATTTTGCGGAAATTAGCTTTATGAAAGTCGTAAGTAGTGCGAAATGCAGGAGGTGTAGATTGAAGTGGAGAATTGAGGAAAAGTGAAAGAAGAAGGGGAGGATTAAAGTTATCAATAGTCGACAGAGTTAGAGGGCAAAGCGATACTGAGGAGTTAATGGAATCAGTTGTGAATATAGGGTCTAATTGCCTTCCCATGTATTTTAAGACATTACTAACTTGGCATAGACTTGAATCAGTTAGCTGATCTATGAAGAGACATTCCTTAGTGGAGTTGGCATTTGAAGCGATGAAAAAGGATTCATCATCGGAACGACTTCACTGCAGCAGAGGTAGATTAAAGTCGCCAAAAATAAGGATGTCATTGAGGGGATCAGATAGGTCAATTATTTGATCAATCGCGTTAAACAAAACTGGAAAGGAATTCGTATTTGCCCTATTTCTTCTGCCTAGGGTATGCAGATTTGATTTCAGCAGCATGATTTCATTGGAATAGTTTTGTTCATATGGTAATTAATAACAGAATAGAAGACTTACTGCTTAATTCTTTTCAAAGTCTCCGAAAGTTTGACCTATGAAGGTCAAAAATGTACGAACTCAAGTCAGAAAACTGTCAGTGGTTGATGATACTTGTATTTTTTAGTAATGTTGAAGTCAGATCATAAAACGGCAGTACTAACAGAGGCAGATGAAAATACTAAATCGAGTATTCGACTAGTTGCATTTTTTATACAACAAACTGCTTTAAGTCGAAAGATAGAACATTGTTGAGCCGAAGCAAGGATTGGTATTAGATGGGACCCGGTATAGGGATCTGGAAAACTAAAATTTTAAATTTCATATTTACGGTTATGAATTCCATTAATTCGAAATTAAACTGGAATATCAAAGGCAAACTGGAAGGGTGTACAAGTTGTTTAAATTAAACCGACATCAAACAAGCAAAGCATAATATCTCATTGGGCTTGAAATAAGACGATGCATATCGAAAATCCTTCTCTGACAAAAGATTAGTGCTGCAACATTTTTATTTCTTGTCACTAAAACTATAACTCCTCGATTCATTTCCAGACTATCACCTTTTGAAAGTCAATTGAAAGCAAACAAAAATTAATACAAAAAAATAACAAAATCATAACTCAATTGATGCATGTCATGCATTCACATTCATATATACCCACCACTAGCCGAGTCGCCACTGCCTCCTTAGACCATCATAAAAAAAACCAACCACCAACTGTGGCAGCGACATTTTAAGGCGGCAATTTACGATTTGTAATCAGCAGCAACAGCGGCACAGCTAAAGGATTCCTTTCATCTGACTCCGTCAACGGACGCGGACGTACACACAACAGTGTCTTAGCCACCACACCATCAGCGAACGAATCGGAGCCCATATCTCATTGGTACTACACCACCACGCCTCCTTCTACCTCCTTCGACACATGAGAAATGTAACATCGTTAGGGGCAATTTATTATAAAACAACATTAAGCCCTGTTCTCCCAGCCTACGTTGTTCGGATCTGTGCTCACAAAAATATGGCCACGGACAGGATATGAGGTCGGAATCAGAGTGAGATTGGGCTTCGTTTCTCCTCCACCACCAGAACTCATTGGTGGGATTTAACAAAAGGCTCGTTGAGTTCAAGCTCCAAATGAAGTTGTTGGCATGCCCAAGGAAGTGACTTTGAGTAATGCGTTGATTATGAACAATAAGAAGGCGCAGAGGGATGGTTGCGGTACGCGCGCGCTTGCGACTACAACGACGACGACGAATCAATTTATGTCCATGGCGTGTTTTGCCATCGTAAACGTTTGCGGCCGCTCGTTTGCACGCTGGAGCGTTCGGCTCACCCGCGTCTTGTTTACGATGTCAGGTGAAATAATAAATAATAAAATTCGATGTCAGCCGCCTCGCCTCCTGCCATGGTCAGTGCAGCTTCGATTCAGGATGAAAGATGAAATCATTTAAAGTTTTATAATTTACACCAAGCGGGATTCCATTGCAGTGAAGATCGCCGGATTTCTCTTCATATCAACATGGTGGTTGAGCTTGTGGTTCTGGTTGAGGTGAAGACCAATGAACGTACAACAGTGTGGTGGGGTTGATTTTAAAGTTTAATTTATGACAATTGAGCGAGTGCATAAATGGAAAACACTGAACTAAATATAATGTAGTTATTTTGTTGTTCATGGCAGTAATGGTGGTCCTCTTGGTGGTGTATGGCTAGCATTAGGAAATACTCGTAGCAAATTTGAAACTATCATGCAAAGCAGCTTGAGCTCGTGGACTGCGAAAAAGATTATTTATTAATTGAATCGGTTATTTAGAAAAGGGCACAAGTGACTGAAACAAAAAAAAAAAAAAAAACCTGCTTAAATCCTAAAAAAAGTTCACGGGGTTAGCTACATATGTGGATTTTTTTTTTCCAACAACCCGAGTATGTTCCCGCAAATAAATAAAATATTTCGGAGGAATAATCAAAACGACCTTCCGTGTCTTAAGATCCCCCGAACGACGAACAATGGACAAATACTGATAACAGAATAATAGAACACTGGCGATCCGAGAACATAGGTTTTACCGAGTTCAATGACGATATTATGGCAAACAATGTCATCGCCGATGAAAGGGTACATCCCCCGTTCATATCGAAGGTGGAGCTCCAAGCGATCTTTGACTTATTGAGGAGGAAGAAATCTACGGGAATCGATGGAGTATCGAACATTGTGCTTCGACATCTCCCTCTAGAAGCGGTGGACATTTACACCACTCTGTTTAACAATGCACTGAATAATGCACATTATCCAGCGCATTGGAAAACAGCAGTGATACAACCCATCCCCAAAAGGGGTAAGGACACTTCCAATCCGGCAAATCTCCGGTCGATAAGTCTCCTTCCGAACATCAGCAAGGTATTCGAGAAAGTTATCAATAGAGCCCTGCTTAAGTGGACTGAGAACAATAATATAATTCCGGATAAGCAATTCGGTTTTAAGGCGGGGCATGATACAATACATGCCGCGTCTAAACTGGTATCGGATATCCAATGGAACAAAAGCAAGAAACAGTGCACGGGTGACTGCCTGATTGACTTGGAGAAGGCCTTCGACACCGTATGGTTAGAGAGACTTTTCTACAAGCTGAGCAGGCTGGGCATAAGCAAACCACTGCTGTACAAACTTTATAATATGCTCACCAGTATAGAGTTCATTGTCAAAAATGGCAATGTGACTTCTGCTGGAACATTTCTAATTAAAAACGGTCTGCAACAAGGTGCGGTTAATTCGCCGATCCTCTTCAACATTTACACGAGCGATCTGATAGGATCACTTCACCATGCTATAGCGTACGCAGACGACTTGATTGTACGTACAGATCAGGACCAAAAATCGAGGTCATTGCACTGCTCTTGGAACGTGACTTCGATAAGATTCAGCGATATTGCGATGACTGGAAGTTGAAGATCAACTTCCAGAAATCGGAAACCATTCTTATTAGGACGCCGTTGTCTGGGCACTCTAGGGATACCAGAAAGAATTGGCGAAAGTTCTCAATCGTGGGACCGCATGGACAGCCACTTGTGTCCCTCTGGCTCTGGTTAGACCAATATCTATATTTTAACAAAAATATAGATGCTGCTCTGGCCAGAGCCAAAGGTGCTTTTGCCCTTACAAAGAGACTTTTATAGCAAGCAACTTGATGCAAGGGTAAAGGTAATCTGCTACACGGCCCTTATCCGGCCCATGCTCGTATATGGATGCCCCGTGTGGTTCAACGTGGGAGCAAGCTTGTTGGAAAAGATTCGGGTGTTTGAGAGGGCTTGCCTTCATTTATACAGAACACCAGAATCCCACTATATAAAATTCTATCCCAATGAGGTCCTGTACAACAGGGCTAACCTATTAAGGGTGGATAATTTCCTGATCAAGTTGACTCGAAGGCATATTGCAAGAGCAATGAGCTCGATGAATAACCTGATTCGCTGGGGCTTAGTATCCCAATTACAGGTACCACGAGAGAGTGTGCCTTAACCGCTTTGTTCCCCCAGAGGCATTCCTCTATCTCGATGAGAAAGGTCTGATCCAGGACAGATTGGCGGTGCCGCTAATCTTCCACGTTGCTCGGACAGCTGTGGATAGGCAACTCAACTAAGACAGAGACGTCGAACACAGCAGTGTGGAGCGTCTCCGGTTTAGTAGGGCGGTATCGAGTCGCGATATAGACAACGTACAACGTCAGTACGGACATTTTTTGTTTCTAGCCGAACAAGGGGGAACTCCTTTGTCGTTTCCCCATAATCCATTGTAGCCAGTTTGAAAGTGGCTGGTTTTTCTATGGCCGATTTACTTAGCTTAGGGTTAGGTAGTTTTTAGGTAGATTTTTAGATAACATATATTATATATATAAAAAAAACACACACAACACAGCACTTGGATCTATTAAAAAAAAAAATACGTATATAATTACGTAGTCAGAGTAAGTAGATTAAGGTAGAATAAGGTAGGTTAAGATTTATTTGAAGATAGTCTATAAGTTATATATGTATAAGAAACAAACAAAAAGTTCCTTTACTAAGTTTTTTCATTTAAATAAAACTTTTCTTAGTAATTATTAGTAATAAAAAAAAAACAAATAAATACAAATTTAAGTTAGGTTACGTCGAAAGACATATTTTTAAGTATTAGGTTTAGCTTAGAGCGCCCGCATAGGGCCAGTAAGTTAGAACAACATAGATAAGTTAGTTAGGCTAGTTTTAAGCGTTTTTTGTTTAGAAAGGAAGTTACAGTGAATTAATAATTAATAAAAATGCAAAAAAAATATGTGGATTTTTTGCTTGATCAATTATAATAAAATAAGTATAACCTTTCTAATTTTTGACTAAAATATGGGTAGCTATATTAAAAAAAGAAAGTCAATTCCGGTTTCGGAGCAAGTACAGTAAATACTTTTATTACTCGATATTTAACAAGTACAATACGAGTAGTAGTAGATTTGAGATTGGTTTTTGATAAACTACTTATATTTTTGTGTCAATGTAATGTTGAGACATTGAACTTTTCTATTTTCCATTTTTTTGTTGGCATAAATCCTGCAGTAGTTCATAAATAACACGTCGAATCTTGTCCTTTAGTTGTGAAATCGTTTGCGGATCAAGGATCAATGGCCAATTTTGGACGCCGAAACGAGAGATGCTAGCAAACTTTGTGTGCAATAACTGCATTGTATCTCGCGCTGTATCTGTGGTAGGTGGCGCCGTCTCATCAAAGTCGTCCAATTGTAGCCAAAAATAATTTACTATCAAGTCCCGACAACGTCTATCATTGACTGTTACAGCAGCACCAGGAGAAGTAAGGCCAAATCACAAAGCCGGATGCATTGGTTGTTCGTGAATGGCCCGTGGATTTTCATGACAAACGTGACAATTTTGTTTGCTTACGTAGCCATTCAGTTGAAAGTGAGCCTCATCTCTAACACCCAATGAAGTAACGACGCCGATTATGGTCTGCTGGCTTCAATTCCTAAGTCAGTTTGATCTTGTTACATGCAGATGCAGATGTTTTGTTAAAGTGCGCTCCCTGGAGCTACAGGAAAGGTTCATTTGCTCGGAATTATGGCGAACAGATTTTGTTTGCTCAAGGACAAAGAATAATTACATTTCCACACGGATGGTTCGAAGACAATGGGTTTGGTGGGTGGTGGGGTTTCCTCCGACAAGCTAAACTTTAGCATCTCTTTCCGCCTCTCAGATAATTGTAACGTTCTCCAGGCGGATATAATGATCATCTGTGCTGGGTGCCGGGGCATAGGGATATTCCAGGGAACTGTAGGGCTTGATAATCTTGCCAGGCAGGGTACAAATTTGCAAATTCTACGATGAGAGCAATACCAATTGTATACAGGTGTCTGCTGTAGGAATAAGTCACTCGGAATGCTAAAACAAATAGTTTATTATTGCACGTTTGGATACTGCCCAACTATTAAATGCAAATTTTATATCAAACTATCGAAGCAAAATAATTGGAGCTCAGTTCAAATCCACCTACGAGTACATTCATAGCTATAGCGCTAAATAGGCAGAGGCAATCGCCCTAGTTTATAAAAACATAAAAACTGCTAAATTTAAACAGGCTCCCTGGCCACAGAAACCTTTTCCCGTCAGAGGTTCTAGCAGTACCAGAAGTTACCACCCAGGCCACAACAGTGGTAATGCTCAAGGTCCTTGACTACAAAAGACAGCAAATCAGTATGAACATGCACTTACCTACACCACTTGACACAACCTGCTAAAGTTTCACACTGTGAAACTAATCGAGTCACTGCTCAAGCCTCCACTTAAGATCAGTGGCATGCATGCTGTTATCTCTATAATTTCTTTGTACCAATCTAAATATATGTGAAGCTACAAGTACAATATAAAAATCAATGTATCGAAGTTATTGTTGGTCTTTTATTTGCGCGCCATAGCAAATGTCATGCATATTTTATACTTTTACCCCTGGCAGCGAATTGAATTGCTTGGGCCGATAGAGGACGATGACGGCGACAAATTCATTTCCAAATGCGCCACGTCCTGCAATGAAACACAAACACATCCACGTAGATATTGCATAGCAGCCGCATCCAAAACTAAAGTGAAAAATTCTTTTTCAAATTCCACGCCAGCACAACCACCTAAGTGACTACATCAGCCAGCAAGAGATCTTGCATTAAGGCAGCCCCAACAAAATCTCCCAATACTCGTCGTTGTCGTCGCTTTAGCCCCAATCCTACTGCTGTCAGGAATTCGCTCGCGGTGATATGCGGCGCGAATTTCCCCGCGTCTGATGAAAATGAAAATTTGAAATATTTAAAGCACGATGTTTTTCGTTGACAGCTCTTAATTGGGGGGGTTCTCACACAAGTGACATATGCGACTGCTGCTGATGCCAGAATTCATTTCATCTTCCCTGAACGGCCGACCGAAAACGCCTGGCAAAAGAACAAAAACGACGACAAACGTCATAGAGAAGTTCGCAGAAAATTCTCCTCACATGTCAACTCTTCTTCTGTCTATCTGTCGGTAGAGGTGGTGCTACTGTCGTTGCTGCCAAAACGAATAGAGCAGCATGTCCGTCTACCCGGGAGTGATTGATGAATCGATGCTATGCAAGTGTACAACGCTCAAATAGTTGGCATTTCAATGCTCTAATTGATGTTGATACATTAAAGCAGAAAAAAAGAGTTTCCTTTCTAACGAATTCGTGGCAGAATTTATTTTTGGAACATCAAACAGTGACAGTAAAACTGTCGTTTTGACCATCATCATACTGGTGCTCTTCTTACCAAGCGTGGGGATTGATGCGGGGCATTTGTGGTTTAGTTTTTTGTTTGCCTTGCCCGTGAGTTAAAACTCAAAGTGATTGTTGTTTGTAACGAACGACGTCGACGACGGCTGTCATCAATCATCGGGCATTTCGAGAACTTTTGACATGTCAATGGATTAGACGGAATTGTTTGCATATGTCCAACTATCGTGGCAAAAAATAGTCATGGAGATGTGTGTTTTGCTTTATAGCTGACTGTCATGGACGTCGGTTTGATGAGTGACAATGTGAGTTCTCCACGTAACCCTAGTTGAATGTCTCCGTGATAAGATAAATCGTTCTTATCGGTTGTGCGAATAGGCGTAGCAGTGAGGTATAATAATGCGGACAAGAAATGACAGGGTTTTCTAAAAAATAAAAACGAGTACGTTGAATGTAGGCTGAATTCTTTAGCTGACAGTTTTGGATGATGAATTGCTATATTTATTTTGTTATTGCGGGGGGAATGGACAGCTGCCAAGCCTACGTATCGCAGAGTGTACGAGAACTTTAATCATACAGTTTTGCGAAATATTACAACGGATCACTTGAGAAGAGCAAGCAAAGAGCATTTGATGACAGTACTTACGTAACATTAAAATTGTAATAAATGAATGAGTACCTTTGAATCAAATTTCACCATTCTATATTCATTGACTGGATATCCACGGTATATAATTTGCTGAGAAATTGTCTCATAAATTCTGACTTTTTGAAGGCTACAGAGTTGCTTGGATGACCTACAGTGCTTTGCACACACTACGGAGCTTGATTTGTGAAGTTGAACACTCGGAATTGCGCAAGTCCGATCTTCGGATCTGCACGTGAACTTAAAACTTGACATAAATCCTAATAGCGCTTATCCCGACACGTACATTTGCTCGTGTAAATAAGGAAAACTTGGGGGTGCACTATTTACTGTGCACTCTCATTAAAAAAAATCAAATCGGATTATTGAAGTTAAAACCATTATTTTTCAGGTCCGCCTGCAAGAAAGAGTAGCTCCCGTAGGCTAATGAATTAAACCCATTCCCAGGAAGGAAGTGGCTACGATTTCAGCGTGTTACCTAAATGCCGGAAAACATCTTTCATGTCTCTATTGGATTTGATTTTAAAGGAGTCATAAGATTTCTCAAATACAAATATAACGACATTTCATCTCCTTAGGATGTCTCGCCAATGGAGACAACGTTGCTTTATTATCCAAAGAACATATTCTGGGTCTATTTGGTAATCATCTCGATGTCCTTCGCTTAAAAGTTATGCTTTTTTAATTTAGCTCCCAGAATGAAATTTAACCCAAACCGTCGCTAAAGTTGTTATAGTATTTTCTTATCAGCAATACACACTTGAACTTTCAGCTTTAACCCTGTCATTTATATCTTTACGTGCTCCTATAGGGCAAATATTGTTTTAGTTAAAGTTTTCGATCTCGAAATTTTGATTTAATCTTGACATTATAAATAGGAACTCAAAAAGGAACTTTAAAAAGATTTATTTCAAATTTCATATCTGGGGTTTGTGTTATAATTCCCAGAGGCGAAATGCAAATTTTCATTTTAGCCTCGAAATTAACGGTACTTTATTTAAGATCAATTTAAAAAAAAAAAATTGTTTTCTCAAAATACATAAATACAGACGTTTGCCATAAGCCTGCGTGCTCGGTTATTATTAATTAATAAAAATAAATGCCGGTACTTTACTTATTAGCGGGATTGCGAAAATTAGCTATTTCTCGGATATGGCTGAAACGATTCTATTCAATATCGAAATCTACGTCATTTTTAACAATTGAAAACATTCACATTTTTAACATAAACTTAAACATTTTCTTTTTTTAGCTTCTTAACGCATTTTACGAAAAAAACCTAATTTTTTTAATTTGTCTATTTGGCTTAAATTTAAAATCTGAGCAATTTTTAAACGAACAGCACATATGTATGGAGCAATTATGTGCGACCCAGTCGTGTCGTTTATGTATATTTTTTTTAAAATTATTTTATCAAAGGTTACAGTCAAATTATTATTTTTAGTTCTCGATAACAGGGTAAAAGTGAGACTTTACTCATAGCATCGAACCAAAGTATTGAGTGTCTACTTAAATATCGGTATCTAGGCTCGAAATACTCGTATCTATACCAGACCTACTTAAGTATTTCAGGGCTTCAATACTCTTAAGTACAAGTACTAGATACTGGTTCCTTTACTTCAGTACCCTGGTACTAGTACTTGAAAAAAGGCAAGTACCAATATTTTTCAAGTATTTGAGAACAAGTACCAAGTATCACGTACTTAAGTACCAAAGTACTTGAGCAGTACTTCCAAGCACATCACCAGTACTTCAAGTACTTGACCAGTACTTCAAGTACTTGACCAGTACTTCAAGTACTTGACCAGTACTTTCTAGGATATTGAGTAATGTTTGCTTCAACGTCAATTTATAAAGGTAAATTATTATGTATTTCAACAGAAGAAAGTGTTTCTTTGATCAGCAGACCAGAAACTGTAAGCCCAGTTGTTGTTATAGCAATCATAAGCGAGCGATTTGCCGGAAAATAATCTATTCGAAATTTTAAAACCCTTGAGCCAGCAATCGAAGTGAAAACTTTAAAACTGTTTACAATGTATTCTACTTCACTTAGTCTCTAATATAAATCTCTATACAATTACTAGACCGTATACAATTAAAAACCTAAACATTTATTTGGGGCAATTAATAATGAATGTTTTCAATGCGCCTGTACTCTCTTTAGCCATGTCATATGTAAACGTAAGTATCTGTATGCAGAAAATGGGAATTCACATTTGCCATCACGTTTCTTCTCAATTACATAATGATAATATGTATTTGTCTCCACTTAAATATATACATATGTATGATTTGAATTGAATGCAAACTTATGCGTGACAGGTCACAAGTATAACAGATTAGTTATTGATCTTGTTCAGTTTTCTTCTAGATAAGAGTACTTTGTTTAAAACGTGTAAGTTATTACGGCTTGTTTCGACAACTTAGTAAGTGGGGTTATATTCGAATTTAAAATCTGAAAAAAAAACAAGTATAATTTGCATTGCTACTTAGGAAGGCTTATTAGGATAGGACATGGATATGGAAGAAAACCACTATCTCAGCAATCGAGAGGAAGATTCAATAGATGTTGACTTTTCATCTGATGATTTCATTACTGATCCTTCCTTTTCACCTTCCAAATTTAATGTGAAATCAAGAAAGAGATCACTTTCCCAAAGTACTTCAAGCGGAAACACAAAACGAATGAAGTTGGATGAATTACGAGAAAAAAGTTTCTATTTAATGGCACTTTTTATAGTGAAGTGAAGCTGGTATGTACAGTAAAAACAACAGTATTTTGCAAAAAAAGATGAAATTAATCACGAAATTTTTTTATTTCTTAATGGTAATCTGTGTATGTAGCTGAATTCAAAAGACCATTTATCTGCCGTTTGTCAAGAATGCAAAAAAATAATAAAGGACTCTGTTCATTTGACATCGAATTTTACATTACTATTGGATGAAAATCTAATTAACCGATTCAGCGCTTATTTTTATTTGAAACCTTAAGCAAATGATGCCATAGTTGCAGCTGTTTTATGTCCAAGGATTAAGACTAAATGGTATCATCGTACCATCGATGACATTCATGCATTAGTACGGAGTAAAGCTGAGCAAGAGGCCGAGGTAACTGGAACTTTAGAAGGCGATGAAGGGATTTATACTGAATGTACGGTAGGCGGTGTTTCCCGCGAAAAAGACGATTTTTATGATTTTGATGACGGTTAGGGTTTTTTGTGAATTAGAATAGTATTGAGGTCAATCCTTGTCAAACTTCGGAGTGTGGTAGGTCATATAAGAAACAAAACACAAAATAGAAGTAGATTCCATTAAGATTTGTTAAAACACTTTAAGAGTATCCTTGACTCTTTCAACTCGCGCAAATTACAAAAAAAAAAACACCCAATTTCAAAATTTTGTTCATCCGAAAAGGAATCACCCTGCATTTATGTATAAACTCTATGCATTTTTTTCAGATTCTACTTCATGCCAACTGCCACATTAAGTAGTAAATTGTCATTGTCCAGAAAAATTGAGTATGAATATTCGACCTATATAAATGATCCGAGCGTTGGAAATGGAATGACTATGCTGGACAAATATTCCGTTCTGAAAAAATTGTCTTTGAAGTTGAATACGCCGCTGACTTCTTCAGCGCCTGTAGAAAGACTTTTCTCATTCGCTGGTCTTGTTAATTCTCCAAGACGTCATGCCCTTTACTGACCAACATTTTGAGAAATTAATTTTTAAACAGTATGACACAAACAAAGTTTTTTCCTGAATTCTTCTAAAAATGTTAACATCTCTATCTATAAAAATTGTGCAAAAGACTAAAATTAAGTAAGTACTTTGAATCGAAGAACTGATCAATTACTTGAAAGTACTTGTCAAGTACTTGAAAGTACTGGTCAAGTACTTTGGTACTTAAGTACCCGATACTTGGTACTTGCGACGAAGTACTTGAACATTTCTGGTACTTGGGTTTTTCAAGTACCAGTATCCGAGTACTGAAGTACAAGTACAAGTTCCGGTACTGGTACTGGTACTTGTACTTGGAATTTTACAGCTCTGATCTATACCTATTCAGTATAGATTGTATCGTTCGAACCCTAGTAACCGCCTTTTTTAAATTAGGTATGACAAAAGTCCTAAAATTATATTAACGCGTATATGACTTTCCACTTTCATGAATTCACACATTTTGGTACTGGCATCACCGTTACTAAATACATGTGATGGTACACCCACCAGTTAACATTTATAATACCTTGCATTGAATTGTTACGAGTAGCTCGGCACCCACTCTCAATCACATTCTCTGACTCTGTTACAAGATACCCATAAAGTTGACCCAACCATATTAATACAATGTATGATAAATTAGTGTTCGTCTATTTGTCTACAAGACATTCCGCAGGGAGTTATAAAAACAAATAGCCGGGTGATGGAGATTAATTGCCTTGGCCACATGTACTGACCTTTCGGTTCCGCTTGAGTCCCTTCAATACCATTCCCACAAATCCCTGATAATCTTTCAGTGACAACACAGCACTTTCTTTTGACAACAACACCAAGCTGCATTCCTTGCTACCTGGCTCCAATGCATAAAATGTTTTCACTCACGCCATGTGTCTGGGCGATTAGTCATCATCATCACCATGGTTGTCGTCGTCATCCGTTTCCCAGGAGTCATCAAGTGATCAGCTACTGTTTGACAGCTGCATGACATTTCCGTCTGATATAATTGATTTACACACCTCAGTCAATCGTCTTTTCTGGGGCTAGGTGCGATTTGAATTCGATATCCAATTGAATTGATTTCATTATACGCCCGACTACTGGCGCGTCGGTCTCTGAAGGGGTGGATTAAGTAGGGAAACAATTTATGTTTGACTTTGACAAGTATGGCGTCAGACAGTAAGCTGATTAATTCTCGCCGTAATAGAGGCAAATTAACAGAGTAAATAAAAACGGACAGCCAGAGAACGCGACGAGGGCGAAAAGTTCTACTCGTCATTTAATCAGATTAAGAAAGAACCCCCGTTCGGGACTTGGGTGCGATCCCATGAAGTGCATTGTTTGTTTTGTATTTTCGTTGTTTAATAACTTTATGACGACGTCCGAAGAAGACCTTCTTCTTTTACCAATGCATAGGTGTCAAATTCTGGCGCCAACCGGATTTCAGTGCCACATGATTGAGTGTTCGTGGTCGATTTTTAAATGCACTGGAAACTATGAATTGTTGGGAAAACATAAAAGTTTTGAGTGATTATGATCGATTTGTTTAGAAGTTGAGCGCTAAGGTTTCAAATCGTCACTTGGACATGTGGCTAGACACGCAATACCCACGGTCATGGTTATTTCAGTACGAATCAGCTTTTTTTCAATTACTTTAGTCGAAATTTGATGTCACGGCTAATTGATGAGGGAAATTGATGGTGGTGTCCAAGAATAGCACTGAATATTCATCGTGACAATTAATCATCGAGGTACTTATGGAGAAAAACAAGTATTTTTTGTTTAAAATTACTGGGATGAGTGAGTGGTGGATGATTGTCTTTTGTTCATCAATCAATGGAATCAATCAACAAGAAAAATTACTTAATTACAGAATGTTCGAGTATAGAAAACATTTAACTGTGAGATCCATCAATAGTGAAACAGGCGCCTTCATAATGAAAGTGTCAGTCTCTTGTGATTAACTACTTTAACATTGTTTTTGAAAATTCTAACAAAAACAACGTGCCTCATTATTGGAAACATGAGGTAATGCCTTAGTCCGAAATCGAGGTCGTTACTAACAGTCATTAGTAGATTGATTGTAGACTTCAATTCTCGCTTACTAACTTTTCTTATGCATTGTTTGCTAAAACTTCATTGAAGGTTGCGTTTTGTCCCATCTACTTCTGGGTATATCTGCTCTTCGTGATGAAGCTATTTATTCTAGTCATGCAGACATTGCTTATATTACTACGAGTATGAGCCAGCGCAAAATGCAGTTTGTGAGGGTTTGTGAATACCTACCGATATCGAGATAGCGGTCCTTTATTGTTAGGTTCATCTTTCCGAACCAGGGCCCAAAGTCATGAGGTTAGTAAGTCCCTTTGTGGCATACCTCAGTTTACTGCCGACCGAATGCAGCTTATGTACTGTTTCACACACACCGGTATTCGCCGGCCGACAAAAAACTGGAGACATGCAGTCAAATGAGAGCTTTCACATCACCCGATCCTAGAACGATCGCCGTGTGTTGGGGTTTTATGAGTACTTTCACACACTATGGCATTGTTGTTGTACCTCATCTTTTTTCAAACTTCATATCTGGGGTCTATGGGGCCGCAAATCGAGGGGAAATCGAAATATTCATTCGAACCCCAAAATTTACGGTACTTTTACTAATGGCGGATTTTGGAAAAAATCGATTTTCTCGAAAACGGCTCAAACGATTTTAATCCAATTCGATATTTGAATTATGGTGAACATATGCTATCTGATGGCGTACCAGCTTTTCGCCAACAAATCTGTATAACGGTACTTTCCTTATTAATTGTTTTTTTTTATATTGGGTACTTCCCGACTATGGCTCTGTCGATTTTGTTGGAAACTAATATTTAAACAATATTTGACATACTATGCAATATGATTATCAACATTTTTTTTTTTTTTAATTTTAACAGATTTAGAATCTTCAGATGAGCAACATGTAGGTGCAAGTACGTGTGTCCCAGTCATGCACTATATTTACTCAGCTTAGTGCTTAGGTGTGTAGTTAAAAAAGTCTTGTTTTCTAATCTAGATGGATCTTTCTTTCTCTATTCTCTCTTTTTTGTGATCTTCATTTACCGTCTCAGTACTGCTTGATGAAGTGGGTTATCCTTTTCCACTACCCTCTCTATTGTCTTTGATATCGACCCTCCTTGTGGTAATTGAAGGTGGCGAGACTTCACGGATAAGAAACCCTAGTTTATCCATCATTCCGTCTTACCACTTGGCATTGAGATATCAGTCTATCTACTGGCGACCTGTCGCTTAATTCATGTGTATGTACCTAGGAGTATACTCGTATGTATGAAGGTCGACTGGTAAGCCATATTTACATATTTCATCTCTCTAACGGTTTGGGGATTCAAGAGTTATTACTTTTGACAGCTTGATTTGATTTGACATATTTTATCACTGAATCCTCGGCCTTAGTGCATTGGCTCGGTTTTGCTGGAACATCCAATTTGAGACCAGCTGTGTAGTTTTGTGGAATGTTTTTCATACCTCTGCACCTCTACTGTAACGGGTCCATCCATCGAATTGGCAATCGTTCTCTAAATATGTAGCCGTTTATATTGCCTTTCACCCACTAACTGTCCATAGGTTGCTTCTCCATTTGGCTATATAGCCAAAGGCACGTTTCTTCATGACTCAGGCCCACCTATTCTGTTGGTTGATCCAGTAAAGACCGCCCTTAGTCGCTATCTCTCTTAATTCTGTCGCAGAGTGATATCGGTCATCCAATACTTTTTCTTTTAGTTAGGTATGGTCCTACTTCCACTATCCAGTTTTTGTTCTGTTATCGTTCATTTAGAATAGAGCTAGCTTTTTGGGAGTTTTTTTACCGCCTTATAACTCTGTAAAGTCTTATGACGAGATACCCACGAGCAGTTTTAGGTGAGCCCCGGGTTTACATTTTACAGTAAAGTATTCCACATTTTCCTGATCAGATTCGAATAGTCAAACATTAGTTACTTCCTTGCACGTAGTCTCAAAGTCCCTGCAATTATTTTTGCAACATTTTTCCACGTGTTTTCTTTAGCGGCCGAATGTTGTTTTACGGTGTAATCATTTCTAAGTGGGCGGTGTGTTTGCTTATAAACCGAACTGTGCAGATTCGAGTCGAGTAATTAAAGACAATTGAATATAATATAAGTTTTTCAAATCGCTACACCAAAAAGGGGTTTCTGACTGGTAGTACAATGCACCGAACATCGAGTCTGAGTGCTCCGGCATTTGAAAATTTCCTTAAAAAAACAAACGAAATTTTAATCTCTCTGTTGGTAAGACGGTATTCAGTAAAGTCTGTATTAAGGGCGGATTTTAGAACACTGATAAGCTTGTCTAGTTTCGGCTAAGCATATGTATAATCACGTGGGAACGAATTTTGCAAAGGTACGAGTACCTAGAGTTTAGGTGCTTCGGCATTATATTATAGTTGAAGGTGGATCTATAAGCCAACCAGCAATCAACTCCAAATAGTTTTCCCCTGTTGTATTTTCGAAGAATCTCTGGCCCGTAACGCTAGTGTTCATTCGCTCTGCATGTCTTACCAATCTTGAATCTGAAATCTCTCTTTAGAGTCGGAACAAAAAATCATACCACTGCTTAGTGATAGAATATTATTCACTGATGATTAGTAATTTTAACATTTACAAATTGTAAATAATTTTGTAGTTCTGTATTGTTTTCAGCTAATCAGTCTACCATAGGCCTCTTTACTCGTAGTTTATTTTCAAACTCAATGCAAATACCAGAAGTTAGTGCAATATTGACTGACAGCTCAATAAAAGTTCCTTATCAATCAGCGTTCGCCTCTCTCAAGCAAATATCTCATACTCGTACATATTGTAAATATTTAAGTTTAAACCTTTTTCTCTATATCGCCAATCTCGAGTGAGTACCTGAAGATAACTCAAAGTACCTAAATGTTACTAATTTCCAACACCCCCCCGCCTCGCTGACAAACTCGATTGCCTCGATTGTCAAACATTAACAACAGTAGCGACTGATAGCGTTTTCATGTATTTGATTTGCTGTCAAGGATGCTTTTTAATTTGATTAGGTAAACAGCTACCGTTTGCTTCTCGATTTGTAGACTTTTTTCAGTTTTTACGTGTTTGTTTTCCCCTCTTGTGTGTATTTGCACTTAGTCGACGAACCTAACAAAACAATTTTCCAGACATTTTCCCAGTTAGGTAGGTTGTACTTTTTTTTTTTTTTTTTTTGTTGACAACACATTGGTATTTACTCAATTTCGACGACTGATATCAATCGTGTGGAGCCTAAGACCGTACAAATATGTTTGTGCTTGATTGATGGGCGGACAGACAGACAGACGACAAGTGAAATTGACATGTAATTGAAGAGAGCCAAGAAAGACAACAACACGCGGATACGGTGGGTTTTTGTTTGTCACTCGATAAATATTTTTGGTTATCGCTTAAAGTTGATTGATTGATTGATGGGATGAGTTATGAGGTTGACAGCCCTGTTGTAGGAGTACATATTTAGGACGGTGGTGAATTTTGAAGGTTTTTTTTTTAATTGAAAATGTTAAATTACTCGTGCTCTTCGTCGTCATATGCAAGAGTGGTCTTTCGATGGTATTTTGAGTTTTAGTAGATGTTGTGTATAATTCAGTTTAATTAAGAGATTTTTGTTTCTACATAATAATGCCCATTTTTGACCCAATTGATGTTCAATGGCTCGAACCTCCATAGTTCGGGTCACAAGCAAACACACTACCCTGTAGACCGTGGCCAGCCTCTGCTTCATATTTAGAGCAAAAGAAATTGCTTCGACTAATGTGGGAGACAGACTGCTGGTTTTGATACCATGGTATAGCAATACTACGTTCTATCCCACATGTCTGTCACTGCAATACTACGTAAAAAGCTAGTATTCCATGTATTATACCTGGTATTGAGATTCGCAATTTTTGCTGGTATACCACCATCTTACTGATTGCAGCGCCAATTTCTCTCTACTGGCCAGTCTTCGTAGCTTCTGTGACAATTCTTAGGTATGCACTTTCGCTTTCAAGTATTTGAATTTTCTTTTTATTTATCATTTGGCACAAAAGTAAATCATTTTTATTCCTAGCATTATGGAAAAGTACGCTAAAAAAGAAAAGCACTACCCCGCCAGGCACTACCAATGCTACGCATGGCTGTGATCCTGGGACGAGCAGAAATGCTCGGGTCAAAGCTATTCGGTTTCCGGGGGATAGCAAAATAAAGCAACGGCTTAGGCGTAACCTAAGAGTCGCGAGTTGGAACCTTGGAAGTATGAAAGGTCGCAGCTACGAGCTTGAAGAAATGATGATTAGAAGACTAGTGGACATCTTGTGTGTGCAAGGAACGAAATGGCGAAACACCGGGAATTGGACGTTAAGAAAAAAGCTTACAAGATGTTCTACTATGGATCGGAACAAGGTAAAACGGAATTGCTATCATCCTCGCGGCAGAGCTACTTGGCAACATCTTGACCATTTCAAAATCCAGTGACCGTTTGATGTCTCTCAAATTGGTGATACAGGGTGAGGTGTGGAATATTGTAAGCGCATATGCTCTCCAAGTCGGATGCGAACAGAGAGAAAAAGATGCATTCTGGCTGGATTTTTACAACCTCATCAAAAACATCCCAAAGGTAGAGCTTTTGTTTGTTGGCGGAGATTTGAACGGACATGTCGGAAAAATAAATGAAGACTATGAAAACTGCCATGGAGGACTGGGGTACGTCTCCAGGTGAAGACATCCTAAGCATGTGCAAGTCATACGGTCTTATCGTGCTAAATACCACGTTCGTCAAACAAAGCCGGCACCTGATCACTTACAGCAGTTGTGGAAATGAAACCCAGATTGACTACCATTTGGTAGCCAGTTCCATGAAGCCACGGGTTAAAGATTGCAAAGTAATGCTGCCCAGCAACACCGTCTCCTCCTGACAGAAATTTTCATGGAGACGGGGAAGAAAACAAATAAGCAAACAAAGGTGGCTGAGAAAATCAATAGGTACAAGCTGGACAAAGGAAAAGGCGAAGTTTTTATTACCAACATGTCAAATTACCTCTTTACCATCATCGATGAGGTCGGTGATGAGGAGTGCAGAGCACAAGATATGTGGGATTCCCTACAGCGATCTTGCTTGGAGAGAGCCAAATCACTGCTTGGAACGTCGAAAGGCCCCTGCCAACATGCAAGAAACATGGTGGTGGACAGATGAAGCTAAAGTAGTGATACGGGAAAAGAAAACGGCTTTCAAGGCTTGGTCAAAGTGCTCTTCTACTAATAGAGATGAAAAAGCTCGCCTTGAAGTGATATATAGATGTTGCAAAGGTCTCGCGAAGATGAAGTGCGCCCAATTTCAAGCAAAAAGTATGGAAGGCCTATCGGGAGTTGGAGGAAATATCGTCTTCGGCGTCTGATAGAAACCAGGCTATCCAGGAGCTTCGACAAAACAACTTGAATAAGGGAGCAACTATCTTCAAAATAGCCGCCCACAGAAGAAGAAATGCTGAGGAGATTCGTTCCCCAAAGTTCATTAACAATGCTCAAGGCCAGCTTCTTGTGGAAGACGACAAAATTCTCCACAGATGGCGACAGTATTGTGAAAGACTTCTGAACGAACAGTTTCTCCGGGTATACTTTCCAAGAGCCGCTCCTAACCATGACGAAATATCCGACATTACTGTCGAAGAAGTTAGGAATGCCGTCAAATACTCCAAAAAAAGAAAAGCGGTTGGGCCAGACGAGATACCCTCTGAGTTCTGGAAAAAGATGGGAGACATCGGGTCCAGATGGCTCATGATTCTTATCTCCAAACTTATGAGCGGTGATTCAATGCCTAATCAGTGGAGGGAAAGTTATCTTCTTCCTTTGCACAAAGGGAAGGGCGATACGCGAAACTGCGATAACTACCGTTCTATCAAACTTCTGAAATCCAAACCAAATAGCCAATGTTTTAGAAGTTTCTTAAACTTATTTTACGTATCCCAGAGTTCTTAGTGTTGAGGTAATTTATTGAAAATACGGCAAGAATTTACTGTGTAAAAATTACGAAACGCAGTGGTGCGATACATGGACACAGCAACAGAATGAAAATAATTTACGCGGAGATTATGACCGTCGAGGACTCTAAAATTAATATTGCCAGATCTAGAGAAGAATATTCTTAGCACTTTGAAACAGTATAAATGGCGAACAGGAAGAACTTTCAAATCACGGAATAAAGGAAAGGAAGGATGTAAACGGTGTTTATTACAGATTAGTCTCAAAACACATTTTTGTAATATTAGTAGAGGCTGTATTTTATTTAAATAGATACCTCCCCAGCAAGCGATGTCATATTGCCATTTCAAAAGCTCGGAAGTACAAACTCTCCTTAAATAAAAAAAATTCCTCAAAGTATAGCGAAAATATTTTCTCAATCAAAATAGCTGCAAAAAATGGACGAGGTATTACAAGAACAAGCATTCAATTTGAATTGCTGGCACTCAGGTGCCTCGGAGAGTTGTAAAGATGGATTGAACAACATAATTTTAGTTTTGGAACTAATTACCAACTTATGATCCGCAATCCAATTCCTAAGAAAATTCAGATCCCAATTTATATCAGCAACTAAGTCTAACGGAGAGTCAGATATATGTGCACCCTATATAGTCAGCAAATGCCCTCAAGACGCCCTTAAAATTAAGCTTAAAAAGAGAATTGATATAATAAGGAAAAAAATCGGTCCTAAAACCGATCCTTGGGGCACACCCATTTGAATACATTGAATTCCACTCCTGATTCATCTATTTTAACCCTTTGTGATCTATTTTTCAAGTATGATCCGCACCACGCAAGCATTAAGCTTCGAAAACCAGCCACTTGAAGTTTTTTTAAGAGTATGGAATGATCAGAGTATCAAAGGCGTTGGTTATATCCACAAATAAGCCTTCATCATATCCGTATGAATTAGAGTTTTTTAAAGTCCCGATCGGTTTCAATAACTCCCAAGAGGTTATCGGCTCAAAACAAAAGTTATGCCTTTGGAAAGAAGCAACGCGATTGCAATTCGTACTATATTCGATATCGAAAGTTAAGTCGATCTAGCCATGTCCATCCGTCCGTATCTAACCAGTTTTTAGGCCTTTTTAGAATGCGAAGCAGTACAAATGTACAAATTTTTAAAATCTGTCAACAATTTGTCCGTCTGTCCGCCCGTATGTCACCAGTTTTTAGGCCATACGTTTTAAGGTTTTTAGAATCCGAAGCTGTACAAGTGTAAAGATTTTTAAAATCTGCCAACAATCTGTCCGTCTGTCCGCCGGTATGTCACCAGTTTTTAGGCCTTACGTTTTCAGCTTTTTAGAATTCGAAGCAGTACAAGTCTAAAGATTTTTAAAATCCGCCCACATATCGCCTTAATAAAATATATAGATGTTCATATTCTCTACAATTCGTCCACAGGCAATGCTACGTCTACTTTTTTGGGGCGCATTCTTAAGAAAACAAATTGATATTGCTTTTTCAAAGCAACTTACGCTGATGGATAATCTTAATCTTGCACTACTGGGGTTCTCTCAAAGGTAAAAAGCTGATATTTGACATCTGATTTGCATTTGTAATTATGGAGCGGTATACGGGAGAACAACGTATTTTAATTTATAAAACCTACATACCTCCAAAATGGGGAAAATTGAATCAACATTATTCGCGCATTTGCGAAATAGTGTCGGTATATACAACCTTCCATATGCCACGGTTATAAAATTAATGGAAATATTTGATCGAACGGGGTCAGTATTGAATGTGCAACGACCAGTGAGTCCTCGTGGACGGCCACACCACAGTGAGTGACAATGTACAGGGTGCGCCATCTTTTATGTCGGTATGGAAATATTGAAGAACTTTGACATTTGTCAACTGATTGACTTGAGTAGACATTCACACCGAAACAACGCGCCGAAATAGTGACGCTGTGCGTTGAAAATAGTCGTTCAGTTGTGTTAACTCAACGTGCATATCGTCGAAAATATCGTGCCCAACAAACACCGTCTGACAACACTATTCTTCATTTGGTGTTGAATTTTGTTGAGTACGAGACAGTGGGAGATCGTCGACATGCCGTTCATCAACGCCCAAGACGTTCCAATGAACTGGTTGAAGCGGTAAGAGGTAGTATTGCCGAGAACACACATGTGCCGTATCGTCACCACGCTCAGAATTTTAGCGTCAGTGGAACCACCTTGCGGCGCATTTTGAAGGATGATTTGCATTTGTTTCCGTATAAATTGCAATTGACTCAAAGAATATTGCCGACAGACCTTCTACATCGCTTGGAATACGGCCAAACAGTCGCTCGAATGGTTAACACTGAACCTGACACTGAACCTGGAAGACAATTTTGATGACCGACGAGGCCCATTCGCACTCTCTGGCGTCGTTAACAAGCAAAATTGCCGCATTTGGGGAACGGAGAATCCCTACGAGATCCATGAAACACCATTACATAACCAAAAAGCGACAGTTTGGGCCAGCTTTTAGGCCATTTTTCTTCAGAGAAGGCGAAACAGTCGATGGGAATCGATATTAGTGGATGTTGGCTCATTATGTCTACCCACAAATGTATGAAAAAGGTCTGTACGGTTACTGGTTTCAACAAGACGGTGCGCCATGCCACACTGCAAATCAAACAATGCAGTTTCTGCAACGAAAATTCCCTGAACGTGTGTTGTCAAAAAATGGAGACATTGACCACCAAGGTCTCCAGATTTCACCCCTCCGGACTTCTTTTTGTGGGGTTATTTGAAAAGCAAAGTCTAAACATTCATGCCGAAATCATCGCGATACCTCCCGAGATGTTCGAAAAAGTGATGGAGAACGCAGCAAAAAGGGCACATTTTGCTTTGGTCAATAGAGGCGGCCACTTGATTGATGTTGTATTCAAAAACTAATCCAAATAAATTGTAAAAGACCAAATTAAATAAAAATGCCACATATATGGAAATCGATTGTTTTTTTTCTTCAAGTTATTCAATATTCACATATCGACATAAAAGATGGTGCACCCTGTATGTACCTGAGAGTCCGTCAAAATTTATTAGAAATTGTTCCCAGCAATTTAAACTTTCCTAACAGCACCACGCAGCGCAATTTAACAAAGGATCTGCATCTCCTACGCCTACAAGATCCAATTAACTCAGGAATTGAAGCCAGCAGAACATGAACAGCATCGCAACTTTCTTGACGTTGGAGAACCACCAAGTTGATGACGGTTTTTCGAACAAAATCATCTTTAGCGATGAGGCACACTTTCAGCTGAATTGCTACGTAAACAAACAAAATTGTCGCATTTCGGGTCATGAAAATCCACGGCCCATTCACGAACAATCAATGCATCTACAAAAAGTCACTGTTTCGTGTGGATTTTGGGCCAGCGGCATGGTTGGCCCGTACTTCGAAAATTCTCGTGGTGCTGCTGTAACAGTCAATGGTGAACGTTGTAGGGACGTGATAACAAATTATTTTTGGCATCAATTCTACGACATTGATGTGGAAGATATGGGGTGCCAATTGACTCACAGCGCGAGATACAATGCAGTTATCGCACACACAGTTTTCTGGCCGCATCATCTCTCGTTTCGACGACCAAGATTGTGCGACATAATGCCGTTTGATTTGTATCTTTTGGCGTAATGTGAAGCAGAAGGTGTATGCTAATGACCCGACCCCTAAACGATTCCAGAGTTAATGCGCGAGATTCGACCTTAGGATTTATGCCGAAAAGTAATGAAAATGTTCATCACAATGGCGGATGTCTGCCATGTTTAATGTCAATGTCTCAAGATTATATTGACATAAAAATATCAGCAGTTTGTCAAAAATCAATGTGTTTTACTTCAATTTTAAATTGTAACCTCCAATTGAATCACTCTACATACTGGCATACAATTCTACTGGCATTCACTCCAATTCTGTGCCAACCATAGATTCTGGTTCACCTGCAGCTACGTCTTTGCAGTTTGCCATTAAGAGTTGTAGATATATTCCAACACTGCGCCTCACCGCGTGCGGTTTGCTTAATTGAATTTCAGAACTGTCGGTCCTTATTCACCCACTGACTTTTTCAGTATAATTTTCCAAATACATTCTTCTCCCTACCTATTCCATATAAAATTATGTCCCAGGTTAAACAAATGCAATCAAAAGTTCCACCAACTAACTAACTAACGTATTTTATGATAATTCCCCAACAGACATTTTCACCTTCGAAATTACTGATATAAGCATTCTTCACTCTTTAGCCAGCCATGCAACCGTACACACTCGTAACTAAAAATTATTCTCTGCAACGTCTTCTTCCCCACAATTATGCCATTTATCATCGCCACCCATAAGGATTACAATTTTAATCGAATTATTTACACATGCAGGAATTCCTGCCGCCCATAAATTAATACACATACCGCAACACAGAGTGTCTAATCCCACGGGACCATGCTGCAAGTGACTAGTAACACCATACATACAAGTTGAGTGTGCCTCAACTTTCTCGACATGCCTACCCCCTTCTTCCAGAATGACTCGATTAATCAAAATCCATCAGAGCATCAGGGATAGAAAAAAAAAAAAAAAAAAGTGAGAAAGACAGACCAACGATGACGATGACGCTGATAGAGATCTGCAATTTTGTTCTCACATTAAACGAAACATGTCCAAGGAAGTCAACACTTCCAGAGCGCACAGCAATTATGCGAACACATTATGAACACGTATGCTGTGCTCCGGCAGTGAAACCACTAGTCCGTGCATAAGATAAATGACAAGCCCATCGCGCTGGCACTAGCTGCAGCCCGCCGCTTCGCTTTTGACAGACGGACAAGTAGTTTCGTGTACCACAAAAAACGCATGGCGCGGCGGTAGTTGTATGCAGTCTCATGGGCTGAGGATGTCGGGACGAGAACTTGTCATATGTCGGATGTTCAACTGGATGAGTGCCTGACAGAGTTGTGTTGCTCTGTTGTCTTCCGGATGCAAGTGCGTGTATCGGGCCACCATCAGCCATCATCACATAATCATCCCCGATCGTCATCATCATCAGCACGAACAAAACCGACATTCGTCGACGTAGTCATCGTAGTCGCAACTGAGGCTTTGCCATCGGCACTTTTTGTGGTTATGTCGTCGTTGAGCACGTTTATCATCACGGCGATGATGGTCGTCACTATCAACATCATGGCCATCATCATCGTCCTCTGCATCATGGCAGAAGATCAGCCACCTCATCATTACTCGACGTCGTCGTCGTTGGTTTTGTAGCAGCAAGTTATCATAATTACCGTGCCGGGTCGGGCATGCATTATTGCGCGATGGTTATTGGCATTTTTGGGGAAGAAACGGAAGACGAACAGTCATTGTGGTCTCCTGCTGTCCGAGTTTAATAAATTTCACATCGCTATCTGATTGTTCTGACGGAATTTGCGGCACCATAATTAATTTATTCATTGTTTCTTTTGTCACGGGTCGGCAGTGTGTGAGTAATGGCTATAAATGGGCGGGTATGATACGGACGTCAAGTGATGGAATTCGCGTAAATCATTTTGGGCGAGACACAAGGTCATGAGACGTAATGTTGATGGCAGATTTTTAATCAGTTTTTTTTTTTTGCATACTTTGTAGATACTTTTTAGTAGATACATAGATACTTGATGACATGATGGTGGCTGTTCGAGAGAAAACCCGACTTCGTGAAACTGACAGCAATAAATTATATTTTTTTCTTAAGTTGATTACATTAGTTAACGTGTTTGAAATTCCGACAGCATTTCCTTGCGAAATACATATGTAGTTAGAAGTGTAAAATTACATCGTTATTTATCGATGTTAAATATTCCGTTTAAAACAAAATTAAGCATTTCTTTATACCTACTAGTTGTCAGTGGTATACAGATCGCTGCAAAAAAAAAAAACTACAATTCTCTATCTATTGTTTTAATAGGCACTCAAGGTTTTCGTGCATTATAACAATTTTTCCCGAAGAAAGCAAACGTTATCAATTTGCTCATACCTTTCTCGAGAAATATACTCGAGATTAGCGCGTTAAAGCAGATAAATAGGGAGACAGACATGGCAACACTCCCTTTTGTTTTTAAAAATTTATCTTGACGCATAGCTCAATGAGTGAGCTGTGCTGAAGGAAGAATGGTGATTTTTGGCCCAGAGCGAAAAAAATGGGACTTACAGCAGCTTATAGCGGCATATTTAAGGTATACAAAGGGTCCTAGTGTCTTGTTATTGTTATTGTTAGTAAAAGCTAAAATTCAGGTTTGGAGGTGCCATCACTTATAACACAAACTATAGGATTAGTCTTTTCTCTAACGACTTTTGTAGAAGCAGTAGGGACGACGAGGAGGAGGAGACAACTCTCAATCTTCTCTGCACTTGTTCGGCACTCTCCGTCAAAAGAAGGCTTCACTTGAGAGCTGACTTCTACAACAGCTAGTTTTTATTTCTGATGATGGATTTTTAATTCACAAAGAATAAGCTATAAAATCCGAATAGAATGATTTTACCTGTAATAAAGGCAGCGCCTTCCTAGGTAGTAAGGTCACAGTTGAAAGGCGAAACTCACGGCATATACAGGTGCGTCTGTCACGCAATATGCGGCACACTGGTCAGTACTGGAAATGCTGCTGTACGAGTACACACAGATAGTAGACAGAGACTCCTGTCGTGCGGTGAGATACCACTATACCTTGCTATAGGTTCCGCGAAGTAGTAGTGATTACGTTTCTGAACCTAGTAGATTGTCATCTCTGGGAGATGCCACAGCGTGGTATAGGGTGATCAGATAAGAACGATAAGAAAATAAATTTAAATAAAAAAACAATGGTGTGAGATAACAAATTGATTTTGACTTTATTTTGAAGCTACATTCATGCCATTATGTACGGAATAGCACATCATTTAAATGGCCGTCTCGGCTTCACTGTCAGTGCTTCAAACGGTCGGTCCAATTTTTGATGACTCGGTCCAATATGTGCAGCGTTATTCCGGCAATACGTCAATACGAATGTTGGCTTCGAGCTCGTCCAAAGTGGTTGGCTTGTCAGCGTAGACTTAGGGACTTGATGTAGCCCCAGAGAAAATAATCGATGTGTCTTAAGTCGCATGATCGCGGCGGCCAATTGATGAACGCTCGCCGTGAGATGACCCAGTCGCCGAATTTCTCCTTCATCACTTCGAGCGTTGTGTCGCTTGTATGGTATGTAGCGCCGTCTTGTCGGAAACACAGCTGTTGTTGTCGAGCTCTGGCCACAGAAAGTCGGTTAACATCGCTCTATACCGGGGACCAATGACGATAACGGTGTCTCCTTCCTTATTTCGAAAAAAATAAGCCGCCGTGCCATAACCGCACCAGTCAATCTTTGTGGATGCATTAATGCTTGGTCGAACACTTGTGGATTGTGGTCGCTCCAATAATGGCAATTTTGTTTGTTGACATAGCCGCTGAGCCAAAAATGTTCCTCGTCTGAGAAGATGATTTTTTGGCCAAAATCTGTATCTCCGGCCAACATTTCCAATGCCCAATTAGCGAACTCACGGCGGGCGTTGTCTATGGTCGTCCGGCTTCAATTCCATCGATTTATTGAAATCAAAGTTTGGTGAGAGAGTAATTTCAAAATTGGGACCTGTAAATTGGCCACCAAGATCTTTCCATCTAACTCCGCGGGGTGCGTGAAATTGCTTGTTTATGTGGCTAAACCAACAACGCTTGAAGCTTTGGAAGACAATATACTCGTAAGGAGAGTTATTGTGGATATACACCGCCAGATCGAATATACGATCGAAAAAGTGGTTTGGGGGAGGTGCAAATACAAGAATTTTGTGCTTCGAAAGGCTTAACTGAGTTTGGGTTCAATCAAAATGTTCTCGCCATCTGGCCAGCTGTTCCTCGTCCGAAGTCAGCAGATTTCCGTCTAGTCCTTTTACTAGATGTAGCTTGGAACTTTGACCACAAGCGAGTTCCTTAGTAATACTATACCTAAACGGTTCTGCCGTCACACCTATTTGCTGCTTCTTCAGCCTAGATCACGCTTGTCTCGTCTTACACTACGCTGCACTTCTTTTCTCTTCATGTGGTACTGAACTTCTATTTCGGGGCGCTATACTTCTGAGGCTGCTGCAATCCGAGCTTTGAGTTCAATACGGTCATCGATCCGTCTCCAGGTGTCTGCTGTCAGCCATGTGCTTTGGTTTTTTCGTCTTCTCCCGACAATGGTGTCTGTCCCAGTCGTAAAAACACTTCACAGCGTTCCAGTAGTCGTCAATGCACTCAAGAGCGAAGCTGTTTATTGTTTCTGCATTTGTGGCAAGGTGGTCCCTTATCTGTTGGCGCACTTGGGGATCCCGGAGCCTGTCGGTATTATACTTGGGTATCCTTAGCAAGTTTGATCTGTTGCTATTGGCAGAAGTACTATGAAGACGTATAGTAGCTACGATTAGATGGAGGTCCCTCTCTATTCCGATGTCAGCTCCACGTTTGTTACAGACACCTTGGATACAATTTCTAAAACGTCGGCTAATGGTAAAGTGATCAATCTGGTTAAATGTACTTTGTCGATCAGTCGAGATCCAGCTGATCTTGTGGTCAAACAGTGTGCCTGTGGATGACCAGGCACGTTGCAGAACTCAAGAAGCCTTTCGCCGTTGTTGTTCTTTGTGTTCCCGAGGCCATGTGGCCCCATCACATGTTTGAGCGTGGTGCTGTCTTTGCCTATCTTTGCGTTAAAATCTCCCACCACGATCTCGAAATCTCCTTTAGGCGTTGAGTTAATGGCTGCGCCTAGTTTGCTGTAGAAATCATCATTGTCACCCACATCCACTCCCCTTAATTACTTTAAGGATTCTAACAGCGTACGAGTAAGATGTATCTCTTTGATTTTCCGTGCTAGAGGTGAAGTTTTGCCACTCAACTTCGTGCTACACAGGGAGGATCTTCCAGTTTCCTGCTCAATTTGCAACTTAGCTCAATACACTTATACACTTCTTGGGATTTTACTTTGGAAAAGCCACATTATCGAGCGAAGAAGTAAAAGGAGTTATTAAGCGGTTCTAATTATAAAGGCCTCGTATCATGCTGTGAATCAACGTCAGGTTACAGAAGAATGATCATTGAAAAAGATTTTTAAAATTAAAAATTTAGTAGTAAACATTACTGAAAAATGATTAAAATTGTACCAAAAGGTTGAAGTCTTTGGTAGACGGCGTTGAGTTTTTTCATATTGTAAATTTTGTACAATATGAAAATTTAATATAATTAATTTAAATTTAATCTAATCTATAAGGTGCAAAGTCAAAATTAAAAATTCTTAGTTCAAATAAACGAATAGGGGCTGTGACATGTATGTGGCTGTAGAAAGTTAACTATGGATCTGACTTGACTAAAGGGGCTTAGTTTTTTGTGGTACGAACACTTCACTCTTTTATAAATTTCGTACCTTAAACTGTGGGAAAAATACATCTAAAAGCAAAAGTGTAGCAAGTAAAGAAACGATATTTACTACACCATAGATTTATATCCTCGTAAGAGTGGACAAGAATGGTTTTTATTCGGAGAATAGGTGTCGAGAAATGGAAAGAAGTAGATTCAGGTTTATTGGAAATTTTCGACGGTAACTGTATTTTATGCTAAAATAATAAAAATAATAGTATATGCTTTAATTGATTTTGCGAAAATAAAACAAATTCTGTAATGGAATAACAGTAATTATGATAGATAAAACAGAAATTAAGTAATATTAGATACATTCGAAGTGTTACCTTAAAAAGTAAGAAAATCGCGGAAAAAACAGTTAAAAAGTCTGGCTGTATTTTAGAAAATCGTAGCTGACTTGATCTCAAGTCAGTCAGATTTGACTAAAAAATAGTTAAAATAACAACGCCGTACATAATACGAAATCGCACATGTAAGTACCCCAATTACCGGCAACCTGTACTCAAACAGAGAGGCTTTGTAATTTTTCTGTGGGTCTTTTATATGTGCAAATTTGCTATCAGGACTATATTAAATTATTTTACTTTTCAAATCTCTTGCGGATCACTTAATTTAAATTTATAGTACCTACCTATCTGGTACACTAGTGAAAAGGTTGTGCATGGCTGAACCAGTGCTAGCGGTTAACACCTAAACCCACTGCATTCAACTTCTGAAACAGATCTTTTGGTTTTCATCAACTCCCATGGAAATAACGAAATTTAAACGCACTTCACCTTTCATCTTTATTTGCTTATGAAATTATCTCATACCGCCTTTTGATCAACCATGCAGAATTGATTTATGCATCCTTTCTCATAAAATGTGAAATTTACTCTAAAGCCTCTGCTCATTGAATTAACAACAAAGACCGCATAATACATGTGTTTATGAGAGCAGAGTCACGGACACCGAAACTCACGCAATGAGACGCGCGCAAGCCCAACGAAGAGGAAAGTATTACAATTTAATTTAAATTGAATGCGGTCCAAGAAATTTTGTTTTATACTTGTTCAACCTAAGGGTGATTGCTTGAAATTTCTCTGACAACAGGGAAAATGTACACTTGGCCCAAGCGTCCTTCTCTCTTGCAACCCACCAATTGGTGGGGAAACTATCACAAGGTTTTTGTACACAAATCAGCGCTGCTTCGTTGGGCATCTGTCACTCGGTGCGCTACACACTCTGTGGAATTTGTCATTTTAATTAATGTCGACTTTTCGCTCGGACTTAATTGAGACTGTCACTATGAAGTCGTTTACATGAAGGCAATAATAAGTTCACCAGCAGTTCGTGTAGTGCTGCAGTGAAGAGAAGGCTGTCACCGACAGAAAGGAGAGCGCTTGCCAAATTATTTATTTTGACAGGTGGAAATGAGAAATCGCTCGAGGACAATGGGTGCAGCGAAAAACGTTAAAAAGTTTGATGTTTTGTGGTTGCGACAGGACTAAATTGGAACATTCGTTTTCCTTACAAAGTCACCTATTTTTTAGTATCATGTGTTGTTGCTAATTCTCATCCTTATTATTTTTCAGTTGGCTGATTCTGGTTCCCTACTGTGCCACTTTTCTTCCATAAAGTCCACAGGGTTTGGCAGTTAATTTCGTTCTCAATTCCATAATGGTCAACGCAAACATCCATTTCTCGTTTACGACCAATGAACGTACTCACGTGGGTGGGTGTCCCTCATCTTCGGGCGTTTTTTTTTTTTTTTTTTTACGGTCGTAGTCACTTTGTCATTTCCGTTTGTGGCATTATCATCGGCCTCTGGTTTTATTACCAATTGACATCATCCTCTATCCTCTGGATCAGAATGAGTGCCAAATAAACGCCTCGTTATGACGTTTTTGCCCCCCGCGCTGACTCTTGTTATTTCCATTAATTTTGCACTGACATTGCACGTGAAAGAAGACCAGCAAAAGCACCAATTTTTTGAGCGCCCTCCGTTGTGTCGTCGTCATGGCTAAAGTGGTGGCATTTTTATGAGCCATAAAAAGAATGCTGGCAAAACGGTGGAATTATGGATGAACATCATCAAACGAATGAGTGTGAGAGAAGCGCCCTTCTCCAACTCTGATGTTGAGGGCAGCCGCCGTAGTAAAGTATGCAAAATGATGAGCGCATTTGGCTTATTCCCTCCCCCCGTATTTGCTGTAAGTGCAGAGTAGCAAGTTGCGAATTTTAGTAGATGGGGAAGAAGAGAGTGAAATGGTCCTAAGTGGATTCTTTATGGGGTGCGCACAGCTATTGTGTTGGTCTGGATCTAGTTTTTTTTTTTTTTTTTTTAGGTCGGGTGGGCTAGAAGAGGGTAGTATTTTTCGGCAGCCGCATAAAATGTAACTTTACGACCTCACATAAATTCGGATTATTTTCGCACTGTGAAGTGTGGAATTTTATTTGCTGTTATCCTTTGAAGTTACCAAGCGACTAGTACGGGACATTTTGTTTTTTTTTTTTGTTCATAAAAGTTACCAACAAAATGAATATTTAAGAGAGTTTCCTGCAAGACTCTTTGAAGGCTTTTGGAATGTCCATAATTTGTCTGGAGAAATGATGGAAGTCGTAAAGCAGGGCGAAGTTTAGTGCTGAAGTAATTATAATCTAATTTTTTCTGACATATGTACATACATGCATACATATATGTATATCAAGTGGCTGAATGTGGAAATTTTCGCCATTGTAAAATAAGGCGGGAATGTAATATATTAACTTGCTTTGAAAATCGTTAAACATACTTTAAAATTAAGAGTTATTGAGCTTATGAATCTCGTCTTAACGGCTATAGAAAAGGATAGTCCGCATTAATAAAACCAATACTTGCGCAAATCATATTGTGATCTAGAATCCACACTACTCTACTATACTTTTACACGCCAGTGGGACCGGATGGATAATACCTATCATGGTCCTGAAGAACACCGAAGCTGGAAATCTTTTAAAGCTGCTTGACAATGAAATGCTTACCGATAGTCGAATTTCATCTTAGGCGGCGACAAATTCGAAGTTTCCTGATCAAACTGATATCAATAGAATCCTTACAATTAATGTTTGTATCTTCTCCTTCACATTGCGTCAATGCAAACTTAGTGGATCTGGGCCTCAACCAACAAAATTATCCAGCAAGCACGATCCATCGCCAAGTTTTTCTGTGTGTCTCCGTTTTATTTCCTCTCTGATTTCGTTGACAGAGTTTACTCTTCAGCCTAGTTAGACAAAATCTTTGATTACGTCGAAGTTTTAATTTCTTCATGATGTTTGGCCAAGGCGTCGGTGTTTGAGAATCGTTTATAACCCGTATTGACCGTTTCTGATTGTAACTGCCTGCTCATCCTGCCGATGTCGTCCACATGTTGAAGTATTATAGTTGTACAGATTTGTGAATGATATAGCCGGATGTGTGGCATGTTCTATTATCCCAGTCGCCTTGCGTGAAACCTCTGGAGGACCTTGATGGGGTAGCTCGCTTTTTTAGACGCTTACATATTCCAGCATTCAGAATTTTTAATACCATGTTCAGGCGTCTTATATCCCCGTAATTGGCGCAACAAAAGTTGCTGATTGGTTGTTATTTCAGGATCTCTTATTAAGCGAACTGCTCGACTCTGTTAATAAGGGCCTTGTCATGTTTGTACTTATAAGCTATATCGTATTTTGATCCATGAAATAAGTTGGCATCTGCCATTTGTAAAAGTACTTTAACGTTCTAGCCATTCCTTTATATGTTATTTTGAATAGTACATACTGTCGCTGCTGTTCTTTTGCTGGAATATCTATGGGGGATATTTTTGCGACAAAAGGCACAGATATCTCTCATCGCGCAGATTCAATATACTTGCTCAATTTTGTTGTTTTAACATTTAATCCTCGTAGCTCTTACCCAGATTGGTGTGGCTATGGGATCATAATCGTAACTACTCTGGCAGTCGTCAACTATGCCTTGGTCCTCCAGTATTTAGCATGATGCAAGGGCAGCGCTCGCATTTGCGGCTTTGTGGCTTACGTAAGTAAGATTCTCCTTAAAAGACACTCGTATCTACCACGACTTCTAGAGCACCTAATGTGTAATTTGGATTTAACTTCATGACCGCCAACTACATATAATGAGTATCGCCTCCGTTTTGTGCTCCACTAGGGTTAGACCCGCCGACGTGAACCACAGTCGGATGATCTCGTTATTGTTCTGCAAATCTTACAGTTTTTACCTCCTCAAGTATTGGGAGCCGTAATATACCATCATACATCACATTCCACAGAAGTGGTCCCAGTACAGACCCTTGCGGCACGCCTCCGGTCACCTTGTATTACTTTGGGCCACAGACGGTGTTGTATAGTAGCGTTTTGTGCGTAAATTGGCACTTGCATCAGTTTGATTGCTTCCAGAGTTAAATTCCAGATGGAACTATTAAATGTATTTCAAACGTCAAGGATTATTACCGCGCAGTGTTTTTTAGAGCCTCGCCTCTACTTCCTTTTCTATATAGCCTTTCGTGACATTTTAACTACTACTAGTTTTACTGCGTCTATAGTTGAGTGTGACTTCTTAAAACAGTATTGCTGTTCTAATTGCGACTTCTTCTGGTGCAACTTCAAGTCTATTGTAGATCTAGCAATGGTCGATGCGATGAGGGATCTTTTGGTGGCGTATTGTTCCCTTTGGAAAGGGCACTAGTGATTGTCGACGAAGATATCTGGACGACCTTTAATTGCTGTCTTGAGGATTCTATTAGGGATGTCGTCGGGTCCCTGGGCCTTTTGTCTACAAACTTTTTAAATATCTCGATTAGTGCGCCTCTGCGGTGATCATGTTGATGTTGGGTGTTTCTTTTGTTACTTCGTTCACATGTAAGATTTTACTGTAACAGAGAATCTCAGAAAATGGATATCTCAATTATGACTGTCTGGTCTGTTTGTATGTATGGCCGAATGCAGGATAAACGGCTGGATCTATTTACTTCAAAGTATCTGGGGTCTATCGACTCACAGTTCGAGGCGAAATCGAAATTTTCATTCTAACCCCAAAATTATCAGTACTTCAGACACAGATGGTAAATTTTAAAGAAATCTACTTTCAAGAAAACGGCTGTAACGATTTTGATCAAATTCCATATTTGAGTTAGCGTGGGCATATGCCATAGCATGGCGTACCAAGTTTTTGCCAAAATATGCCTGTAACTGTACTTTACTTTATGACCGGTTTTCGAAAAATGTCTGACTTGGGCGACTTCATTCAAAATCGTTATCTAAAGAATATTTGATATATGATAAGTCATGGAGTACGAAGTTTTGGAAAAATGTTAAATACAAGTTTAAATTTGTAACGTGCAAATACGTGCGATCCAGTCGTGCACTTTATTTATTTTTCACTCTGGATAAGTGCAGGCAGGCGGCTGCCATGTCGTGAGTTTTTTCAACACTAACTAGTATGCTCCTCCCCAGTGATTTTGGTCGATATCATTGCTCATTTCTTGGAAACAGTTTGGTTTGCTTTTGTGGATGGCTGCTTTGAGCTTTTTCCGTGCAGTCTGGAAGTGCCGTTTAAGGAAACTTTCACCCTATAGTCTTTGTATAGCTTTATTGCTATCTGACATTTGGTGCACAGCTCTTGTATTTCCACATTCCATCAGTGCGGGCTTGCACTGACCTGATACTCGCGGAATCCTTCAATGCCTCGTCGCTGGCGAAAATGTAGGAAAATAGTTCCTCATCAAACAATTCCATTTTTCACTCTAGCTCAGTCGCTGGTTTTCCTTCGCCTGATGGTCGCTAAGCTTATAGCGACCTTTCGAGTTGTCATTTGCACGTTTCCGGTGTTCGTGAGCACTCTACGTCATCTATTCGTTTCTGGGCAGCCCCATGCAATAACCCACGCGTTAAAGTCACCGGCAATGATCAATGGTTTCAAGGGCATCATCTACTAACGTGTCCAGTAGTTGTACATATATGTGTATTGATGCAGGTCTTGACCTATATCCACCTTTGTCGTTATCTTATCGAGATTTTAATTAAGCTTAAAATGTAAACCTTCTTTCGCCATCTTTCTGATACAATAGACATTTTTGCCCAGCTCTATAAATTCAGGTTACTTCTAATGTTTTGCAAGATGTCAACGTATGATACATTATCTATTGCTCTTATCACCAGCGCGTGAGTTTGTGGGTAGGCGCTTTTTGGTGCCGTCCCATTCTGTATGGAGCTACCTTGCTTAGCGTTTCTCTATGCCAGAGTCGACCGACCGCTTTTAAGATGTTAGTGTATTTCTTTATAGTTGGCATACAGAGGCGGGTTACATAGCTCAGCAGGTCTCCAGGTGAGTTGATGCTTATCACTTTTATCACTGACCAGAAATTACGCTAGCCGCTGGGACATTGAAGAAGCTTATTAGTGACTCTGATTGTATTTTTTCTTCACGGATTCGACTGTTTTATTACACGTGTTTTGGAGACTGACGTCCGATGATGAAGCTTAGTTCTTTACAGTAAGGCTTTCTTGATTTGCTAGAGGTCAATTTGTTGGTGGAATGTGGAACGTTACCTCCATCCAGTTCAAGTTGAATTACTTCGGTGAACGTTTCTTCGTAAACATTGACCTCAGTACTACTGACGCATATGTCAGTCCATTGAAAAATTCTACAGCTCGGGTGTGGTGTTGACATTAGGGTATGCTCCGAACTTAATAAAAGAGCATACATTTTGACGCAGTACTGTCTGGGTCTGGTGAAAGTAGTGTATTTTCGAAATTGTATGGATTATTTGGAAACCGTGTAAGCTCTTCGACAAGCTGGGACTAGCTTCAGCTTGTCTTCCCGGTTCATCTATCAGTTTCAGTAGTCGGTCGCTGAACTGACTCGTGTTTCAGACTAGCCAGTGCAGTTTATTTTCTTGTTTATGCTGTAAACGCAGTTTACGTTCCAATTGTTGAGGGGCGGCGCGTTCGTGTTTAGACCTGAAATGCGTGTCGTTCCTGGTAAACCGGGACGTCTGACAATGCTAGTCCCAAGCTTCAAGTGGTACCGGATTAAAGCACATCCTTTTTATTGCTGGTTTCCAAAACAGATGATGATCTACGATCTACGAGCCCGTTGTAGGTTGTTATTTGCATTTCGGCAGTCCCCTCCAGAAATCCGATTGGGAGACAGATTATCGACGGAATCCCACGGAAAAGGACTAAGTAATGAAAATTAAGTATCATACCAACTGACCAGCAACAACTAAGTTTCAAATCACTGCTCGAAAAATATCTTTTAAACCCTTAAATTTATTTTTAGTCCCCAATTCTAAAATTTTAGACTCAAAAGTCAGTATTTTCGGATGACATTACACATACATAAAGAATTTTCTTTGTAAAATTAAAATCTTTCCAAATTCCTTAAAAGAGTAAGAATGCTCACCAAATGTGTACACAGACAAAAGTTACAATAGATACTTTTATCAGATAAATTGCCACAATCACTTGACCTTTCCCCCTTCCAGAAGCTTAAAAGCAAATCAAATTCAAATCATGCTTCCTGTCTACAACTTAATTTACCACTTCACCCACAGTCGCACACACAAACTAATCCGCCTGATATTTCTCATTGGCATAATCCGACATTGCTTCCACCTCGAGCATTCGAGGAAACCCCAAAACACATTCCATTCCTGAGTTATCTGAGTGTCTGCCCTAAAAAATTGTAATTCATGGAAAATCCATGATAATTTCCACTCGGCAATTTTGGATAAAGTCGTAAGTCGGGGTGGTTGGTGTTGCTGGTGGCTCCTTGAGATACTTCCTATCCCAATTGTTCATTGGAAGTTATACACCCTGGACAGACATGGATACTTCATTGAGTACACGTGTTTGCCAGTGGGTGGATGGGTGTAGTTATTTCGTAAATTGGCAAATACCAACCACAGTATTCGCACACAAAAGTTCTTTACCAGTTCATTAAGCTATTTACAGTTATAACTCTGAATTGTTTTTTTTTTCATACATTTGTTGTTTCTGGAATCGTTTTTACGTTTACCCATTTTCCACACAGGATACCTTCAGGGTTTACCCTTTCATCCATTCACTATGGAAAATAACAAGTTTTTTAAGAGTATTGGTTTGGAATTTATACAAAATATTTATGTGTGGGCTAGTGCTTGTAGGATGCGATTTCCATTTGCAGTAAAAAAAAAAATGAACTATCTCTTTGGCAGGATATGCAGTGGAACTACGGGGCAACCATAACGACGACAAGGATGACGGCTACGGCGAATATAAGGGAACTGTCGAGATGGTGATGGTATTGAATAGGGGTTTGCGGTGATGTTGATGGTCGGTTTCCGTTTATTTTTGATAGGGTTACCATGTGCGTGTACATGGTAGCAATGTATTTGCTAAGTACTTACGTCAATGCGTCTATAAAACATCAACTCAACACTCCATTTGATGGCAACCAAATGGTACATAAATGTTTAGGGAGAACCGAAGAGCTTTGTCAATACAATAAATACTCTGACGTAAAAGGTATGAAAGAATTTTATTCAGTCAGTCGGCTTTGATTGGTCGAGACACTTTGATTTGACTGTAAAACTACAATTTTAGTCAGGTTTAGAAATTATAACTGAAGATAGCAGTTGTCAAGGTAAGCCAATATCAGAAGTTACCTCATATAGGCCAATCTCACTTTTACCAGTATTATCAAAACTTTTTGAGAAACTACTTCTTAAAAGATTAGACCAAATTATAGAGCAAAGAAAGCTATCCCACTCACCAATTCGGGTTTAGAAATAAACACTCAACGATAGATCAAGTGCATCGTCGTAGTCTTAGAGGTTACACAGGCTTTTAATAAAGTTTGGCATAAGGGTTTAAAGTATAAACTTCATAGGGATCTACCTAGACAGTACTATGAGATACTTAAATCTTATATAACAAATAGATTCTTTAGAGTTCGCTATAGTTCAGCGTATTCTGAACTTAAAGAAATACAAGCACGTGTTCCACAGGGAAGCGTTTTGGGACCCATCCTATATTTATTATACAGGAGTGATATACCGCATGTGAGCCACATTTGCAGACGACACTGCTCTTCTAACAACAGATGGGTGTGTGGCTAAAACAACAGAAAAGCTACAAAATTCAGTTAACGAGATATGTGATTGGACGCAGCGATGGCGAGTTAAACTTAATGAGTGAAAGTCCACTCATATCAATTTTACAAATAAAAAAATAATGAATGTTCCCATGGTTATTAATAATCAAGTAGTTCCTTACTCTAACTAAGTGAATGACCTCGTAACAAATGTGTGTACTCAATGCGTCACAACTAGCATTTGCAGAGGCATATTAATCCTGAGATAGACGACGTCTGAAATGTACGATATAATATTCGTAGGTTAAAAAGAATAAAACCCCATGAAATTTTTTGACAATTATGAGAGCCCATATTTAAAGTATAATACGAGTACCTTCTCAAAACCGACTTAACGTTGAAAATAAAATCTTTTGTCGATCACTAGTTGCGATCACTACTTTGGGCTTCGAACCGCAAAAAAAAAAACGTTTCAAAATGTCGAATTAACAATTTTAGTGGCTCGAATACTGAACGTTCATGAAATTATAAAAGAAGACCTTTAGCTGCAATAAACATCATTGGGTAGCGGGTCTTTAGTAAATTAACTCTATAACCGCTTGACTACTACCTGTGTTACCTACAACTTAACATATAACTTATGCAATTCTGTAACGTATTACCACGGCGGATTCTTTCTTAACGAATACGCCTTTTTTTAAAGCAGATTTGTGTCGTAGAGTGTTTATTACAAGCAGCTCCCACGAGCAGATATTTGTCAAAGCATAAACAATGCAGCCGCACAAACAAATAAGACAAACATCACTAACACGAGTACAAATCATTATTTAACGTGTAGCACTGGAAAGTACATTTTGTTTATACTACATTTATTAATATTGAAGTTCACGGGGTTTGAGTTTATATTATATAAGTTGCTCATGCGACTAATTGGCTCATGCATGCCATAATTTGTTCTATGATGCGGAACATGCAATAGCTCCAAACTACGTAGGTTGTAAAACCCCCCACAAAAGTTAAATCCAACTGAGTATAACAAGCATCAATTAAGCCCGAAATGAGTTGTTGTAAAAAAATTATATCATTATTTTTCTGAATTTGAGACAAAGGTAAGAAGTTTTATGCGATGCGTGTATGGTGGAAGGTTAAATGGTTCGTCCTATGGGAGCCCTTTAAATGCCAATCCGATAAAGCTTCGCTGGATAGCCTCAAACCGATCTTGATGAACTTCATAAAAAGGAGTCCAGGCTTGTGAAGCATATTCAAGATTTGGACAGACGAAGCAGCTATACAGAGACAGAGTAACGTATGGGTTTTGAAACTTTTTTGACCATCTTTTTATAAAACCCAACATAGAGTTGGACTTGTTAACAATGAAATTAATATGCTTCGTGAAGTCAAGATTAGGGTTAATCTAGGTCCTTAAAACAATTGACACGACAAAAAGTGTATTACGATACTGACTAATTAATCGCGGTTCATTTCTATTCAGTATTCATTGGCATTTCATCATGAATAGACTTACGTCTGAACATCGTCTACAAATTGTGGAAATTTATTTCCAAAATTAGTGCTCAGTGAAGAAAGTTTTTCGCGCACTTCGACCATTTTATGGTGTCATAATCGTCCAACTGAACGCACTATCCGCGAAACAATCGCTAAACTTCGGTAGAATTATACATTATTGGACGTTCATCCACCGACTAGAGTGCGTGAAGCCGTTCTGATTTGAATACTGCTGCTATAGCTGATAGTGTCCGTGAAGACCGTGACCAGTCGATTTGACGCCGTTCTCAAGCTTAGGGTCTCTCATATGGCACGTTGTGGCGTATTTTGAAAAGAGATCTTGGTGTAAAGGCATACAAAATTCAGACCGTTCAAAATTGAAGCCGCCTGACCTTCGTTTGCGTTGTGCATTTGGTAATTGGGCTTTGGAAAGCTCCAAATTGATTCGAAACAATCCAGTTATTGAGAGACAATTTTCACGAAAACATCATCTCAAGAAATGGACCTGTGAATTGGCCTTCAAGATCATGTGATCTGACTCCGCTGTGTTTTTTTTTTTTGGGGTATGTGAAATAACTTGTTTACGGTGATAAACCATAATCGATGCCTTGGAAGCAAAAATAGCACCCGTTATTAACGGAATACCGGCCGATATGCTCAAGAGAGTTCTGGAACATTGGACCCACAGAACGGACCATCTGAGGGTTAGTTGCGGACAACATTTACATGAGATTATTTTCAAATATTAATTGTCATGAACCAAACTAACAGCTCAAATACAAATTTCGATTATTTAATTGATTTTTATGCATTTTATTTAAAAAGAACTTCAGGGAGCTCTTATTGAATCACCCTTTACGTATATATCGGGTTTGAAGTACATAGAACTTCTTCTTCTTCTTACGGCGAAGCTATGATCCGGAATAGAACTATCACAACCCTCCCACTTTACTGCATCCCTACTCGTCCGCCTGTTGGGTTTGCCGGTTTGACCTCAGGAAGTACCCGCAGACTTCCCGGTTTCGGATCACTTCGTCACTGAGGCCAATCAAATGCTGGTGTTTTTTTTCATTTGTGTGATCCAGTTGTTTTTTGTCTGTCTTTTTTGCGCAATTGTGTAGGAACGTTGATTGATATTGCCTTTTTGACGGGGTTCGAAGGATCTCTCCTTTGAACATGACAATACCAACTGTGCCGGTCGTGCTCTATCTTGCTTGTGATGGGTTCTTTTACATGAATGCTTCTTCGAATCTTTGAATTTCTTATTCTATCAAGCTTTGTTACTCCTGCTGTCATGCGAAGCATCTTCATCTCAGCTGCCGTTAATTTGTCCTCATACTTTTTGTACATTGTCCAGAATTGTGAACCGTGTGTGAGCACAGAACGTATAACTGCGGTGTAGAGTCTTACTTTCAGCTTAGGGGGCATTTTTCGATCACAGAAGATAGCGGAGTTTTCCGGCCACTTCATCCACCCTACGCTTACGCGATGTCATCATCACAAATTGCTTCGCTATTGATCATAGATCCCAGATATTTGAACTGTTCACACTTGGGAAGCACTTTTCCATTCAAGTAAATGTCTGGAATAGGCCGGTGTGGATCAGAGGACGGGCAGCACAGATACTCAATCTTTTTTGAACTAACACGGTACCCATTTCCCTCCAAAACATCCACCCATTCTTCAAGTGCTCGTTGCAGCGCCATTTGATCTTCACTTATGATAGCTCCATCGTCAGCAAAGATTAACTGATGCACTTTTGGGTCCGTCACTTTTCTTTCAAGCAAATAATCAAGGACTGCAATAAATAGCAAAGGACTGAGGACGCTTCCCTGGTGTACACCGACTTTGATTGGAATTTGGAGGAATTCATCTAAAATTTAAAAGTCTCAAGTGTAGGCTGCTTACTTTGCTTCCAGATTCCTTACAAAACAAATTTTCTATTAAGCCAGCCACTACAAACAAAAAGAAATTAACCAGTAATTGCTTCGTAAAGTATGTGTTAAGGTCTGGTTCGATGGGCTTGAATATCATATCGTATGGTTGAATATCGTACCGTCTATAGAAACCATGCTTAGCCGAAAACTGGCAGGCCATTTGGAGCCCATGTGCCCACTATGGGCATCTGGTCAGCTTATCAGGTAGGTCTATTCAGGCAGATCTGTCAAGTTGGTCTGAGCGCATGTAGCCAGCTTGTGACTTTGTTTATGTTGATGAGACAAATATGACCAGCTTGACCCTCAATGAACAGCCTGCAAATATGTGACTGAACATGTTTATATATAGAAAGCAACTTCTTACGCTGTTCGATGTTTTGCTACTTTTGTTCTTAGTGGTAGCACATAATAATAAGGGTTTCCTCAATTGTTTCGTTTGTTAGTACCAGTAGACAATGCTTGAATTTAAATTTTGATTGTAATAAAAGTTTTTCATTTATGGATGTCAATTTATTATGCAAATCATCTACTCACAATCAAAATACGAAAGTATTGATTACAAGAATTTACACCACAGAGTCCTTTTCTGGAATGAAAAGTGAAACAGTCTCTCTCTCTCATTGCAACTGAATAATTTGAATAATTCAAATTGATAGAACAATCGAATTACTCGATTGCTTTTATTCGTTCATAATTACTCAATCGAAAATTCGAATTACTCTCAGGATCCACACTTGGTTCTCCGCTGCTATTATTGGGAGCAGTGTGAATGAATGAATGAATATAGAGATGTTATACGCACTACGACCTAAAAAGATTTGTCCTGCAGTAACTTTAGTAAAAGCCATAACTACATTTTAAATTAGTTTGAGATGGTTATATTTATTCGGTCAGTACGCCTTTGTCCGGATATCTTATATTTTTTTATACTTTTTGTTACTTATTCATATTTCGTACCTTTCTTTATATTGTTATTGGAAAATAATGTTATGTTTATGTTCTATACTCAAGTTACTGCATTATTGTGCTAAGTCCTGGTGTTACCCGAGGTGTCATTCCTAGATTGAAATACCTAGTCCGGCCTGGTTTTCTCTGAAAATGAAAAACCTGGATCAGATAGAGGGAGGAAAAGGAATCCTCGTCGCGAGTCAGTATGCTAAAAACACAGTTCCTTATAAAATATGGTCTTTAATCTCTTCTGCTTTATTGCAAAATCCGCATATACATCGTTTTCTGAAGTGATATCTAAGTTTGTAAATTCCTGTTTAGAAGGAATCCCGTTAGTTTTCGCTATCTATTTCTACTTGAGCAAGCTTTAGACCTTTTCCGGTTAAAATATACGAGGAGTGCCTTCACTTTCCTCAGGCTGACAATGAAAATAAACATCCTTATTCTTACTGGCGTTTACGCCAATTCAAAATTAGAATTTCATATGGCATTTCTTTCGGTGTTCTACCCCATTTGACGTCTTGAGGAACCACCCCTAACGTTACGACAAACATCATGTAAGCAACTTCATTGTTAACGACAAAAAAAAAAAAAAAAACACGGTATTTGTCGTTGATCATGTATCATATCGTGATCGCCAAGAAGTGAAAATCCACCAGAAATGTAAGTTTTCGTAATTTAATTATGACTATACTAAATTATTAACTAAACAGCGATGAATATAACAAATCAAGACATTAGTGAAGTTGATGGAAAAAAAATGTTTCCTTGGCAAAGGGCTTCAAAAGGGGAGTTGATCGCAAAATCGAAAGTGACTATATTGTTGTAACCCTTAACATTCTAGATCAACGTTAGGAAATGGGAAAGAATAAAGCATAAAGTTCGTCCTTAACTGTAGGGTCACAATTTGAGGAGAAATCGGAATTTTCATTCTACCTCCAAAACTAGCAAACAATTTTTTTTTCTCGAAAACGGCTCTCACGATTTTGATAGAATTTAATATTTGAGTTGGGTTGGGCTAAGGAATGGTGGACAAGGTTTTTTCCAAGAAGTGCATATAACGGTACTTTACTTATTGACCTGATTTTGAAAATTGTCAATTTCTCGGGTAGGACTTAACTGATTTTGTTCGAAGTCCAGCAATATTTCACATATTAAAGATTATGGCGTACAAAGTTTTGGAAAATTGTCAAAAAAACAATTGTTGATTTTCAACGCTGTTTTCAACGATTTTATTTAAATTTTAAATGTAAGTGATTTGCAAATAAAAACCATATCCATAGGTGCAAGTACGTGCGACCCATTTGTGCACTTTATTTATTTAAACAAATTAATTAAAATAAATTTTACTGAAACTGAGGCTTTTTGTTTAGATTTATTCTATAATTTATCTGTCAGTGTTATAGATAATCTATGTGTGGAATGTGAATATATTCAACGCTGTAACGATTAAGTTATGGAATAACTCTTGAAAAGCGAAACACATTAGAAAGTTACAAACATCGTGGAAGATAATCACCAAGAGTAATTATTGTTATGTAATCTGTAGAGAACAGACACATCACTTATTTTATAGATCTGTAACTATATTCAAAAATGTTGCTGAAAGTCTGGCAACCCCACTGACACGGAACACTAGCAATTTAATTGTGCAATAGATACGATTAGATATGAGTACACCGAATACCTTGGTAGATTGCACAACCCTTGCGCTACCTCCGCTACACATGTATTTACAATATTTGAGGATAACAGAGGTTCGGTCACAGGATATAAGCTCTTACAGTATACACAGGATAGAGAACAGTTTTCAATGGGATTTCCGGGAATATTAAACTGAATACCACAGGACGAGAAGGTGGGAATTGCAAGAGGATCCAATGTAAAATCACTGGTTATAGCGTTCCGTTGAGTATGTGGCCAATTTACAGGATTACATGAAATAACTTTTCCCATTCCCATAATCTTAACAACCTGAATCAACTGTGTGGTCTCTTTTTTTTTAAGTTAGAAATTCTGATAGTTTTCTGGTGAATATTAAACCAGGCAAAATGAAGATGGAACGATAAAATATGCACAGCAGTTTTTCATTACAACTATGACCACGCTGCTCGTTGTTCCACGACAGAAATTCAAATCAGCACGTAGCGCGACATAGTTTTGCGTGATCACGCAACTAGAATCGATCAACGACTCTGACAGCCAGGCAAACATAGACATTCAGTCATCAAACAACAGGCCGCTTTTACCACAAAACTATCTTACAAACAAACGCTATAATGACACGGGCTGTCATTCTGTCCAGCTTGTCCAGGTTGTCAATCTTTTCAACAAAATGATATATTTGACCGGCATTGCTCATTAATACATGTCACTCTGTGTACCCGACAGTGTCAATCTGTATGGCGGGGACTTGCTGGAAGTCAGCCTTAAGCTACAGTGTTGCTGTCGTTGCTGCTGTCTGTCAACTACCAAGGGTTACATCTCGTGTCATGATGTTGTTGTTTTTTCCTTTTTTTTTTTTTTTTTCCTTTTGTTTGCATTGATGTGCGCCAAGCACATTTTCTGAGTCATGCAATGTGACTTGACTCTGGGCTTATAGTGTTCTTAACATGTCACAAGTGATGAAAATAAATACAAAACGGAAAATTCGATCAATCAACACATACAACTGAAAGAGAGAGCAGTAGCAATAAGATGGATGAAGGAATTCATGAAATGATGGAAGAAATAAAATCAATAAAAAGACAGCTGCTATTTTTCCGCTGGTTGCAGGCTTGAAGATTGGCAGTTTTGTTGAACATGAAGCGGAGATTTGTGCTTAGTTTTATGACATTTGTAATTGTGGAATATATAAAAGAAAAAAAGTTGATGCACTCATAACATCGATATTTAATACGCCTTTTACTTTTAGAACTTTGTGTTGTAAGTACGAGTAGTTCAACATCAAATAAAGATTTGCCAATCGTAGCTTTGATGTGATGATGCAGTGATTTGCAATAATTCTTCTTTGCATTGAAACCTATTTGTAACTAATCTTTTCTTATTTTTTTGGTGTTCCGTTTCAAATTGGTAAAAGTAACATTTTTGGATACAACTCGATGTCTATCTATCCCCCACGAACGTAGAGACTACAAATATTTCAGAAATATTTTGTAGTTTGTGATGGACCAAAATGCTTAAGGAATTTGATTATTTAAAGATTGAGCAACAAAAACGTCAACGAAATCGTAGATAGAGCAATGCTTGTTCTTGTGTTAAGCGTTTGAGAAGAACGTCTTAAAGGCTTTTAATACATCTGACTTTGGAAACCTTAGTACTTTTGAATTGCCGTATTTAGTGGCCATCCTCTTTTTTTGCACTTTACGCCAGATAATCTGTCCAAGGTGAAACAAACGCCCCCTAGACTGTTTCGCTGCTCTGGATATGGCCTTCTCGAAACCCGTTACAACGATTTAAGGGTTTATATGTATGCCATAGCCGCACGCAATCTTTTGTTTTTCTGGACCTCCGTACCCTCCAAATATGTGTGCTTGTTGCACTTTTTCCATTTTTCCACTATATACTCGTAGCATTAGGTATTGAAATCAAAGAACACAGTCTTAAGTAAAAACACTACACGACACTATAAGAAGTAACCTATGTGCATCAAATGAGATTCAAAAAGTAAGAAGCAATGTACATTATGTGTCCTTTTGCTTTAGATGGCACTACAGTCCGGTGTGGACCTGGGTCTCAAGCAACAAGTGTCTCCAGTCAACTCTATCTTCTGCTAGCCGCCTCAAATTTTGTACACGAAGTTGGTTGATGTTGCTTTTCACTTGTGCGCGCCACCTTAGGGGAGGTCTTCCTTTTCCGCGGCGTCCCTCTGGGATGGATTCAAAGACCTTCCGGGTCGGAGCGTTGATGTTCTTGTATCCTTGGAAATTCTCAAACTTTTAAGGGAGTTTGACCAGCGGTTTTGAATATTTCCAGCCTTCAACATGTAAAACTTCGGAGTTGCTTCTTTGAAATGATACAAATATCCAATTTAGGAACTGTTTCATTGCTCTGAAAAGCCGAAGTGACAATACAATGGTGAGGCGCAATCTAAAGCAGTCTAATATAAATCAGTTTAAATAAATGGCGTCAACACAATGATGAAGCTGGAGCGAAAGCTAGCCTAGTAGTTAAGACAACTCCAGGTTCATATGCCACTTCATACTTCAGTTTCAGCGTTACCATTGTGTTCTAGCAAAACCCATGCACCACGAGCCACCTGCATATTATGCAACTTACCTTCTCAACGAAAGAAAACCTTTCAGCTGTAACTCATTTGACATGAACGAAGAAAAAAATCATATCTCTCAGTTTCATTAAGTTTCTCAGTATGTGCGTTCGGTTTTCTCTTATTTTCAGACCTAATTTTATGTACCCGAACCTATTAGCAATTTACTAAGAGATTTCTAAACATTTTGTTGCACACAAATTGGTAAAAAGGCAAAGAGATACATGGCAACACTGTATAAGCCAAAAATCAGTAATCATTGATTTCGAAAATGCTAAAATCAGCTTTACCGAATTAGGAAATCAGTACATGTACTGATGAAACAGGGTAAAAGAGCGTCGACCGACGGTTCAACTGTGATCTTGATTAATAGCCGGTCGATGCCATGTGAAGTGCAAAACATACAGCAGTGACATACAAAGAAGACATTAAAACCGAAATTCTATCATAGAACAGAAGTGAAGGATTTTGCGACGTTCGTAGACGAAGCGGCGTCTAATAATTTGGAAATCCAAAACAGACGGGTTGGGTTGCGACACTCTATTCAATAGTCGTACCGGCGAACAACGAGTACTCCAAGGTCAGCTGGATATAGAGTTTTTAAATTTTTTTTTTAATTTAAATACCTGTTAAGAAGTTTTTTTTTTAATTTGTGGAGTCTTAATCGCTTGATATCTAGTTCTGGCTTAGCTTTAATGAAACCCTATTTAATTTATTTTGAGTTTTCTTAGTTTAGCAATGTGAGGTAAAAGCTATTTCTGCGATAATGGTTTGTGGGAAGTTAGAAGGTCGCACGGCTTTTTCAACAACAAGACGACAGGATTGTGACGAAACCGACGAATGTTCTCTACATGACTTGACATTTTGGTGGCTGAAAAGAGGTGATAGGGGCCATCTCTCATTTACATCGGTCAGGGAGGTGGCGAAGGTGCCGGTGCCACCAAACATCCGGCATGTCTACAGGGTGAGACGAATCCATATTTTGGAGAGGCCTAGAATAGCTGTAATTTTGAAAAGGTTTTGGGTTTATTTTAATTTTCTATTGTAATTTAGGCTAGTTGGAATTAGTTTACATCCACCATTCCGTCCTGCCTACGGAGTATAGGCACATGCTCTTGAATCTTTTTTCTGGTTCTACCTTCTTTCCTTTCTTCTTTGAACTACGTGCGCAATTAGAGTAGCTTCTTCTTTTCTCTGTAGGTTGGACGAGATTTTTGTATCTGAGCAGGTGGTGTTTGAGTGAGGTGAGACGGTGCTTCCGCCCATCTCCTTCACACCGAAGATTCCTCCATAGCCTGCGTCCAACGCATCGGGCCGTTTTAGAGGTACGATTACCTTGGATGATTCCAAGGTAATCAATCGACCTCATTTGGTGAATTAGTCCCTCTTGGCTTTCACTATTATTTTTACTTTTCTGTATTAATTGGTTCAAGGGTTGTTTAAATTCTTTGTTTCTTCATGGACCAAAGACGGCTGTCCAATCCTCAGACCAATAACTAGTGGATCTCGTGGGGAAGGCGGGGGTCTAAGAAAAAATGGAGAGGGGGACGGAATGGAAAGGCCAAATGCTAAGTTGCTGTTCATGAATCCGTGTTTAAGCTTATCCTGGAAGTCCTGGCCCGCTTACTTTTGAGTCTTACCTGATTGTTAGTGGAAAAAGTAACAAGGGATTTACGAGAACACTCGTCGAGTCCCAGAAACTCAAGTCACAAATAGACAGGAAGGATCATGAACAATATACTCGACGAAAAATAAGACAAACTTGTGCAATCAGCGGAATGGTTACTAGAAAACCTGACCATCGCACATCTCGTGTATAGTAGTAGTAGTAGTATTAGTAGTAAATTGTTATTCATTTGAAATGAGAATAGAAGTATTTGCTATGAAACACAGCCATTATTGTTATTCTTAAATAGCTGTTTTAGTCATTTTTATTGGGGAAACTAGCAGTCACGCCCGGCTTCGCTCGTGCCAAAAAGTCACCAAGCAATTTCCCCCGACATTTGTGTGTGTGTGTGTGTGTGTGTGTGTGTGTTTTTTTTTTTGGATTGCGCCAGGGATGTGTAATCTTCATAGATACTAGTAGCCCGAGTGCTACTAACATGCACGATTCGCAAACCTGAGTAAACGATGCCAGGAATACGCCCACGTACTAAACACACACCCTACACACTTCAACCACTCCCCGCGGGACTGCCGTTAGGTATTACTTCGCGGGGCTGGTTAGCAGTTTATGCTATGCTTTTTGTGTCAGCTTCTTCCGCTGCTTCAGTTGCTCTTCTTAGCTTTTCTATTCTCCGCAACTCTTTTTGTAGAGTTGTTACGAGGGAACATATTGCCATCCAAATCTCTTCCCACCGTAACATATGGTCGAGGAGTAATGACGGACTTGGCAGAGTAATTATCCATGCCGTGAAACGTGTGCAGTAAAACACTGCGTGCTCCGTATCTTCATCTTCACCTGGGCATTCCGGGCAGGATGGTGAGTTGTCGTGTCCGAATCGGTGTAGATATTTGCGGTAGCCACCGTGGCCAGACAGGAACTGTGTTAGATGGTAGTTGCAGTCTCCATGCTTTCGACTTATCCAATCTTGGATTGTCGGTATAAGTTTGTATGTCCATCTGCCTTTTGTTGTATTAGCCCAACGAGTTTGCCACATAGCTGCTGACGCTGCCCTTTCTTCAATTTTTATCACCTTGATACCAGTGGCGTCGTGATGATTCAATGCTCTTCTGTTACATATTCTCAGCATTTCATCTGCAAGAATATCGATGGGGACCATTCCAGCTATGCCAAATGCAGCTTCGTCAGAGATGGTTCGAAAGCCGCTGATTGTCCGTAGCGCACAGAGTCTGTATGATGACGATAGTCTCCTTTTGGTCTCCTTCGTCCTGCGTGCCTCCGCCCAGACTGGGGCGGCATAAACCAGAACTGAGGTGATAACTCTAGAGAGTAGAATCCTTCTAGCGTATCCAGGTCCACCGATGTTAAGCATGATACGCGAGAGAGCTCCCTGCATTTGCGATGCTTTTTTGGTAACAAAATCAACATGCGTTTTAAACTGTAGCCTGTTGTCCAGCATTACTCCAAGGTATTTAACTGCCTCTTTCGACCTGATGGTTTGGTTACCAACCTGAAAGTTGGCAAATTCGACGGTTTTCCGGCTGGTTATAAGAACAGCTTCTGTTTTATGGTCAGCTAGTTCTAGTCTGGCGGATATTAGCCAATCTTTTATCCGGGCAATTGCTTCATTTGTAGCTGATTCTACTGCACGGATTTGTTTAGCTACTGTCACGACTGCAATGTCATCGGCAAATCCAATTATCGTTACTCTCCCAGGTAGCGCTAATCGTAGGACTCCGTCGTACCACAATAGTGGCCCTAAAACCGATCCCTGTGGAACTCCCGCCGTTACGTTGTAGTATTTTACCCCTTCATCGGTATTGTACCTCAGCTTCCTGTTGTTGAAGTAGTTCGTCACTATCCGTAGCAGGTAATATGGCGTATCCATCCTGGCAAGTGACCTTCTAATAACCGACCAGTTCGCAGAGTTAAATGCGTTTTTAATGTCCAGCGTTACTACTGTACAATACTCCTTTGTACCGTAGAGCCATCTTTCTCCTTCGATGGCACCTTTGGCTATATCGACTACCGCTCTTATGGCATCAACAGTAGATCGTGCTCTTCTGAAGCCAAATTGGTGATCTGAGAGGGCTCCTTTCTCTTCTACTACTGCGAGTAATCTATTATAGATTATCTTCTCGAGGATCTTTCCCATGGTGTCTAATAGGCATATTGGGCGATAGGATGATGGTTCTCCTGGGGGCTTCTTTCCTTTTGGCAGTAGGACCAAAAGCTGCGTTTTCCATTTTTCGGGAAAGGTTCCCTCTTCAAGGCACTTCTGCATTGTTGTTATGAGGAGGTCTGGTCTTTTTGTTACAGCTGCCTTTACTGCCTTATTCGGGATGCCGTCGGGTCCCGGAGCCTTGTTGTCACCTATCTTGCTGCATGCCCTTAGCAGTTCCTCGTGAGTAATTAAAGGAATATCTTCTGGATTGACTTCTCGTATAATATTGCACATAGCAGCAGGCCTTTGAGGGAAGAGGTGCTCTACTATGGATCTCAGCATTATTGGACATGTTATTTGAGGAGTCCTATAGCCCTTTAATTTCGTCATCACCATTCTGTATGCCGAGCCCCATGGGTTGATGTCGGCTTCTTGACAGAGACGTTTAAAGCATGCAGTTTTGCTTTCCTTAATGGCTCTATTTAAGCTACGTCTCGCCAGTCTAAGGGTGTCCAGGCATTGTTGGAAATCCGCCCTCCTTGATCGTTGTACTTTGCGCCGGGCTTGTAGACATTTTGCCCGAAGTTCGCCTATTTCCTCGTTCCACCAGTAACACGGTGATGCCTTCCTGGTGTTTGCTCTCCTAGGCATTGATGCGTCGCACGCTGTGGTAATGGTGCCTGTGAGGTGGTGCGCGAGGGTCTCCGCTGTTCCGCTTGGAGTTTGATTACCGTTCAACATCTCTTCGAATGCATCCTTATCGAAAGATCTGTCATTCCATTTTGGGCCAGCAAGTTTTGGGAGCTGGACCGGTTTTTTCCTTTTTATTTCCAGTATTATCACCTGATGGTCGCTGTGTGAATATTCCTCACTGATCCTCCACTTTATGGTTTTCAGGATGGAGTTGCTGGCAAAGGTGATGTCAATGATGGAGCCTACTCCAGCCTTCCGGTAAGTATTTGCCCGGCCCTTATTAGCAATGCCTATCGCTAGGGGAGCGAATGTTTCCAATAAGACCTGTCCTCTGGTGTTGGTGAGCCTGCTGCCCCATTCTGTTGCCCACGCGTTGAAGTCTCCTCCTATAACCACTGGGGCTCTCTGGAGTGGTTATATTATCCAGCATTAGTTGGTACTCGCTGGCGGTCAAACTGAGTCGGGCATAGCAGCTATAAAAATGGATTCCATTTATTTTCGCCCGCACGAAGCCGACTGTTTGGTCGTTTGTTTCTTGAAAGGCATAGCGTCCACACATCCATATCGCCGCCTGTTTTGCCTTATCGCAGATCCAATTGTTATTCTCTTCGGGACATTTATATGGTTCACTGATTATAATAACGTCCGCTCTTTCGTCCTTGGCCGTTTGTGCTAGGATGTCCTGGGCTATTCTACAGTGATTAAGATTTATCTGTAGAATCTTCATGGTATTTTGCTTGTAATACCTCTCCGAAATACTGGGCATTTGCTACTGCCGGCTACATGCTGCGCGGCGTCCGGGTGGTTTTTCTTGCAGAACATGCAGGATGGATCCTTGTTGCAATTTTTCGCTATGTGGCCTTCTGCTCCACATCTCCTACATAGCTTGGAGCGGTCTTCTTCGCTTTTGCATTGCCAGGCTAGACGACCAAACTCTAAACATTTGAAGCAGTTTTTAAGAAGTGTTCGTTCGCGCATGCGACAGTTAACCCAGCCGATTTTAATCCTTCCTGCTTCTAACAGCTTTTTTACGTCTACTGCGGGAAAGCTGATTGTTGCTGTTTGGGTTCCTCCGTACGCCCTCCGCAGGGACAACATATCTGCCGGTGAAACTTTCACTCCAAACTGGGCTTCGATTGCATTGATAACGTCGTCTATAGTCGTGACCTCATCGATGTCTTTGATCTCAAGGGTAGTGCGATGCGTAAGCGAACTTACATTCGCTTGCTCTGCTAGAGCTTCACTAATGACGCCTTTAAATTCGTTTGTCTTATTTCCCGTCTCCTTGAATTGTATAAGGAGGTCTACCTTCTGTGTCCTCCTGATTTTAGTTACCGCCTTTCCCACTGTTTCCAGTTTGGGGTCTGCCTTCACCTTGCGTAGTATCTCCGCGTATGAGAGGGTCCCCGTCGCTTTAATGACGATAGCGTCAGGTCTAGGTCTTTTGATCTCATGTTGCTTCTTTTTTGCGATCTTCTTTTTGATGGTATTTACCCATTCTTCTCCTCCTGCCGCTTGCTTCTTGTTTGTGGCTGTAACTTTTTTCTTAGGTCTGACCACTGGGGTCTCTACGCCGGTGGTCTCATCCTTCACCTTGGTGTTTATCAATGGAGTGTGTTTTTGTTTACGCTTTGGCTGTAACATCGTTTGATGTATTTTTCTGCGTCTGTTTTGGCTCCGGGGGTTCGTCGTCTGCAACTTGTCTTGGGCTCAGATGTTGTTTTTAGCCATGGCGAAGTTTGCGACGAGTTGTTCCGGCGAATCACTTGCTTTGCTTCTTCATCGTGTAGCTGAATCGCCGAGAGCTCGTAGAGAGCTCTGATGCTTTCAATAGCATCTCGCATCGCTTGGTGGATTGAACGTCTTTTGCCGTATTCCAGCATTTCTACTAGCCCTCTAATTTGCTCACCTAACTTGTGGAAATCAGTTTTATGGGTTGGTGGTTCGACCGTTACCTTTCGTATTGCGGGTGACTCGCGTCGTTCCGCTTTTCTTTGTGATGCTGCTACTTGGTCGATTGTGTGACCTCAGCATCCTCGATCCCCTCTGGAAGGGGTTCTCCTCACTCTCCTCTACTTCAATTTCTCCGGTGTTTTTGTTTGTTTTTGTTGTAACCATTTCTAGTGGATCCCCACTCAAAGCCGCTATCAATGTTCGAATGTGTTGTCACCTAAGGATCCCATGGTTGTCCTTGCAAACAGTGAGGCCATGCGAGGATTGACACAAGCCCTTATGGGAATGTTACATCTGGACCTACACCACCAACTTAATGGTGACGAAACATTAAACATACTTTTAGGCCTGCCAAGGTTTTAATGGGATGGAGGCGATTGTAGCATTAGCCTGAAAGCCATTTCCGCAGGATTTCACTCTTGCTTACTCAGGTACTACAAACGTCAGCCCTCATAGCTGTCATTCCAATTCGTTTTCCAGTATGCCATAATTAAGACCTTACTGGGCTCAGTCTTAATGTTTTAGGGTAGTGGTTACGGTTATTTATATATATATGTATATATATATACCTATGTATGTACATATATATATGTACGTATATATGCAGCATCACTTTCGGGCAAAGAAGCTGCGCGTTTTACGATGTGGCGGGTTTGTCCGGATCTCGCCATTTTCTCCTTTCTGTATCCCTCGTAGCCACCTTGAGGTAGAAAGCACATATATGGAAGACGGTGCTTACTCGTCTTGTCGCAGAGAGTTCATAGGGATTCCTTTAACCTTTTCAGCCAAGCCCTCCTTCTCTGCCGCTCTTGGTCGGGGACTGCTTATTGGGTATTCACAGTTAGCCTCCATTTCTGCAGGCCGTTCACTATCCGCCACCTATGACCCCCACAGTCGCCTAAGTTCTTAATTCTTATTTGTCTACGCTGTTTTTTTCTATAAAAATGAGCTATTTGATGCTTTGCGATATTACAAATGCCACACTAAACAGAAACACTGCGTGAATATTTACATCTTTTATTACCACTCACAGATGGATTGTTCTGGCCAAATCGGTGGAATCGAAATTTTTCAGTGTGCCTAAAATCTGCTGGAACAAACATTCAGTCAGGGGATTAGTCAACACTACTGACTTCATTTGTACACTAGAAATACCTCAGGTCATGGAAAGCTTGTTTGAGTTCGGCACTGGTCCTCAAAAGATGTGGTGGGTTGTTTTTGTTTTTAGGTGTTTAATTTCTGTCATTATTCCCTTAAAAGTCACTAGGAGCGGAGTGTGAATGTCGATTAAGAGCTATGCTTTTTACTCTCAGTATTAGCAACCTTCCTACTTTACCACGGATTTGCGGAGTGGAATATAAAATCAATTTAATATTTTACTTTTCATATCAAATAGAATCATTTTGAAGCAAGTTTTCATCTAAGGCTTTATCTTATTCAGATTAAAAACTTTACACAAACAAATGCCGCAATTATCCACCTAAATATCTGTTCTGTTTGTTCCTCTATACTACTACATGTTCCTTAGCAGGAAAACAATCCAACTTTTGGGGTGGTGGCCAACAAATGAATTGGATGTCACTAATCAAATGGCAACAACACTCCGATCATTCATCCGTCGTCCGTCGTCCGTCCATCAAGTCTAACTGATAGAACACGGAGCTTTTAATAAACGACGACTAAAGTACCCACAAAACGAGGAAAGCAAACATACACAAAGTGGAGAAAAAAAAAAGTGAAAACAAAACGAACACAAAACAATCCACTAGACCATTATTCATACTCAGTCAAGGCACCATCAAGCTCTACCACTTCCTGCAACTCCCTTCTAACAGCCGCACCGCGCGACAGTGGACACTAATCAACATGATTGATGGAGTCACTTATCACGGTCGACACCGACACGAAACGTCATTAGATAATTTGTTAAATGGCGGATTAGAGTGTACAGCGCGCGAGACCGTTCTCCAGCCAGCGGCTCTCGGTGGTGGCCTAGCGCGCGATGTTGTCATTTCCAAGTGGAATTTCCAAATGGCGGTTCCCCCCTTGTTTTGTTGTCTAGTTGTCAATTAATCTACGTGTTACCATCTGTCGGCCAAAAAGTGAACTCATTAGTTAGTTCGCCTTAAATGGATTTCCCTGTAATAAATTCGATGACGTTGTGCTTTAGTTGTGCCGGCGCGGCGTGACGCTGGTGTCCTTCAGTTAGCTTATTATGCTAGCGACAGGCAACAGGATGATGGCAGCGGGGAGTTTAAAACTCATTTTAATCTCTGCCTGGGAATGGGGGTACCTGGCAAATCATCTATCATTCGAGACATTCAAAATGAACAATGATCATTCTTCTTCTCGTCTGGTGTGTGCTCCCTCTACTCTACTTCTTCATCATCTTCATCATCATCATCAAATTCGTCTTGCTCTTGCCCTCCTTTCTGATTTGCGTTTTTAAAAAGGGAAACCAACCAACTACCCTCTACCGGGAAGATAAATTGCACGTCAGGGCGCAATGGACAGAAAGCAGAGCGAGCAAGGGAGACACGACAACCGCACTCTTTTTGCGGAGTAATAATAAACTCATTAATCACCCGGCTGTTGTAATCCAGTCTCCGAATCCCTATCCTCAGCGAGCGAACTGTGTGGCTGGACCTGATTCCTGTCATCTCTGACAGATTTGTAGCGGTGATGAATCAAACCACACACAGGAACCCAGAATTTGTGTAGAGGCACAGACATTTTGCATGAAATGTGCTTTTTTGTTTGAAAGCTGGAAGCAGGTTCTTGCTCCTGCTCCTGGTATGGTGGTGTTTCCTTGAGTGTCATTCAACGTACGTGGTGATGAATAGTTGCCTTTGGAAGAAGGGCAACGATGTGGTCTCGGCGAATAATAATAACTGTTGAAATTTTTGATTGATGTCTGTCTGATGTTTGGAACACCACATGGACCAGGAACAGTGAGAAAGGGGGAGATGACTGCTGACGATTGGCTTGATTGTGTGTATGTGGAAGTGAAATTAAGGTCGGACTTAAATTGATGGGATAAGACGTGATTGATCATGATCGTCATCATCACTTCTCCTACAGCGGCACGGATGTTGGTTAATATAATTTCACGTCTGTTTCTGTTCATTGAATGATGTGGCGCGATGTGATTTTGATTACGGAAACATTACAGCAACTAACAAGGATGATGCATGTTGTATATGGGAGGTAATCAATCAAATTATCAAACGGAATCATGAAGAAGTTGAGCAAGATTTACTGAACAACGAGGGACGTACAAACTACTACTATTAGTTCGAAAATTTTAGACGCAGCGAGGAAACTAAATTCATATGCACATACCAACAACACTTCACCTGGGACTCGTATTCTGATCAGTTGTCATTCGGAAACCATAACTAAAACGTATAGCATGGATAAATAAATCCCACGGACAAGACTGGCTGTTACCAAGTGAAGCACATTGTAGAGTCCGGATTTTTAAAACTAAGATAAACGACAATAATGCGCTTAAAGATGCAATCTTATTAAGAAGGTTTGCGACGGGTAGCATTCCAAAACAATAAAAAAAGTCACATTCGATTTAAACTAATAATCTCATACGGAGTAAGCTATATATAAATCCATGAAAGTATACTCACCAGCGGCACTAGATACCACGGAGGCAATGAGAAATATACCGCAAGCAGGAATGGATATGAAACGTCACTATCAACCCATGAACCTGTTCCTCCAGGGTTCTCTTAGAATAATAAAGTTGGCTTTGTGGAAGCAGACCACATGTGAACATGCGGCGATACTAGCAACGATACACAATATGGTGAGGTGTTAAACTATAAAAACATCACAGCAACATCAGACCCACCATCATGATTTCAAGTGAAAACATACTGCTTATGTTTCCCAACAAGTAAGACTCGCTATTATATAATATGATAAATGATCTCGAAATCATGTTTTTTACTGTTAGCCCGAAAACGGAGCAGATTTTTATCCAGAGGTACTGGCAAAACGTGAATCTTTCAGACTACCGAACGCATACAGTGTATTCCAGATAGAAATTCTTGCAATAGGGAAAGCTGCAAGATCTGTACATAAAAATAACCTCCCAACTTCGGAGATAGACATCTTAGTGAACAGCCAAGCTACTCTGAAGTCAGTAGAATCAAGTACAATCAAATCAAAGGCAGTTAAGAAATGTTGCAATGCGCTAAATGCCATCAGCCACCACAAAGCTAACGAACTGGCGAGACTAGGGCGGCTATAAGAACCAGTGAGGCCGATAAATTTACACTGCAGCGAACATTTTACAATATCATGGACGGTATAACAGAAAAGGAGACAAACTTTTTTTGATGCTACGGGAGCGACTACGTCATATCTCGTACACTATGACCGAAGCTTGATATGAACAGAACGCAGACTGCTACGTCAGGACACATCCTCCATTCGCATACTAACCGGATTAATCACTGTGTACCCATATTCTATAAATTGCAAACTGGATCCAACGATATGTGTAGGACTTGCGGAGGCGAGAAAGAAACATCCAACATCTGGGTACCAGGCTACTGATCCACATTACAAGATCAACCGCTACCCGTTGAAATTCATTATTCATGGTCAAGGAATACGACCAGGATAAAATACCAGTAAGTGTTACGGTAAATTCTGTATGCTAACTAGCGCTATTGTAATGTAGAGGCCTAAAATTTCTACGAAATTTGTAGGGTCTGTGCGACTTTACTTGAAAAGATATCTGTACAGTAGAGCCTTATTGGCAATATCAATTGTGCAGTAAAACCTTCCAAATTAATCAATGCTGTCACAATCTGGTCAACGTTTGCAAAACGGGTATCCAGCATGCCATAAAATCAACAGTTTACTGCCAGAATATCCAACGTTGAACGACTAATATCGCGTAATACTGCCAGAACCTTCACCGATTTTTGTTCCCTTAACCTCTGGACAAGTCCTTTGCCGCTAGCATCAAGAAGACCAGTGGTAACACAGCTAATAAAGCAGCACTTCAAAGGAAGGCGAAAGATACTCGCAAGATCTATGCGCAAAAGAGAAGGTATGAGCACCGACTTCACCGAATGAAAAAGAAGGGGTATGAGAAAAGAGTGCGGTCGTTTCAATAGGGAGGTATTACTGCAGATGCTATTCAAAACATATTATATCCGATGCACAAAAAATATGTGTACTACTAACTGCGCAATTTAAATATACTTCAATCTCTTAAACATCGCCTACAAGATTTTGTCTGCGATGCTCTAAAACCATTCGTCAACACACTAATCGCTCCTTATCACTGCGGTTTTAGGGCAGGAAAGTCTACTATCTACCAGGTATTCACACTACTACAGATTTTAAAGAAAACCCAAATCTATAAGGATGTTTCCTTAAGCAGCGATAGACCAAGTTGCGTGTATGTATGTGTTGCGGAAGATTTGCTTAGTACCTGAAGGTGCCTTCAATAAATGAAATTGACTTTGAAAAGCGAAGCGAGTGGACTTGTGGGCTGAAAGAACAATATAATATGTTCAGGAACAACACTATAAATATTCAGACGGGAAGTTCAAGTCTTAGGGCCAGATTGTCTACTTTGGAATCCTCACACGATACAGCCGTTATGGCGAGTAGTAAATTCATAGACGTTACTGCAAATATGTACGAGGATGGGTCAATAAGTCCCTGAAAATTAACACAAATTGTGTCGTCACCTTAAATTTATTTATTTTTTTTTTTTGTCAAGAATCATCTTTCAAAAGAACGCCCCCAAAAGAATGCACCCAATTTTTTTCAGACAGATCTGTCAAATAATTTTGTTATGGCAGCCATTTTATATAAACGCCTACTAGCATTTTCGTTAAAATGGAAGAAAGTGAATTTCGAGTGCTCATTAAACACTATTTTTTGCGAGAAAAAACTATCACGCAAACCAATCAAAAGCTTGACAAATATTATGGGGACTCTTCACCATCGATTGGAACCATTCACCACTGGTTTACTCAATTTCGGTGCGGTCGTTCAAGCACAAGTGACGCCGAACGTTCTGGTAGCCCAATTGAGGTCACCACACCAGAAATGGTCGACAAAATCCATGGTTTGATAATGGACGATCGGCGAGTGAAAGTGAGCGAGCTTGAAGAGGCCACAGGCTTATCACATGGCTCAGTGATTTCGGTTTTACATAAATATTTGGACGTGAAAAAGCTTTCTGCAAGATGGGTGCCGCGTTTGCTCACAATCGACAGCAAACGCATTCGTTTGACAACTTCAAAGGTGTGTTTGGCGATGTTCCAGAAGAATTCGGCTGAGTTTTTGCGCCGTTTCGTAACCGTGGATGAAACCTGGATTCACCACAACACACCAGAAACCAAGGAACAGTCAAAACAATGGACTTCTCCTGGTGAATCGAAGCCGAAGAAGGCCAAGGCGGGTTTGTCGGCAAACAGGGCCATGGCGACAGTTTTTTGGGATGCGTGCGGAGTTATTCACATCGATTACCTTGAAAAGGGTAAAGTGATCACCGGCGCATATTACGCAGAGCTGCTGGATCGATTCCAAGCCGATTTGAGGCAAAAACGGCCGCATTTGGCGAAGAAAAAATTTTTTTTTCAACAGGACAACGGATTGGCGCAGTCGCAATGGCAAAATTACATAAGTTAGGCTACGAACTCCTCTCTCATCCAGCATATTCGCCAGATTTAGCCCCCTGCGACTATTTCTTGTTTCCAAACATGAAGAAATGTCTCGAGAAATCGTATTATTTGGAGGGGATCAACAAATTGGAGAAACGTTAGTTGAAGTGTATAGAGCTAAAAGGAGACTATGTTGAAAAATAAAATGTTTTTATACCGAAAAGAGTGTTCCTTATTTAATTTTTCTGGGACTTATTGACCCATCCTCGTATGTATCATGAGGCATGTATTCCAAGTGGTACAACAGTATTATAAGAAACAGAGTCTTCCCATTAATGAAAGAGGGAAATATGGAGTTTAAACCTTTGAAACTTCTTGGAACGGTAGTTAATGATTCCAGGAAAGTATCTGAGGACTATACCTGGATACCTTTGTCAGTGTTAAATAGTGTGTGGACAGAGGTGAAAAATATCACCAAAGGATTTATTCATAAGGAAGACTTCGTTTGCACCGAGATGCTGAATAACCATGATAAAATACTGACTTTTCATTACCCTATGTCGATAGTTTGTGGGTAAGAAAAATGAGGGTCATGTGGAAAATGTAAAAATCGGGGAAAAGTCATATCTAAAATTTATCCAGTATTAGCTCAAACGTGGAGTGGTCAACGTCACGTGCACAGCTGCTAACGGTCTTCAATATCCTACATTTTGTAAAGGAATTGCTGTGTGAGGCTAAATACACGCTGCCCGAAACTCAAGTATTACAATTCACGTAATTCTAGTGAACACTGCAGTGTGTATTCATAACATGAATGCTCACTACTTAATGAAAAGCCACCATCTAATCGCGGGCGATGGCACTTTCACGGAATCATATATAAACATAGGAAAATATTGAAAATTGTAAAATATTTAATAAATGAGCTGAATGTGCCTATGAACAGAATGAGAGAGTGTGAGTTACCGAGAGGTATAACAAGACTCTGATTCAAGATGGACGGCTTCCGGATAAGAGGAGAGAACTAACTATTTGCATGAATGGGTCGATGATGGGTAGCCGAGCTGGAGCAGGTATCTCTTCGGAGTTACTGAGAACGATGATTAAGACCTCAGTATATCAAGGTGAGATGGTAGCTCTGCTACTAAAATGTCTTCATAGTGAAGTGATCAGATGCCTGGACCGACCCAAATTAACATATCACTGGCGATGGAATATGTCTAGAAACTGAACCAATATGCAACACAGTCAGACTAGCTAGTCACAGTCCTTTGCTAGGGCATCGTAGCACTCCAAAAACGTAAATGACAGGATTTTGTTACTGTATGCTTAGGAAGTCAGTCTGTATTATTGCAAGCTTTAGAAACGAGATCTTATTCAAGCAATCTTCTTGGTGGACATAAATTACACTTTCGGTTACCTTTTATCGCTGGAGGGCGAAACAATAACAACAAAACATACTTCAAATTGTGTTTTTTTTTTTTTAAGGTAGAAACTAAGGAATGTCTTGTGCAGGCGATGTCAAAAAACTGAAGAGACGGTAGTAGCATGCGATTGCAGTACCTACATCTTGTACTTAGAGCAAATTCTAAGTCCGGTACTGCATAGTATTAATTAAAATATACAACTTCCCAATTAAATTTTCGCCCCGAAAACCTTCTTCAACTTCTGAATACGAGTATGTCATCCCAAAACCCATAACTTGTGAAGACCGTCAGAAATCGTTCCACAGAAAACAAAGCGATTCCATTCAGCATTCCTACGTGACGTTGCTTGGTGGTGGTGCTGCTGCAGATAGCATGCATTGTATACTGTCAACGAAGTTGAGCATTTAAACCATGCAACGCTAAATCTTATCCCCCTCTCGTATGTGACATTCATGCTCTGCCAGCAACATCAGTAGTCACTATCACCCACCACCCAAAATGCCCAGCAGTCATACATCGCCTAGTGTACTAAATTTGTTCAGAAAAGAAAATGTGTGTTTAGTAAGCGCCATCTATTATGTGCAACCATTTGTTATTAGCCCCCAAAACAAACTGCCACAAAACTCTGCAGGAAGCATCCTCTAGCTCACGAGCACACACAGACACTTGGTTCGCATCTATCTCCCTCCGGTCTGACATCTGACTTGGAACGTATGAAATTTGTGTCTGCTGCAAGAGTCCAATTCCTCGTTCTTCGCCGAGAGCGAGCAGCGAGCGCAACGCAATGTTTTAGTCCTTTGTCAAGTGTGCTGCATATCCTTTCAGCCAGGCGCCCATAATAAAGTGCAGGAGTGCTATCGTGTGCATTTCCAGAAACCGGGTGCAGGAAACCATCCTTAGTGTAGAACAATAAGTTTCGCTTGGTGGTGCGTCCTTATTGTGTCCCGTGCTGCCTGTTGTTGATGGCACTGCTTCCTCTCTTTGGGTGGGCGGGTATGTGTAGTGGGTTGAGAGTGCTTTTATCTATGTCTCTAGCAGTAGACGTTAATCACGTTGAGTTATGTGACGTCTTTATGTCCCACTGTCACGTTCAGTACTTTCTTTCTGTGGCGGGGGGCGTGTGTTGATTTCTCTTCTGGCTCTGTCGTGGCAAGGACATGTGAATCTGTTTGTTGGTTTGGGATGAAGATGAAGGTTCATTGATTAATCAATGGTAGTTGGTTTTGTGCTTAGAAACTGGGAACTGTATTCAAATTGTGCAAAGGCGATTAATTGTTTTATTTGATTGCACAAATAGTGATCGTATAGTCATAAAATGAGTTTATAGGTCAAAGTTTTGCATTTTATAAAAAAGGAAGGAGGAAGCAACCCCTTAACTGAAGGCTGGACATAACACCCCTGCTGTAAATTGGAGCTAAACCACACTCAAGCTATGCTGTGATAGTGAGAACAGGCAGAGTAGCATTGCTGCTCAACGACTTTCTACCGGTGATACTCAGTGCAGACAAATTCACGGCACTTAGGCACTATTGTAGTTTGTGGTGTTACTTGGGTGGCAACTGAAACTCGAATTTGAAGTCGGACATTAACGCAAATCCAAAGGTGGCGAATTGGTTTAAAGTAAGAAAAGACTTTCCGAAAGAGCACATGATTACTATGATATATTCTTTTCAAGATCTGCTGACAAAATAAATAAATATTTTGGCATACAGCCCATATAGGACTAGGCCTCGCTTCTCGCGGCCACTCGTCCTGTGCGCCGGTTTGAACCTATACCTTTATGCCGTTTCCAAAAGGCAATTTGTTTTCAATTGAGAGAAGCTTCTGATTGCACTTTCGGATGTTTGTCAGGCGTGAGATAGGGCCGTGAGATTTTTTTTTTTTTTTAATGTTTTGTGGGATTCGAATCTTGAATTACTAAACCACGGCCCGCACAAGATGTGCGGCATGACCTCAGTGAATTTCTGTAACGAATCGTGCGGACCAACCCCCTACCTGGGACATCTGTCGGCAAGATTATAAAATAGACGAACAATCACAAGACGTCATCACACATAAGACGTATAGGTTCGGGGAAATCGGAATTCAAAGCAGATATGCTTTAGCGTCGAATTCCTTACGAAAGAAGTGAAGACACCTGGTTGCTCGCTAGACGACTGCGAAACATTGATTTGCAATAGAATAAGCTGTCTGCGAGACCACCAGTTAGACAAGTACGCGTGCCTACCCTCTAGACAAATTCTAAATACTCGTTTCGATTGAAATGCGGTTCGCTACTTGAGCATTATTAATAAACAGTTTTCGGGGATACATTTATTGCGCTGTTTAGACTAAATTCTTCCTGGGTGTTGTCTGCAGCTTTGGCCACTTATCATTAAAGATATTCCTACTGTCGCATATATTTGACGGTTTCTCGGCTTTCGTTAATGCGGTTGTCTTTGCCATAAGCAATTTCGGCTGTTTTACTAAAGCAGATTAAGATAGGGTTTCCATGTTATTTCGCTTTGTCCCAAGAAGTCAATTTTGTACCCATAAATTCGCTTTCAAGTGGAAGGCAGTGCTGCCACTTTGTTATGATAGTAACAAATTTGCAAAAATTTGTTTAAAAATAAACGGTTAGTCTTTTTTTGATATACATTTTTTCTTTTCTAATAATCTGTAACTTTGATAGTAATACACATTGGAACAACCATTTTCTATAACATTCAGCAACCAACACAGAAACCAAATTAAGAAGTGAGTGCTTCTATTCATGAAAATTCATTTTTCGTCAAGTTCCTGTGGATGAAAAGGATGGCCAAACTGATGTGGAAAAGAATGCGAAGAATCATGTTAATCTATAGTGGACAAAGAAATCCTTGCTTGTCAAATATTAGGTCATTACATATGAAATTGCCGACTTACCGATCATTCCTAAAGTAATCGTTGTGGCGTGAAGTTGTGCAGGAAATTAAAAATAAAGTTTTTTTTTTAAGAAAAGAGTGCATAATCTTTCTAACGGTAAAAATTAATTTACGCTATTAGCTCATTGAGTTGACTTTTTTCCTTACATAGAAAATGCTTTCACCAACAAATTTAAGGGCAATTTTCCTTTTTCAATTTAAAAAAAAAAAACATGAACGCAACCGCAGCGACTAGAGAAATTCTCTGTGCTTTTGGTTTGGGTATGTGTAGTGAGAGAACTGTTCGAAACTGGTTTACCAAGTTCAGCGAGGGAGATTTTTCCCTCGAAAATTTGCCAAGGGGTAGACCAGAGTAATGAAGAACTTGCAGCAGCAGTTGAAGAAAATCCAACTACGACTGTTCTTAGCCTTGCTACAAGGTTCGAAGTGTCAACTGCAACCATAAGTCGCCACCTTTCCGCCATCGGAAAGGTAAACTAGAGAGATGGGTGCCCACGTCCTAACACCAGCGAATATGCTACGACGTTTGGAGGTTGCAATATCTTTGACCAACAGACACCGTAGGGATCCTTTTTAATCGGAAGAGGTCGGGAGAATGGGTAGAAGTGGGTAAACTTCCCAGTGGACTTGGCAAGGCAGACTTACACCCCAAAAAGTTAATGGTGACAGTATGGTGGACGAGTGAGGGAGTTGTGCATTATTCCTTTCTCAAACGCGGAGAAACAATCACGGCCGAGTCGTACTGTAGAGAAATCGACATAATGAACAACAATTTGCTCCAAAAACAGCCGTCACTGGTAAATAGGCATGGTCCCATACTGCAACACCACATACCGCACGGTCGAAGTTCCTGGAGCTGTTTTTTTTGCTTTGCTGATTATCTGATGGCGGAGTTGGGTTATGAAGTTTTGCCTCATCCGCCTTACTCACCAGACTTATCCCCGACCAATTACCACCCAATCACCTCCAAAATAAACAATTCATAAACCCAGATGCCATAAAACAGGACTTTAAGGACTTCTTAGCCCAAAAGAGGCATTTTTGCTTTGGTGGAACGTTGGAAAAATGTCACAGATGTAAATGGAGATTATTTTTTGGAATAAACTTTTTTAATTTTTGAAATAGTGTTGTTTAACTTTCCACATAAAAATCGGCAACTTCATATGTAACGACCTAATATTTCGTATTTTTATGTGTTTTTTTTTTTTTTTAGTTTTTATTAATTTAATTCATTTACACTTACATGCTAGACAAAAACGCTTAAAACTAGCTTAACTAACTCAACTATCTTATTCTAACTTACTGGCCCTATGCGGGCGCTCTAAGCTAAACTTTATCCTTATCTATGTCTTTCGACTTGATCTATTACTTATTACTATTTTACTTAAATAACAATTATGACTAAGAAAAATTTTTCATTTTAAAAAACTTAGTAACGGTACTGTTTATTTGATTTTATATATAAAACTTAAATGCTACCTTAACATAAATTGTGTTCATCTCGAACAAGAATCTTTGTGAGGTTAAAAAAAAATATAATTTTGTCTTCGAAATTTGAAAGTCAACATGATACTATCCATTCATTTACGACGTAGGATACGGGAGTCGGATAGAATACCGAAAAACATAATCCCGAAAACCCAAAATCCCGAAAACCCAAAGTCCCGAAAATCCACAATCCCGAAAATGAACACCTCGCATCCATTCCAAATCCTACAGTGACCCCAAGCAGGGGGGTTGCAGGGGGGCAGCATGCCCCCCATACATATTCTGCTGTTTATGCATTGTGGATATAATATATATATATTTGAACATTTGACAAATTTTTAATTTAATATAATTTTTCGGGATTTTATTTCGGGATTTTGGCCTTTCAGGATTTTGGATTTTCAGGATTTTGAATTTTCGGGATTTCAGTTTTCGGGATTTTGACCACAACCCGTAGGATACTTGATCTGTTAATCATCCTTAAATACCTCCTTGGAGACCTCCACACATTTCTTTGCGAACTTGAATATGGGAACACAAAAAAAAAAAAAAAAAAAATAAATACTTTTCACGTACGTTACGTCGAAAGACATAGTTTTAAGTATTAGGATTAGCTAGTTTTAAGCGTTTTGTCTAGCAATTAAGTTACAATGAATTTAAGAAAATAAAAATGCATTAAAAAGAAAGAAGACACAAAATTAAAAGAATATACAAGATTCTGATTAATGTTAAGGAAAAATTTGTTGTTTAAATATGAAATTTGACTTTTACTACGCTATTTTGCTATGAAAATATTTTTTTTTTGTGGCAGCTCTGGTTGGAGGAATCTTTCAAGTTGGAGGAATCTTTCAAGTTGGAGAAATCACAATAAGTCGGACAGCTGAGGCCTAACTTAGTAGATATAACATCCAATCACGCAAACAAAAGCATACCAAATTTAGTCTATGTTCATGAATCTTTTGAAGATGACTCTATAGACAGCTAACTTTGCTGATTATCTGATGGTTTTATTTAGTTTTTTGATTGTCCATTCGATCAATTATTATATTGCAACTAAATGTTTTATCGAGCAATTGTCTTTTGACCAACTAATGTTCAATAATTAATTGCCCGTTCGATGAGACTGTTCTTCGCTTAATCAGTTGCTTTCGCAATTGTTAGCAAAGTCTGAATATACGATTGGCGAAGGCTTTGGAAGTCTCTTGTGATACTTTCCGTCTTTTTAGCCGGAGAACTTTATGTTGCGAGTACAAACTAACTAAACGACTAATTATTATGATAGGTCTTTTTTCCTTGAATTCTATCAGAATGAGTCTATTTCATGAGTCTTATGTTGCAAGTAAAAATCAACCAAACGACTAACTACTATGATAGTTCTCCCTTCCTTGAATCAATCAGAATGAGTCCATTTTAGGGGTGCACGCCGATTTATCTACCTCCTGCGCTCCTGTAAGTAACCTTCGTCGGCGTCTTCCACCTTTATTACTACATTAGCTGTGAACATATTTATAATTTACATACCTACATACAGTGGCGAGCAAAACTGAGTACCAAAAATGTAAAAACAATGTTATAACATAAATTATAAATCAGAAGTGCAGTATTTTAATTTAACTCATTTTATTTGTTTAGACGGCTTTAATAACTTTGTTTTAAACTTAAAAAATAATTTAGTTTCCATTAGCTTAACAAACAAAAAATAAAAAATAGTTCATAGTCCAAAGTATTCACTTTTGCACGTTTTAATACTTGCAGGTAAAAAGTAGCTTCTAATACTTTGTCCATAGCCCTTTGTTTTTTATCACACTTTTTATCCTCTTCGGCATTAATTCTACCAATTTCTGGATAATTTCGTCTGGAATCTTCTCCCATTCCGCCTGAACCCTAGTCCAAAGTTCGATTAGGTTTGTGGGTGGACTTTCGTATCCCAGAAGTTGCCGTTTAACAATGGCTCACAAATTTTCTATCGGATTCAAATCCGGACTTTGTGCGGGCCATTGTAATTTTGAAAAAAGTTGGTTACCGAGCCAGTTTTTGACAATTTTGGCGGTGTGTTTGGGGTCGCCGTCCTGCTGGAAGATAATCTCTTCAGTGGGATACGCACATTCCTCAACAAAATCCGGCAAATTTGTCTGGAGTATTTGAAGATAATCCTCTTTTTTCATTATGCCATCGATTTTCACCAAGGGTCCGACATGCCACCAAGTAAAACACCCCCAAACCATTAGACTACCTCCGCCGTGCTTTACAGTCTCCTTAACTTGGTATTTGAGGACTCTTTCGTTAGGTCTGTGCCAGAAGTATTCTTTGCCATTTGACTGGTAGCGATTAATTTTTGTTTCGCCAGACCATATTACTCTCTTCCAGTCTTCAACCGTCCAATTTTTGTGGTCTTTGCAGAACTTTAGCCGTGCTTTCACATTTTTGTCAGATAATGCAGGCTTCTTCTGCTTGATTGCCGATACAAGACCGATTTGTCTAAGTGCTCTCCTGGCAGTCCATTCACTAACGTTTTTATTTATAGCCCTAGAGGCAGCCTTTGGTGTCTTTACTTTATTCGCTCTAAGCATCCTTTCCATGACACGAGCATCGCCATCCGTTAGCAACCTTGGTCTTCCGCCTACATTTTGTTGGGGATTGCAGCTTTTCTTCTTTTGGACCTTAATTACTGTTGTCTGACACACGTTACAGAGTTTTGCAGTTTTTCTTGAACTGCAGCCATTATTAGACAACAGAACAATGTTATTTTCAATATCTTTTGTAACTTTTCCCTATTAAAACAAATATTTTGTTCTATATTTTTTTTTAATAATACCTTAAAATATCACTTCGAGCACTAAATAACTGAAAACTAATATTGCGTACCTACAACTGTTAACAAATTTTCAGAATAAAGCTAAAAACAAAACAAGACAAGATCGTGCAAAACTGAGTACTTCAGAGTTCCCAATTTATTCGTTATATATCACATGAAGAAAGTCGGTTAACTGAGTAGATTTTTGTATTATTTGATAGAATACATCCTTTTTTAAATAATATTAAAAAAAAAATATGCATACCGTACCAATTTTCAGTCCTACATAATAATACATGAATTTTAATTAAATTTGTGTTCAGTTTTGCTCGCCACTGTATGTATGTATTTGCAAAAATAAAGATTACAAAAATGTATTTTGGGCATGATAGAAATGAGTACAATTATATGCTTTGTATATGAGGGTGGCCGTGGTGTAGTGGTAACATCATCGCTTGTCACGCTACAGATTCACGGTTCGAATCCTGAAGTCAATAATCATCTATTTATTTCGCATGAAATAAATAAAAAGTCGATCAATTGCGAAAGCAATAAATGTATTAAAAAAATAAATTAAAAAAAATAAATGTTGGGCATGATAGAAATGAGTACGATTATATGCTTTTATACTCATTTCTTTCATGCATATTCTTTATTAGATTTTAATAACTCGTATTATCCTAAACACACCTTTCTTTTCAGGTAAGCACCATGGAACTTTTCGCATATCTATTGACAAAAAAAAAAATACCCATCATGATCTTTTCAAGGTTCCGGAACTTACAAGGTAACAAAATGTACGAACATAACCCTTATAGTGAAAGTCAGCTACTTGTTAATCCGTCTGTCTGTCACAGCTTCACAACTTTTGACACCTGTTACGCCATTTGTTCGCATGTATTCACCGTAAATTAAATATCTATCCATTAAAACAAAAATATTATACAGGAAAGTTACAATCTCTTATAAAGTAGGTGTGGCGTAGTGAAATTTATGATTCAAATGCAATGATATCTTGCACCTCGAAAGATGTTTAATCGACCCTTAAAATACTTTTTAAGGGCTTTTTCTTATTAGAAAGTTTGAGTGCCTATTTGTAACCAAAATTCACGTATTCCGATGGGATTTGCTATAAGATTTATCCATCACCGTATTTAGCTTTAAAAAAGCAAAACCTAGTTTTTTTTTTTCTTTTTAAAACGCCGCCAAAAAGTAGGCGTGGTTGTGCACAATGTATGGCCAAATTGAATAGAATATCAGCATCTACATATTTTGCCGTACTGGAAGAAACAGCGCTTTTTTAAAGTGGGCTTATCCGTGAGCAGATTTTAAAAATGTTTATTGTACTGATTCGGATTCCAGAAGGCTTATATATATAATTTCATCTCCCTAGCTCAAAACTTGATGACATACAGACGAACGGATATGGCTAGGCCGACATAACTTTCGATTCTGATCATAAATACATGTAATTTTGTGGGTCTATCGTTATTATTTTGATTTAAAAATCAATTACGTGTGACCCAGTCGTACATTTTATTTATACTTGTTGCTTTTCAACAATTTTTAGCGACTTATTGGTTTTGGGCTGCTAGTTGATTTTTCTACCAACTATCTGGTGCCCTTTACTTGGCCGACAAAGGCAGCACTGGCTGAGTAGGAGTATACATTTTTAGTTAAGGTTTCGTTTCACTTACACTATCGAAGATGAAGTTTACCTCTGCATCGTTTATGCGCTCTGAATAACTTAACCGATTTCATTAAAGATACAAACATAGATCTTACGAACGATTTTAGTCTCGGAGACTGCTAGGATACTTCATCTTATTTTTGCATTCACGTTTCTGCACCAAAAGACTGTAATGATGAAGGTTTTACAAAACATATCTTTAGTTCTGCTAGAATATCCTTGCTAACCTGTTCAATTGCCGTCTTAACTGGAAAGGCACCAGTTAACGAGATTGATTCTAACATTTGTTGACACATCAAACGATTCGTAAATTTTCACACGTTATATACCTCTTATGTAATATAATCCGAAAGAAACAAACGAAAATGTAAGAGCGAGAGAGAAAGAGGGAGAGAGAGATAGAGAAAAAGAGCTAATATAAAAACAAATCTACCGTCCGGGTGGTGTGTTGCACAAATTCATCCACTGCTGGATGTTGTTGACGGTGGAATCGCCTATTCAAAATTGACTATGATAATTCTCAGTTTCATGATAAAGTACAAAAATGGTTTGTATGAGTAGTACAATTGACAATTCTTCGCAATTGATCGACATTTTTATTTACTTCATTCGAAATAAATATGTAAATGATTCTTGACGTGAGGATTTGAACCGTGAACCTGCAGCGTTACAAACGATGATGTTACCACTAAACCATGCCCACCCTCTAAAAACAGTTTAAATTTTATTCAAATAGGATAAACTGTTATTAAATTAGGGTTTCTAATGAGTCTGCGGTAAACGAGAAAGCTAATTTTGAATACTTTAAATGCCCTTTTGTATTTTTTAACGTACGTTCGCGCTGCGAGTTGTTTACTTGAAAGGTAGTTTATAGCTAGTCGCCAAGTTACCCTTGTGGTACGTTTCTACCACATGCAATCTAGTGACACAAGGGCACCCTGTATTGCGACCTTTAGATTTACAGTTCGATTTGTTACCAGCGATAGCCTTGGTATGCTTACTTCTTTCTGCCGATGATACCAATCAACGCTGGCGATGTTTCACAGTTGTGCCATTATGGCACAGTGACACGAACAAAATTAATATGACGTGTTTTCACGTTAAACTCTGATTTTTCTTAAACGAAAACGTTTGATTTTTTTTATTTAAGTTCTGTATTCAATAGTTTAATTATTTTTAAGAGTTTATTTTACTATTTTAAGCAATAATTGTTGTTTATGTCGTTTATGGTCGTTTCAAATGTAATGTCATTGCTTCAGTTAATGAAGTGCAATATCCTTTGAGTTGAACTCAACTTTTTTTTCAAAAGTTAATGCATTTTGTTAATTTATTTTTATTTAAATTGTTGTTTATTTAAAATTGTTTATTACTTTGCAATCTTTATGAATTAAAGAATACTGGACTGGCCATGGCACACTTTTCTGCCAGAAGTGACACATACATTTTTTTGACGAGCCAATGTCCTTTGCATAGTCAAGTAAAGTAGTTGCATCGACTTCTAGACGTATTACGGCAGATAAAATGTTGCCATCGATGTTGAGGAGACAGGAGTTGTTAGCATCTTTGTCTCTGCATTCTCGAGTTTACTCTGCAAGGATTCAAACCTGTACTAGGTTATGTAAGTAAGAAAAACTATGAATATTTATTTTTGGAAGTGCGGCTTAGAAGACAACGTATCTATGCGGTGGAACGGAGGAAAAAGTTGTTCGCTTCTTATCATTTCGGGATAAGCTCTAGTCTGCTCCACAAAAATGAGATTGAAACTGGCTTTCAAGCCCTCCTGTACGTACGATGTGCATCTATCAAATTTATTTATTTTTTTGTTCATCCCTCTTTCAAAGTTTCGAAAAACTAAAATTAACACTTCTGCCGTTAAGTCATCTCAATTGCCTGCTCAGCATAATCATTTTGGCCGAGGATAATCTATCACGCACACTATAACTCGCAAGCGAAGAAAATTAATTTCCTTAATGATCTTTTTCTTTTTCTTCTCGCTATTGTTGAGGGAGTATGAATTACTACCTTTGAATCATCACCTGAATTATTGTTCGTGCATTGCGCGAGGTCTTATAAAATATATCCTTGTGAAAGAATAATGACTGTTCTGCCATCCCGTGGCAAATAACCATTCATCAAATGTTCCAAATTACAGACATTTCACTTCGACTTACACGCTGCGGACCCTGTGTGCTCCTTGTTCTCCGTTTAGAGTCAAGTCCTCCTCGTACATTGCCCAATTCGTTTGCACCAATTTCATGGTGAATGGCGACGCCAGTTGTGTGTTCTGCGTTGCATCGTAAATAATCGGCAATTCTGCAAAATATCACTCCGTCCACCGTCCCTCACTGCGTGTGCGACTAGAATGAAGGAGAGGAGGGCGAGAAAAAGTGTGCATTTTCGAATGCCATGGCCATAATTCTTCCATTTCGCCTTCTTGCTTTAGGGGGCTGGGTTAAAATTTATAGGTTATGGTTATGAAGCCGCTTCGTGGTGTCTGTCGCGCTCCTCTCTGAGTGCTGTTCGTTCTCGGCTGACTTATAAGTAAGAAGTATGCGCCATTTAACGTTTTTATTTGATCGCTGATTGCCTGCGCCTGAAGGCCTCTCATTAACGTGTCCTTAATTTAGTGGTCTTTGTTATGGTTGTTGCGCATAGACCTTGGAGTAATTGTTTGTGTATAAATCAGTGTTAATGAAGAATTGTCTCCATGATGTAGCCCAATTCGTCATTGAGAGTTAAATTGCCATGAAGGAATACATGTGTTATCGTCTAGCCTTGAGGTATCTCGTTTTCCTAAAATGCTCACCCATGCATCCATCCATCTCATCTCGGTCTGGAAGGTAGTATAGGAATCGTGCGTCGTTGTGACGTGTGTGTTAATTGCCGGTAATTTAAGGCACCCATCCCCTCTGCTCAGTACCCGACCCACTTGCCATGACGCCTTCTCTTTGCTATCGTCCTGTAGTTTGCAGTTAATCAAAATATCAAATTAACTGTCGTGTCTGTGGGGCATAAATCAGCTCTGGAGCTGGAGTTAAAATTTATGCACATGTCAAACTGTTGCACAAGTGGTGTGTTTTACTCGTACATGTGTTTGTGAGGAAGAAAACGGATGGAGGCACCGGACAAGAGTGTTGCAGTCGGAAACACTGAGGGTGAAGAGTTTTCGTTTCGTTTTTTAGGTAACAGTTGGTAATAATGAAACGGATATTGTTCTTTCCTAATTATATGTAAACGCTGTTAGGCACAAATTGTTTTTTCTCTTTGGAGAAATCGTAGTGACATTGTCCTAAGTATGGAATTGTTCAAATATGTGGGTACGTGAGAGTTAGGTATGTTATTAAGTGGCATTAGCTAAAGTTGATTAGATTTCTTATGAATAGCGAAGTCCGCTTACACCTGCACACCATTTTGTGCAATTCATTGCAATGTTTTTTACTGGTGAATTTTTCATTAGCTACTAGTCTTTAGAATTAGTTTCCAAACAATTTTACGTCGTTCTAACTTAAAAAAAAAAAAATATTACTGGATTTCTTAGGACTGAGGCTGGACGCTATATTTCGATATTGAATTTCACAAAGTATAGTACACTCGTACAGTTTCTGGACCCTAAGGGAATGCATTTGTGAGTGTTAGTAATTGCTAGTTTGCCCTTTTTATGGACCTGCTGAATAAAATCTGAAAGCATTCTAGAAATAGCACGCTAAGTCCCCCAAAATCCTTCGGAATGAAGGTTCAATTGTTATGAAACCAGAAGGTGAAGTCACATATTTTATTGATTTAGAGCTCATATAGGAACAACCAGCGTAATCTGAAGCGGCCCTTACACGGTCAATCGATTGGCATCAAGCATGGTCTATGTGTGGATTGACGCTACCCCTTACAATCGATTGACGTCAAATTTTTAGTTTTTGTGAGTTTTCGTGGTGTACGGATGTGCAAAGAGTAAAACGGATTGTATTGCATATATAGCTCTTGCACTTGCATAAAGTGACATCCGCTTTCGAGCATCAGGATACTTTTCTCTATATTTTGTAGTAAAACTTCATATTGTTGCAATTTATTGTTTCGGTCGCTGTCATCTTTCCTTTGCACATTTCATAACCGATAAGTTTCAATTAAATCACATACAAATGCTCGGTCTTCATCGTCCCTCAATTTTTCGCTGGCAACAGACATGTTTTGTCTTCCGCAACACAACACATAATGAAGTAATTATGTCCTTACACACATCAGTCAGCATGACGCTGGTCATGCAAAATGAAAAATGTTTTGATTTTTGTCAATCAGACTTCACCTAATGTGTGTGACATCGATTGACCATGTAAGGGCCGTTTAAAGTGTAAACTAGTAGCAGAAATACGATGTATGTATATGTACAGTACTTGTCTATACTAATATTATAAAAATACAAAGTTCGTGACGATGATTGTTTATGTGCGATAATTTCGAAAACCATTGGACTGATTTTAACAAAATTTTCACTGCTCGATAGATTAGCATTTTAGGCTATGACACATTGTGCTATCATAAATAAGAGAAGATATATATGTATGCAAATATGCAAGTAGAAACCGATAAATCATTGCCATTGATCGCAAACCTGTTGAGAGGGGTTATTTATGTTGTTATTGTGCTCTCCCGTACTCTCATCAGTCCCTATCACTTTCTCTTTTACAGTGTTCTTCGCATACGCTTTAGGTTTTCTTTTGCATCTATATATGAATATTTTTTTGTGATAGCTACATAGTGCCTATTCACATTGATATATTTCGTCGTGTAGAAATCTCTTGAAAGGGATGGTGTAATTGGTTGGAGCGATGGACAGGGGGTGTTACGTTTTTTTTTTTTTTCATTTCCTTGTGTATGACTTTCGAACAGTACTGTCGTTGGTACGACTATAGTACTATCTGCAGTATTTTCGGCCATCTGTACTATTTTCAATACGAGTATTGTACTAATTTCTCAAAACACATTTGTTTGTGAAATTTTTTGATATTTTAAAAAGCAAACCATTGCACTATCGAGTATGTAAAGAGGTACATTTCTGAAACCTTGCTGTGTTCTCTTTTAAGTACTTCATATCTATGATGGTGTTCGTAGATATTTCCACAATTTCGCTGCTAATTAGTCAGGGCTATTCAATTCAGAAAAGTCTCATTCAATATTCGAATTGTAATGACTATATTGTGATATTTTTCCATGGATGAATACATTTTCGTTTATGGTCTTAGCATTGTAACACAGATCCTATATTTTCTTAGCACGTCGTATGTACGCACCCTTACCAGACTATTCTGTACTACTTTTTCTTTGACAACGACAGTATTGAACACTGCGCACGACATCAGTTAGTTCACGCAAGAGGATATAGAGAACGAAACAAAGAAATGATAGCTAGCTGCGCAGGAAAAACAGGCAAGGGTCAACAGATACAAATGTATTGTTTCCTTTTGTTGGCTTGTTATGTGGGAGATGAAGTACTGCTGTATGAACACTGCCTTTCATGAACATTGCCTACGCTAGTGAAACAACTTTTTGTACGTGGATTACAGATCATTTCTTAGCTTAATAGATGTGTTAAAAATTTGTTTTGCCCGAACCCAAAGAGATCCCAACTTGAAATTTTCTGTGGCGGTACAGAACATATAAAAAAAATAAAATACAGTTGTTTAGTATATTTAAGTATTTAATTTAAATTTGTTCTCAAGGGCGAAGAATTATGTTTTTATATTTTTAATTTAACAAATCTATTTCACGGTTCAAATTTAGCTTTTCTTGTAACTCTGGCATCCCTTTTCTCTGTAAAAATATTTGACTCTAATATTTTTAATCAAATCGCAGAGGGTCGTTCAGAACCTTCCATGTAAGCTGGGCAACTTATCATGGAATAACCCAACATACCTTTGCGCATACATACCTGTATACTACCTGATGTAACCGATTCACGGTCTAAATAAACTCTGTTGGCATATATATTTGGTTATTCTTAGACAACAAAAGAAGAAATGTTAAAGTAAGAATATTAAAAAGCTACGTACACGAACGACATCCATAACCGCTTGCGCATCGACAGCGGCAATGGTCTCCACTGATATCCATAGGTTTAGCGAGGGGTTCCTACTTACATATAATGATTTTGTCTAATTTTTGAAACTATGAATAGCTTGACAATGAGGAATTCCAGAAACCTACGTGCGCATGACCATGGATATGCATGAGGGAGCAAGGACAAGAGTAAGATGTCCCGCAAGAGTCACCGAAGAGTTCCCAATCAAACAAAGCGGGAAAACTCTGTAATCTTCTGTGACCGAAAAATGTTCCCCAAGCTGAAAGGAAGGCGTTCAGATACGGTTCACAATGCTGAGAAGTATGAGAGCAAATTAACGGCAGCTGAGATGAAGATGCTTCGCATGACAGCAGGAGTAACAAAGCTCGATACAATAAGAAGTTCAAAAATTAGAGGAAGCCTTCATGTAAAAAAACCCATCACAAGCAAGGTAGAGCACGACCGGCTCGTTGGTATTGTCGTGTTCAAAGGAGAGATCCGTCGAACCCCCGTCAAAAAGGCAATATCAATCAACGTTCCTACACAATCGCCCAAAAAAGGCAGACCAAAACACAACTGGATCACACAAATGCAAAAACATTGATTGGCCTCAGTGATGAAATGATCCGAAACCGGGAAGCCTGTCGGTACTTCCTGAGGTCAAACCCTGCAAATCCCACAGGTGGACCAGTAGGGATGCAGTAAAGTGGGAGGGTTATTATTTGAATTGTGTACTGGCACACCTAAAACCAAAATGTTAAAAAACGTTCTGGAATGAATGATATCACCCTTATCACCTAATCGTCAAACCTATCTGTAATAAAGTGGGTGCGGCGTTATGAGCTTTTTAGTTCAAGTGCAAAGACATCTTTCAACGCATACAATATTTCCACGATTTTTAAGAGATTCTATGAGAAAAACTGGTGTTACTATTTTTCTTAGATGAAAGTAGGGATGGCTGTCACAACTTGTAACTAAAATTCAGGGATTCTGATGAGATATTCAAAATAAGACTTATCCATCACCGTAAATAACTTTGAGAAAATAGACAGCAAAATACTGGAAGACACAGAGAGAAGGACACAGTGGTGTAGTTGGTTTGAAACTCAGGTAGTATTAAGTTTCTGTAAACTGTAAACAAAGGCTTTTTTAGAAGTGACTTAATTAAATTAACTCGTTTATGTGGTGACTTTAATTGCCGATACCAATCATGGGGGTGTCTCGGAGCAAACAGTGGTGGTAACATTTTGCATGAACTACATTCAAACTATTCCTTTGTTATGTTGTACCCACCTGATCCACCCACCTCGTTATAAAAGATCAAATCCGTCAGTTCTTGACTTTTTCCTAACCAACGCCTCTGAAATTATCTCCCAGCCAGTTGTAATAAATGATCTTTCATCTGATCATTTACCAGTAGTAAATGTGCGTGATAACTTTAAGGCTATGAATAAAACACCTTTTCAAAACACAATTAAAATCAAACTTTGTAATTTAGCTGGATTATCACGTTACCAACTGCCATAAAAGATAGCGTTGAAGTGTCAGTTCCACATTTTCCCACCAACAATACTCAATCTAAAATTCCATTATACTTATTAGATACTATCTCTAAGAGAAACAAAATTCACAGGAATTGGTTACGTTACAGATTACCTTTCCACAAATTTAATCTGAGGTACCTAAACAAGCTTATTAAATACTTTATAGAAAAGCACAGGAATATGAAATTGAACAAACTTCTTCAAGGTATGGACAAATGTTCTAAGTCATTCTGGAATGTCACTAGGATTGTTAAATACAAGCAATGGCCGATTCCTGTTCTCAAACAAAATGACTCTAAATATATAACAAGCGCTGAAAAGGCTGAAGTTCTTTCACAAAAATTTGCCTCAAACTTCACGATTACAGCAAACCTGGTTGAAAGCTCTGTTAATTAGCTTGATTCAACTGTTCATAGTTTACCTTCCGGTTAGTACGGTACGTCCGACCTAAGGAAATCAAAAACAATCTCGAATCAAGAAAGCTCCTGGCCCTGATGGCATATCCAATGTCTGCCTTGCAAATCTCCCTCGAGTTGGGCTTATTTATCTCACTCACTTTCACAGAAATGGAAGGTTGCGAAATTAATTGCGATTCCGAAACCTCATAAGCCTCCTAATAACCACTCCAGCTATCGTCCCATTAGCCTTTTAAGCAACCTGACATAGATTTTAGAAAAAAATAATTAAAATTAAGCTAATCAACTTTATCGACGACAACTCATTACTAAAAAACCCACATTTTTGTTGTCCTAAGAATCGCTGGACATGTAAAAGCCAACTTTACTGTTAATCTACCGGACTCGTGTTACTTGACATAAAATCTGCTTTTGATTCTGTTTGGCATGATGCTCTAATTCATAAAATTAACAACTTTGGCTTTCCCACCGCCTTGATTGCTCTAATACGAAGCTTTTTGCATGAACGCAGTTTCAAAGTACATGTCGGCTATGTGATATCCACAGAGAAACAAATAACTGCTGGTGTACCTCAAGGCTCGGTGCTTGCGCCGATTTTATATACATATACTTGACAGATTTTCTCAATCTACCTAACTGCTTTTCGTCAATTTTCGTCGACGATACTGGAATTTATAGCTCACATGTAAAATCCTTGAAAATCTGCTCAAACTTTCATGTTGGAAAATAAAAATTAACGAAAGTAAAACTCAAGCCATGTTTTTTTACACACGGAAGACATCCTCGCTATTTTCCGAATAATAGTCTTAAATCTAAATGGTTGTAATATCCGTTGGGCAGAAAATGTCAAATACTTTGGCATTGACAAAACCCTGACAACCAGTGTTCCGATCTGTTGTTTTAACGCAGCGTGAATTTCGTCATCGTTTTCCTCGTCATCCTGCACCATGTGCGCAAACAATTAAGCGTTTGGTTGGGCGTCTCGTGCAAACTGGGTCTACAAGATATGTCGCAAGAAGTGGCCGGCTCCGTATTGCTCGTTCGGCCGAGTATACCACTGCTGTGGCCGAGGACGCCCAAGAGAGTCCACAAACATCGACGAGACAACGATGCACACAATTTGTCATCAGCAGACGTTCGTTGCGTCGAATTCTGGTAAAAGACCTGAAGATGTTCCTTATAAAGTGCAAACCGTTCACCAATTGCTGCCTGCTGACCGTCAAGTGAAGTTAACTTACTCCCATGCTCTGTTAAACCTGGTGCAAGAAGAGGATGATTTCGTATTCAAAACTATAATGAGCGACGAAGCCTATTTCCACTTAAGTGGTTATGTGAATAAACAAAATCTTACGTTTTTGGGGCACGGAGAATCCACAGGAAATGCACGAAGAGCCATTGCATCCCCTCAAATTGACTGATTGGTGCGGCATTTGAAGTAAAAAAGTGATTGGCCTTAATTTTTTTTGCGGACGCCGACGGCACCACCGTAACCGTAACTGGTGAGTGCTACAGACGAATGTTAAAGGACTTTTTTTTTGCCGTAATTTGCTGAATTGGGTCTCGACCATTGTTGGTTTGGATTTTGAATCATAAATTTCCGGGCCGTGTGATCTCCCCTTTTGGCGATTTGAACTGGCCGCCCAGATCGCCCACCTTGTATTTCTAACTGACTGGTACTTTGAGCGTTTGATTTGCGGACATTTTCGCTACTGGCCGGTTTAACAGATCAAGCGCTTTAGTGTAACAGTCTTCAGCACATTTGTGTTTAGCTGTGCAATTCTGATATAAACCGAGTTCAGCAATGTTTATTAATCTGAACCGTATAGATGGAAGACCACCCCTTTTAAAATCCATTCTATTTAGTAATCGTGAAATCTCCAAATCTACGACTAATGCATAAGTACCTATTGTAAATACGCGAACAGCATTAACTGAAGTCTACAACTTGTAACTTGGAATAAATAGTCCGAAACGGTATACTAATATCCGGATTCAAATAAAGTGTACGGGTATCATTTCTGTACATAACCATTAAAACATGCGAAGCGCATCGTCTCGTCTCGCTTGTTCGAAGACTTTCCACGCAACTGTTTACCCCAATAACCCCGACAAGCTTTCAGCCATTTATCAATTCATAAATTTCTTAGCGCTGAATTGAATTGGCCCATTGTTTCGTGCGATAATCTCCATGCATTTATAATTTTTCTCTTCGGCAGAATTATGACGACAGCCCGAAGACTGCAGCAGCAAACATACATTTGCAATATATGGGCAAGCGCATGCATGCATGAGAAGAAGGTGGTGGTTGAAACAGGATGAAGACGAGAGAGAATTATGATGCAGCCAACGCAAATTCAACGTCCAACGTGCCATTAATCGTATCCATCACTCCTCGGGCAATATGCATAAATTCCAAATCACAATCGAGCACGCACTCAAGAGAGAAGGAGCAGCCTTTGCCGAACCCGAAACCATGCAAGTGAAAATCCCATCCATTCACCAAAGAACCTTCTTCCTCCTCCTCGCTCCGACTCCTAAACTCTAGAGCCAACAGCAAATGCAATTTCCGCTTGAAGAGTTGCGCTACAAAATTCATGCTAATGCTGGCTAAAATAATTGACAGCGCTTTTGCAACATGGTCTGGGCCGGAGAGTGGGAGGTGGACAAGCATAACAATAAATTAATTATGCTATTCCATGTGTGGCTCTTAAGCGCTAAAGAAGGAGAACTGCCTATCCATCAACGTTGCCATTGCAAGTGGAGCGTTTGATGGATTCATTATGAAAGCCATGCACCCCCGGGACGTTCCAGAATGCTCTGCCAATGCCTCTGTTCGTCGGACAAGTGTGTTACCTTCGGCTACTGTGGATGGATGCCATCTAAATGTAATTCTGGGGTAGAGAGGTACAATTCGTATACGCGTGATTTTTTTAATTAGTTTTCTTGGAAATTAAATTGTTTAACTAATGGTGTATTTTCATTGCAAAGCGATGGAGGAGAAGTGGGAGGGTGGGCAGAGTGTGCATTGTCTGGTGTAACAGTAGTGCTAAAATTTATTAAACCGCCTCGCATGGGAATAATTATTAGATAGGCAATCCAATGAGTCTGGTGCACGTTCTCTGGAAATGAAATTCCATGGAAAGAATGTTTATGGCTATTTGCACAAACTTACAATAAATTAGTTGTTGTTTTTTTTTCGTTACTTTACTGTTGATTTATGGGCGTATATGTGCGTATAGGCTGGAGAGAGAGAATTTCATTGCACTACATTCGCGGAAAATATCAGGAAGGGTTCGTAGAAATGTGGGACATCGAATTTCCACAGTTTGTATAGGAACGAGGAAATCAGTTCATTTCGCTTTGGGGAGCAGATATTCTTAGATTGTTCGGTTGAATGTTTTTAGAAATAGGCGCAGAATTGCTGTTGGTTCGTTACCCAATAATTTTGAATCTATTGTCTTGCTGACAGAATTTCGTTATTCCTTTAGCTGACCTACTTTTGAAAGGAAAGCCCCTTTCAGGGATTGGTGTGAAAATAAAAAAAATCATTCTTACTCGTCTGGTAGACAGCGTACGACAATTTGCTTGAAAGAAATGTTATAAGGTGACTGCTTAACGAGCCCATTGCAATCAGTTTTGGCATCTTCGGGAAAAAATGACCGCCAAGGCAATACTAACGCCTATTTCACAAATATTAGTAATCGCATATACGATGACTGATATCCGACTCGAAGTAGCACTTCCAGGTATAATATATACCAAAGGTAAACTCGCCTTCCACTCGGATCTCAAGTGGGACTGTCTCAGAGTTTATATGCTACCCAGCTGTATAGAAAACCAACAATAACAAGTTCGTACTTGAATTATACAGCACTTTGATTCAACAATTTGAATATATAAATTGCGTCCACCTACAGCTAGAAGGAAGGGATGAGGTGAATTCATTAGTCGTCATATTCTCCCGATTTTTTTTTATGAAATGCTTTCAGTATAGGCTGTGTAGTGACACGAGATACCGTGAGATAATACCGGTCCATCTGTCAAGCTCCAAAACGTAATCACGACTGCAAGATATTTATGTGGGTGACCCGGTGGCAAGGGGGGTCCTGTATGAACTGCATGTGTCTCTGCTTGATCAGTCCGTATAATAGGACTGGGATAGTATATATGAAGTCACCATAGTAATCCGTGAGAGGACTTTGCTACTCTTAGCCCAGAGAAACAGCGGTTGGCGAAAGTGATTCTTCGCTCGATTTCTGCGCTGGACTATTTTTTTCAAAATCCTTCACGACCTGAAAATTGTGGCTGTCCATTGTGACGTTCTATCTAAGTCGCTGATGTTGACTGTCCTTCTTACTTGCAAGTACTGGTTATCTAAAAATGTTCGATCTGGAGATTTTGATCACACTTGAAACAATAATAGAGAAACTCAGAAAAGTGGGTCTCTCAAGTCTGTCCGTCCGTCTGTCTCTCTGTATGTATGCGTGCTGTACTGCAGCCTAAACAACTTGACGAATTTTCTTAAGACTTTATATCTGGTGTCTGGAGGACCACAGTTCGAAGCGAAATCAGAATTTTTATTCTATTCCCAAAATTAACAATTCCGTTCAAGTATGATGTTAAAGAAGTCACATGACAGCGCGTCACCTTGTCGTAGTCCTTTTCATTTTATCAAAAGCCTTGGTGATGTTGTTACCTACCTTGATGGAGCAATGTGCATTCTCCATCGTCATGCTGCACAGACGGATGAGTTTGGCAAGGATGTCAAAACTGTATAGCTCGTTTCTATATACGAGTTTCTGGATTTTTTCCAAGATCTGCCGCAGTGTGAATATTATTCACCATTGATCTATGGTGAAAAGCACACCGACATGGATTAATCAGATTGTTGACAAAAGGTTTCAGACATTCACATAATATGACAGAAAGGATTTTATACGCCATGTTAAGGAGACTAATACCTCTGTAGTTGGCGCAGTTCAGAGGTTCTCATTTCTAGAGAGTCGAGCTAACGCTGCTGAGGTTCCATTCGTCTGATATACTTTCTTCCGACCATATCTTTTAGATGAGTTGATGTGTGCTATATACCAAATTATCCTCAGCTGCTTTAAATAGCTCGATAGTTAGACCATCGGCTCCAACAGCCTTATTATATTTAAGCTTAGATATTGCTATCTTAACATTTGTTAACTGTGTTTAAAAATTTCATATTGGGAATTGTGTAGACGAACAAAATTCCCTGTTTTAAGGTGTCAGTACTGAAAGGGTTAACAGTGTTGGCAAAATCGGCATCTATGAAGTTGACCTATCTGTTTACGGCAAAGATATACCGTACAGTGCAATAGATCCTTCTCCTGTACAAAACCAGTTAGACATACTCTTCATCTATTTGGCATCATACAGAGGTGAACATCTGGTCGATATTCTAGATCTTGTTACCTTTTGCCTTAAGGGCAACAACCTGATATTACTCAACATTGTTTGTAGATCGCTGTTGACGATCAAAAGTTATAAACCTTAAATGATAAATAAATGAGTTCTTTGAAGTTTGTAAAGCTCTGTGATGGAGTGAACCTAAAAGGTATAGGGAACAGTTAAAGAGTGGTCAGATGAGGAGAGAGAGTAAGGTATTTGCAAATTATAAGTTGACTCTAAAGTATGTGCATGTGCAGAATGGGTTACAAAGACAGATCACCGATCTATCTACAAACTTGTCGCTGAATACGATTAAGTAAACTCAAACGTGTGACTGGAACTCTCGGCCAAACGTGAGTGTTATTTTCAAGCTTCGAGCGATAATACTTATAGTTTGTAGGAGTGAAAAATCTTTTATAACTTCGTTGGCATCGTGAACTAGAAACTTTTTAAAAAAGTATCCAAAACCTTATCTTAGGCTTGAACTGGACAATTATCGCAGAATTTTGTGTAGGTGCTAAGAGCTAGTGAAAGTTTTTCCAAATTCATTTTACCAACTGATATCTAGATATGTATGTTACCTGAATTCTTTCTCACTTCAGCTAATCAAATCCAACATTGTGATGCAACACTCTCGAAGAACATGTTGTAAAACCCACTCAAAATGTAAGTGATGGAACACAATCCTACTGTAATCACCAGCAGCATCAGCTTACGCGTAACACTGGAAGCCATTTGCAGTAACCACAATACTAACTGACAGCTCCAGGCACCATCGCAATCATTATTATTATAACATGCAATAGCCACCGTATGCAGGTCTAATCTTCTGACAGGGAAAAAACAAAGCTAACTCCTAACCACACCACAAAGAGCTAGAAGTCTTTCAGTCACCCGTTGTGGTATCGATATTCAATTCTTCGATTCTCATTCCCGTTCCGGATGCCATAACATGTCAATCAAAACTAATAGCACATTGCATAGGTTTGTTATTGGGTGTTCTTTGTGTATCCACCACCATCGTTACGAGTAGCAGCAGTAACCTGAAAACCTCTCACATTTTACCTCCAGTGGCATAGCATGACTCCGACATCACACATCATTATCAGAGATCAGACTTCGGATCTATAGCTCAGCTACTGTATTGTTGTGGAGGTACAACATCGCATCAGACGCACGTACTGTAATTAGAAGTCATCACTCCATCAGTCTACGCCACATGAAACAGACGATAGATGGATGGATGAATGGTTGGTTGGAGGCAGCAGACTACCGCGTCGGTGCTACTGCCAGTACCTGGTAACCAATATCAATCAACATTTTTGTTCAGTCAGTTTGCGCGGCAACGATGCCGCAGAGGCGATGGTGAGCCGCCTTTAATGGAGTGCGCAAAACATGCAACACAGCAGCACACACGTCAGACAACAACGCAATTGTTAGTTAGTTGCTGCTATAACAATTCGCCGATTGGGAATTGACTTGGAAATTATTAAATCGAAGTCCATTAATCTTGTTCCATTTGACAGGCTACCATCAGTTTTTGAATTTTTTTTTTTTTTCATTTGGACTCCTCTATACCGTAAAGGAAATGCCATTGACATGAGTTTCACTTTGTTACCGCTCATCTAGGTATGCAATTGAAATCGAGACATGGTCGAGGTGGTAGAAAATATTATGCGGTTTATGGGCAAAGTGTCAACAAGAAAAGACGTCAGATTCGAATTAAATTGTAATCGTGTCGAAAATTCAGTTCAGTGAAGCTTTCCAGATGCACCACTGGTAGATATTACCTTTTCGTAGATGGTAGTAATTTTCAGTCGTCGGTGTAAGACGTTACATTTGAGGGAGAAAATTTATTTTCAACTTCAGTAATAATCAGAGTGCTTAGTTGAGTCGCACATACTTGCACTTATATGCTATTCATTTGCAAATCACTTAGATTGGAAACTTAAGGAAAGTTGTTAAAACGAAAATATTTTTGAAAAATGCTTGAAAAGTAAAAGATTTCTTTAGACGACTCACAAGCATAATATTGGATTAAAACTAACACAATTTGAATTCATAAAGAAACAATTAATCACACTTTCTTCACGTTCGTTCCTATGCATTTACCACGTTTATATGACCGGATTGAAAAAGGATTGAGTTTCGATTCAGGTTTTCGCTGTAACCAAATTGAGGGATCGAGTTAGAATGGAATCGAAAGAGGTTTGAGTTTGACACTTCTCTTGTGTGCGGAGTTGTGTATGCAAGCCAAACACCCTTATCGATAACTCTTTTTTCTCTGTCTGTCAAACTCAATCTTTCGACCCGCGTTTACATGCAAAAACTCAACTCGATCGCAGAAAATTTTGTGATCGGATCGTGTCAATCCTATTTCAATCCAATTTGAGTTTACATGACACTTAACCGGAATTGAATCCGGATTCAATCCGCCATATAAACGTGGTAATTAATTGCTATACCATAATATTAAAAATTAATTTGACCTTATCACAAGAAAACTGAGGGCGATTAAAAGAAAATAAGTGCAGTTTCGTAATGAGGAGAGGTTGTCAAAATACGATTACCTACTGGAGTTCGTGTGGCAAGACTAGTGTTGATCAGTGTTATTACCTCTTCAGGAATGTGAAGTCGTTTCTTGTATGTACGAGTAACATTTTGCAGGGATATGTTTTCTTAATTTTTACAATGCACGTAAAAGCCGCCATTTTTGTAGGGGGAGCATACATGCAGGGTGTGGCAAAAGTAATGTCATAATGTAAAGTAAAGTCATAATGTAATGTCATATTCTAAAGCTGTAATCCAAGCTTAACCGACTTAAAAATTTAATAAATGCATTAAGACCGTTTGCAGATTTTTGAAAACTATTTGCAAATTGTAGCTTGCTTGGATTACAGTTTTAGACGCCATTTGCAAAAATTATGGCACATTCACATTATGACATTACTTTTGCCCAGGTAGAGATAATATTCCAGTTATGGGAGATGGTTCAATTCTAATTTAAACTTAAAAGTCACAGTCAGTAAAGGTTCTGACTTCTGCTGCTATTAGAGGGTAGAGGTTTCTCACAACTCTGGCTTTTTTTCGTGATAAATGCATTTGCCTTAACTATCCGATGCTGCGTATACCGATGCCAATAACTCTATTTTGGTATACGGTCTATATTATTGGCCCATTACCCCACCATCTATCTCATTCTTGAAAATTCCTGAATTCATAATATATCAAGGATGTATAAAATGTATACTGTATAGTTCAACCTGACTGGATTTGTATATGTCAGCATTGACTCCATCTGGGGAGTTATTAATGTGAAAAAACAGATCCTTCTAATGGTTTTAAAGACTTAAATATATTCATTGGTTTCAGAACTCTTCTAAATAAAGGGTTTTTCAATAGGGACATAAAAATTTTATATTTTAATACAAACGCACCCTTAAACCATATTTATCATCTGTCAATGTCAAAACGTCAGCCGAGGTTATGGTGAAGTTCACGAACGAGCAACATTTGGAAATTATTAAAAATTACTACCGAAATTCTGAGTCGATTCGCAACTTTAAGAGCGCTTATTCCAATTTTCGGTCGTAATAATCGTTGAAGAAAATTCTGAATTTCATCGAAAAGTCATTTTCAGCGATGAAGCTAATTTTTGGACAGCAACAAACCCACATGTGCTTCAAGAGACTCCATTGTATCCACAAAAAGTGACCGTGTGGTGTGGATTTCATGCCAGAGCCAACAACGTTAAAGAAGCTCAGAAACAATATCGAACGCGAAATTTCCAACGATCCGGCCGATATGTGTGGAAGAGTGGTGGAAAATTGGCTCCAAAGAATCGATCGTTGCAAACGTGCTCGCGGTGGTTACGAGTATATAAACGCGATCGAATTCCATACTTAAATTTAACATGCATACTACACCTGGAATAAATTTCAGCCCGATATCTCAATTATTCTGTGTTTTATTTAAATACAAAATTGTTATGTCCTTATTGAAAAACCCTTAGTTCAATAAGACCAAAGAAGAAAAGTAATTATCATTTTTGGTATAGCACTTCTTCAGATGTAAAAATTAATCAGCAAACCAAAATTCCCATCGCTTCTTCATTATGCCGGTGGAAAAGACTTTTCAGGCGCATCTTCGGGGTTCCTCATCTTCAAACACCCATACCTTATTCTGGGACTTCGTTGCAACGACGTAATAATAAAGTCGGGTCTCGTCACCTGTTGCAATTGAAATGGTGTCCTTGGATTTTCCATTATTGAATTTCTTGTTCATATTTTGTAATTATTTCACTCTGCAGTCCTTTTGTTCGGGGGTTAGGGTATGAGATACACAGAGAGTGCAAAGTTTCTTAACTTTGATATGATTGACCGCAATTCAATGTTAACTGGACACATTAGTGCCTAGCCTCCATTTGCTAATAGGTCACTCGTCTATCTTTGAGTGTTAGTTCGCGGATCCTGGTCACCGTTTTATAAGTGAAGACCGGTGTGGAGTTGGTTGTGCTGAACCACGATATTTCTGTCCAAAATTTGAATCCCATGTCATCACATCACATTGCTAAAAGCAATGAGGAAAAAGCTACTGCTTTTGCAGATCACCTAGCTTCTAAATCTCAATGAAAATGCCCGTTCTATGATTCCTCCGATTAAAATGCATGAGTTAAAATATGAGATAAGGCGATTAAAAGACAAAAAAGCTCCAGGTTTTGACTTGATCACTGCGGAAGTCCTGAAGCGACTGCCAAACAAAGGGTTAGCTAAACTCTTGCGGTTAATGAATAAAGCAATTAGCCTTGAGTATGTACCAAGTGTCTGGAAAGTAGCTGACGTGATAATGATCCCTAAACCAGGTAAGGACCCTCACGAGGTATCCTCATATAGACCAATATCTCTACTTCCTTCAACATCAAAGTTGTTTGAAAGATTTGATTTTTAAGCATCTCAAACCAATCGTAGAGTCAAGAAACCTAATCCCAAATCACCAGTTTGGCTTTCGAAGCCAACACTCCACAATAGAACAAGTTCACAGAATAACAACTGAAATCGAAAGAGCACTAGAAGAAAAAAAAGTATTGTAGCATAATAATAACTACGCCCCCTAAAAATATGACGCAACAAATTCCGAAGTGACTTCATTCTGGCAGAATTTTGGTTCGTACTGTCCTTTCATTCGAGGTTCGTGTCTGGGACGAAGTCTCCACAGCTCATGTCAACGAAAGAGACGAATAATATCAGGGATAAAAGGGAATTATAACTGCAAGAATTATTTCTCTTATTCCAGTGGTCGAAGAATTTGCTAGAAGTTTCTGGCTATCAGAAACTTCAGCTATATAAGGACAGATGGCGGTCAAAAAAAAGACAGTTGGTTTAGAACCGTGGCGAAGAGATTGGAAAAGTGATAATGGGCGAAGTTGTAATTTGGTGATAAATTGAAAGTTGAGAGTGAACAAGAAAAAGTAATTAGTTTGGATTTGTGAATTAAGTAATTGAAAGGAGATAAAGTGATTTGAGAGGAAAGAGACCTTGTAAGAAAAGAATTTGCGAAGAATAGTATAGTGTGAACTTGAATTGTTCTATAGACTAGAAAATAAAGAAATAAATTTCACAGAATATCGTTTTATCTACTCGAGCCGTAGCTTGCATATTACATTGGTGTCAGAAGCGGGATAAAACTTATTCTGTGAATAACTATTTCCGTGGTGTGAAATTGCACAAAAAAAAAAAAAAAAACGATTTCTGTGTTGAGTTAATTAGTTGCGCAAAATGGGTCGCAAATTGGGAAAACTAACTATAACTCAACTAAAGGCAGAACTCAGTAAGCGGAACCTCGACACAACTGGGGGAAAAGATGCCCTGCTGATTCGTCTGGAAGAAGCAGTAACGCAGGAAGGTGAAAATCCGCACGACGTAGAGTTTGACGTGGAAGAGGAACCAGCAAGTACAGCAGCCGACCCGGGTATAACAAGTCTGCTCCTGCAACTTAAGTTAGTCATGGACGAACAAAAGAAAGCGATGGACGAACAAAAGAAAGCAATGGGCGACCAAAGGAATTCTCTAGAACTTAAGCTGGACGAACAAAAGAAAGCAATGGACGAACAAAAGAATTCTCTAGAACTTAAGATGGACGAACAAAAGAATTCTCTAGATGCTCTGGAAAGTAAACTTGATGAGCAAAACAAGAACTTGGAATCCAAATTCGAAGTGATCGAAGAGAAAATCGAGAAGGTCGAGACGCAACTCGAAAAAGTCGAAACTAGATTCGATGAAAATTTTGAGAAACATGAAACTCAGTTCGGGAAGATAGAGACTCAGTTTGAAAAAGTAGAAAAGCAAGTCGAAAATCTTGCTAAGGAGCTCAGCAACGTGAAGAGACAGAAAGCACGGGAATATTCCACTGACGGTCTGAGAAGAAAGGAGGTGCAGCCTCCTATCTTCGATGGTCAAACATCATGGCCAATTTATAAGAGGCAATTCGAAGCGGCCGCAATGACCAATAGCTGGGACGATGAAGAGAAGTCTATTGCACTCACGCTTGCACTGAGGGGTCCAGCTGCGGAGCTCTTGCAGACCATCCCGGAAGATAAACAGCAGAACTACGACTCTCTGGTTCAGGCTATCGAGATGCGGTTTGGGGATGAACACATGCAGCAGGTGTACAGGGTTCAGCTGCGTAGTCGAGTCCAGAAAAGGGGGGAAACGCTCCAACAGTTGCAAGCGGATATAGAGCGACTAGCCCATCTTTCATACCCTAAAGCCGGTGAGGAGCTTATCAACGAAATGGCGGTGGAAGCTTTTATTCAGGCCATAGAGGACAGACAACTGCAAATGGCTGTAAGGATGGCTGAAAAGCGAACACTCCCCGAGGCATTGGCATTCGCTTTGTCAATGAAGGCTGCGGACCAAGCATACCAGGGAATACACCGTGTCAGGGAAATGTCCGTCGTGGAATGCTCATGCCAGAGAACAGCCGTCAAAGCTCGCGGAAGTCAAATCCGTTGCTGGAATTGCAACCAAACCGGACACCTACAACGGCAGTGCAGAAGTGCACCTAGACGAGGAAATTGTCCACATTGCGGAAGTAGGAGAAGCAGAGAGGAAGCATCCTGTCGGTCAGACTTCCCAAAACCAGCAGTCGGGAGATGCGTAAGGACCAACTTCGCGGGGCAGAAGTTGGTTACTGGAATCGAGGCCCCCAGGACCACCATTCAAGTTTCGCAAACCAAACGGGGTAACAAGAGCCTGACAGTGGAGGCACTAATCAACGAGAAGAAGTGCGTAGCCACCATCGACACAGGTGCCACTGCCTCCATTGTAAGAAGAGATATCGTCAAAAGCTCCTGGCTGCACAACACCAACAGCTACTGCCTGAAGACTGCAACAGGGGAAATGGCGAAGGTATTTGGAGAAGTTCGTCTTACGATTACTCTGGCAGGACTGACGTTCTCCCATGCGTTTCTGGTGGCAGATATATGCGACGAGTGCATCATCGGAGTAGACTTCATGAAAGCAAATGAAGTAATCTTGGACATCGGGATGCAAGTACTGAGGTATCGAAATGTGGAGATTCCGATGGTGTACGGAAATGAGAATGCCGTAACTCTCAGGACAGTCATCAGCAAAGACGAAGTTTTGCCGCCGTCTTCAGAGACAATCATTTGGACGAAGCTGGAAGGTGATCTTGGGAGCCACCGATTCTACATAGTAGAACCAGACCCAGAGAAGAATTCTCAAGACTACATCGTGGGAAAGACGTTAGTCGAACCAAAGAACACCATGGTTCCAGTGAGGGTTTTGAACGCAAGACCACACACTGTCAAACTAAGGCGAGGGGAGGTGACTGGAAAATGCACGCCGATTACCGCCGTCGCAACAATATCTGAACGTGATGCTCCAAAACTTCTCCCATCACCTTGGACAGCGGAAGCGAGAGAGACGATTCTCCAGTCCAGTGAGCTGAATCAGGAGCAGCGAACTATGGCAGAGAATCTTATCAATGAGTACGCTGATGTATTTGCCTCACAGGACGGAGAATACGGCCGAACACACCTGGTACAACATCGAATAGACACTGGTGATACTAGACCAATTCGTCAGCCTGCTAGGCGCCTTCCATTGGCAAAGCAGACAGAAGTTGCAGAGATGGTGTCGGCAATGGAGAAAGAAGGTCTGATTGAAAGTTCCAAAAGTCCGTGGGCATCACCGGTTGTACTGGTTAAGAAGAAAGATGGCAGCACGCGGTTCTGCGTGGACTATCGGCAGCTCAATTACGTCACCAAGAAAGACAGCTACCCTCTGCCACGGATTGACGACACGCTAGACACACTATCAGGAGCCCGATGGTTTTCCACTCTCGACTTGAAGAGTGGCTACTGGCAGGTACAGATCCATCCAGAAGACCGGGAGAAAACCGCCTTCACCGCAGGAAATGGGCTATGGCAATTCACGGTAATGCCATTCGGGCTGTGCAATGCTCCGGCGACTTTCGAGCGATTGATGGAATGTGTCCTGCAAGGGTTAACATGGAAAACCTGTTTGGTATACTTGGATGATGTCATCGTCGTAGGAAAAACGTTTGCGCAACACCGAGACAATCTAAGGGATGTGTTTCAAAGGCTTCGAAGTGCCCACCTGAAGCTCAACCCCAAGAAGTGCGCCCTGTTTAGAGCGGAAGTCAAGTACCTGGGACACATAATTTCAGCAAAAGGAGTGAGAACCGATCCGGAGAAGGTCGAAGCGGTGAAAAACTGGCCAGTCCCCAAAGACAAACACCAACTAAGGAGCTTCCTGGGCCTAGCCACCTACTACAGACGGTTCGTGAAGGATTTTGCCGGGATCGCAAAGAACCTGCACCAGTTGACGGAAAAGGGAAAACAATTCAAATGGTCAATTGAGTGCGAGAAGAGCTTCAAGGCACTTAAACAACGGCTATGCGATGCCCCGATACTGGCTTACCCCACTCCCGGGGAAACGTTCGTTGTGGATGCAGATGCTAGTAATGTCGGGGTAGGAGCCGTACTCTCCCAGGTGCATGACGGCCAAGAGAAGGTGGTTGCGTACTTCAGCAAGGTGCTCTCTAAGCCAGAAAGGAACTACTGCGTGACAAGGCGGGAACTTCTAGCTTTGATCTTGGCTACGAAGCATTTTCACAAATGCCTCTACGGGAGGAAGTTCGTTCTTCGCACAGACCATGCAGCCTTAAAATGGCTATTACAGTTCAAGAGTCCTGAGGGTCAGGTCGCAAGATGGATCGAAAGGCTGCAAATCTACGACTACGAAATACAGCATCGTAAAGGAAAACTCCACTCTAATGCGGATGCACTGTCCCGGAGACCATGCAGAACGGATTGTAAACATTGTGCGCGTCAGGAAGAACGGGAGCTGGTTTCAATCCAAAGAATGAGAGCCGAACCTATCGTCGGCTGGAGTGTAGATGAGATCCGGAACGCTCAGAAGGAAGACCCGGATATCGAGCCGATTCTGGCCTGGAAGGAGAACATGGAGAAACCGGATCATCAGGACATCTCTCACAGAAGCCCGACCTTAAAGGCATATTTTGCGCAGTGGGACTCCCTCCATGTCCAAGAAGGTGTTCTGAGAAGAAAATGGGAATCCTCCGACGGAAAGTCGTTTGTAATGCAGCTTGTCGTACCGCGGACGAGGGTCAAGGAGGTGTTACAGGAAATGCATGGCGGGGCGACCGGAGGCCACCTGGGAGTGAATAAGACGCTAGAAAAGGTACGAGAACGTTTTTATTGGTTAAAAGCGAAGGAAGATATAGAAGACTGGTGCAGAAAATGCGACGTGTGTGCAGCTAGCAAGGGTCCGAGAATCAAAACTCGAGGTAAGATGCACCAATACAACGTGGGAGCACCTTTTGAACGAATCGCCATTGACATCGCAGGACCCTTTCCGGAAACCGACAATGGTAATCGGTATATCCTCGTAGTGATGGACTACTTCAGTAAGTGGCCGGAAGCGTTTCCGATCCCTAACCAGGAAGCCAGAACCGTGGCGGAGCAGATCGTCTACAATTGGGTTAGCAGATTCGGTGTGCCCTTGGAATTGCATTCTGACCAAGGGCGGAACTTCGAGTCAAGAATCTTCCAAGAGATGTGTCAACTACTCGGAATCAAAAAGACAAGGACAACCCCGCTTCATCCACAGTCGGACGGTATGGTGGAGCGTTTCAATAGGACTTTGGACGAACATCTCTCGAAGGTCGTAGGTGACTACCAACGGGATTGGGACCGGCAGATTCCCTTGTTTTTGATGGCCTATAGAAGTGCCGTGCATAGCACTACTCGACATACGCCGTTCGAAATCTTATTTGGTGGAATAGCTCGTTTACCCAGTGAGGTGAAATTTGGATCTCCTACCAATGAGCCCAGAAATGAAGAAGAGTACGTGGCGGACCTTAGGGAAAGGCTTAGGGACATACACCAAAGGACCAGAAGCCAGATTAAGATGACGAGCGACCGCATGAAGACCAGGTATGATGCCAAGGCAACAACGTCAGGATTCCAGGAAGGAGATCTGGTGTGGCTGTATAATCCCCATCGCCAAAAGGGGAAATCACCTAAATTACAGCGGAACTGGGAAGGTCCCTACAGAATAATAACCCGCATCAACGATGTTGTCTACCGCATCCAGCGAGGACCGAGGGCCAAAATGAAAGTGGTTCATGTGGACCGACTGAGTCGATACAATGGCCGAAATGAGGATGCACTTGTTCGGGACGAACATGTCTAAGAGGGGGGCAGTGTAGCATAATAATAACTACGCCCCCTAAAAATATGACGCAACAAATTCCGAAGTGACTTCATTCTGGCAGAATTTTGGTTCGTACTGTCCTTTCATTCGAGGTTCGTGTCTGGGACGAAGTCTCCACAGCTCATGTCAACGAAAGAGACGAATAATATCAGGGATAAAAGGGAATTATAACTGCAAGAATTATTTCTCTTATTCCAGTGGTCGAAGAATTTGCTAGAAGTTTCTGGCTATCAGAAACTTCTGCTATATAAGGACAGATGGCGGTCAAAAAAAAGACAGTTGGTTTAGAACCGTGGCGAAGAGATTGGAAAAGTGATAATGGGCGAAGTTGTAATTTGGTGATAAATTGAAAGTGAGAGTGAACAAGAAAAAGTAATTAGTTTGGATTTGTGAATTAAGTAATTGAAAGGAGATAAAGTGATTTGAGAGGAAAGAGACCTTGTAAGAAAAGAATTTGCGAAGAATAGTATAGTGTGAACTTGAATTGTTCTATAGACTAGAAAATAAAGAAATAAATTTCACAGAATATCGTTTTATCTACTCGAGCCGTAGCTTGCATATTACAGTATGTTCTGCAATTTTCTTAGACGTAGCACAGGCTTTCGATAGAGTATGGCATGAAGGTCTACTCAATAAACTAAAAGTGTACCTACCAGAACAGTTCTTCCACCTAATGGAGTCTTATTTAACATCGCAATACTTCCGTATAAAATAAGAAAACTACTACTCTAATCTAGTGAAGATTGAAGCCGGAGTTCCTCAAGGAAGCGTCCACGGACCTCTGTTATACCTTCTTTACACTAAAGACCTACCTACAATGCCCTACACCAAGACTGCAGCTTTTGCCGACGACACGGCAGTCTTAGCAGTGGGAAATACAACGCTAGAATCGACGCAAAAGCTGCAAGCTGCTAGAGACCAAATTATCAGGTGGACTCAAAGAAGGCGTATAAAACTGAATTCGAGTAAATCTGTACATATTGACTTCACAAATAAGTCTATCTCGTACTCCCCTATAGCAATATCAGGCACGACAATACCATATGCAAATACAGCGAAGTATCTAGGCATGACTCTAGATGCCAAGCTTTGTTGGAAAGAGCATATTTAAATCAAAAGATTAGAGTTAGTCATTAAATGGCGAAAATTAGAATGGCTTATAGGCCTATCAATTACTAATAAAATTCTTTATATAACCAGATCCTAAAACCAGTGTGGAACTATGGCGCTCAACTCTGGTGATGTTCCAGCCAGACCAATATTGCAGTCATCCAACGATTCCAGAATAAGGCCCTTCGAAGTATTGTGAACGCTCCATGGTACATCAGAAGCAGCGACCTCCATCGGGACCTAGGCATTCCTACTGTTCTTGAAGAGATCAACTCTAGGGCCAAAGCACACGAGAAGAGACTTCAGGAGCATATTAACGAGGAAGCAACAATTCTTCTAAACGTATATGGCGTGAGACGACTGCAACGTATAAGACCGTCAGATCTTGCAAGGCAACCGTAACAGGACTTACCGCGTACTCTACTAGATAGTAACAGAGCGACAACAACGAGCGAAAAGAGGCGCTCGGAGTGAACTTAACCTCCAACGCTTTGGATGGATTAAATCCAACCTATGCTCTTGTTACTGTCATTAAAAGTTAACAAACAACAAATTACAATTATAATGCACCTTAAAAATAGTAAACTGTTAGCCATTTACTTTTCTCCCGCTAATAATACTGAAAAGCAAACTGCTCGTTAGTTTCATAACTAGTCGCATAACAAACATTTGTAATTCCTGTAGTTTATTTTGTTTGAAATAAAAAAAAATGTCATCACATATGCCTAGAAGGACTTACTCGTAGATATAAATTTTGAATAAAATCGTCTCAGCCGTAACTGAGATATGGTCAATTTACAGAATTAATAAGTAAAGGACCGCTATTCGATTTTTTAATCGTATTATACATATCTCGGATACGGCTTATACGATTTTATTCAAAATTGATACCTCAGTCATGGGGACATGGCATTAAAATTTTGGATATATGGTCAAAAAAGTTGTTTAGCATTTTAACGTACAAGTATTTTTCGAAAATTCAAATTTTGTCACTTTTTTTGGCTTTGCATCAATTTTAAATTTGAACAATTTGCAAGTACAAGCTACCCAGTTGTGCCCTATTTGTAATCGTTTCAATTATACGGAGCTTTCTTTGTGTAAATCAATAAATTTGAAAGAAATTTTGCAGTTAACCGAATTTTCCAGTTAAATTAATTAATCGAGGTAATTTGTATTAAAAGTATACACGTTGATCGCTTTTCAATTAAGCGGATTTCAAATAAGAAGAGTCGACTACATACCATTGAGTAGAGAAGAGGAGAGCGGAAAGAAGTAGGAAGAATTATGGAACACATTTTGGAATTTTGTTAACCCTTTTTTGAAAACAACGCGTACACAAATGTCCAGCAATTACGCATTACACGTGATGAAAAGTGTATCAAGTAGCAATAAAATGGCACCGATGTTGCAGGTACCAGATCACCACCGTGGCTCACTTCAGTGAGCTTTGATGCATGTGTTTCATTTGGCATCAAGTGTACCAGATGCTTAGTCACTACCAATCCACTTTGGTATGCAACTACCTTGCAGTTTGTACTTTTTAGTTTGTACTTTTTAGTTTCCTTGCACAACAAACATCTGGTTACGTTTTTCTTACATTGTACAATTTTTACGCTCACGGATCTCGAATTTAATATCACTATCACTTACCATAAAGGAAACCAACAATTTATTCCCAAAGTGCCTCTTTACTTTAATTGAAATTCTTCTCCGCAATTTCCAAACACTTAAACCACTCACCACTTGGCCTCCATCATCTTTTGCTACTTAAGCATGTCATGGAAGCTGGTGAAGGCAAAGTCGAACTAAAAGTCAAACCAATAACGAACCACAGCATCAGAAGCTATCGATCCTTGAAACCTACCACCCTTCAACTTACTCACTTCCTGACACCGCCACTCACCGGATGACAAGTTGCGGAAAATGTTCTGCTATCGAATACAGTCGTCCCCCGACTTCTTGTCTTCGCCAACAACATTCTTCGATACAATGAGGCCAAGAAAGGTCGTGGCACATAAGGGAAAGTTTTGTGCCCTAGTTACTCGTATACCCATAAACACCCACCATTTGCACCCAGTGCCAATCGGACGTCACGTCACCTTCTTCTTCTTCTTCATCGCCGGCAACAAAGTGCGGATGGCAACTTGTTCACTTGTTGGTTGGTCTTCCTGGCTCTACTGTTGTTGACGGCGGTGTTGCTGGGGAGAAGGGGGCCGTGGTGGTGTTGGTTTCTGTTTGACTTTCGCTTTGATCGATGTGTTGATAGTTCAACTTCCTTCCATTCGTCTCCGTCGCACCCGGTGTTCGAGCAGCAACATCAGGAAAAATGTAAGGAAATAAACTGTGCCGGGAAGGAGAGGTTATTGATGGCCCGTCATTTACGGACGTTATTTGAGTTTTATGATTCCATAGTTAGAGTGGAATCCATTTAAGGGTGAACGACAGGCTAACGAAAATGATTAATGAATTTTGAAGTGACTTGCATGTTCTCCGCTCCACCTCTGGCTTTAGCTATCGGCTTCCTACTTCTTTTTTTTTTTTTTTTTGTGTGAGGTCCTCGAAAATTAATGACCCAAATGACTTTGGGATAAGTTCAGTGAAAGAGAAGGAGAACGGACAGGAAAGTAAGAAACATTTTTTTTTTTCTCTTTTCATCTCTGTGTGGTGATAAGGATATCCTGAAGACTTTGGATCATGGACGACCGTTAATTACAGGAAACATCTTTGGCACCAATAGATGGATGGATAATCAGTGATGGAGATAAATGATTCTCAGTTGTCTGTCGCTGTATTGTTGAAGGTCAGAAGATGAGCTTCCTTTATCATAGTATTATTTTTAATTACTATGATGTTCGGTTATGTAAGGAGGTGAAAGTAACTTGTGGTTTCTTTGCTGACATGATTATTTTATGTATTTTAGTAAAAACTGAACGTAAGTTGGATGTCTACTCTATAAAATATTCGATAAACTTGAAAGGGCTTCCTTTCTAAAATTTAAAAAAAATAAATACAAGTTTCAAGTGTATGAAATGGTTGTACCTAACTTAATCGTAGAAATGTAAGCGAACTCTAATTCAATACTCGTCCTTGCCAATTGCCTCTGAGAGCCAGAGGGTAATAGTTGTATTTGAGCATTTGAACATTATCACTATAAACAGTGTCATCCAATTCATTACAAGTTCGAATTTTTGAAAGTGACTGGAGTATTTGCTTATCTCCCTATTAATCTTTAAAATTATAAGATAAATCCTTGACGTAAATTACTAAAAAGTGCCATCTTCCATAACAAAAAAAAATTCAATTTATTAATTGTACTAAGAAACAAGGGAAAATACAAAATGGTAATGTGCTGGAACTGCGAGGAAAATATTTTGAACGAGGGCGATACAGTAAAGTGTTTCAACTTCAGCAGCACTTTGAGCTCAGGACAATCCAGTCGATAAAAGTGCTTACGATACACCGATCACTGACTTAATTAAAGATATAAAGGATATTAAAGCTATAAAGAAATCACATTTCAAAGAGCTACGATGACATGAATGAAACAATTCAAATCAATAACGACAAATTACGGACACAATGTGAACTGAGAGACTCAGTTATCTCCAACCTGCAAGCCTTTGAACTAAGAAGCAATCAAAAACAATATTGAGATTACTAATATTCCATACGCAAAGAAAGATTTGTTGTAATTGTCAAAGCAGTAGATGAGTCAATAGGCACACAAAATAGCAGCATTGTCATATGTAATATTTACCGCACAAATAATAGAAACACCACAAAAGACTCAAAAATAATTGTTTAATTTTTTATAATTTGCGCGCGCTAAAGAGGATATGAATACTCTTATACTATTACAGGACAGGGCTTGTGAAGAAGAGAGAGAAAGAGAAAGAAAGATTTAGTGTAGTGGTTTGAAACTCAGATGGTATTAAGTTTTTCTGTAAACTCCACTGGGGAGCTTGTTTGTTTTGCTTTTGTCGTTACTCATGATTCACAGTATTTTTTTCCGTCCTCGTGATATCACGATCAAGTTGCATTTTCAGCCATATGACCACTCTACAGCCTTCGCAGTAGAGTTGACTTAGCTTTCGCAATTGATCGACTTTTTTATTTATTTCATGCCAAATAAATAGATGATTCTTGACATTAGGATTTGAACCGTGAGCCAACAGCGTGACAAGCGATGATGTTACCACTACACAACGGCCACATTCATGCGAATGCCTTAAAAACAATCACGATTACATGGTTTAATTAAAATACAAAATATCAAAATGTAAATTACCACTAAACTTATCAAATGAACGAGGGAGAACACCCAATCGAAAGGTTTACATCAACAGCCAACTACCTGACCAAGGCTCAAATAGCTGGGTGAAAGTTTCTGTGGGCAAGAGGCAGTCAAATTCTGGCGCGCAAAGACTATATGACGCCTACTGTCATAGGCATTGTCATATCATGTCATACCACATAGACTCTCTTTTTGAATTAAACATTAGATATGACTGACCACAACAGTAAGAACAATAATAAAAACAATGAACATTTTCATTTTACACAATTATTGTTTTAAAATAATTTCAGTGAAAATTAATATTCCTGAAAAAGAGAACAGTCTATATAAGCTAAATGGATTTTTTTTTTTTTTTATAATTCGCGCGCGCCAAAAGGAATATGAATACCTTTATACTGTTACAGGGCACGGGGTTTTAAGGGCAAGGGGAAGAGGAACAGAGTAGAAGCCTATGCACGTTTTGCTTTAAATGTTTGATGGTTGTAGTGATGGGGAAATACAGAGCTTGGTAGATCATTCCACATTCGTGTCGTTCGGCTTATAAACGAATCCCTATATTTAACAGTACGACCGAAGTTAGGCTTTAGGGAAAACTGATATGCATTCGAAGCCTGACGCGTATTGCGGGTGAAATTTTGAAGGGAATGCAACTGGCTATTTCGCTGGAGCATTTATTAAAGAAAAAAACGATAAAACGGAGAGGCATGAGACATTTCTCCTATGTTCAAGTGAATGAATGGAACTCACAATGTCTCTATCATCTATAAGTTTTAACGCGCGATTTTGTACCCTATCAAGAATGTGCAGAACGGTCTTGGGTGCACCAGACCAGATATGGGCGTTTTATATTCCAGCTTAGGGCGGATGAATGCCTTATAAAATGAGGCCAGATCAGACGGGGTAAAATATTTCTTGCACCGTTTAAGGAATCCTAGACATTTTGCAGCATTTTTAGCGGCCTCGAACCCGTTAAAATTCCATCGAAGGTGGTTATTAATACACATTCCGAGAATAGCAAGTCTTTCGGTTTCAATGATGCAAGTACCGTTCATGGATAATGGTTGAGGGTTTTGGTTTCGCTTGAGAGACAGAAGACAGCATTGTGTTTTGGAAGCATTAAATTCCACTCTGTTGGTTGAACCCCATTTAATTATGCTGTCCAGGTCAGAATTTAATGTATTTAACATACGTTGCCGTTCCCCTTCTATTGCCGAAGAGCAAGGACTTGAGTTAGGGAACGAATATGAAAAACTGAGGGTACTGTCATCAGTGAAGGAATGAATTGGATTAGAAGTTGCAGACAAGAGATCATTTATAAAAATGAGTCGGAGACAAAACAGAGCCTTGGGGAACACCAGCATTTATTTGGTGAATTGCAGACTTGAAGCCGTCCAAAACAACTTGTATTGAACGCCCCGAAAGGTAATTTCTAATCCATTGAAGAAGAGACTCATCGACGCCATATGCACGCATTTTCGACAAAAGAGCCTGATGCCAAACTCTGTCAAATGCCTTTGAAATATCAAGCGCAACCATCTTGGTTTCGCCGAAGTGATGGGAATTAGTTCAGAGTTCCTAAATAGAGCAAATCAATCAGGTGGTGGTACATAAGAGAAGAACTGTTTTATGAAAGAGTTAAATACAAAACATTTTGATATGAATGTATACAAGGAAAAACTAAATCATTTGAAAAGGATATGTGAATAGTCTCAGTGCACCGTTCTTTGAAATTTCTACAATCGATAAAAAAGAAAATATCATCGTTGTGAGAGATGTTAAAAATGAAGAACATCAAGTATTCAGAAATGATTGTTTCTAAAGGTCTACAGAATATAATTTAATCAGACCCGATAGTAGACTTATCCAAAGAAACCATTCCAATAACTGATCAGTCTTATTCGAATAAACAAGAAGGAAACACTTGCTCCTGTAATAGAAATAAATGCAGGAAATCATTTCACTGTATTTGGTGGAGTACGGAATAAAAAACCCGTATCTGAACAATCTGAGAAGATTATACTAAAAGAAAATAAAGTGTCGAAACATCTATTAAACATAAACTGGAGTGACATTTGTAGTATAATAAACTTAAACGATTTTTAAACAAAGTTGTTCAAATATTCAACGAATGCTATGAAAAACAACAAATTTTAAATGTACGAGTGTGTAAGCAATCAGATAAGTTGTATAATAAATGGAAAAACAACAGAAAATGCAAAAGATACGAACAAAGCTTTTCGAAATTATGTTAATAAAAAAATTCAAAATGTTTAAGTCAGTTTATTATAAAAACAAATTCATCGAGTACCGGAAATATTCAAAAAGTACCTGAAAATTGATAAATAACGTTGTAAATTCACAAATCATCGCTAATAAAATGTTCACTCAATTCACAGAAGAAATAAAATAGATTATCCATACTTGCAACGTGAGAACATATCACGGTATAGAAAGAATGTCAGTGCAATCAATATTCTATAAAAGTGTAACTGAAATTTAAATTAAGAATATTATAAACAAACGAAAAATAAATAAATCAGCAGTGATTGATAATGTAAGAGCTAGAGATATAAGATGTAATTCTTGTATACTAACGCCTCTCACAGCACAGTTTGTTAATATGTCATTTGAACGAAGTTGTTTTCCAAACCATACTTCTCCCAATTTACAAGGCGGAAGAGAAATAGAATGTACACAACTATTGTGCAATATCAATTCTACCGTTGAAAGCTAAAAAAATTCAAAAAGTAATGGCTAGCCGATTACAAGACTAACCAGCAAAATACAAAATAGTAAATAAAAAATTAATTACCATTCGTTAATAGTCTTTGCCATAAGAAATGAATACAAATGCTGAAAAAATTGAGATTGAAGCTAAAATGGTAATAACTTTTGTGATAGAGGTTTCGAAGTCAAAATTTCGAATAGCTTAAGCCAACTTCAATGCGTCTCTTTCGAAGTACCCCAAGTTTCTATTCTAGGACCATTTATTTTTAACATTTATGTCAACACTGTACTGATAGCATATCTATCAGTACTAAAAAATAGCATCGGCTTGCAATATGCTGACAAGTGAGCTGTGCAATCCAAACAATGCAATCAGAGCTCGATGTAATAGTTCGTTGGTGTCACGATAACAAACTTATAATCAATTCAAAAAAAAAAAAACAAACATGCATATCAGACCTTCATACATCTTTAAACTCCAATAAAACAAGATTTCACAAGTTTGAATGCTGCATAAAAACAATGCCTAACAATGTATGTACGTAGGGACTAACAAAAGTTCGCTTAGTTGGTTAAATAATAAAACACAAAAATAATTTTAACTTTAGATATTTAATATTCATCTTTTTTTAATTTCTCCACATACCCGTAATTCCCATTTATTTCACTAGATTTCTTCAGTCGATAGATCCATCTCTCAAAACTGCTTTCAAAATCCTCTTTTTGGAGCTTTTCGATTTCGACATTGACTGCATTAATAATCTCCTCATTAGATGTGAAGATTTTTCCCCTCAAATCTTTTTCTATTTTCGGAAACAGCCAAAATCACACGGCGCTAGATCCGTAGAATAAAGTGCTGGGCGAATTTCATTGATGCCCGAGAGCGTAAGAAAGTTGTTGGTTCTTTCAGCAGTGTGCGCAATCACATTGTCGTGGTGCAAAAAGTAGCGGCGCAGCTCTTCTTTTTGTCGGTGTCTTAGTAAATTTTGGAAAACTTGTGGTAAGCAAGTTTCAGTATACCAATTAGCAGTGACTGTCTGACTAGTTTTAAGTGGGATGACGGCGACCATTTTCGCCCTGGTGAAGTACATCGACATCATAACTTTTGTCGCTGACTTTTGTTGTTTGGCCTTTACTGGAGGATTTGCACCTTCTGGGCTCTATACCATGGACTGCTGTTTGGTTTCCGGGTCACCTATAACGATCTTATTGAAGCAGCTTGACTCTCCATTTTCAAACTTATCCAGGAAATATTGAGCAAAACGAACACGAGACTCTTTTTGCTCTCCACTCAAAATTTTTGGAACCCATCGATCTGACTTCTTCGAATATTTCAGGAGATAATTTAAAATTCGTGATACAGCCATGGCATTCAAGCCCAGTTCATCCGCTATCATCTCCTGTGTCATCCTGGCATCTTCGTCAATTTGAGCCTTCACCAGGGCCACATTTGTATCTTCGGACAAGGATTTCGGCCGACCTTCACGAGATTCGTCCTACACAGAATTTTGACTGGCGTGAGTTGACGTCGAAATCCGAAGAGATTGGCAAAACGAATTTCTTCCTGTGTTGGCGGTGGAACTTCAACCGAGCTTACGTCACTAATTTTTCTCTTTCTCGTCTCCATTTTTACCTATTGTTCTGAAATTTGGAAATAAATATTGTTAGATTATAAGCTACAGAAATGCATCATTTTTGTTTCAAAAACTACTAAATTGACACAAACTAAGCGAACTTTTGTTAGTCCCTACGTATTAATCAAGCAGATAAATGCAACGATTTTATTAAAAATGTGAACGTATATCGATACCTTGATGTTGAAGTCGATTGTAATTTTAAATGGGATACATACATAAAACACTTATGTAAATGCCTGCGAAAGTCTACGAATGCTCTATAGCATCTGAGCAACTATACGTTATTTCCGGTTCTCAAACAAGTTTATTTTTCCTTGGTTGAATCTACGAGTATTGTGCAGTATGGGACAGTCGCTTGGGGTAATATGTGCATCACAATATATGATAATGGTTCTGCAGCAGCAAAACGAACAAACTGAATTTCCAAGATTCTTCTGAGAGCAAAATGTGGTAATCAGTATGTAGAAAACTCCTTAAATTTATGAAGCAATCTGGGCTTGGTCACTGTTAATAAACTTTTTTCTCTTTACCATGATAAACGAAACATACTACGACCAAAGCTTCAAACAACCGATAGAATATGATGTTATGTCTGAATATTTATAGTCCTGTTATTTAAAATATTGTCCACCCGGACGATAATGAGTGGGTTGATCCTACGTCTTTTCAAAGCGAATTTCAGACTTTCGAAGCCTATTTTGTCGAAGACAAATTCAATATTCGTCATTGGGGTTATTGCAATACCTCCAGTACTGGGTGTATCTTCTTCTCCTCAATTCACCGCCAATACAAAAGGGACCAAAAATCAGAAGAAGAATTTTTCTTTCAAAGCAACCAAGGGTGCATTCATCCGCCTCTGATAACGTCCTTACTTCTGCGCCATATAGCTGGATTGTCTTTGGCTGTCCTTTTTTTAAGACAGTAAAGGGTCTTTCATTAAGCGCTTCCTATCGTTAAATTTAAATAAAACAAAGTGTGTGTGAGATATCATCGACATTTTTTATTCGTTTGAAAGGCCTTTCGATGCCATTATGTATGGAATATAACATCGTTCAAATGTCCGCCGCGGCTTCTCTGGGTGGCGCGCATCCGAAATGACCAATTCTCCATGACTCTGGCGCATAAATTAGGCTGAATTTGACCGATGGCATGGGTTATGGTGGCTTTGAGGGCCGCTGTGGTTTGTGGATTATTCGCATAGACCTGCGACTTCAGAAAACCCTACAAGAAAAAGTGTCTAACGGGGTCAAATCGCACGATCTCGGTGGCCAGTTCACATCACCTCCACGTGAGATGACCATGCCCTCGAATCGCTCGTGCAAAATTTCCAATGTGGCGTGAGCTGTGTGGCACTTAGCGCCTTTCTGTTCAAAACACATGTCGTTGGTGTCCATATGATCCAATTCAGACCAAAAGAAGTTGGTAGTCGTCGACCTATAGCGCTCGCCGTTGACGGTGATGACCTGGCCAACGTCGTTCTCAAAGAAATATGGACCGATGATGCCGCCAGCCCAAAATCCACACCAAACAGTTACTTTTTCGGGATGCATTGGACGCTCTTGGATCTCATGTGGATTGGTATCGTCCCAAATTCGACAATTTTGTTTGTTGACGTACGCATTCATCCAGAAATGGGCCTCATCGCTGAAGATGATTTTTTGATGAAAATTAGGGTCAGTTTCCAACTGCTCCAGAGCCCATTCAGCGAACACACGTCGTTGTCTATGGACGTTTACCTTCAGCTCCTGGGTCAGTTGAATTTTGTACGGGTGCAGGCCCAAGTCACGACGCAAAATTCGCCAAGTTGTGGTCTGCGAAAGGCCGATTTCTTGTGAGCGACGCGAAATCGACTGCCTCGGATTCTCCTGTACACTCTCACGGACAGCGGCGATGGTTTCGGCGATGTACGGGTGTTGGTTGATCGTTTACTGAACTGTTACTGTATATATAAACGCTTATTTTGAGGGGCTCGAGAAATCGTATTATTTGGAGGGCATCAAAAAATTGGAGAAACGTTGGATAAAGTGTATAAAGCTAAAAGGAGACGATGTTGAAAAATAAAATGTTTTTATACCGAAAAGAGTGTTCCTTATTTCATTTTTCAGGGACTTATTGACCCACCCTCGTATATTTTGTTTTGTCCCCGTTAACCTCTAAACCACGTTTTCGCCACTTCTGCTTCAATACTCACGAAAGCACCACTGTCGTCGGTGTACGCGAGTAGTTGTACAGAATTTTTAAAGATCGTACCCCTGATGTTACCTTGAGAAGTTTGTATAACCCTTTCAAATATGATGTTAAAGAAATGACATGACAGCGCGTCACTTTATCGTAGTCCTTTTCTGATATCAAAAACCTTGGTGATGTTGTTACCGACCTTGATGGGTCACAGGATGAGTTCAGAGGGTCTCCTTTCTTGAGGATCAGGCAAACAATCCTGAGTTTTCATTCATTAGCTATACTTTTATCCGACCATATTTTGCAGATGAGTTGATATGCGATCCATACCTCCGAAGTTAGACCGTCGACTCCAGCAGCCTTGTTGGATTTACCTCTTCTAGCGTTTCTATTCTTTCCATCCCTGCCCTTTCCATCTATTAGGTCCTCATTTCCTAAGGGTCTAGAGCTGGTCTGACATGTATCCTCCGAAAGCGTGCCTCCATCAGTATCCCGTTTGTATTTCTTCCTACTGCCATGAACTAGTAAAACTTTCGAAATTGAATCCCTGGAGACTATCTCTTGAAGTTTGTTGACATCAGTCATTTTTTTTTTCCAAATACCGGAGCACTCAGACTCAATTTTTGGTGCATTGTACTACCAGGCAGAACTCCTTTTGGTGTAATGATTGGATAAACTTAGATTTTATTTGTTTCTCTTTTATGCTTGGGTGGATGTGGTTGCTGTTTCCCGTCTGGGATCGAACCTGAATAGTTCGGGTCACAAGCGAACACACTACCCACTACACCGTGGCCACCTCTGACCTCAGGCATACTCTGTCCCTTCATCTCTTCCGTATTCGTAGTCGTAGATCTCTTTTCAACTCTTGTTATTCTACATGGTCACTGGTCTGTCGTATCTTAGGTGCCCTCTCATACAGGCTTTCCCCAACCTTTTCTGGTATTTTATCCAGTGCGTGTTTCTTAGAATCCTTACAAACTTTTTATGTAACTTTGTCTTAAATTCATACTGAATGTCAGATGATATAGCGTGATTCCTGATGCATAACCTTCCACTTTACGGCAATACCTTTACTTGGCCAGACAGCAACAAAAGCCGGTTCTGTTCTCCATTTTCAATATCTAGATAGTTAAACACACTGTAATTATCGTCGATATTACCGCACAGTATTTTGTAAGCATTTAGGTATTCAATTAGGTAATTAGGTATTCTGCACTGTCCCAAGGTCTGGTGTACTCAGGATGTGGTAAAATAACTGCTTGCACTTCGTATACGAGTAACATTAGAACACATGACCTAAATCTGTTTTCAAATCGTACATTATGCAACATGACCATGCTCTCTAACAGTCCTATCATCTTTCTTCTAATGATCCAAGGATTCCGCAAGAAAGCTATATCAATCTCATCTACAGAGAAGTAAATCATAATTGCTGATGCTGCTTTCCAGCCGGAGAGGAAGTTGCCTCGATGAGACACCACCTTAACAACCTACTCGTATGCGCAAACCATCTGTTCACAGTATCCTTCGGTATGATGCTTACACCCTTGGAGTAGGTTATTTTTTTTTTTTTTTATCAAAACTCATGTTGACTGTACCTATATACATATCCGCAGTTGTAGGTCTTCTGGTATAATTTCTGTACGACCAAGGAAGGGTCTACATTTCCGCAACCATTTCCAAGCGCCATGAACCAGCATTAAACTAAGAGGGACTTTATACGTTCAGAAATGTTTGATGACCCTATTTTAATAAATTTAATTCAATTCCCTACCGACAAATAACTTCAGGGGGCTGTCATCCAAGTGAAGTGAATGCGTATTTTTCTCTATCTAATCTAACTAATTACTGCTCAAGGCCGAACTGATGGTTAATCATTTATCTTTAATTTTTTTTATCAATATTCTCTGTGAAAGGCCCACCCTGGTTGTCACTATGCCACGAATCATCATCGTCATCGATGTTGCCAAAGGCGACGTACCTATTTTGGTAAAATTGTTCCGTCTTCTGTTAGATGGGTCCAAACCCCGAAAACAAAATTCGTTTGTTTGATTAATGACTGCGATGATGTTTGTTCGGCTTGCGGGAAAAAAACTTTTATTTTTGTGCATAATATATCAATAATAATTACGATTTATGATCGGCCCGTTATTTGAAATTGATTGAAGGCACACACACACAATCTGTTTGCCGTATCTGTTTGCCAAAGACCGACTACAACGAGGAATCGATTATTTTATTCTGCCGAAGTAATTTTTCATGTCAATGATTGCATTGTTGTTGCTCCTGTCTTCGGCACGTCGAAGGATATTGTATAGTCGTGGGGCATCGTCGTAGATTGTCAGTGTGGCATGGGCATAACTGTCAGCGGGGTGGAAAATGTGGATGATGACAAATTGATTTCAGAATATCGATCGATGCGGGCGATTGTTGTTGATTTGCAAATGGACTCAGGAATTATTACGTTGAAATTGATAGTTTGTGGTTTGATTGAGGAGTAAATAAACGACGTCCGGTCAGCTGAAGATGTAGATTAATTGTGGGTAGTGGAGAATGACGTAGTTAATAATGGGACATATAATTTTAAGTATATGGTACCTTGTAGTTACATATGTAAAATGTCGTACAAAATGATGTTCAAATAAATACCAGAGATACAATCATTCAAAAATCTTTGCTTATGCCGGCGGGCTATAATAGAAAAATTACAGGGCTGCCAATTTCTTAAGAAAAAGGCTGTCATTGTTTTGCTCATGAAGTCTGGCAAAAATATGTGCCTCAATCGAATTTGTGTCTTATTCTAAAATGCGAAGGCACTAAAAAAAAGTTCAGATTGAATACTAGAATCTCAGTTAAGTAATTCATTATTGAAATCATCAACAAAAAACTAGATATCCAGTTTTATGGCGAACATTATTATTATCTTATTGAAATTGTTTGAGTCGTTTTCCATAAAATATCGGAACTATTTGGAAAAGTTGAACATCTTACACTTTCTAATTTGATCTGTTCATTGTGTAAGCTTTTGAGTGGGGGTCTAATGAAATATGTACATACATAGGGTATCGGAATCATTACGTTCGGTGATTATAACCTTTAAAAAAATTGTTTTGGAGTTGTATCTGAGTTGTTAATAAAGCGGAACAAAACCAAGGTTATTTGCAACCTAAGTTACAATAAAGTTAAAAAAAGACATTTCAAGAATAGAGCAATGTAGAAGCTCAGCAATTTATCAGAAAAGTTACTCAGTAACCTAAAAATATTTATACATACATAAAAAAGTATTGTATTGCATTCGTCTGTTTGCTTGCGTTTTCTTACTTACTTTATTTATTAGTAACTTATTATAATAATTCAAAATATTGGAATAATTGTATTTGGATGGGACTTGAATCTACAACTACCACTCAAGAAACCAAGACACTATCCACCATACCGAGCCACCCTACAAACAACATAGTAAAACCTAGAGGAAAGTCTGGAACGGGTCGTATGATACCCTACCCTCCTTCTTCTAACCCATCAATTATTAAGTGGGCGTGTATTCAGAGTACTCCCGCGAATTTTTATTTGAAGAACTGATTTTATGGCTTTTTCTTATAAGAAAGTGGGCGTGGCTGTAACTTTTTGTTACCCAAATTAATGGATTTTGATGAGATCTTGATAACAAGGGTTATCCATCACCGTAATAAAGCAATATCAGGTTTTTTGGAGAAAACGCTCCAAAAAGTGGGCGTGTCTTTGTACAACAAATAATAAGGTATATTTTAGTGAAAATGTCGAAAAAATGTAACTTTTTGAAAGTGGGCATGTCTGTGAGCTGAATTTACTCTATAAGAAGATACACCCCGCGCAACAAAAAAAGCCGCACATGGTAATTTTTAACAAAATGGAAGAAATTTAATAAATGATGACTAATCACTGCGTAGTCAGTTTGTATTTTTGATGTTTAACATTTAAGTTAACACATTCCCCAATTTGACAATACATTTCGTAGCCTAATTCAGATATTACCCAAGTACTATCAATATACATAAATTAAAAAAAGAGCAACAATTTGAAAAGCAAATTTCTTTTTTCATATTTTTATTAACTAAGAAACCTTTTTACATAATTTAAGACTTTCATAATACTAAAAAATGATTCTAGTATTTCGTAGCACCACCCTTCGCCCTAACAACGTCATGAACCCTGTTTGGCATGGAGGCATAGAGATTACCGAGGTAATTGTTATTAATTTCATTGAACCACACTTCTTCAATGATGCTCTTTAGATGCTGCATGGTTTTTGTTTTTTTATCTTGGATCTTCTTTCCCATAAGAGCCCAGACATTTTCGATGGGGTTGAGATCTGGACTGTTTCCCGGCCAAATTAGGGATTCTATTCCTAATTCTTCTTTCAAAGTTTTAATCTGTGGAGGAAATTTAAAAATTAAAATCATACGATTTTCAAAACACCCATAAATATGAAAAAAAAAACCTCGAATTACTCACAGATTTTGCTCGGTGGCAAAGTGCTGAATCAACTTGAAAAATTGGTTGCTGTTATCATTTCCATACTCGGTACAACACCATCCAAGATAATTTGTTTGTACTGCATGGCGTTAACAGTGCCCTCGAGCATAATTAGAGATCCAACTCCGATTGCGGTGATGCATCCCCACACCATAACATAAGGTGAATGTTTTACGGTATGAGCTATGGATAAGGCGACGATAACTGCCTTATTTTCTTTACTCAATTGTACCCTTTTAGACATCGCGATATACTCTTTTCACTTTTATTTAAGAAATACAACTGCACGCACTGTTAAATAATGCCAGAATGAATTCCGACACATTCCAAAATGTGCATTACCTAATCCGGAAGCAATAAAATATAATTCGGCGAATCCATTAAAGGTAATTAGCGCAAAAAAATGGAAAACCCGTATGCGGCTTTTTTTGTTGCGCGGGGTGTATGTTTATTAACCTTAAGATTTTTCTTGATTTACGAGGTCCGAAATTTTTTGAAATTCATTGAACAAGTTCATTCACGAAGGAGCAATATTGTTGATCGAATGAATCTATCATATACTCGTATATTACAGCGCCTTGTTTTCTCAAGAAAAATCCTGAGCAATTAATTGTCAATTACCATTGAAATACAGTAATTAATGTATTTTTAAATCTAATTAAATAGTGTAACAAATTGAACTGATCGAATTTACTTTTCAAACGAAGCTCTTGAATTACTTGTTTCACTACATGAAAATGGTGTAATATTTTCGGCAGGAGGGTCCGTCATGCGGATAGTGTTATTGCTTTGCTTACACCTACTTACTTAATTAAATGGTTTTTCGGAGTATAGAGGGACGACAGTTTCATATCTCTTTACTCATTGATTTCGGGTGTAGTTCAGCGCTTCCACTTTCGTTGGCAATTGTAACTAATTACATAGTTAAATTTGTTTGGGGAAACCTGAAATTAGTTACATTTACATTTTTCTTTTTCATTAGGCACATTTTTAGGGTGCGTACAAGGTAGCAAAACATAAGAACGTAATCTTTATATTGAAAGTCAGTTGTCTGTACGTCCGTCTATCTGTCTATCGTAGGCTCATAACTCTTGAACCCTTAGACGCAGAAGGTTGAAATTTAGACAGACAGATCAATAACAACATTTTCAAAAGTTCAAAAACAAAAAAGTTTTGGAGGTTAAACTAAAAGCGCCAAAAAGATATATTTTTTTGTATAAATACAATATGGGTATTAAATGATTTCAAAAATGTGTAGTTTTTTATTTTTATTTTATTAAGTCTCAAGAAAAATTAAAAAAAAAAAAAAACTGCGAAATAGGTATGTAATAAAATTTGGCATGTAGGCTAAGGCCGATCCATAAGTAGTTCCATTTGAAATTTGTCGAAATCGAATCGAGGGGGAGTAAGACATGAGGAGGGATTTAAAACATTTTAGAATCATCATTCTCATCCGCCTAACTCAAGAACCACTCAACAGAATTTGATAAAATGTTGGTATACCTAGAAATCATAAAAATTGGATAAAGACGGTGGAAGATTTGGTGGGGTAACTTTTCACTCCAAGTATATACTATAATATTTTTCAACAACTGTTTGTGCCAGAATATTGTTTTCTTCCCCTTGTCTCCTCGTAAATTGACTTGCTCTCAATTTATTCAAAATTTTTCGAATTAATAGAGGCAGGAAATCGCTTATGCCATGGTATTTGAATTTTTTTTATTAAAGAAATTTCATCCAAAAAATTATATTTTTTATATGTGTTTTTGGATTCCTTGGAAGTTCTGCTTTAAATACTAAAATACTTAAATAATAATATAATACTTGGATTAAGTTAGGCCCCCAAAAGTTCCCTCACACAAATATTTTTTCAATTTTTTTTTATCCTGATGACTGTACGCGGTAGTACCCTCAATATTCCAACCCTCCAGGTCAAACAGTTCAAAACTAACATGCGTGTGATAGACATACGGGCAAATGGACTGACAGACACCGTGTTGAATCCATTGGTGTTCTCTATATACCATTTTGGTATAAAACACTAAAAATGCTGCATGTTTTAAGCCCCTGTGGTATTGCAACCCCAAAAGAAGTTCTGTTTGTACGACCATTGAGATACATAATCTCTGTACTATCAGGTAGAACTCCTTATGGTGTAGTGGTTGGAGAAACTTGGATTTTATTCGTTTCTTTTTTATACTCGGGTGGGCGAACACTACCCAATACTAATCACTTGGTAGATAGGGATTCCCCTTGCCGCCCGGTTTGGTACAACCACATCTTGCTATAGGCTACATGCATATGTTGTTTATTTGCAAATCAGTCAGACCTGAAAGTTAAACGAAATCGTCGTTAAAAATCAAAAAAAGAAAAAAAATATTTTGCATATTTTCAAAAACTTGGTATGCCATGACCTTGCATATGTCAAATATTGTTTAAATATCGATTTTAAACTGAAACGCAAGATTCATAGCCGAGAAATAGCTAATTTTCAAAAAAAAAAAAAGAAGAAAACTAGCAAGTACTATTGTACGTCATCTGTTAGCATGTCGAAGTCTACTCGAAGGAACATGTCCGCAACTACTCCAATTGTTTTTTTCCAAAATCAGTCAAAATTGGTACAGTAAATTACTGTTAAGTACCAAGGTAAGAATGAAAATTGCGATATCGCCTCGATTTGTGACCCTACAGATTCCATGTATAAATATTGGAAAACATCCGTCCAACCGTTTAGTACAGACAGACAAGTTAAGGGACACCCTTTTTTGAGTTTCTTTATTATAGTAATACAAAGATTGATCAAAATATCGAAGTCGAAAATGTACACTTAACAAATACTAGCTCTTGTCTAATATAATATGATTTATACAAATCGGATTTGGAGGACTTAGGTAATATAGAGCTTACGGACCTCCTGAGATTTTTATCATTATCTGGGTGGTTCTAACAGCGTACTTTTTAACGTTTCCAGGGTTAAACGATTGGGCACAATGGACCTGAATTTGTCGGTCTAAGTGAGCAGTGACTCTATTTGTCACAAGGCACCTATCTACCTAACCTAACCTAAGGTCGGCACGTGTAGCCCATACATGGCCTGGCCTGGCTGTGCATTACCTGACCCGGAAGCAATAAAATATAATTCGGCGAATCCATTAAAGGTAATTAGCGCAAAAAAATGGAAAACCCGTATGCGGCTTTCTTTTGTTGCGCGGGGTGTATGTTCATTAACCTTAAGATTTCTCTTGATTTACGAGGTCCGAAATTTTTTGAAATTCATTGAACAAGTTCATTCACGAAGGAACAATACTGTTGATCGAATGAATCTATCATATACATGGCCTGGCCTGGCTTCTCGTGGCCATTCACGCGATATAACAAAAGTGGTAGGGACCTATAGTTGTATGCCGTTCCCTGAGGTAAATTTTTTTTCGATTGAAAAAAGTTTCTCATGACAATTTCGGAATTCTTTCACTTAACTTACAAAGGGTTTTTTTTGTGAGTGACAGATTAAATGAACCTTAGATACATCCCACAGTGGGGACCACAATGACTCCTCGGACATCAGAGTGAGGCAGCACAGTTCGCTGTGCGATCACCTCAACAACCTGCTAAACCTTGCTACAATGATATTAGAAACATATCTCTCCGTTTCTTACTATCCATGTGTTGAGATGGTTTGAAATCTGATGAGTGGAGTGGTACATTAACGGGCATTGTACAACTCTACAGATTCTGCGAATAATTTGTTAGGTACTCAAGGCAGTTTGGCTTAGGTGCATCATATGACAGGGAACGAGTTAAAATAGTAATTGACAAAAATGTTGGTATTTTAACCCAAAACCTTGTCTCTAATTGTCTTAAATTAAATAATATGTCTAAGCGACATCATATTTCAGAGTTTCATACCAATTTTCCACTTCAGTCGATTCAGTTGGATCGTTATAGCATTAATGTATAATTCAAAAGGTATCCCAACTATTTATTAACAATTCTATCCTTTCAACTAACCTTCAGCACCCAACAATTCCGAAGCAGCTCCTAAGGTCATCCTCAACCTCTCTACATTCACAGTCTGGTCGATAAATCTCCCTTAAGCAATTCACTTTATCAGTTGTCTACCAATAACTAACAATCGCGCAGAGAAAAACAGAAAATCGAAGGCGACAAAAGGACATGACACAAACTACGGGGCACACCGAGTGTCGTAAGGATAAAAAGGGGCCGCCACAACCCGTTGGATAAGGATGCGGAAGATACGAAAAATAGCTTCACTTAAAGAGTGAAAGAGAGAATTAATTTCGCCCGCCAAGTGAGAGAAGATTTATGAGAACATAATTTAAGATATCCCAGAGAGGGTCACATGGAAGGACATTCATTCCAATTCGCCCTTCCTTCTCTCTACTACCACGCCGAGCAACGATAACATGGCAGGGCAAACAAACAAGCAAAGCGCTATTTTTCACATCCTTCTACTTTTATCGGAAGTCCTCGCACTTTACTATGAACGAGCCAAAATGCCCTAAAGAAAAGTTAGATGTAGCCGAAGAAGCTCTAAGAGAACGCTTTTCTGGACGGCGCATATCCTTGCCATCGTGAAATATTTCTGTTTTCTAGATGCTTGAGTTGAGACTGGTCTGGCGTTCACATCCCAATAAATATTATTCCACTACTGGTGCATTCAGGGGATGTCTGCCTTTCCAACTTGGGTTTAGTGGGTGGGAGTCACTGAAAGTTGTGATAGTCGGGAAAATAAATCAGGTTGTTGCCAGATCAAGGGATGGCTTTTAGGGGTTGTGCCATCTGTCCCAGGTTCTCTGACATAAATTGTCCTCAAACCAGCAACCGACCGACATTGAAAGTAGAATGCCAACCCCGAGGCGAAAAGGTGAGACGCCACGCCACTCTGTGATGGGTGTATGGTGGATGGGGGCGGCATGTTGGATGCAAATGTCAACGAAAGTGAATGAGAGTGGCAGAAAGTCGTGGGTGGGAAATTTATATCCTTGCCTGACATGCACTGACATGGCTTTCGGGGAATGACAAAGCGTTAGGTAATTAAGCTGTCAGTTGGGTTTCATGAAAGATTTGTTTCTGGTGGTAATGGTGGTGGAAGTCCTCATTGTGTTGTTTTCTGTTTTTACTCCAGTAATGCGTGCTGCCTTGAGATCTCTTGATAGTATACTGCTGTAACTTTGATTTATGTGGCAATCGAGGGGTGGATGAAAACATATTTCAGAATATTATTTAAACATTTTGCGGAATCTTAGACATTTGCAGACTTAATAAGGATTTCGTTTCTGTATCAGATTACTGACTGCAGATTTCTCATCAGTCTCGTTACTATTTTGAAGACTTGTCGTGCGATTACGCTCTACATCGCATATTGAACTTATCCACTACTAAGATCTCAATTCCCCAAATAACAACCTGTCATACCTCCAAAGACTCAAATGACAAATTTCCCAACAAATAACACCGAGTTGTAGTTGTTCTCCAGTGATATTGGCAAATCGGAAGAATGGGTAGAAACTAGAAAGCGCTCCCAGACACTATAAATCTCAGTTCGACGGAAGCAATTAAAAATCCCCTTAGAAATATGAAAAGGAATGTGCACTCGGAATTTATTAAACGGAGATGTCACATCCAGTCACAAGACCTTGGTACATATACATAATACTCTATACTATGTACTTCGTTCAAGTAGGAGTACGTGTGGGTATGATGGTATCTATTGTATGCGCTATGGCAGTGTCTCCAACGTCAAAATAGGAAAATGGAAAATAACTTTTTTTTTAAATTCTTTTCTTGCATCCTTCGGCGAACAATAATTTTTTGTCGCTCTTGACAGAATCGCCAACTGCAAGGATATAGCCTCGTATAGAGCCTCTCCTTTACAAGGTGAGAACGGAAAATTAATTGCTCCACTGCATAAGGGCGATATAATTGAATTTTTAGTCGTTCTTTTGCGCGCGAGTTATTTGCAGGGAAATTGTGGTATCGTCGTTGTCACCGGCGCGATTACAATAGTACCCTCTGTTAGGTGTACACTTCGATGAAGATGTCTTTTGTTGGATGGAGTTTTTTGTTAAAAAAAAAGGGCACGACTGGGGCGCACGTACTTGTTTCAAAATCGACGAACTGGAAGTATTTTTACGGAAAGACATCATAGACATATGCTTAATTTCTGAAACCCACTTGACGATAGAATCTCATGTAATAATAAAAGGATACTTTGCTTAACATACACACCATCCATCTGAAAGGGCTGGAGGCTCCCAACTCCCTCTTCATTGAAGGCTCTATGAATACAATTATTGAGTTATATACAATGCAGATAAGTACAGTTCGCGTAAATAATAAACACTCATATTACAACATCGCGTCCATTTATTGTCCTTCGCGTCGCACGGTAGAAAAGAATGAGCCTCTTACACTCACTTGGACCGGATTTTTTTATTGCTCAAGAGGCAATTCACCGAAAGACAAACTACTTTACCCAGTAGGCATGCAATTCTACATATTGGACTCCAATACAGCAAAAACACCTGACCTCATAGACTTTATCACAAAAGGGGTGGCTAAGAACTTTACGAATGTCGAGGAAATCACTCACCAGTCGTATTGGCAATAAGTGAAAATGTAATGAAAAAAGAAGGAGCGCCCAGATTAACTAGCAACAAAACTAACTCGGACAGCTATAGAAAATATTGTTCAGAATATCTCCCTTAAAACACCGTCAAAAATAGCCGACGAAGTCGGTAGATTTCTTGAAGTGTTTCAGTGTGCCGCGTGGTACAACGCAGGAGTCGCAAATAGCCAAATTAGATAACCACGGGAGGTAAAAGCATTGGTACGAGACAGGAGAGCACGCAAAAGATGACAACAATCCCACGCTTATCAGCATAAAAGTTGTTCGAAGCACCTATGTAATAAGTCAAAAAAGCGACCCGACATTTCAAAAATCGCGAGATCTTTACACATCTCGTAGGCTTGACTGCTTAAAAAAGCTCAAATTACTCACTCTGGAAAGCCATGAAAGGTATCAAAAAATCGCAAATGCAATTTCAACCAAAAAGAAAAAAATGGTCAATGGGCAAAAGGAGACAAAGAGAATGCAGATTTATTTGCCGAGCACCTAAAAGATATGTTTTTAGCTATTTATGATGTAATCACCGGACAGATGCTCAATGAATTGCCAAAGACAGCTCTAATAAAACTCCTTTGCTTGCTAATACGATTCAAGACAATGAAAAGTCATCGAAGTTATAATAGTTTCAAAACTGGGAAAATCTCCAAACGACAAAAATCGTACAGACCTGATTCCTGCCGATAAAAGCAAAGGCATTTGAATAAACTCATATTGAAGCGCGGTCATTGAAGAAAGACGTTTAATTCCTGACCATCAAATCGGCTTCATAATCAAGGTTTCTACAATTGCCCTGGTTTATAGAATGACCAATGAAATTGAATAAAACCCTAGAAGAAAATTACGTTTTTCTTGACGTTTTCAAGCATTCAATTAATTATGGCATGAAGAATTGAAGTATAACCCAAGACAGGTTCTTCCGGAACAGTTATACATGATTTTAGAATACTACCGTGTCAAACACGGAACCGAATACTCAAAATTTCAGACCTTGTTCCTACTCTACACTCGAGATATACCTCACGAAAGTTCAGTCGAATCAGCAACTGAAAAACTTCAAAGAGCTTTTCAGTTTGCAATTGCGAATGGACAACGATTTGGCGCACTGTGCTTAACGAGACCAAATCATCGTATGTTAATATTACTTACATGCAAACGAGGCAAAATATCTAAGAATGACACTAGACGTGAAACCTTTGTTTCCAAAACAAAGTGCTAAGAGCAATCGTGAATGCTCCATGGTATATTAGTAACCATCGTATACGGAATGACAAGCTTTGCTCGCAAACTCCGTATTCGCTTTCATCCAATGTTTTACCCACGAAAAAAGAAAATTTTCTCCAGATATGGAATCGTTGGAGCCATTTGTGAGAAAATTTATTTTTTTTAAAATTGGCCTTAAATATAGTACCGTTCATGAGCCTAGAATGAAAATTCGAATTTAGGCTTTGGGCATTACTCCACAGGCTCTATGAAGATTAAAGAAAATTTATCGCGTTTAGGATGACTCACTTTTTTCAGTTCCTCTATTATACAATAGTAATATCAAGAATAGTCAAAATCTCGAGATTACAAATTTTTACGAAAACAATACTTGCCCTAAGGAGCACGTACAAACAATAGATGTCAATATAGAGTGTGAATACGAGTATGCTACTTGCTGATTAACATATTACGCGAAAGGAGCGATGAATACTAATTTGTTCGCAGTGAAATAATGGCTATCAGTGGGTGGGGGGTATAGGTGACCGCTATTTTCCTGGTAACTGCAAGGTGATGGTTATTCCTAGTTTAAAATAGAAATAATTAGTTTTTCATACATATCTGCAGTATGTGCTATGTGAATATACATACGTACATATGTATGTATCTAATCAGATTGATAAAAAGGGTCGACTCTTGATTTCTTGTACCGCGGTATCTTTAAGTATATTATTCTCCAGTCCTCGCTCGATACGATAACTATTGAGAAGTATACTGATATGTTACCGTTGTATAAGATCGTTTTAAATTTATTAATATGCACCATTGTTTCAAGGGGACCTGTTCCGAAAAGCACTATAACCCTTGCCTCAACTCCAAAACTATTTTCCTGTGCTGCTTGGTAGTTTTGAAAATAAGTCTAAACGCGATTGAACTAAACAAGTGGGGACGAATTTGCTAAAGATTAAAAAAAGAACTGAGGCACACCGATTCCATCGCCGCCATTGATCCCATCTGTACCATCATGGTACACATTTGTAGATTCTACCCGAATAGGAGTATCTCCTCATTACTCAAGATAAATACAATTAAGGAGATCAGCTGCAGATGGACAAATTACATTGCCTATGTAATTGTCGTGTCACTAAACAGATCTCGCCTAAGCTGGACCAGAAACGGTCTGGTTCCGCATATTAGCGCAACAGTAGGTATAATTACGGTACACTGTGCATAAGTAGGTTAGGCACGCAAATGTTTGCCTTCTTCTCGAACGACTTCTATAAGATTTGGTGACGAAGAAATGTTTTTTCATTTTCTCTGTACTTTTTTTTTTATAATTTCCTCTCGCCAAAGAGCACTATGAATACTATTATTTTGCTATTACAAGGCACGGGCGTTGTGTAGATAGGCAGAGGGATAGAAAGAAAGAAAGATTTGGTGTAGTGGTTTGAAACTCAGGTGGTATTAAGTTTCTGTAAACTCCAAGGGTAGCGTCCAAATAACTGGGGAGCATTTTTGTTTTGCTTTTTATTGTCGTTGCTTATGATTCACAGTATTTTTTTTTCCGTCCATCATCACGACCAAGTTACATTTTCAGCCATATGACCACCCTAGTGCAAGTGTTATGCCTTCGCAGTAGAGTTGACTTAGTTTTCGCAATTGATCGACTTTTTATTTATCTCATGCGAAATAAATAGATAATTCTTTACATCAGGGATTGAACCGTGAATTAATAGCGTGACAAGCGATGATGCTACCATTACATCACGGCTACCTATTTGTGCGAGTATGACCCGCTTTATCAGAAGAAAGCTTCTTTATGGGAACGTCTATGAGCTCCCTGCCCTACCATGTGTTTTTCCCTGTTTTGACACAAGGAATCACCCCCCAGAGTTTCTGCTTGAACTGAAATACCCTGTATATATACACATATAGTATCAAATACTTCGGTGGGTGATTCCTTGCTACAATGTAAGAACAAGAATGGTATAGCATGTTGGAGGTTACTTTACCCCCTGAGCCGTTAGGGGGAGTAAATTGTAAACAAATCGGCTAGGCTCTAACTCGACATGAAAAGAAAAAACAAATTAACGATTCAGTTTAAATTTAAAATTTTGATTATTCGAAATGGGAAATTTTAACCCACACGATTCGCGCTTTATGAAATTATATCGGTACACAGAACCGTTTATCTCGAGTCGCGGTTAAGAAATTAATGGAAAAATTCGATCGAACCGGGTCAGTATTAGATGTGCAAAGACCAGTGCGTCCTCGTAGTTGCAGGTCTCGCCAAAATATCGCCACAGTTCCTGACAATTCATCAAAATCCTTTGTTCCCAATAATTAAACCATTCCTACAGCTCCACGCAGCGTATTTTAACAAAAGATCTGCATCTGCATGTCTACAAGATCCAATTGGAACGATCGAGTTAATAGCAATTTTTGGAAGAAAATCATCTTCAGCGGTGAGGCAAAATTGTCGTATCTGGGGTCATGAAAATCAATACATCTACAAAAACTCACTATTTGGTACGGGTGTTCAGATGGAAGCGTGATTGGGCCGTGCTTCTTCGAAAATTTTAATACGGCTGCTGTAACAGTCAATGGTAAACGTTGTTTGGACATGATAACGAAATATATTTGGCACCAATTGGGCGATATTGATGTGGAAGACATAAGGTTTCAACAAGACAGTGCCACCAGCGCGAGAAACAATGCAGTTATTGCACACAAAGTTTTCCGGTTATGTCATCTCTCGTTTCGGCTACCAAAATTGGCCACCAAGATTGTGCAATATCACGCCGTTGGAATTTTTTTTTGGGGTTATGTGAAGCAGAAGGTACATATGTATATGCTACTGACCCCAAAACGATACCAGAGCTTGACTCGTTTTTATGAACTATTCAAAGTAAGAAAAATTGTAACATACCCTTCCCAAGAATCTCAGGCTTGTATTTATTTTTTTCTGGAAACTCGCAAGAGAATTTTGGATCTCTATATCAAAGGCATCGTGGATGGGACTTTTTATCTAAATTGTAAAATAGCTTAAGTTAAATCAGCCCTCCCTCGACCATCTATGGAAAATTATACAAAAGCCTCCTTTACTCACCTCAAGCAAGCAGAAATCTTTATTTTTTTTTGGGGCGGGTACACCCTACTGTTGCACTCAGACTCAAAAACGGGTCCATTGTACAACCAGGCAGAGAACTCCATTTTAATGTGTTTTTCGTCTTTTCTAAAAAGACGAGTAGACCCTTCAGTGATGATGAGCTTAGGTCATCAGCACTCACCACATTAGCACCGAAAATCTGCCATCTGATCCGAGCAAAGGCAGGACAAACACATAGGAAGTGTTTCGCAGTGTCATCGCCCTCTCCACAGGAGTTGCAGACAGGGGTAGCGCTCAAACCTAGCACATGGAGGTGCTTGGCAAAGGCGAAGTGGCCCGTAAGAGCTCCAGTAAGTTGTCTGCAGTCTTTCCTGCTAAGAGATAGCAAGAAAGCCGCGGATTTCTTACAGACGACGGGGACCATTCGTTTAGTCTGCCTGCATCCTGAAGAGTCATGTCACCTTCGATTGTGTTCACTGAAAACCCAGTCGTCAATGGAAGCCTTAACCGAGGACGCTGGCAAACCCAACGTGGGTTCAGGTCCAGAGAAATTTTCTTCTGAGCCTTGTGTAGCAAGCTCGTCAGAGATCTCATTTCCTGTTATCCCTTTGTGTCCTGTGACCCAAACAAGATTCAGTGGAAGTGGTTAAAGGATTGAGCAAGGCCTTAAGCGCAGCCTGACTGTCACTATAGACGCAGATACTTCGCCCCTTCCACCTGTTCTTACCAATTATAGTCCGCAGCCATTAGGATAGCATTTATTTCCGCCTGGAAGACGGATGTGTGTTTTCCCAATGAGAAGTGAAGCCTCATGTTGTCGCATTCCACGAAAACACTAGCACCAGACCCCTGTCCAGTTTCAGAGCCGTCCGTGAAGATGCGACTACATTCCTTTCCTGGCTCAGACTCCTGCCAAAGCCAATCCTGAACTTGGGGAAAGTTGACTTCAAATTTGCACCGCAGCCGTAATTCAGATGTCATATCCATGAGACAGGGGTCGTAGGATAATCGTCGCGCAACGTCAGCAAGCACATATACTTGGTATGCGAACCTGGGTGTACGAGTATCTGGAAAACATTACACGTAAATCTTTCTGGGTCTTAGGGCCTCCACAACGCCTATTTAATGTATTTCTCGGTCGGCCTAGTCTTTGCTATCCAGGGTTAGCAGGTTCCATTGCATTGCGCAGTTACTCTCCAGATTTCTCCAGATTTATTTTCTGACCTCGATTTCTCATATCAACGTAACACAATGTGTGTACCGCCACCTCCACTCCACTAGAAGGGCCTTCCCACTTAAGAGTTCCTCGCTTCATACTCATAAGTATCTTCTCCCTTGGAATGGAGAACCGTATTTTATTCCAAAGTATAGTAATTTTGATTCATACAAACTTTTAACTAAAAAGCATGATCAAATAAATGCATACAACTTAAGATCAGATAATAATTAAAATTTCCTCAGTAAATAACAAATTCGACACTCCTGAATTCATTCCGCCCATCACTACAAACGAAAATCCAGAACTATCCCTCTCACTCCTTATTACTAGTAATTAACTTTTTCATATAAATTAAAAGCGGCACATCTTATTTTACACTCATAAGCATCTCTATGACAGTTTCTTCGACATTGATCCGAAGATATAAAACGTAAATTAACGACCTGCCTCATCGCAATCATTTCGTCGGCACAATCGGCCCGATTAAAGTTAACTTAAGTGACACTTTGAATCGACATTAAGACAGTATTGTAAAGAGGAAAAATCTGAGTGTCCTTGAAAGATATATAGGAGAAGACACAAACTCGTTATAAACCCAACCAGGAGCGGCTAAGCAGCCCACAATACACTCAAGCTGACATCATCAGCAAAGATGAGGCACGTAAACGGCATATCGAATCAAGTCAAATCCCGTTCGATACACTCGTAATTTGCAGCTTATTCGCACACTTTGGGAAACTGGTCTGTGTAAAGAGAGAGACAGGCGGACAGACAGGCAGACAGACCTTGCATGAGCCTGCTAACTGCCAGCTTCAACTTCAGATGCAAAAATTATTATCATCTCTCTTTAGGCTGTCTGCTGAAGACAGTGAGTTTGACTTACTGGACAGTTGGGATTAACTTCATTTCAAAGTTGTGCCTTCACCTTGTCCTTGTCCTTATTTTTCGTGTTCTCGGTCGTCCATTTACCAATGTTCTTGCTTGCAATTTGCGTATGTCCGCACGCAAGGAGTTCAGTGGATCTCACTGGCATTTCACCTGAGATGACGGTTGGATATTTTAATAAATTCAATGGAACAGTAGCGGAACACTTTCTTAGGAAGAGTTGTTAAAGGGGGCTTGCGTGGTAAAAAACCAAAAGCTGAAACAAGTCTATCTTCTATACATACGAGTATTAGTGGCCTGGAAAGTAAAGGCCTACTTCATAATACTGCTACACATGTCTTTACTCCAGAGGTTGTCAGAAACTCAAGAATATTTTCTGGATGGACGGCATCGAGGATTCCTAAAGGAGTAACTTTGTTACCGAATATATGCTTTCTAATATAAAATGAAATTGAATCTTGTCTGGTTGTTAGCCGACCCGGTCACAGATGCCAGAGGCTCTGGCCTGTTCTTCAATGCGGACCGCATTTAGTCAGAGGTTTTGCTGTACGAAATTTGCACTCTGCAGCCTAGAGCAATCCCAACGAGAGTGGTTAAGATAAGAGATTCCTTTAGTGTAGGTGTTTTGTTAGAAGGCAATGGCAATCGTATTCTAGTTGGGATTTGTTCATTACTTTGCAGATTGAGGTTATTTAGTGCAGACCTGTCCTAATAAGGCAGGGAAGTAAGTAAATTGCATTGCCTCGAGTGTTAGAGGTAATTCTAATTACAAAAATTATCTACCTAAAATATATATGCTTGTTTACTAAGGCTGAATGAACATTTTAAACAAGGGGGTGTATACCTGATCCAGTACTTAGTCATGGCCGATTACATACATAGTAATCTGTTGTCTTATGTACGCATTCGTTAAAAGAGTTTTTTCACGACTACTTGGTAATCTTTCATCTCTATGGCAATCTATCGTGACTCGTCTTTTCTCCAGCTGCCATTCGTTTTTAGTGCTCCGTCATGACTGGTTGGTAGTCATCCATCCCTGCGAGCGATTTGCAGTCTCGCTGTCGTCATTTGTGGTAGCTTCTCCGTAATGACTGGTTAGTAGTCTCTACTCATTCATAGATGATATTCAGTCATGAATGGTTGACAGTCTCTCGTGTTTCGTAGTCATTTGTTGTTGGTACTCCGTTATAAATGACTGGTAGTCGTCCTTTGTCCCTGGTAGTGACTTTTGATTGTAGTACTTTAGAGGATACTACTTTAAACAAATATTTAAAGACTTGACACATGGACTGTCATTGAAATTAACATAATTGAAAGATCCATGTCTGGCACATCATTACGTGGTCGAGGGCACAATGAGGAAACAAAACGGAGAACTAAAAGTAAAAGAGGTGTGTGCTGGATAGGACATAAGGATATTTCGTACATTTTTGAACTTACCGGGAATTGAATTTCACCGGAAATTAGTTCATCGAATCTCTAATAGGTGGATGCCTTCCGAATAACTTTCCAGTCTTTGGTTAATTAATCTTCATTCTGCAGGGACCGTAGGACATTATAAAAACAGATTTAGCACACAAATTCAACACAGATTCAGGGTATTAATCAAGATTATCATTACCTCCAACCATCCAATATGCCAATTTCACAAAGAATATTTTAAAAATGTCTAGTCATAAAAAAGGTCGTTTAAGGCACCTACTTCGATGTAGATGACATTTTTTATAGAACCCCAGTTTTTTCATATCAAAGATCGTTTCTATGTTGTTTATGACATAAAAAATTTTAAAACATTAACGTAAATACGTACATATTAGTGTATGTCAGTGATGACATTTTTAAAATACCTTGAAACAAATTGCTAAAGAATGAAAAATAATTTTATTATAATTAAACCCTAACTAAAAGGGACAATTTATTTCACTTTTTATTTTAAGGGAACACTTGGTAAATCTCGGGAATATCAGTTTAATATTAACACTTGTTAAATGTGAAAAAGCGTTGGTATAACATGCTACTTTTTTCGATTTTTCGTAATATTTTACAGTATTTTTATTGAACTTCCTTGCTAAAAATAATATTGACTCTTTGCCGGCCGTGTTAAAAAAAACATATTATCAATCCACTTCGATGCGTCTCCACCACACTACCGGTGATTCTGAACGAAATCAGAAATCCAAAATAACTATTGAAGCTGTTAGCTGTTAGCTTTCGGATTTTGGATTTTCTATCACAAATTTTATCCTTGAAATCTTTTAAAATTTCAGGGGTGTGGCATACCCATGCAGCCCCTTTACGACAACACCACTGTCACATCGGTCTTACTGTTCACCATCTTTGACTAGATACATTCCGATGGACAACAGGGATCTTTTCCCTTTCAACTGACATCCATAATAAACATGACGGACTTAAATGCTAAATAATATAATATTCTATTCGTCTGTCTGTCCAGCTATCTGGCATGTCTGTCCGTTGACCTGTCTATTTATTCGCATCCACATCAAAGCTCTGGATTATTCCGTCCAATTAATCCAGGTGAGATGCACACATTGTGTATTCTCATCACTGGCCACCCCGCCACTTTAACTCCACACTCCACTCTGCTCTATCGTCAGATGCTGAAGAGATGCGCCACCTCATGCGTGTGCTTGAATCAGCTCTTCTTCGTCAGTCGGGGAGATAGAGAAAGATCCTGTATAGCGCTGTCTAATGGATTTGGGTTTGCTTTTGTGGTCTTGGCCTTTTGTCAGTTCTCAAATATATCTTTCATTTCACCATATCATTGGTCATGTCCATTCGCATTACCCTGTCATGCTGCGTTTGTGCGGATGTGCGCTCGGAAGGATGAAGGTTGTTTTCGGTTTGGTTTCTTGCTGCTATGGTGTGCACTGTGGCAATCAGTGTGCCAGAGGATTCCGATATATTAAATGAAATTGTCGGCATCACCTGGGCAGACAGATAAATCAATTTTGGGTCTTGTAGTGAGGTTCTTATTCCTTCCTCTGATGTGAGAGTTGATGGTAGTGGTTCGGCTTCTTTAGCTGTTGATGGAGCGAGTAGAAGTATGAGTGAGTGCGCATTGGGTTGGATTGGAATGGATGATGGAGAGGACTCGTTTCGTGGGGAAGTTGGAGATGAAGTTTACAACGAGATATTTTCTGTATTTCTGACAGCTTGACGTTTATCTTAATGATAAATGACAAACGAATTCGGTAGCTATAAATGGGATTTTAATTGTGTTGTGAGATTCTTCATTTTTTATTAATTTTTCTCTGTTCGTTTGTTGGATTTTTGGATAATGGGTACCGATTTTAACAATTTTTTGGTGGGAGGTATTGATTATTAATGTGATGTGATGTCGAAATAGGGACTGCCTTGTTAATGATTATTGCAGGAAATCGACATTTAAGGATGATTTACGCCATTATGTAATAAAAACTGAAGAGGAGCGGTTGTAAATAACACTAATTACATAATGTTGTTTAACATTAATGGTGGTGTAAAATGTATGGACTGAGTAAAGTTAACATTTCGGTTTCCCAAATTATTTACTTTCTCTATTAGTACAGGTCAGTTGGAAACATTGTAGCCCAACTTCGGAGAGAACCAGGAAAGAGGCTTAGCGATGAATGTTTCCGAAGAATGTGCCCTTAAAGCTAAAAGTGTATGGTCTGGAGATTAGAGATGAGAGAGAATATGTTTTCTATACCCAAGAGTAACAGCAACAGGTTACTTTGCAGGTCCTATAAAATAAATTGGGAGCCTTGCATGCTAATGCCTTTCGTCGAAACTTATAACAATAAAATTCTCCATGCCATTCAGCGTAAGAAATAAGTAACAATTGAAGCGCTTAGAAGATGAAGGGCATAAGTGACATTTTTTTGAAATTTGCTTTTTTTTCTTACAGATGAATGTCCTATACGAAAACATACATTTCTGTCTTATCTGGACTTCTCTATAGCCTCTAGATTATTATCTATAAAAGATGAAGGTGTTGTATTCATTCTTCTTTCGATCGGACTCGATTAGGAAGATAGTGCACCGCTGTCTACCCTTTCCAAGTGGCTGGGATAAAGCTCAGCAAAAATGTAATCATTGAGCTTTTGGAGACAAACATCAAGAAAGTTCATGTGTGTACACAGAAAACAATGCTAAACTTTTATTATGTCATCTTGAAGCTTCTTAGTACGCTTTACACACTTTGGAACAACAAAGCTCCAGTTCAACATGCAGCGGTGGATACCGAAACCTCATGTGCTACCAAACCTAATGTTTCCCAGACCCTTAGCAACGACAAGTCGTCCATCGAATCCTACCAAACTCGCTTAGAAGAGAAGCTCATTAAAATCCAAAAGCACAAAAGCCGTCTGAATAGTGATAAACATATTCCATCAGTTCCCAGTGCGACTACAACACCTACTGATACACCTGCCTCTATACCATTATCATCCACCAACGATCTCACTTGCTTAAATGCATCTCAAGACACCTCATCAGTGGAGAAGCTCAAGTTATTAAACTCGCGGTCGAGAAGTCTTCTGAATAAATCTACATTTAAGGAGTACTGCCTAGTCCTATGCGTACATGCCAGTCTAGTCGTTATGTATCTACAGATTGTCATTCTTGGAATAGCATTGAATACAACCAGCATTCCATCGGGACTGATGTTTTTGCTTGTCACTCTCGGCATTATTGGATATATTTTTGTCAAGGTATCCATAGTGGAAACAAATTCTGCGTCAACAAAATCTCCAAAATCATTTCCCGTGCCAAAGGTTAAGGGTACCCGCCGTAGTCGCGATTCAATCAAAGATGACTCCAGTCCTGACCGCCAGAGCCGATCTAAGGCGAAAAGGCTACAGCTAATCGAATTAAAGTACAAAACATTAAGCAAAGTTAAGCTGTTGTAGATGGCGCTCGTCTTCAAAACTTTTGTGCTCCAGGAACAAAATTTCTTTTTTTTCCCCTCTTAAGTTTAGTAGGATTTATCAAGTAGGGCAGGTATATCTTTAAAAAAAGCTATCATATATACATAAATCATTTTTAATAATCAATATCTTTTCCGAATAAGTACAACTACACTGAATATATACATACATAGCTATAGGTTAGGAGATACTTCTTTCTATGAAGTTTGACAGGCAAAAGAAATTTGGAAACATCTTTGAATTGAACAAATAGAAAATTGTTTCCGTCATTCTTTCTTAGCCTGTCAACTTTGACAGAGATGGGAATGATATAGAGAACAAACGGAGATTTCAAAGCTGTCAAATATCTTAGAATAAACTTTTGACATTTATCATACATTGACATCTCTGACAAATGAAAACAGCGTTCAGAACTCTCCACGTCTCTATGAATTCTTTAGCTCTGATCCTTTCTCTATATTCTTTTTTCTTAATGATGATTATTTCTAGGTTTATAAGATTATAATTTGATTCCTTATTATTATGGTCCATGGAAGCAAAATCGTCACCATGTATCAGTTTAGATCGATTTGGGTAAAACTTATTACCCTTTCAATCTCTAAAATGTGGAGAAAAACACACTACACCGTTAAATCTAATCTGTTGATAGTTTCCTAAGGTGACAGCTGACATTTAAAATGTAATTTTTTGGACTCAAATAATGATGTAGAACGTAATCTTATAACTTTCTCATTCTTTGCAATGCTAACAAACTGTCAGTTGATTTGAGTACTTTCATTTTCTTTCGAATCATCCTTAAGATTCATCCTTATCTTTTTTTTTAAACTTGTTTTGTCATTAATACTTTTTTTTTAACACTTCGCGACACCAAAGATATCGAAAGATAATGAATTGTTAACTCAAATCAGTTGTGTTGAATTATTTTTGAATTGATGAAAATGAATAATTATTGTTTCCTAATTATGAGTATGCAACCACTTTTTCAATAAACTTAGTAGAAGAATGTGTTAAATGCTGTTTATTCAAATGTTCACAAAATATCACTTAGGTCCTTCATCTTCTAAGCGCTTCAATTGAATTACACCTTTAAAGGAAAGTTTATATAATTTACTTTTGTTTTGGTTTTACCGTCCATATTTAAATACCTGCTCAACAATGAAACTACAAGCAGCAAAGAAGCTGCCCAAAATCGATTAAAATCCTTACAAATTTGTTAATCCATAGCTCGAACTCCTTACCTGCTTCAATATGAAAAAAACCTATCAGAATCTATGAGCCGCCACTGTCCAGCGGTAATTATAGCAAAATGTTTCCCCAAAGCAACAGAAAAGTTACAATCCATCTGGAACAGATCGTATGATACTATGACTAAGACTTCTTAAAAGAAAGTGGACGTGGCGGTAGTCATTTGTTACCGAAGGTCAGGGATTTTGGTGAAATATTCACAATAATTTTAGAAAGCAAACTACTTTTTTTTTTAAGAAAACGCCCACTAAACATGTATGGGCGAACATATATAATTTTCATTAAAACGATATTTTTCAGTATTTTTTTATTAAAAAAAAGTAGGTGTGTCTTGGGGCGGATTTTAAAAAAATGTTTGCACTTGTATTAATTCGGGTCCACAGAAAGTTTTATACCAAATTTCATTTTTATAGCTCAAAATTTGAGGCCCAAAGAGCGGTGACATACGTACTGACATGGTCAGATCCAATAGCGTTTGATGCTGGTCACAAATATACTATATATACATATATAGTAACAGACATGAAGAAATAAATACCTGCTACATCACCAGCCTTTACGATTCCATGACAAAAAGGGTTGAATCCATTATAACACGCCATATTAATAAGGAATTTTCTTTTTTAATGTTTAATCTACATACTCGTATATAAGATTAATACGACCCTAGTGTTGGGTTTTCTAGTTAAATTACTAAAGTTTGAAATACCTGTTACAAATAAAAATGAAATATCTTCATCCATTCAACACCAGTAAACAGAGCAGGTCAAAGTCGTAATTTTCTATGTCAGTGTATATACATATATGTACAGTGCCGTTCAAAAATGTTGGTCAAACTTTTTTTTTTCGAATTTTGTCAAATTTGTTGCAATAACTACATATTTTTTAATGAGGATTTGTTTTCTTATGCGGTTTCAGTCGTTCCATGATACATTTAGAGTGTTAACATTTTTTACACGCGGTCACGGCAGCAAAAAGTTGTTAGACAGAAAAATGGGTGTTTTAGGTGTCTGCCTCATTTTTAGGGATTAAAGAAAAATGCTTTATTGGTGCAGTGTTTTTCATTTTTTATAGCTTCTCAGAAACATTCTCTATCTAATTAGTACTTTGTTGGACCTCCTCTTGCTTTTATTACAGTTGCACATCGGCGAGACATTGACTCAGATAGGTTTTTTCCATGTGGAAACAGGTATGGTGTTCCTGGTCCGGATAAGTACATTTTTTAAGTTTTCAATTGACTCTGGACGCTTCTTCGCAACCTTAAGTTTCATTATTGACCAGATATTCTCATTTGGATTGAGATCTGGACTGAAGGGAGGCTAACTTAATACATCGACCTAAGAAATAAAAAAAAAAAATGCAAATATTATTTTTAGTCATAAAAGTTCTAGCTTATTTAAAAGCTTGGTATTAGTCTTTCATATTAAAAAAAAAACAAGTTCATATTTACAATTTTGGCTGTATGGCAAGGAGCATTGTCCTGTTGAGAAATGAATCTGCAAGTGTCACCAAAAACCTCCAGCGCAGAGGGCTCTAATACATTTTCCAAAATCCGTAGGTAAACTTCTGCAGTGACTTTCGATTCTAGGTAGACCATTCTACCTTTTTGATCTCCAGAGAAGCATCCCCAGACCAACACACCTTTAGTTTTGGGGGGCATCCGTAAGATCTATTCAGAGCTCAGTCTTGCGTTTGGTTCTCTTCGCGCAAGAATCCTCCCATCTCTAACATGCAGCTTAAACTTTGATTCGTCGGAAAAGATAACATTGTTCCATATGTCTTGAGTTCAATTAAGATGCTCTTGAGCCCAGAGCAATCGTTTTTCTCTGACTCTTTTTGGAAAATCCGGCTTCAGTACTGGCTTGAGTGCTCTAAGTCCAGCTTTCAGGAGCCAATATATCAAAATTAATATACCCTATGGGATAGGGCATAATGAATTAAAATTTTAACTCAGGTCTTTAATTTCTTTAATTTAAAAAAAATAGCTTTTTTACCCCTACATACCCCTTTGTGGTCTACTTACTCTTTGCTCTCTAAACTTTAGGCGAAGAAACATAAAACTCAAAATGCCGAAAGAAACCAATCCGCATCAAATTTTATGTGGTTTTAGTAGCTAGAGACCATGATTTGAACAAATTTTGTTTGTACAGCATTCATGTGCGGTCAGCATTGAATGATATGTCGATCAATTAATTCAGCAAAAGTCATAACAACAAATTTTGGGGTACATCGCTTAAAAATTCAGACGGATTCTAACTTTTCTTTACGTTTTTAGGGTTCCGGTATTTACAAGGTAACAAAAAGTAAGAATGAACCCCTATAGTGAGAGTCAGTTGTCTGTCCGTTCGTCTGTCTGTCACAACTTCATAACTTTTGAATCGTTAGACGTAGAAGTTTAAAATTTGGACCAGAGTTTGAAATAGTACAAACAAAGAATTTGCAGGTTGGACTAGAGGTAAAAACAATATTTTTGTATAAATAAAGTATGGGTATCAAATGAAAAGTGACGGTGTGCTGATTTCAAAAATGTGTAGATCCGTTATCTTTACTTAATCAAGTTTCGAGAAAAAACCAAAAGCAGACTAGAAAGGCAGCATATAAAGGGTTTTTCAATAAGGACATAACAATTTTGTATTTAAATAAAACACAGAATAATTGAGATATCGGGTTGAAATTCCAGGTGCAATACACATGTTAAGTTTAAGTATGGAATTTGATCTCGTTCATATGACCACCGCGAGCACGTTTGCAGCGATCGATTCTTTGGAGCCAATTTTCCACCACTCTTCCACACATATCGGCCGAATCGTTGGCAATTTCGAGTTCGATATTATTCCTGAGCTTCTCTTACGTTGGCTTGTTGGCATAAACCAACGATTTAACGTAACTTCATAAAAAGAAATCCATTGGTGTTAAATCGCATGAGCGAGCTGGCCATTCAACCGGATTAATTCTCGAGATTATACGATTACCGAACTTCCCCTTCAATAGATCAGTTGTTTGGTCAGCTGTGTGGCATGTATTGGAACCACATATCACTGATATCAAGTCCATCCAATTCTGGCCAAAAATAGTCTTCCAACATGGCACGACAGTGAGCTCATCGACAAAAAAATACGGTCCAATCACACCTCCGGCATGTAATCCACACCACACGGTCACTTTTTGTGGATGCAATGGAGTCTCTTGAAGCACGTGTGGATTTGTTACTGGCCAATAATGGATATTTCGCTTATTTAACCTTAATAAAGCCAGTAAGCCAAAAATGAGCTTCATCGCTGAAAATGATTTTTCGATGAAATTCAGAATTTTCTTCAAACTTTTGCAGAGCCCAATCGGAGAAGTTTCGACGCTTCAAATGATCAAGAGGCTTTAGTTTTTGAGTTAATTTGATCTTGTAAGGGTGTAGGCCAATATCTTTACGCAAAATTCGCCACCATGTTGACTGAGAGATTCCCAATTCCTGTGAACGGCGTAGAATCGACTGATTTGGCTCATTTTGAACTGAAGCACTTACGGCTGCGATATTTTCGATACTTCGACCGGTGCTTTGTCTCACTGGCACAGAAACATTCAATAGTGAATATGTACTTGAATTTATCCACTATAGCACGCACAGCCTGTCTGGTGGGATGATTATTACGACCGAAAATTGGAGTAAGCGCTCTTAAAGTTGCGACCACCGACTCAGAATTTCGGTAGTAATTTTTAATAATTTCCAAACGTTGCTCATTCGTGAACTTCACCACGATAAAAACGTAAACCTTGACTGATGTTTTGACATTGACAGATCATAAAAAAAGTTTAAGGGTGGGTTTTTATTAAAATATAAAATTGTTATGTCCCTATTGAAAAATCTTTTATAATACTACTCGTACCTACGAGTACTTGTTTAATAGCTAAGAATATATTTGCACGAAATATGCTTGGTCGTCTTTTTTTTTATAATTTTTCAGTCGTGTTTTTCACTTGATAGAGTAAACAAATTGGTTTAAGAAAATGTTTTAGGTCGAAGTGTTTATTAAATTGTATCCACTGGGAGCAAACACCAGTTCCAGGTCTCACCCGCAAAAACTACTTACGTATATTGCAAGTAGATCTAGAAAGTAAAGAATTTCAATCCTCGTACATGGGGGTACATGCGAATGAATGAAACTTTTTCTCACCAGAAGTAAAACCTAACTTATTATTAGTTATTAATAGTTATGATGGGGATAGAGGCAAGAAATACTATTAACTCTGCGACCAGACAAGATCTTTTGTATTGTTCCCCTATGCCGTATGGTAAAGTAACTTTAGATTTAATCTTGAAAAAGGTTTAGGTCTGGAAGGAATCTGAGAATCTGCTCTTTGCAGATAAGTTTCGGATATCAGATGGAGAAATGAATCCCTTTCCGAGAATTTTATATCTTATAGATAGATAGAAGCTGTTCAGCTCGGGTTTTGTTCGAGAAGTCAATGAATTTTCTAGCTTGACGAAGTCCTAGCGTTCCATTTTGAGAACAGTTTTTGTTGCTCCCAAGAGTTCAGCTTTAATCTGAGATGGTTTAGAGGCAAGCCACATAAAGACAAGGGGCCTATGAATAGTGATGAAGAGCCACGTCTAGCAAGTTCATCCGCAATATCTTTACATTCGACTCCTCTATGACTAGGAACCCATATTGCAAGCTGGTTTAAGGTGTTTAGGCAGTTCCAAATAAGCTTATATCTAAAGTAGAACGAGCGAAGGGCTTTTATTTCCACTTGACTGTCAAAAAGAAATTTGCTTAAAAAGAGTTCGATGAAGTAGCTTTGTTAACCATTTTATCAAAGTGTTTGTTCCAAATGAGTTTATGATCGAGAGCTATTCCCAAAAAATTTGATTCTGAAAAAAGGGATTTGTATGTGGTTTAGCACAAGATTGTAAAGGTTTGTTTTCTTCTTTTTAGTGAAGGGAACGATGATTATTGTGTTTGGATTTATACTAAGCCCTTCGATCTGGCACCAATTCCACACTTTGTTAAAGACGCTTTGGATAAGGTTAGTGATGGTAGATTAATGACTTCCTCTGATAATTATATCTGCATAACCAAACGTCTCTTATCCGGAGTTTTTCAGGTTGTTCAGGAGTTGGTCAATAACAATAGACCCTAGCAGAGGTGAAAAAACACCACCCTGATGACAATCTTTACTGGTTTTGATTGTTGCTGCTGAGTATGGCACAAATCCCTTGGCACTTCGCCTTCATGTATTTGGAGCAAACATGCGTTCAGATAGACTTTTTGATCTTCAATTAGGATAAGATAGGCTATTTCCATCTGGGAATTAAATTGAGGGGTTGATAGGTTCTGAATCAGGAAAGTGGGTTTTGTAGAAGTAAACCTAGGGTTTCACTGAAGTTGATAGTAAATTTACTTCCAGATTATTTTATTGTTAGGAGACCTATTCTGTTGTTGTAGTCTTTGGGAAGGGCTCTCTGGACTTCTGCTGTAGTAGAAAGATCCTCAAGATGTTCACAGAAGGATTTCCAAGTCTTTCTTTTTGATATCCTAATCGCAATTTTGTATTTAGTGAGGGCTGCCCGATATTCGCCTCATTCTTTGGTTCTTTTGGCTAAGTGAGAAAGTTTCCTAGTTTTTGTTTTGAGCGCTGAGCTTTTTGTTCCTCCATAGTACGTTGCTTAAGGATCTCGTTTTGATCTTGCAACTGGCTTCATATTGTAATATGCGAGCTACGGCTCGAGTAGATAAAACGTTATTCTGTGAGATTATTTCTTTATTTTCTAGTCTATAGAACAATCCAAGTCCACACTATACTATTCTTCGCAAATTCTTTCCTTACAAGGTCTCTTTCCTCTCAAATCACTTTATCTCATTTCAATTACTTAATTCACAAATCCAAACTAATTACTTCTTCTTGTTAACTCTCAACATTCAATCTACAACTTCGCCCATTATCACTTTTCCAATCTCTTCGTGCGGTTCGAAAACCAAATGCCACTGCCTCGATCGCCATCTGTCCTTATATAGTCGCATTTCTGATAGCCAGAAACTTCTAGCAAATTCTTCGACCATTGGAACAAGAAAATTCTGATGTAATAATTCCAAGATGACAGCTGCAGCCAATAATCTCTTGCGGTTATAATTCTCTTGCGGTTATAATTCTCTTGCGGTTATAATTCTCTCTTAATTCCGTGACGTCGTATCCGTCTCTTACTGTGAACACGAACCTCGAATGAAAAGACACTTCGGAATGTGTTGCCTACATCCCCAAAAAGATGCAACTTAAGTTAGTCATGGACGAACAAAGGAAAGCAATAGAAGACTAAAAGGAGTCTCTGGAACTTAAGCTGGACGAACAAAAGAAAGCAATGGACGACCAGAGGAATTCTCTAGAACTTAAGCTAGAGAACAAAAGAAAGCAATAGAAGACCAAAGGAATTCTCTAGAACTTAAGCTGGACGAACAAAAGAAAGCAATGGACGAACAAAAGAAAGCAATGGACGAACAAAAGAAAGCAATGGACGAACAAAAGAATTCTCTAGATGCTCTGGAAAGCAAACTTGATGAGCAAAACAAGAACTTGGAATCCAAATTCGAAGCGATCGAAGAGAAAATCGAGAAGGTCGAGACGCAACTCGAAAAAGTCGAAACTAGATTCGATGAAAACTTTGAGAAGCATGAAACTCAGTTCGGGAAGATAGAGACTCAGTTTGAAAAAGTAGAAAAGCAAGTCGAAAATCTTGCTAAGGAACTCAGCAACGTGAAGAGACAGAAAGCACGGGAATATTCCACTGACGGTCTGAGATGCAGCCTCCTATCTTCGATGGTCAAGCATCATGGCCAATTTATAAGAGGCAATTCGAAGCGGCCGCAATGACCAATAGCTGGGACAATGAAGAGAAGTCTATTGCACTCACGCTTGCACTGGGGGGTCCAGCTGCGGAGCTCTTGCAGACCATCCCGGAAGATAAACAGCAGAACTACGACTCTCTGGTTCAGGCTATCGAGATGCGGTTTGGGTATGAACACATGCAGCAGGTGTACAGGGTTCAGCTGCGTAGTCGAGTCCAGAAAAGGGGAGAAACGCTCCAACAGTTGCAAGCGGATATAGAGCGACTAGCCCATCTAACATACCCTAAAGCCGGTGAGGAGCTTATCAACGAAATGGCGGTGGAAGCTTTTATTCAGGCCATAGAGGACTGACAACTGCAAATGGCTGTAAGGATGGCTGAAAAGCGAACACTCCCCGAGGCATTGGCATTCGCTTTGTCAATGAAGGCTGCGGACCAAGCATACCAGGGAATACACCGTGTCAGGGAAATGTCCGTCGTGGAATGCTCATGCCAGAGAACAGCCGTCATGGATGAAGACAAAGCTCGCGGAAGTCAAATCCGTTGCTGGAATTGCAACCAAACCTACAACGGCAGTGCAGAAGTGCACCTAGACGAGGAAATTGTCCACATTGCGGAAGTAGGAAAAGCGGAGAGGAAGCATCTGGCGGTGATAACATCCATCCTGTCAGTCAGACTTCCCAAAACCAGCAGTCGGGAAATGCGTAAGGACCAACTTCGCGGGGCAGAAGTTGGTTACTGGAATCGAGGCCCCCAGGACCACCATTCAAGTTTCGCAAACCAAACGGGGTAACAAGAGCCTGACAGTGGAGGCACTAATCAACAAGAAGAAGTGCGTAGCCACCATCGACACAGGTGCCACCGCCTCCATCGTAAGAAGAGATATCGTCAGAAGCTCCTGGCTGCACAACACCAACAGATACTGCCTGAAGACTGCAACAGGGGAAATGGCGAAGGTGTTTGGAGAAGTTCGTCTTACGATTACTCTGGCAGGACTGACGTTCTCCTATGCGTTTCTGGTGGCAGATATATGCGACGAGTGCATCATCGGAATAGACTTCATGAAAGCAAATGAAGTAATCTTGGACATCGGGATGCAAGTACTGAGGTATCGAAATGTGGAGATTCCGATGGTGAACGGAAATAAGAATGCCGTAACTCTCAGGACAGTCATCAGCAAAGACGAAGTTTTGCCACCGTCTTCAGAGACAATCATTTGGACGAAGCTGGAAGGTGATCTTGGGAGCCACCGATTCTACATAGTAGAACCAGACCCAGAGAAGAATTCTCAAGATTACATCGTGGGAAAGACGTTAGTCGAACCAAAGAACACCATGGTTCCAGTGAGAGTTTTGAACGCGAGACCAAACACTGTCAAACGAAGGCGAGGGGAGGTGACTGGAAAATGCACGCCGATTACCGCCGTCGCAACAATATCTGAACGTGATGCTCCAAAACCTCTCCCATCACCTTGGACAGCGGAAACGAGAGAGACGATTCTCCAGTCCAGTGAGCTGAATCAGGAGCAGCGAACTATGGCAGAGAATCTTATCAATGAGTACGCTGATGTATTTGCCTCACAGGACGGAGAATACGGCCGAACACACCTGGTACAACATCGAATAGACACTGGTGATACTAGACCAATTCGTCAGCCTGCTAGGCGCCTTCCATTGGCAAAGCAGACAGAAGTTGCAGAGATGCAGTCGGCAATGGAGAAAGAAGGTCTGATTGAAAGTTCCAAAAGTCCGTGGGCATCACCGGTTGTACTGGTTAAGAAGAAAGATGGCAGCACGCGGTTCTGCGTGGACTATCGGCAGCTCAATTACGTCACCAAGAAAGACAGCTATCCTCTGCCACGGATTGACGACACGCTGGACACACTATCAGAAGCCCAATGGTTTTCCACTCTCGACTTGAAGAGTGGCTACTGGCAGGCACAGATCCATCCAGAAGACCGGGAGAAAACCGCCTTCACCGCAGGAAATGGGCTATGGCAATTCACGGTAATGCCATTCGGGCTGTGCAATGCTCCGGCGACTTTCGAGCGATTGATGGAATGTGTCCTGCAAGGGTTAACTTGGAAAACCTGTTTGGTATACTTGGATGATGTCATCGTCGTAGGAAAAACGTTTGCACAACACCGAGACAATCTAAGGGATGTGTTTCAAAGGCTTCGAAGTGCCCACCTGAAGCTCAACCACAAGAAGTGCGCCCTGTTTAGAGCGGAAGTCAAGTACTTGGGGCACATAATTTCAGCGAAAGGAGTGAGAACCGATCCAGAGAAGGTCGAAGCGGTGAAAAACTGGCCAGTCCCCAAAGATAAACACCAACTAAGGAGCTTCCTGAGCCTAGCCACCTACTACAGACGGTTCGTGAAGGATTTTGCCGGGATCGCAAAGAGCCTGCACCAGTTGACGGAAAATGGAAAACAATTCAAATGGTCAATTGAGTGCGAGAAGAGCTTCAAGGCACTTAAACAACGGCTATGCGATGCCCCGATACTGGCTTACCCCACTCCCGGGGAAACGTTCGTTGTGGATGCAGATGCTAGTAATGTCGGGGTAGGAGCCGTACTCTCCCAGGTGCATGACGGCCAAGAGAAGGTGGTTGCGTACTTCAGCAAGGTGCTCTCTAAGCCAGAAAGGAACTACTGCGTGACAAGGCGGGAACTTCTAGCTTTGATTTTTTTTTTTTTTTTTTTTTTTTATAATTTGCGCGCGCCAAAATGGGATATGAATACCATTAAATTATTTCAGGGCACGGGCGTTTTGAAGAAATTGAGAGAGAGAGAGAGAAAGAAAGATTAGTGTAGTGGGTTTGAAACTTAGGTGGTATTAAGTTTCAGTAAACTCCAAGGGTGGCGTCCAGATAACTGGGGAGCTTGTTTGTTTTGCTTTTTGTCATTGCTCATGATTCACAGTATTTTTTTCCCTCCACCTAATGTCATCATCACGATCAAGTTGCATTTAAGCCATATGACCACCCTACTGCCAGTGTTATGCCTTCGCAGTAGAGTTGACTAAGCTTTTCGCAATTGATCGACTTTTTTATTTATTTCAGACGAAATAAATAGATGATTGTTGAGATCAGGATTTGAACCGTGAACCAAGAGCGTGACAAGCGTTGATGTTACCACTACACCACGGCCACCCTCGATCTTGGCTACGAAGCATTTTCACAAATACCTCTACGGGAGGAAGTTCGTTCTTCGCACAGACCATGCAGCCTTAAAATGGCTATTACAGTTCAAGAGTCCTGAGGGTCAGGTCGCAAGATGGATCGAAAGGCTGCAAATATACGACTACGAAATACAGCATCGTAAAGGAAAGCTCCACTCTAATGCGGATGCACTGTCCCGGAGACCATGCAGAACGGATTGGAAACATTGTGCGCGTCAGGAAGAACGGGAGCTGGTTTCCATCCAAAGAATGAGAGCCGAACCTATCGCCGGCTGGAGCGTAGAAGAGATCCGGAACGCTCAGAAGGAAGACCCGGATATCGAGCCGATTCTGGCCTGGAAGGAGAACATGGAGAAACCGAATCATCAGGACATCTCTCACAGAAGCCCGACCTTAAAGGCATATTTTGCGCAGTGGGACTCCCTCCATGTCCAAGAAGGTGTTCTGAGAAGAAAATGGGAATCCTCCGACGGAAAGTCGTTTGTAATGCAGCTTGTCGTACCGCGGACGAGGGTCAAGGAGGTGTTACAGGAAATGCATGGCGGGGCGTCCGGAGGCCACTTGGGAGTGAATAAGACGCTAGAAAAGGTACGAGAACGTTTTTTTTGGTTAAAAGCGAAGGAAGATATCGGTGCTGAAAAAGCGAAGTGTGTGCAGCTAGCAAGGGTCCGAGAATCAAAACTCGAGGTAAGATGCACCAATACAACGTGGGAGCACCTTTCGAACGAATCGCCATTGACATCGCAGGGCCTTTTCCGGAAACCGACAATGGTAATCGGTATATACTCGAAGTAATGGACTACTTCAGTAAGTGGCCGGAAGCGTTTCCGATCCCTAACCAGGAAGCCAGAACCGTGGCGGAGCAGATCGTCTACAATTGGCTGAGCAGATTCGGTGTGCCCTTAGAATTGCATTCTGACCAAGGGCGGAACTTCGAGTCAAGAATCTTCCAAGAGATATGTCAACTACTCGGAATCAAAAAGACAAGGACAACCCCGCTTCATCCACAGTCGGACGGTATGGTGGAGCGTTTCAAGGTCGTAGGTGACTACCAACGGGATTGGGACCGGCAGATTCCCTTGTTTTTGATGGCCTATAGAAGTGCCGTGCATAGCACTACTCGACATACGCCGTTCGAAATCTTGTGTGGTGGAATAGCTCGGTTACCCAGTGAGGTGAAATTTGGATCTCCTACCAATGAGCCCAGAAATGAAGAAGAGTACGTGGCGGACCTTAGGAAAAGGCTTAGGGACATACACCAAAGGACCAGAAGCCAGATTAAGATAACAAGCGACCGCATGAAGACCAGGTATGATGTTAAAGGAACAACGTCAGGATTCCAGGAGGGAGATCTAGTGTGGCTGTATAATCCCCATCGCCAAAAGGGGAAATCACCTAAGTTGCAGCAGAACTGGGAGGGTCCCTACAGAATAATAACCCGCATCAACGATGTTGTCTACCGCATCCAGCGAGGACCAAGGGCCAAAATGAAAGTGGTTCATGTGGACCGACTGAGTCGATACAATGGCCGAAGTGAAGACGCTCTTGTTCGGGACGAACAAGTATAAGAGGAGGGCAGTGTAACATAATGTAGCATAATAACTACGCCCTCGAACAGACAACTAATTCCGAAGTGTCTTTTCATTCGAGGTTCGTGTCTGCGGTTAGTCTCTACAGTTAATGTCTTCGAAAGAGACGGATAATATCACGGATAAGAGAGAATTATAACTGCAAGAAATGATTGTCATCTTGGAATTATTATATCAGAATTTTTTTTTTTGAGTTCCAGTGGTCGAAAAATTTGCTAGAAGTTTCTGGCTATCAGAAACTTCTGCTATATAAGGACAGATGGCGATCAAAAAAAGACACAGTTGGTTTAGAACCGTGGCGAAGAGATTGGAAAAGTGATAATGGGCGAAGTTGTAATTTGGTGATAAATTGAAAGTTGAGAGTGAACAAGAAAAAGTAATTAGTTTGGATTTGTGAATTAAGTAATTGAAAGGAGATAAAGTGATTTGAGAGGAAAGAGACCTTGTAAGAAAAGAATTTGCGAAGAATAGTATAGTGTGAACTTGAATTGTTCTATAGACTAGAAAATAAAGAAATAAATTTCACAGAATATTGTTTTATCTACTCGAGCCGTAGCTCACATATTACATTATTATGTTACACTATTCACAACTCAGAACTGAATATTTCATCATCTGCCGTAAGATAGGCAACGCCTTCGTTAAACATTTGAAAAAATAAAACCAAAATCAATTCAAATGTTTGAAAGACTGTGGTGTACCTACAGCATATGCTTCAACCATTCGTTGCTTGAGATAGACCGATTCGCGGTGCAATCATTCGATAGATAGATAGTAACGTTTTTTCCCACCAGATGCCACTTTGCTTAGCTTGAACCACGTAGTACAAATTGCGATGAATTACTTAGTTCAATTGGTTTGAGTATGAACTTGACGATAAATGTTTCCTATGTTCTTGGTTCTTGGATTTACTTGATTGAGGACAAATTTGCTGTTCGCTAGTTCCACACATAGATGGTGGTGCTTGATAAATAAATGCGGGAGCATTGCGAGACTTATGTAGCAACTCATGCATAGATATCGTTGCAATCAGTTTTGGCAAATTTTAAAATATTGCAATCAAACAAAGGACTTTATGAATTCAATCATCAGTGAGCAATAACGTTTTTTTTTTTTTTTATAATCTGCACTCGCCGAAGGGGATATGAATACCCTTAAATTGTTTCATGGCACTGGCGTTAGGTAAAGGGCAAAGAGGAACAGAGGAGGAGCCTGTGCACGTTGGCTTTGAATGTTTGAAGTTTGTAGTGATGCGGAAAACAGAGCTTGGTAGATTATTCCACATTCGTGTCGTTCGGCTTGTAAACGAATCCCTATATTTCACAGTGCGACCGAAATTGGGCTTAAGGGTAAACTGATATGCATTCGAAGCCTGACGCGTATTGCGGGTGAAATTTTGAAGGGGAGGAATGCAACTGGCTATTTCGCTGGAGCATTTATTAAAAAAAAAAACGATAAAACAGGAAGAGGCATGAGACATTTCTCCGATGTTCAAGTGAATGTATGGGATTCACAATGTCTATCGCCTATACGTTTTAACGCGCGATTTTGTACCCTATCTAGAATGTGCAGAACGGTCTAGGGTGCACCAGACCAGATATGGGCGTTTTATATTCCAGCTAGCTTAGGGCGGATGAATGCCTTATAAATTGAGGCCAGATCAGACGGGGTAAAATATTTCTTGCACCGTTTAAGGAATCCTAGACATTTTGCAGCATTTTTAGCGGCCTCGAACCCGTTATCATTCCATCGAAGATGGTTATTAATACACATTCCGAGAATAGCAAGTCTTTCTGTTTCAATGATGCAAGTACCGTTCATGGATAATGGGTGAGGGTTTTGGTTTCGCTTGAGAGACAGAAGACAGCATTGTGTTTTGGAACCATTAAATTCCACTCTGTTGGTTGAACCCCATTTAATTATGCTGTCCAGGTCAGAATTTAATGTGTTTAACATACGTTGCCGTTCCCCTTCTATGGCCGAAGAGCAAGGACTTGAGTTAGGGAACGAATATGAAAAACTGAGGGTACTGTCATCAGCGAAGGAATGGATTGGATTAGAAGTTGCAGATAAGAGATCATTTATAAAAATAGGAAAGCGAGTCGGAGACAAAACAGAGCCTTGGAGAATTTGAGGACTTGAAGCCGTCCAAAACAACTTGTATTGAATGCCTCGAAAGGTAATTTCTAATCCATTGAAGAAGAGACTCATCGACGCCATATGCACGCATTTTCGACAAAAGAGCCTGATGCCAAACTCTGTCAAATGCCTTTGAAATATCAAGCGTAACCATCTTGGTTTCGTCGAAATGATGGAGAGATTGGTTCCACTTTTTGGTGAGATACTCGTATGGCATCAAATCACCAGTGGACCTGTTGCTACGAAAACCGTACTGCCGGTCATTAAGGAGTTTTCGTGAATCGAGATATTTCATAAGCTGACGATTTATCAGCGTTTCCATGACCTTGGAAAGAAGGGACGTAAGTGCAATGGGTCAGTAATTGGACGGTGAGGAAGATTCGCCTTTTTTAGGGACGGGCTGGACAAATGCTGTTTTCCATCTACTCGGAAAGAGCCCTGAAAAATAGGACAGCGCGGAGTTCGCTCCAAAGTGAGCAGCAAGCAGATTAGCTTTGTCTAAGGAGCTGGCAGCTGGAATGTCATTCTTAATGAGCGTGGGGATGACAAACGTTGTTCTTGTACAGAATTTAGAATAAACATTTTTAATAAAATATCATTTTATGTGTGCAGTTTGTCGTCTTTTAATATAACGTTTGCGACAGTGCCACAACTGGTGTAGGGGTCACCACTAAGAAACAAAATAGAATAGAAAATAAAATTTCTTGATTACGCATATTATGATATTGTAGTATGCGGGCTACGGCTCGAGTAGATAAAACAATTATTCTGAGAAATTATTTCTTTATTTTCTACTCTATAGAACAATTCAAGTTCACACTATACTATTCTTCGCCTTATTCTTTTCTTACAAGGTCTCTTTCCTCTCAAATCACTTTATCTCCTTTCAATTTCTTAATTCACAAATCCAAACTAATTACTTTTTCTTGTTCACTCTCAACTTTCAATTTATCACCAAATTACAACTTCGCCCATTATCACTTTTCTAATCTCTTCGCCACGGTTCTAAACCAACTGTCTTTTTTTTTGATCGCCATCTGTCCTTATATAGCAGAAGTTTCTGATAGCCAGAAGCTTCTAGCAAATTCTTCGACCACTGGAACAAGAGAAATAATTATTGCAGTTATAATTCCCTTTTATCCCTGATATTATTCGTCTCTTTCGTTGACATGAGCTGTGGAGACTTCGTCCCAGACACGAACCTCGAATGAAAGGACAGTTTGAACCAAAATTCCGCCAAAATGGAAAGTCACTTCGGAATTTGCTGCATAGACATAGGCGCGTAGTTATTATTATGCTACACTGCCCCCCTCTTAGACGTGTTCGTCCCGAACAAGTGCATCCTCATTTCGGCCATTGTATCGACTCAGTCGGTCCACATGAACCACTTTCATTTTGGCCCTCGGTCCTCGCTGGATGCGGTAGACAACATCGTTGATGCGGGTTACTATTCTGTAGGGACCTTCCCAGTTCCGCTGTAATTTAGGTGACTTCCCCTTTTGGCGATGGGGATTATACAGCCACACCAGATCTCCTTCCTGGAATCCTGACGTTGTTGCCTTGGCATCATACCTGGTCTTCATGCGGTCGCTCGTCATCTTAATCTGGCTTCTGGTCCTTTGGTGTATGTCCCTAAGCCTTTCCCTCAGGTCCGCCACGTACTCTTCTTCATTTCTGGGCTCATTGGTAGGAGATCCAAATTTCACCTCACTGGGTAAACGAGCTATTCCACCAAATAAGATTTCGAACGGCGTATGTCGAGTAGTGCTATGCACGGCACTTCTATAGGCCATCAAAAACAAGGGAATCTGCCGGTCCCAATCCCGTTGGTAGTCACCTACGACCTTCGAGAGATGTTCGTCCAAAGTCCTATTGAAACGCTCCACCATACCGTCCGACTGTGGATGAAGCGGGGTTGTCCTTGTCTTTTTGATTCCGAGTAGTTGACACATCTCTTGGAAGATTCTTGACTCGAAGTTCCGCCCTTGGTCAGAATGCAATTCCAAGGGCACACCGAATCTGCTAACCCAATTGTAGACGATCTGCTCCGCCACGGTTCTGGCTTCCTGGTTAGGGATCGGAAACGCTTCCGGCCACTTACTGAAGTAGTCCATCACTACGAGTATATACCGATTACCATTGTCGGTTTCCGGAAAGGGCCCTGCGATGTCAATGGCGATTCGTTCGAAAGGTGCTCCCACGTTGTATTGGTGCATCTTACCTCGAGTTTTGATTCTCGGACCCTTGCTAGCTGCACACACGTCGCATTTTCTGCACCAGTCTTCGATATCTTCCTTCGCTTTTAACCAATAAAAACGTTCTCGTACCTTTTCTAGCGTCTTATTCACTCCCAAGTGGCCTCCGGTCGCCCCGCCATGCATTTCCTGTAACACCTCCTTGACCCTCGTCCGTGGTACGACAAGCTGCATTACAAACGACTTTCCGTCGGAGGATTCCCATTTTCTTCTCAGAACACCTTCTTGGACATGGAGGGAGTCCCACTGCGCAAAATATGCCTTTAAGGTCGGGCTTCTGTGAGAGATGTCCTGATGATCCGGTTTCTCCATGTTCTCCTTCCAGGCCAGAATCGGCTCGATATCCGGGTCTTCCTTCTGAGCGTTCCGGATCTCATCTACGCTCCAGCCGGCGATAGGTTCGGCTCTCATTCTTTGGATGGAAACCAGCTCCCGTTCTTCCTGACGCGCACAATGTTTACAATCCGTTCTGCATGGTCTCCGGGACAGTGCATCCGCATTAGAGTGGAGCCTTCCTTTACGATGCTGTATTTCGTAGTCGTAGATTTGCAGCCTTTCGATCCATCTTGCGACCTGACCCTCAGGACTCTTGAACTGTAATAGCCATTTTAAGGCTGTATGGTCTGTGCGAAGAACGAACTTCCTCCCGTAGAGGTATTTGTGAAAATGCTTCGTAGCCAAGATCAAAGCTAGAAGTTCTCTCCTTGTCACGCAGTAGTTCCTTTCTGGCTTAGAGAGCACCTTGCTGAAGTACGCAACCACCTTCTCTTGGCCGTCATGCACCTGGGAGAGTACGGCTCCTACCCCGACATTACTAGCATCTGCATCCACAACGAACGTTTCCCCGGGAGTGGGGTAAGCCAGTATCGGGGCATCGCATAGCCGTTGTTTAAGTGCCTTGAAGCTCTTCTCGCACTCAATTGACCATTTGAATTGTTTTCCCTTTTCCGTCAACTGGTGCAGGTTCTTTGCGATCCCGGCAAAATCCTTCACGAACCGTCTGTAGTAGGTGGCTAGGCCCAGGAAGCTCCTTAGTTGGTGTTTGTCTTTGGGGACTGGCCAGTTTTTCACCGCTTCGACCTTCTCCGGATCGGTTCTCACTCCTTTCGCTGAAATTATGTGTCCCAGGTACTTGACTTCCGCTCTAAACAGGGCGCACTTCTTGGGGTTGAGCTTCAGGCGGGCACTTCGAAGCCTTTGAAACACATCCCTTAGATTGTCTCGGTGTTGCGCAAACGTTTTTCCTATGACGATGACATCATCCAAGTAAACCAAACAGGTTTTCCATGTTAACCCTTGCAGGACACATTCCATCAATCGCTCGAAAGTCGCCGGAGCATTGCACAGCCCGAATGGCATTACCGTGAATTGCCATAGCCCATTTCCTGCGGTGAAGGCGGTTTTCTCCCGGTCTTCTGGATGGATCTGTACCTGCCAGTAGCCACTCTTCAAGTCGAGAGTGGAAAACCATCGGGCTCCTGATAGTGTGTCTAGCGTGTCGTCAATCCGTGGCAGAGGGTAGCTGTCTTTCTTGGTGACGTAATTGAGCTGCCGATAGTCCACGCAGAACCGCGTGCTGCCATCTTTCTTCTTAACCAGTACAACCGGTGATGCCCACGGACTTTTGGAACTTTCAATCAGACCTTCTTTCTCCATTGCCGACACCATCTCTGCAACTTCTGTCTGCTTTGCCAATGGAAGGCGCCTAGCAGGCTGACGAATTGGTCTAGTATCACCAGTGTCTATTCGATGTTGTACCAGGTGTGTTCGGCCGTATTCTCCGTCCTGTGAGGCAAATACATCAGCATACTCATTGATAAGATTCTCTGCCATAGTTCGCTGCTCCTGATTCAGCTCACTGGACTGGAGAATCGTTTCTCTCGTTTCCGCTGTCCAAGGTGATGTGAGAGGTTTTGGAGCATCACGTTCAGATATTGTTGCGACGGCGGTAATCGGCGTGCATTTTCCAGTCACCTCCCCTCGCCTTAGTTTGACAGTGTGTGGTCTTGCGTTCAAAACTCTTACTGGAACCATGGTGTTCTTTGGTTCGACTAACGTCTTTCCCACGATGTAGTCTTGAGAATTCTTCTCTGGGTCTGGTTCTACTATGTAGAATCGGTGGCTCCCAAGATCACCTTCCAGTTTCGTCCAAATGATTGTCTCTGAAGACGGCGGCAAAACTTCGTCTTTGCTGATGACTGTCCTGAGAGTTACGGCATTCTCATTTCCGTACACCATCGGAATCTCCACATTTCGATACCTCAGTACTTGCATCCCGATGTCCAAGATTACTTCATTTGCTTTCATGAAGTCTACTCCGATGATGCACTCGTCGCATATATCTGCCACCAGAAACGCATGGGAGAACGTCAGTCCTGCCAGAGTAATCGTAAGACGAACTTCTCCAAATACCTTCGCCATTTCCCCTGTTGCAGTCTTCAGGCAGTAGCTGTTGGTGTTGTGCAGCCAGGAGGTTTTGACGATATCTCTTCTTACAATGGAGGCAGTGGCACCTGTGTCGATGGTGGCTACGCACTTCTTCTCGTTGATTAGTGCCTCCACTGTCAGGCTCTTGTTACCCCGTTTGGTTTGCGAAACTTGAATGGTGGTCCTGGGGGCCTCGATTCCAGTAACCAACTTCTGCCCCGCGAAGTTGGTCCTTACGCATTTCCCGACTGCTGGTTTTGGGAAGTCTGACTGACAGGATGGATGTTATCACCGCCAGATGCTTCCTCTCTGCTTCTCCTACTTCCGCAATGTGAACAATTTCCTCGTCTAGGTGCACTTCTGCACTGCCGTTGTAGGTGTCCGGTTTGGTTGCAATTCCAGCAACGGATTTGACTTCCGCGAGCTCTGTCTTCATCCATGATGGCTGTTCTCTGGCATGAGCATTCCACGACGGACATTTCCCTGACACGGTGTATTCCCTGGTATGCTTGGTCCGCAGCCTTCATTGACAAAGCGAATGCCAATGCCTCGGGGAGTGTTCGCTTTTCAGCCATCCTTACAGCCATTTGCAGTTGTCTGTCCTCTATGGCCTGAATAAAAGCTTCCACCGCCATTTCGTTGATAAGCTCCTCACCGGCTTTAGGGTATGAAAGATGGGCTAGTCGCTCTATATCCGCTTGCAACTGTTGGAGCGTTTCCCCCCTTTTCTGGACTCGACTACGCAGCTGAACCCTGTACACCTGCTGCATGTGTTCATCCCCAAACCGCATCTCGATAGCCTGAACCAGAGAGTCGTAGTTCTGCTGTTTATCTTCCGGGATGGTCTGCAAGAGCTCCGCAGCTGGACCCCTCAGTGCAAGCGTGAGTGCAATAGACTTCTCTTCATCGTCCCAGCTATTGGTCATTGCGGCCGCTTCGAATTGCCTCTTATAAATTGGCCATGATGTTTGACCATCGAAGATAGGAGGCTGCATCTCCTTTCTTCTCAGACCGTCAGTGGAATATTCCCGTGCTTTCTGTCTCTTCACGTTGCTGAGCTCCTTAGCAAGATTTTCGACTTGCTTTCCTACTATCTCGAATTGCGTATCCACTTTTTCAAACTGAATCTCTATCTTCCCGAACTGAGTTTCCTGTTTCTCAAAATTTTCATCGAATCTAGTTTCGACTTTTTCGAGTTGCGTCTCTACCTTCTCGATTTTCTCTTCGATCACTTCGAATTTGGATTCCAAGTTCTTGTTTTGCTCATCAAGTTTACTTTCCAGAGCATCTAGAGAATTCTTTTGTTCGTCCATTGCTTTCTTTTGTTCATCCATTGCCTTCTTTTGTTCATCCAACTTAAGTTCTAGAGAATTCTTTTGTTCGTCCAGCTTAAGTTCTAGAGAATTCCTTTGGTCGCCCATTGCTTTCTTTTGTTCGTCCATCGCTTTCTTTTGTTCGTCCATCGCTTTCTTTTGTTCGTCCAGCTTAAGTTCTAGAGAATTCCTTTGATCTTCTATTGCTTTCTTTTGTTCGTCCATGACTAACTTAAGTTGCAGGAGCAGACTTGTTATACCCGGGTCGGCTGCTGTACTTACTGCTTCCTCTTCCACGTCAAACTCTACGTCGTGCGGATTTTCACCTTCCTGCGTTACTGCTTCTTCCAGACGAATCAGTAGGGCATCTTTTCCCCCAGTTGTGTCGAGGTTCCGCTTACTGAGTTCTGCCTTTAGTTGAGTTATAGTTAGTTTTCCCAATTTGCGACCCATTTTGCGCAACTAATTAACTCAACACAGAAATCGTTTTTTTTTTTTTTTTTTTTGCTTGTGCAATTTCACACCACGGAAATAGTTATTCACAGAATAAGTTTTATCCCGCTTCTGACACCAATGTAGTATGCGGGCTACGGCTCGAGTAGATAAAACAATTATTCTGAGAAATTATTTCTTTATTTTCTACTCTATAGAACAATTCAAGTTCACACTATACTATTCTTCGCCTTATTCTTTTCTTACAAGGTCTCTTTCCTCTCAAATCACTTTATCTCCTTTCAATTTCTTAATTCACAAATCCAAACTAATTACTTTTTCTTGTTCACTCTCAACTTTCAATTTATCACCAAATTACAACTTCGCCCATTATCACTTTTCCAATCTCTTCGCCACGGTTCTAAACCAACTGTGTTTTTTGATCGCCATCTGTCCTTATATAGCAGAAGTTTCTGATAGCCATAAACTTCTAGCAAATTCTTCGACCACTGGAACAAGAGAAATAATTCTTGCAGTTATAATTCCCTTTTATCCCTGATATTATTCGTCTCTTTCGTTGACATGAGCTGTGGAGACTTCGTCCCAGACACGAACCTCGAATGAAAGGACAGTTCGAACCAAAATTCTGCCAGAATGGAAAGTCACTTCGGAATTTGCTGCATAGACATAGGAGCGTAGTTATTATTATGCTACAATATATTCGATCGTCTTCAAGTTTCCCAGTACAGTTGTGCAAAATGCCACCAAGAAAGGGTGATGGAATACCTGCAGACGATTCTGCTACTGACCAATAATCGTCGGAATCTGAAAACACATCCAATCAAAGTGTTCCTACACGCCAGCTGTTTGGAGACATCGACGAGCAGGAGATCGCAGCTTTGGAAAACGTGAGAATGCCACCATTCTGGAAAGTCAATCTAGCGCTGTGGTTTGTCCAAGTAGAAGCCCAATTCCATAACCACAGAATTATCTCCGACAATAACAGCTTCAATCTGATCATCGCTACGCTGGATCCAGAGATTCTCAACGAAGTCTCCGACCTGGTTCAATCACTACTGGAAAGAGATAAGTATTCCACTTTCAAACTCCAACTAATTTCTAGGTTCTCAAAATTGAAAAAGTGACAAATTAAAAGGCTTATGACTGGCCAGGAACTGGGGGAAAGGCGACCAACCAGCCTTCTCAGCAATGTTCGAGGAATTGTGTCAGCGAATGTCGGGATTAATCTCAACGCTTTAGCCGAAATCGCAGACCGGATCATCGACAACACGTCCACCCCAGTCATTTGTTCCACGGCCACACCGGAAGAAGACTCCTCGGACGACATACATACATCGACGCCTACGCACGATCAAAACTATTCTGTCACACCTTACCAAGCTGGTTCAGGAGCTGACGACTGGTCACAACAAGTCAAATAAACACAGGTCCAGTTCCAGATCAAGAACAGGCTCCTCTGCTAAATCGTCAACACCAGCAACGGATCATAAGCCATGCTTTTTCCACAAGAAATTCGGCGAAGACGCGAGGAAATGTACGAAACCGTGTGGATATAAAAATTTAAACTGAAATCGCTGTTGTCCTCTCAGGCGGTAAACAACAGCCATCAAAACAATCAGGAATACCGACTATACGTTTTCTACAAAGACACACATCAAAAATTTCTTATCGATTCTGGTTCTGCAATATCCGTATTACCTCGCCCATCAAACTGCAAAGCATCCCCAACGCACACAACTCTTTACGCAGAAAACAACTCTCCTATACACACGTACGGAGAAAAGGTACTAACCCTCAACTTCGGTCTACGGCGCGTTATCCAATTGCCTTTCATCATAGCTGATGTCAAAACAGCGATAATTGGAGCTAATCTACTTGCTGCAAACCACCAGACGACAAAGTACAAGCTATCCAACAATACCCGAAACCTTCAACCATCATGGAAATTCGTCACTTTTTAGGAATAGTAAATTATTACCGTCGTTACATTCCTAACTGCGCTCATATCCAAGCTCCTCTAAACGGTTATCTCAAAAACTCAAAAAAAATGACAACTGACAAATTCCATGGACATCGGAGACTGAGGAAGCATTCGGGCGGTGTAAAGCGAGCTTCAGTAAAGCAACCATGCTGAACCGTATAGATCCCGAAGCACCACTCGTCTTGACAACCGACGCTTCGGATTTTGCAGTTGGAGCTAAGCTGGAGCTAAGCTGGAGCTAATTAAAAACAACAGTTTCCAACCAATAACACTTTTTTCCTGCAAACTTTCTTCAGCTCAAAATAGGTACTGTACATATGATCGGGAGCTATTAGCGATGTGTCTCGCCGTCAAATTCTTCAAGCATCTTCTCGACGGTCGTCACTTCATCATTCAAACCGACCATAAGCCACTCATTCATGCATTCCAGCAAACATCGGACAAAGCATCACAAAGACGACTACGTCAATTAGATTTCATATCTTCGCATACAACGGACCATAGTGTATCTCTCAGAAACAGATAACTCAGTCGCAGACGCACTTTCGCTCGTGTATGCAATAACAATGCCACTTAAAATAGACCATCGAGAACTTCAGACACTACAACAACAAGATGCCGAACTTCAAACAATTCTAACCGGCGACTCATCACTCAAACTACAAAAACTTGCCATAGAACCGGATTGCAAGATTTACTGCGACATTTCCACCGATGTGATCAGACCTTACATACTACAACCTTTACACCCTTACGCATTGCAGTGGTCTCGCACAGGATGAACGATTTCAATACGTCTATATCGACCTCATAGTGCTTCCCCTATGGGAAGGCTACAGATACTTCCTCACTATGATAAATCGATACACCAGGTGGCCAGAAGCCATTCCCCTAAAAGACATGCACGAGTATGCAGACACGGTAGCGTTAGCGTTTTACACTAACTGAGTCGCACGCTTTGGTTCCCCTATTCTTACTCAAGGAACTCAATTCGAGTCAGCACTGTTTAGGTCTCTCACGAACATGTGTGGAACTAGCAGAATAAAACCATCACCGTACCACCCTGCTTCAAATGGAATCGTAGAGCGTAGAGGTAATGTGACAACATTGTCAGACCTTTGTAGAAACTTATGCGTAGATGTAGCTGCAATCAGTTTTAGTAAATTTTTAAACATCGCAATAAAATAAGAACATTGTGAACTTCATCATCAGTGAGCAATAACGTTTTAGTGTACAGAAGTATTTTTAATAAAATATAGTTTTATGCGTCCAGTTCGTCATTTTTAATTCAACGTTTGCGACAGCGCCACATAAAATCCTTCTTTACTAAAATTTCACACACGTGTGCTAATAGCCTTACTTAACATGGCAGTACGTGTGTTAGCCATCTTACGAGATGGATTCAAACCTGTCTGAGTGAGTGGAATACGTTGTACAACCCATACAGCTCGTGGGTGTATCCATTCTTCCATATCTATAATATTTTCATATGATTTTCAACGTCTATGCCCTTGTGCCATATAGCAGAATAGGTATGATGAGGGTCTTTTCAAATTCTCCTTAGTTGAAGCTTTGCTGACCAATTTCCTTATTAGCCCAAAAGACAAGAGTTTGACAAGAGTTATTTTTCGCTCAATTTGTTGCGCTGATGTCGTTTTGAGAATTTACAATGGAGCCTAGGTAGCCAAAGTCCTTAACTACCTAAAAATTGTTTTGCGTCTATTTTTGCAGTCGGCATGAATTTCGATTTACTCTCGTTTTGGGAATTATGTGTTGAGAGGATGTAGGTCTAGGGATGATGGGTAGTATCAACGGGAAACTATATCGTATAGTGATCGGGGAATCGTAGTGTTCGTCTGGCGAACTCCAATATATCCCCGATTCCTTTCTTACTGAGGTGTGTAATATCCGGAATCCTTGGAGATACCAGAATTTTCAGTCTTAGCCTCGCTGTAGCAGGGCACTGACAGAGGAAGTGTTCTATATCTTCCTCCTCCTCTTCACAGTTGGCACAGATTGTTGTATCAGCTATCCCGAGTGTGAACGAACGTTTGTTGAGATTGATGTGCCCTGTTAAAAGTCCCACCATCAATCTCAATTGTGTTCTGCTTGAGTTAAGAGCTCTTTTTGCTGTGTTGTTACTCGGTTTGGTTATTACAGATCTAGCCACTTTGCACGTGTCTAGATTCGTCCCGTAGTTATTGAACTCCTGTCGTATCTTTTCATTGATTATTGTTTTATTAGTTGTCAGATGGACCTCTATTGTATTATCCGGGTTCAGTTCTGTATTGCCTGCTCCTTTTCTTGCTAGTTCGTCTGCCTTTTCGTTACCCGGTACACCTTCGTGCCCCGGTACCCATGTGAGACTGACTCTATTGCGCCTGGCAAGTAAGTTCAAATTAGTTTTGCACTCCCTTACTAGTCGTGATTTCGACATGGGGTTTGCAATCGGGCTAATTGTTGCTTGGCTGTCCGAGCAGATGTCGATTTGCCTTCCATCGCTGGTGTCTTCTGCGAGTATTTCGGTTGCCTTCATAATTGCATAGACTTCTGCTTGGAACACCGATACAAATGGTTCACTGGCGACTTATCCCCTTTCGGGGCCAAGTCCTCGCCGGCAGCCGTGGCCTCTGCCGACTTTTGGATGTATATCCCCATCCGAATTTCTTCTTTTTCAGTTGTACTCTCCATGTTTTTGTTTTGTGTTTTTGCTACTTCACTGTAGGTTCTTTTTGTTTACCTTTTAGTTTCTTGACCTCCACCCTGACCTTCCCTGGATCTATTCCATATATAACTCAAGAGTATCATCAGTTCTTACTCAGCCCCTCCACCACGACAAGGTAGGCAAACGACGACCTGTCACCCATAGTGCCAGGCAGTTAGTACTTACCTTGTCATTTTAGAATATGGATCGTTTAACGACCGCACACCGCATTAAAATTGTTGCATCTTACGACAAAATAACAGTTCTGTATACAACAAGTTGGCGCCGAACAAAATCTTCTTCAGCGGTGATGCCCTTCTCTTGTTCGGCGGCTACGTAAACAAACAAAATTGCAGAATTTGGGGTTCTGAGAATCCAAATGTAATCGTTGAGAAGCCATTGCATCTGTGAACTGGCGGCGTGATCGGGCCGTATTTTTTTTAAACGACGAGGGCGCCACTGTTACTGTAAATTCTCTGTGATATGATCAACTTATAATCAATTTTGTTTGTCTTGAATTTGAAGACATCGATTTGAGTGACATATGGTTCAAACAGAACGGGGCTACGTGCCTCACAACACAGGCAAATTTGGCTCTTTTGAAATAAAAATTCCCCGGCCGTTTAATTTCGAGATTTGGTGACATCAATTGGCCACCAAGATCGTGTGATCTGACCCCGTTGGATTTCTTTTTGTGGGGCTATGCTAAAGATCGTATCTATGCAGATAATCTCCTAACTTTGGAGCACTTAAAAACCAACATCTGTGCCCGCAGACAGAAATGTGCCGAAAAGTCATTGAAAATTACCTCATAGGAATCTAAGTTTGCAATAATTCTCTTCGCCATTTAACCTATGTTTTATTCCATACATAATGGCATAATCCAAAATTAAAAACAGTAAAATGATTTTTATTGAAATCTTTAATACTTTTTATTCTATTTACATTAAAAATGAATAACCCTGTACATAGGAGTGTATAAAGTAAATACCAGAAAGAAAAATATAAACCATTCAAAACTTGAGCGATGAGAAAAACTTACATTAGACGACGTAGTACAAACAAAAGTTATCTGCCAAAGCACAGAGCCAACCAAACTCTTTGGTACTAACTTAAACCAATAGTATATGTTGTAAAATTCAGCTGAAGATCGCGATAGCGCTTAATCGTGTCCAGGAACTAAGAAAAAGTGTTTTATTTTTGACTGTGAGAGAAAATCTCACGGCGCGAGTTCTCGCGGATTAAGCACTAAACCTATTTCCGTCCATTACCTTCTTGGAATTAAGGCAATGTCGTTGGCATGAGCGAGTAGTTTCACTGATTTCTTAAATATAGACCCCTGATGTTGGTTTGAGGACTTTATGCAATTATTTCAAGTATGATGTTAAGGAAATCACTTTATAGTGTCGCTCTGTCTTTGCGAAGTTTCGGACTATCTACCGCCAAGTACGGTCTTAAGGGTGGAGGGTGGCCGTGGTGTAGTGGTAACATCATCGCTTGTCACAGTTTTGATTCACGGTTCGAATCCTGATGTCAAGAATCATCTATTTATTTCGCATGAAATAAATAAAAAAGTCGATCACTTGCTAAAGCTAAGTCAACTCTACTGTGAAGGCATAACACTGGCAGTAGGGTGGTCATATGGCTAAAATGCAACTTGATCGTGGTGATGACATCAGGTGGACGGAAAAAAATACTGTGAATCATAAGCAACGACAACAATAGCGAAAAAACAAACAAAATACTCCCCAGTTATCTGGACAGCCACCCTTGGAGTTTACAGAAACTTAATACCACCTGAGTTTCAAACTACACCACTCTGTCTTTCTCTCTGTCTCTTCCTCTTCCGCAAAACGCACGTGTTCTAAAAATTAGTTTAAGGGTATTCATATCCCCTTTAACATGTGCAAATTATAAAAAAAAAAAAAAAATAAAAGTTTCGTAGAGGAGTTCGTAGGAGGGGTTAAGTAAACTGATGGCAGTTACCCCATTGAAGATATGAGCGCTTTCCTTTAATAGTTTACTTATGATCATCACTTTCTTCCAGAACATTGTCCCAGTTTTGCAAATCCCTGCAAACTTGAGTTTCAAATATATCGAAATACTCTAAAACAAGGCGTCCACTAAGGGTCAAGGTCAGACGACAGGATGAATTATAATAACCTCACATTCCTGGAATTATATAGGGTGACCAGATAAGAACGATAGAAAAAGCAATTTAAATAAAACAACAACGGTGTGAGATATCAAATTGATTCTGGTTTTATTTTGAAGCAGGTACATTCATGCTATTATGTATGGAATAGCACATCATTTAATTGGCCGCCTCGGCTTCGCTGGCAGTAGTTCAAGCGGTCGGTCCAATTTTTGATGACTCGGTCCAATATGTGCGGCGTTATTCTGGCAATAGCGTCTCGAATGTTGGCCTCGAGCTCGTCCAAAGTGGTTGGCTTGTTAGCGTAGACTAAGGACTTGACGTAGCCCTAGAGAAAATAATCGAGGGGTGTCAAGTCGCATGATCGTGGTCGCCAAATTTCTCGTTCACCACTTGGAGCGTTGCGTCGCTTGTATGGCATGTGGCGCCGGTTTGTTGGAACCACATCGATGTTGTCGAGCTCTGGCCACAGAAAGTCGGTTAACATCGCTCTATACCGAGGACCATTGACGGTAACGGTGTCTCCTTCATCATTTCGAAAGAAACAAGGTCCGATGATGCCGCCGTGCCATAAACCGCACCAAACAGTCAATCTTTGTGGATGTATTGATGCTTGTTCGAACATTTGTATATTGTGGTCCTTGCGTACTCGTATTTACAACTGAGCTGGAATTTTGATAATATTTTTTAATAATTTCCACATGTTCAGGAAGCGTCAATCGATGAATGATGAAATGGCAAACCTTACTGAATATTTTGACAGCTGGATGTCATTGGTAACATTGACAGCTGCTGAAACATAACAATTGAAAAAACTATCATTGCTATCTGGTCACCCTTTATTTACTGCCACTCCAAAGTGTGTCCTGAAAATTCCTTTCACAGCCTTTTAATTAGCTGTAATGCTGCGTGTCTTATAACTTTCCTTGACTGCAATATTGTCTCAGCATCATGTTGGACAATACCTACTTGTGATGCAGAGTGATTGTTAATAAAGCTGGTCATTTTGGTTCATACTAAGCTTGTCTTCAGCGGAGTTTGTTTACAAAGCATCGGTTGATTCAGACTGACATTGTTGTATATGTATTTGCACCCATTATGTATGATAGTACAAAAGATTATCATAATATTCCAGTGATCTCAGGTTATTTCCTAAATCCAGCAGAGAATCATCCAAGCTCTTCACCGAATGTTGAAAACAGTTGTGACGATCTACTACCGTTTTAATTGGTTGTACTCTGTACTTACGATCTGCCGACAATACTGCTTCAGATTTTTCACAGTTCTCCACTAGGTATGTTCGATGGCATGGTGCTGCGAATTGCCTCTCTGTTTCTTGCCCAAGATGGTCCTTTAAATGACAATATTACTAAAGATCTTGATAAACACTCAAAACTTTCTGCAATATCTACAAGCAATTCTTCGGTATTCTTAGTAGTACTTCTTGCATGAACATGGTTCAATACTGAGACCATTAAATCGAGGATACTTGAAGAAATCGTACACAAAATTCATTTACACTATTAACATCGCTACCGTATCACATTAAATAGTATCGGCCCGACCCACAATCATAATAGTTTGTAAGTCGATTTCCTTAACCAAAGACCACGGCTGACATTTTCTATGAACGAAAATTTAATTGCCTTGTGGTGCAGCCCCCAAACCACCACCCAGAGTTGAGTACCAACAAAATCCACAATCGTACTGAGGTTCAATTAAAATTTAATGATAACTCTTGTAGCTAAGTCATTTTCACTTGCACTGGACAAGCTACAGAGCATGTATGCTATTCAAACCAGGACATTCCAATGAGCGAGCTACCTTTTAGCCACATAACCTGGCCCCTAGTTGTACTTGCAACCCAACCTCTGCAACCGCCCACAGTCAGGCAAATAGTTTTAAAGCGTCCGCAGCGATTGAATTGAATGACCGAGTGTGCCGTCTCTGCCGCTACACAATTTGTAGCGTTTTGCCACCAAAATCAATTGAAGTTTGTGCGGTCGAGAACCGCCCTAAGGTCTGTTCAGCGTTGTTCAGGTGAAATCTGCTTTCCAACGGCCAGTTCACTCAAATAAACTCAGTGGCAGTAGACAGTGGTCAATTTATTTGAAAAGCAGGCGCGCACGTTCGTCCACACTCTCGTCAGTTGCTATTATTACTAGCGGCAATAAATTCGCTCGTAATGGTGTTGCACCTCATCATAATTGAAGAGATTGCGGGTTGTACTAACCAACTTCTAAATTGGACCACCACAAGTAAGATGGAGAGCACTGAATATAGAGAAAATGGCCAAATACCAGAAGATTATCCGCGCGCCGTTTTATAGTCCAAAATTAGTGTCTTTTTGTTTGCTCCACTTTTCAAATTGTTTGGCTCACAGTTGCACAATTCACCGTAGAGAGACTTTGGTTGGTGGTGGCTGTTTGTTGGTTTTGTAGGATTCCATTGGTTTTCAAATAGCCCTGATAGATGGAAAGTGTGCCAATGGCCTCTGACTTCTTGCCAAGAGGTATTAATTTTGAGACATTAAAACGGCTATCTGGGCGATTCTTGTTGAATCTGTTGACGTGAGTTGTAAACATCCACAAAAAGGAATGAAAAGAATTTGATAATTTGAAAATTTGAGGCAAATAGAATATGGAAGTTAGAAATCCTAGTGGGTTCTGTTGAAAGTTTACCTGCTTCTGCAGCGAAAAAGTAAAAAGTTTTCCTTCTTCTTTACGATGGGAGAGGTATTTGTACTAGTCCTAACTGCGTGTTATTGGTGTAGGTATACAATTTGTTATCCTAGTAAGGATCTAGCACAGCAAGTATTCAAATTGGCCCTATTTGTTACAGAAATGTTCTGAAGAAGACTTGAGGTTTGATATAGTCTAGTCTTAGATCACAGTTTTCATAGCCAGGGAAAAAATGTAATTTCTTGCACATCAAATTGTTTTTTAGTAATAATAGTAAGACTAGCGCTTTTATTCCAAAATACCAGGTTACTCAGAGATAAAAAAAAAACACTTGGTTCTGATGGCATCCGTAATGTATTCCTCAAGACTGAAATTTGTTCCAAGATATTGTAGCATAATAATAACTACGCTCCTATGTCTATGCAGCAAATTCCGAAGTGACTTTCCATTCTGGCAGAATTTTGGTTCGAACTGTCCTTTCATTCGAGGTTCGTGTCTGGGACGAAGTCTCCACAGCTCATGTCAACGAAAGAGACGAATAATATCAGGGATAAAAGGGAATTATAACTGCAAGAATTATTTCTCTTGTTCCAGTGGTCGAAGAATTTGCTAGAAGTTTCTGGCTATCAGAAACTTCTGCTATATAAGGACAGATGGCGATCAAAAAAAGACAGTTGGTTTTAGAACCGTGACGAAGAGATTGGAAAAGTGATAATGGGCGAAGTTGTAATTTGGTGATAAATTGAAAGTTGAGAGTAAACAAGAAAAAGTAATTAGTTTGGATTTATGAATTAAGTAATTGAAAGGAGATAAAGTGATTTGAGAGGAAAGAGACCTTGTAAGAAAAGAATTTGCGAAGAATAGTGTAGTGTGAACTTGAATTGTTCTATAGACTAGAAAATAAAGAAATAAATTTCACAGAATATCGTTTTATCTACTCGAGCCGTAGCCTGCATATTACAATATGAATAATTCGAATTTAAATGGGGGAATATTTCCGAAACAATGGAAAAGCGAAGGGCTTGTATTTGATCGCATAGGCAACAACCAACCAGACGAAACCTCGTCATATCGCCCACTTTGTATTGTATTATAGTTATTGTCTCAACAATAGATGCAACGGACTTGGTGGTAAGTATGCAACAGACTTGGTGGTAAATACAGAACAAAACGATCCTCCATAGATGGAGTAAGAATTCTAAGCAATACTGCTCGATTATAACCCTTGACATCAAAAATTATTTCAGCATTGGAAACTTGGATACACATGTTGCAAGCACTTTGAATCTTGATGGTGGGAACTTATATCCTTTAAATTGCAACGGCAACAATTACTTCAAACGCAGAATCCAGGTATCCATGAAATACAAACTTATAGAAAAATTCCGTAACTAGATTGCATTCGACTAGGTTGTTCTGCTGTCGTTTCCATGTCTCAAAGACCTAGATAAAAACGAGTGGACTGGTGGGGATCAGCCATTAACAGTTTACCACTAGAAAGAGTCAATATTCCCCTGGGAGCTGTTAAGGGGAATATACATACTTTCATACTTCCCATGGATGGACAACGTCAGGTGGAGTATACTAACTGTATCATATCTAGGATTATACGACCAACTTACAACAAGACTAGATAGACTCGCGTAGATATCGCTAGTATTTTCCTGAGTGTATAGGCCATTGGCTAAGTGCTGCAGCTGTAAAAATGTAAATGAGAAATAACCTCTTGTGCACGTCCTTACCGGTACTAGCTAGTGCCAGGCTAAGTGCATTACGCAAACCGTTCCAAATGGACCTTAAATAGTTGTTGGCAAAACGCATTATGTAAATGATTCGTTTTCTTAATTCCACAGTTTGGATAAAATGGTCGCTGATCATTCTAAACCTCAGTAATATATGTATATACATCAAGAACCTGGTGAAGTGGTTATGTGAGATAAGAGATCAAAACGGCGTATATACGATATATATATGTGGGTATAGGTATGTATGTAAGTGCCAATTGGGTTCTTTTGAACCACCACTTGTACCTACCTACCGTTGTGACAATCATGCTCCTGCGATGCTAGACGATCATCCGTACTATACGAGACAACACGAACCAAACAAAATTGGAGGCGAAAACAAGTGGTTGTCAGTAGGAAAGCAGTAAACAAGATAATCGCAATGGCGACACTGGAGAATTTAACCCAGAAAGACATGCGAATGTTTCAAGGACATTTAGCGCCACCAACCAACTTATCCCTACATGTCCCTATAACTCTCTGGCAATTGTTTTCTAATCGCTTTGAAATAAACTGCGTAGCAAAATCTAATTCTATATACAAAAAGGTGTTTATTAACATACAGGGTGTTTCAAAAAGATTGGGTTTATTTTGACTCGATCTGCATGGAACGTATATAAATACCTTTGAACATTACAATACCAACTGAGCCGGTGGTGCTCTATCTTGCTTGTGATGCGTACTTTTACATAATGGCTTCCACAAATCTTTGAACTTCTTATTCTATCGAGCTTTGTTACTCCTGCTGTCATGCGAAGCATCTTCATCTCAGCTGCCGTTAATTTTCCCTCATACCTTTTGTACATTGTCCAGCATTGTGAAACGTATGTGAGCACCGAACGTACAATTGCGGTGTAGAGCCTTCCTTTCAGCTTAGGGGACATTTTTCGGTCACAAAAGATTACGGAGTTTTCCCGCCACTTCATCCAACTTACGCTTACGCGATGATTGATGTCATCATCACAAGTTGCTTCGCTATTGGTCATAGATCCCAGATATTTAGACTTTTCGCACTTTCAACAAACATTCAAGTAAATGTCTGGAATAGGCCGGTGTGGATCAGAGAACGGAGAGCACAGACACTCTGTTTTTTTTAAACTAATACGGTACCCATTTCCCTCCAAAACATCCACCCATACATCAAGTGCTCGTTGCAAGGCCATTTGATCTTCGCTTATTATAGCTCCATCGTCAGCAAAGAATAACTGATGCACTTTGGGATCCGTCACTTTTCCTTCAAGCAGATAATCAAGGACTGCAATAAATAGCAAAGGACTGAGGATGCTTCAATGGTGTACACCGACTTTGATTGGGAACTCTTCGGTGACTCCTGCGGGACATCTTACTCTTGTCCTTGCTCCCTCATACATGTCCATGATCTTGCGCACGTAGGTTTCTGGAACTCCTTTTTGTCTTAGCGCCATCCATAAGAGATCTCTTGGTTGTCTATCAAAGGCTTTTTCAAAATCAACCAACACCATATACAAGTCCTTTAAGCAATCACCATGTTTTTTTCATTATGATCCTTATACTTTGGATTGCATCTGTTGTTGATTTATCTGAGACAAACCCGCACTGGTCATCAGATAGCCGTATTATTTTTTCAGTCGGCCATCCAATACCCGCTCAACGATGGTGTGTGACATCAACTGGACAGAACGGTAGTTATCGCAGTTTCGCGTATAGCCCTTTCCTTCGTGCAAAGGTATATAACTTACTTACTTAGGTCCTTTAACCCCTCTGGGGACATAGGGCGTCAACCACGCCTGCGCGCCATCTTGTTCGTACTTCTGCAACGCGTTTGAGCTGCCTCCAACTCATTCCTATAGAGCTCGATTCCTCCTCAACTGTTTTGCGCCATGTTTGTCTAGGGCGTCCCGCTATTCTGCCTGCTTGGGTGTGCGGTTTCCACTGCATGGCGTATTTCGCAATGGAGTTGTCTTCGCGCCATAGGGTGTGTTCGATCCACTGCCACTTTCTCCTTCGTATAGTAATGTTTATAGGTTCTTGGCCCGTTCTCATATAAAGCTGTTCTTTGTGGATCCGGTTCGGCCAAAAAATTCTCAGGGTATATAAATAGTCCAATATTTAAAAATCTAGAACATTTCTGAATTTGGAAGCATAAAATGTAGTGGCACATCATAAAGGTATGCATATAATTTGATTGAACTTAAAAGTCCTTCTTAATTTATTTTTTGTGATGTTCTCTGAGTTATGGAAAATATTGTATTAATAAAATTAGAGATTCTGGAAAAGAAAGGAAAATTAAAACATCTGTATAGTGATGGTACAGGCCATCTTTGTGCTCATTTTAGAAACCCCATCTCCAAATCGTATATGTATCTACTCCATTTTGACCATCAACATGTCAGAGCAAAGTTAGGAACCAAATTTCAACATAATCCGTTCAGAATTTCTCGATTATTATATTTAATAATGATTCCAAGAGATGACATCTAAAATGTCGAATGATTGCCAAATGATAATTTGGCTGGACGATCTTTGGCAATCAGTTGACGCCCAACTGACTTTGTGACAGATCTTATACTCAAACATGGCAGTACTGATGAGAAGGCAATTGGCCTTGCACAAATACATTGGACTATTGCTATTGCGTTTGGCGCCGAATTTGGCAAAAAATTTCTTTTTCATTCTCTGTCGAAAGTAGGAACATCAGACCCCCTCCAGCGCAGATTCAGTCGCAACCTATGGCTATCCATCGGCAGGGCCCGCTATGCAGTGATAATGAGACGCCTTTCTCTCGGTTCGATATTAGTCTCGAGGTTATGTCAAGCACCTCTCTAATATTATTAGATAGAAGTGATGCCCCTCCCGAGTGTGTTTTGGACAGCTTTCTTCATCCGTCTATGGAAATTCCACTATACATTTATGAAATAAGATAGACCCTGCCTCCTGACCAAGCAACTTGTTATTGAATGCAGTCAGTTTGAAAATTGGGGAATGATTAACTGGTTGAACTTTGGCTCGGTACGATTGACACCAATAACCTGGTCCAGGGAATCAAGGGAAGGATTTCATCATGGTTGACAGTACTATTTTTGGTGAAACTGATAAGAAAGATAATACCTTTAGACAACTGATTGAAATTTAAGGAGAGTCATTAGTTCGTCTCACAGTTCATAATTTCTTTAATGTATCACCTATATAATCAATACAGCCTCCCGTGGTTTAGTATCGCACACTCCCACATATAATAGCACTCGCAGTCCTATCTAATCCATGATCCAATGAATCCTCTATGCAAACAACATGGAATCATCCACGAGATGCATCACACAAAGCAGTCGCTATTGCATTATTCTATCGAACACGAATCGCAACATATCATTAGCTGCCAATTTTCGATTGCGTGATGAGCCTCAAACTATTGTAACTCACCCCTGCTTCACCAGCTAGCACACACCGGATGCCTCATTACTTTTAATGGTCGCAGAATTCTTACCAAAGCCAACACAGATATCATGATAATCGCGCGGGAAACAAGTGGTAAATTACATAATTAACATTTCGTAATGGGGTCCATGCATAGCCGCAAATCCTCAAGGCAGCCAGCCAGCACTTTCAAATTCTCCACCTCATCACTCACCAACCACCATCAGGCCAAGTAACCATGTCACATGAGGACTCACAATGAGAATTCCATGATTTATTTGGTCATCTTGGTCAATTTGAAGACAACGACGACGACGAATACGACGTGAAATGCACCTGGAAGTGCATATCCACGACTTAATGACGATCGTTGATGAACATCGCTGCCAAATAGAGGTCACTGCAGGCATGCGGGTCCGTCGGAATGGTACACACACCGTTAAGCTCTTATCGCGGTGACATGCAAATGCCAAAGTTTAGTTGCGTCACGATCCAAGGAAATGCGCTGTGAGCCAATTCGTGAAACACTTGTTGCGGACAAGAGTTGGGGACAAGAGGTGCGCTTTCCTGCGGAACACCTTGTGGGTGTGGAAAATATCTTTAAGCAGCAGAAATATATTGATCCATCAATCTCCTCGCCAGTATAATCCACCAGTGACCCACAATCGTGTGCTGTGATCCCTCAGAAACAATTAAAGTTGTTATTTATGGGTCAGTAATCGGAATCGTTGACTGAAACTCGTGAATCAGACGTCAATGCCGCAAGATAAACACATAACCAAACAAAATACCCAAACGAACCTTCTTGGTCTCAAAATCTGTGTCAAAATGCTTTTTGTGTGGCGGGGTAGGAGGATCTTTGCGGTACAACCCGTAAACCAAATGTTTACATTGTTAGCATCACCATACCGGCAGCAGCATCATCATCATCTCTCCGGAATCCGATTTTAATAAATCTCAGAACCTCTGGGAGAGTCTTTGGCGTAACCACAATTTTCATGTTCGTTTTAATTGGAAACTGGTAACGTGAACTTTGTTACTCTACTCCACTTCCCGGTTATGTGTTTAATATTTCAGAGTGCCAAGAGAATCGGAATCGGGGTCGTGTGTAATTGTTTTATTAAATTAATTTTTGACCGAAAAAGAAGTTTATTGAAAATTTTGGCAAAGAAAAGGCAGTCCTCGCGTGATTAAACATTCAACTTTGAGACTATCATTATGAGGTGAAAACTGAAGTGAGAGCTGTCATGTAAACATGATTACTGTTGGTTCGAGATAATTTGCAGAAATTTTGAATGTAAATTACTTGTTTTAAGAGCTATCGAAAACATGCCTTCGCAGATGCTATGATTTGATAACTAATAGTAGTCAGTAGTAGTGTAAACAATTCAGGGATGTTAGTTATAAAATCATATAAAAGAAGGTTACAATTACACCTTATACAATACCAAGGAATCTCAATGGAGGCGTCAAAAGTTCTAGTTAGGTCGAATTTCTTAAGGCTTGGACATTTCAAACGTTTTCTAACGTGTGTTTCGGATTACTCGTAATAAATGTCTTAGCAACAATTTTGGTGTTCTTGTTTATCAATTAAAATAGTAATCAGGTAAAGCGTATTGAGAAGTTTTTTAATGTTCTGAACTATTTAAAATTGTCTTCTTTAAAGATCGTAAAACCAAGTGATAGAGTAAAGGAAAGAGTTAAAGAGTGAGGTAACGATGCGCATTCATTTGAAATCTTTGTAAATTATAAGTATCCGCAAATAGTCAAGAAGACTAACTATTCTACATTCATGTGGAATGGGTAAAACAATTATAATGCGGTGATCGGTGCATGAATGCAGTCTTTTAAGTAGCATGCGCAGAATGGGCTACGCATTTACCACGGTTAAACCGACGGACATGCGGGACGGAACTTATATTGTTTCCGAACATTTGTGGGAGAAATACAGGTACAGGAGCGTCAAGCATTTAACATTCCGACGGTGTACGACCGAAGGAATTTGGGTGTGTACAGACTGATTACCGATCAATCTACAAGCTTGTCGCTGAACACCATCAAGTAAACTCAAACATGTGACGTGAGCTCTTTCGGACGAACATAAGCTTTGTACATAAATTGTGGCCAATTTCCAAGAAGTGAAAAATCGTTTACACCTTTCGAAGAACCCTAGACTTATAGCACCACCTTTTGCAGCATCAGTAATCTGTTGGTTCCATCGAAGGTCTGGGCTAATATATGATATATGTATATGCCAAGTATTGACAAACTTAGATTCTTTAAAAAATGGTTGGAGAGAGTACCGGGCATAGTGTAGAAGTACACCCGTCTAATACAATGATCTCCGGTTCCCCTGTGGAACCCTGTTGCCGAAAATCATACTGGCGGTCATGAAGAAGATTTTTTTTCTTTTCAAGATAACTCTAAGGTGGTGGTTAGCAATGCTCTCCATGACCTCGGGCAGCACTGACGTTAAAGCCACTGATCGGTAGTTAGAAGACGAGCTTTTATGGCTCTTTTTCGGAATCGGCTGAGCTAATTGCACATTTAATTTAAAGAGATGAAATTTCAGGTTGGAAATTTTACTTGATGCAGTTTTTGAATTTAATAAAAAAAAAAACAGTTGTGAAAATATGTGGGAACAGAAGGCCATTTTTGAATGTCCCGGAAAGTCGGCGCAATTTTTAAGTAAGCGGGTCAAATGGTCCGATCGGTACATCGAGTTACTGAATGGGTTCGAAAAAATATTGGTCTCAAATAATATTGAACTGAATTTAACATGCATAGGTGGTTAGATAGAGTAATCAGAGCAGATTAACTTTTTCTCTGGTATCCGTGATATTCTTATCATTTATTTAGAATATGATTGATCTTCGTTCTAACGGATCCTATAATATATTCCGAGTCGCGAAATATGGAGAATTCTGCTAAAGCCGAGCTGCAGGCTATCGCAGAAGTCCATTGCACCAAGAAGAAATCATTTGATCCAAGTGCAGGGATCTATCTTGCGATATACAATATATGGTTTTAGCCACTAACACCCTGCCAATATTTAAGCAATTCTCCAACATAACATTCGCAGTCTTATGGGTCTCTAGCTATGTACGAGTATGTATATGGGTGGTAGCTGATTAATAACGATATTTCCTAGGTAACAGAGTGACGTTTCGTACGCACGTGCGTCCGATACCATTTGATTAAGATTATTTACTTAACTTGTATAGCTTCTGACCATGCCATTGACAACTCTGGTTTGTTGAGTTGACGCTTGTGTTGAGTATTCAAACTTGCGTCGAGAGTTTCAAGTTCAAATCCCTTTGGCACGGATAATTTGTTGATATATTTATTATTATAATTAACTAATGAATAGTCCCGAATAAGCAATGGATATTGGATAGGTGTGGATAACACTGCGGTTTGCCATGAGAACAGCTTCTGTTTCTCCATCTTAGGAGCGGCAGGGATAGCGCTTTGTCATTAATCTAGCATTTAATTCTCTTCTATACCCTTTCCTCTCTCTCATCCACTGCGTTAATAAACTTTAACGAAATAGAGTGGTATTAATAAAACGTTGTACATGCTCAGAGCAGGTGCTCAATATAAAGTGGAACAGGATCTCAGAAAAAAGAGCACGTTCTCCAAATTCATATGAATAAAGTTATGTCAGTAAATGACATTTGGTTGTATTTTTGTATTTTTTAATGCATTGTGTAAGCTTTTTTCGTGGATTCCGTCAGCCATTGCAGTTAGAGGTTGCATTTGACGTTTGTTACTTGCGTTACGCAAATTGTATTCGCTTCAATTTTGACGCAATGTGTTCTAATATGTATTTTCATCGTAAGTCATGTGAATTTGTTTATTAATGCTAAGCAAGTTGTGCTTCTAAAGAGTAGTTTGAATCACAATAATGCAGTACGTTTGTTGCAATTGGGATTGTTACAGGCAAAAGTCTTTGTTTGATACTTTAGATTAACTTATTTAGATATTTAAGTGTAAACGACAATTGAATAGATAGCCAATGGGGTTAGTTTCTAACATGAGAGGCATTATGCAACATGTATAAATTCAGCTATCTTAACTAAGTTAACTCACGAAAATCAGAGCACCTATCACAGAAAAACAGGAAAACAAAAATGGTTCGACAAGGACTGTGATTAAGCAAGGAAGTTATACTTTACTCTGCTCAATAAAATAAGAAAAGTTAATGGGGAGAATGGTAGTCTACTATCTCAATATAATTTGGCAAACATTAAATTTAAAGAGATATTTCGAAAAAAGAAACGAAACTATTATCAACAACTTGCTTTGGAGCTTGGTTCTGAAATTAACATGAAATAGTATTGGAGCAAAATTAAAGCTTCAAGAGGCTGTACTCTCACCTGTGGAGATAATTTAAACGCAGATTTATTAAGAATACACTCTGCTAAATCATGGACCGGCAACAAAAATAATTCAGTATGCAGAATCCTTTATTGTAGAACCAAGCCTAGATGATCTCATAGAATTAGATAAAATTCTTGCCGCAATTCGTCGTTCAAAAGATGGAAAAGCACCAGGGCCAGATCGGGTATCAGCGGAATTCTATAAAAACGCCTCAAACGAATTTCTGAAAAAAATGTGTGCTGGTTTCAATTCTATCTTTAATAGTGCAAAAGTACCAACCAGCTTCAGGGAAGCTATAATATGCCCTATATATAAAAAAAAGGCGATCCAAATGTACCGGCTAACTATAGAGCAATATTATTCACAAATGCTATAGCCAAGATATTTACCGCAGTTCTACTCAACCGTATAAGTAAATGGGTCAATGATAAACATATTCTAAGCGAATTTCGATCTGGTTTCCTCTCTGGATATTCTACTAAAGACAATATTTTTAATCTAGCTGTAATTGCCCAGAACTTCATGCGTAGAAAACGTAAGCTTTATATCTTCTTCGTAGATTTTAAAGCAGCATTAAAGCATTAACAGAAACGTGCTATATTACAAACTAAGCCAACTGGGCCTGTCAACTATCTGTGCTATCTGTGATAAAAGCAATGTGTAAGGGAGACACGTTCGGTTGTATGGGATGGTGAATATGTATCAAATTGGTTTGAATCTAAGAGGGGCGTTAGACAAGGATGTCTTCTGAGTGCAATCCGGTTTACATTATTTATAGATGACATAACAACGTTTCTACCAGCTGGAGTAAACATCGCGAACACTCAAATTAAAGCTCTCCTATATTCAGATGATGTAATAATTTTGGCTGAATCACCTGAGAGTTTGCAGTTGATGATTAATAAACTGTATGATTATTGTCGTTTTTGGAATCTCACCATTAACTTGGATAAATCAAATGTTATGGTTCTAGGCTCTGGAAGGGGGCGACACGCGCAATATGTGATTTGGAATTTTGGAGAGAGAGTAGAACAAGTGAAAAATATTTTCAAAATAGAGTTACCTTAACCCTAAATTTTAATATGAAGCAACATGCTCAAAAAAATTTGTTGCGACAATAAACGCTATTAATGCAACATGGCATCTATTGCTGTCGAAGAAAGAGGTTCCCAGCTCAGCAAAATACAAAGTATATGAGGTCAAGTGTGGGGCTAAGTCGAAAAAGTTCAAAGATTTTTCATCAAAAAAGTATTTCAACTGCCACAGAATACACCTAATTACATGATTTATTTGGAAATTGGCTTATCCTCTATATACATGTTCACTTTAAAGCTTCACTTTGACTACATCGTAAGAGCAATTTCCCTTAGTCCTAATAGACTACCGGAAATTCTGGGCACGTATGCAATGCAGAGGAAACTGAACTTTGCGCAGAAATGGAGAAAATTAGCAGATGAATGTGATCTACGCATCGATTTCAGAGCGGAAAATCATGAAACACTAAAAGAATAGCTCTACTCAATATTGAGGGAAACAGATACAACTCGCAGAAACGGTTACATTTAAAAAGCCATAAATTTGAAAAATAGTCTAATTTATCCCAATACAGCTTAGAAGAACTAATAATTTCAACGATAGTAACAGTTGCAGAAAAATATCTCTACTATTCAGAGCGAGAGGAGAATTGCTAAACCTCAACGGCACACCTTTTAGTAATTCTGAAAACAAACACTGTACCTTATGTTATGTGCTAAAGATACATTCCATTTTATTGGTATCAGTCCCATCCTGTGGCAATGGAGCTTGAAATACTTTAATAAAACAAGACTGACGCTGGAGGAGGTGATAGTTACATATACTTAATGAACAGAACTGGGAGATGTTGTATGGGTACTGCGAAGCAGCGCTTAGATATCGAGGTCTTATAATGATTGAATTTCTGTATCTCTATCTTATCTCCATTTGTGTACTTAAAGAACTTAAAACATTGCAACAAGTTGACTGTGCAACACCTAGATCCGTACTCTTATTCAAGATTTTTTTATTAGAGAATTTGGTTCGATACGTTTCATCTATATTGTGACCATACATACACAATTTTCGCAATTTCTGATAGATGTTCTTAAAAAAAAAGATTATAATAACTTAAGAATTGTACAATTTTATACTAAAGACAGATTAGTAATCAAACTGCGCAATTGTTGTTATTTCCTTTGGCTTTGCATGCTAATTAAAGCTGGTTTGTCTGGAACCGTTTTTTCCCTGTGCTGTATGTGCTGTCTTCATAAAAAGCCTTTAGACCTCCGAAATTTAGTCCCCTACTGTGGTGTAAATAGATTACAAGTTTTAACTGCATCTCTTATAGCAATTTTTAGTAACTGGCTGTGTCCCAAAATCTTTTAGATGGATTAATATCTCTCTCCTTGCTAATGTAACGGAAAATTGTGGATTACGGTATTGACAGGCCAAAAAGCTTTAAACCACTTCACAAAAACCAACTTGTCTATCAGTATATGCTAAGTGCCTTGTATAATTTCGGGAAAATAATAAAATAAAAATATCGGATGGACATGTTCCATGCTACTAGCGAAACTATAGCTCTGACTTCATAGGAGAGGCTTCTGAAAAAAAATAATGTTATTAAGGATTCCCCTTATAAGAGTGGACTCTGTTGTTGGTATACTGTTATCGACCAGGATTTGAATTTGTTAGTGACTTGTCTATAATTATTGTAAGAGATAACCATGAAACTAAATCCAAAGCAAAGTGTATTGCACAACATCTGAAAATAATGCCAAGCTGAAGGGCTAAGCACGAGTATGCAAGATAGAATCCCTCTGTGGTGTCCTTCCAAAAATCAGTTAAATGTCTACTCTGAACCCACGTCATGGTTTTCTATTGTTCCCGCTAACTGGCCATTCAGTCACAACTGATTTACGGGTCTTATAAACAAGCTGTTATTGAGTTGAGATATATCTATTGGTTGGGCACTGGTTGGACTGTATACTATTGTTTTCAAAATTGCACGTGCTCTCGTTTACAATTTGTTGCTACCGCAAAATTATTTTTTTTAATATTAATTTTGTTTTTTGAATAACCCATTTAAACTCTTATTATTGTTTAATTAACGATTAACAATAAATATGATTTCCAAATAAAAAGTAGTTACGAGTAGTAAAGGTTTCTCGGGTGTGTATACCTGAACTCATAAATACCAACTTATGTATATTCGACTCGAGAGTGACTTCGATTCGAATTCAAAAATATGCTCCCGACTTTAAATACACCTGTCCATCTTTTCACAGTGGCAAATGATGAAAAAAAAAAAAAAATCACGAAAAAACAAAAGTTATGTAGAAAATTTATTAAGGGGTGTTCTTAAAATGATGATTGATCGTGGTTTGTCGAAGAAAACTGCTTAAATATAGCCTTCTCTCTTAAGATTCTCAAGCTTAAAATTGTGGAAAAGTCGGCCTCACATTGCTCTGCAAATTTCAGACAAATGTTGATGGATGAAATGGCCTGTGTGGGTTTAACGACATCGACAGCCACCTTTTCTACTGATCTTCTACATCTGGAGGTAGGAAGACCACATCTTCATTCCACTCCCTTATATTATCAGACTTGCGTTGAACCTTTGAACGAAATTTTAATATAGAGCGGAATTTCATTAAAAAATGGTTGACTTACATCGGGAAAACATCTTGAAGTAAGTTCAACGCTGTTACTGAAGCCTGGGTTACTTCCTCCGATCCCATTATTTGCTGTAACACAGCAAGTGACACAGTTTGTCACCAAAAACAGGCTTAAAAGTTTATACCAACACTTATCGATGACCGCCGCTGTTATTTTATCCCAAGCCCCTTGAAGACATGTAATAGCCTAACGCAATATAAACCTTTTCAATGTTTTCTCAACGTCTCGGCTCTTGGAAACCACATCCGACAAGAGACTTGCGCAATAATGCAACTTTGTGAGCCGTATCACATTTTCATCCATTGGTTGGATAATGGCATTGCGTTTGGGGGCATGAACATAGTGCGAATGGAACCATCATCTTTTCATCATTTTTCATAAATTCCCGAACCTAAATAAGAAGATGAATATTAGACTTCTTGTCCATTTAAATCATAATTTTCCTGGGGTATAAATTCCGAATGAAATCAATTTTTGAAAATGCCTCTTGTCAGACGATTTAGTGTAGGTCATTTGGGGCTTGCAATTTTTGAAACACCGGGGGTTTTTTGCCTTGCCAATGACAAGCAGTTTCAACTTGTGTTCACCAGTATTATTCGTGCATACAAGGAATGTAAAACGGTCTTTGGCTATTTTTTTTCCAGGAGCTGATCTTTCGCCAGCATGCACGAACTTTTTGCTTGGAATCATCCGCCAGAAGACACCGCTTTCATCTGCATTATAAATTTGTCCCTGGTGTGACCACCAAACTCAGCAATTGTCTCACCCAACTTGATTTGAAAAGGCAGAACAACATGTTTATTAGAGCTAAGTTTTTCTCCGCTGATTGCTAACAGCCGAGTCCCAAATCTGGTTTTGAACTTGTTAATCCAGCCATCACTCGCGTTAAACGGTTCTATCTGTAGATTCGATGCAACTTCTTTGCTTTCATGTTTCCTGGCACTGGAACATGACGATTACAAAGCTTCATGAACAATAATGTAATGGTGAAAATATTTCGTTCATCTTTTCGAGTTTCTACTATAGTCTCAGCAGTGTATGGAAAGGTTGTACTACTCTAACTACTATTGCTACTTTCATTTCTTACCACAATGATGATGCGAATGTAAAATTATGAAAATTATGTTTTATGAAATCTTTATAAATTTTGCATGGTCCTTTTGTATTGACTGTGTCCAGGCTTTTAGTTATCTGACCTAACAGAAGTTTGTTCAACTTTCGACTAGATTTTTTTTATGAAGCTTAGTATTTCTAAAGCTTTTTAAAGGATCTGTCCTAGTATCTGCTGCTTATGTGATTGATTCATCTCGACACATAAGTTTTGTTACGACACAGGTTTGGGACAATATTTACAAACTCTACGGAATATTTACAAACTTTACTTCAATTGCTTGCGTTTGGGATCCATCAAATATACAAAAAGTCCCATAGTCCAAAGCCTACAAATTCATCAGCTGACTACTTTTTGGTGTTTTGACAGGCATCGTCGTAGTAACTTTCATGAAGTTATTGAAAATACTATATGTAAATGATGGGCTCAAGTTCGTTCAATGTATGCATACAATGTATGTCCATTGAACAATAACCCTTCATACTTCTCCAAAATAAAAAAGGCACTACTCCCCACTTGGCCGAACACTACAGAAATTGAATGCCCTGCTAAAAATACATTTTCACGCTCGACAAAGCGAAAAATTGCACGCGCGTTTCTAAATGAACCAACTCAAGCAAACTCAACTACAACTCAACATATCGCCAGTTCTTCTTTTTCTTCTTAGTGTGGTTATGTTGGGAACCACGTCCCTGCATTGCGCGATAACAATCAAAAGAGGGCGTTCTACATGTCTCTGACTTGGTTGATGTTTGAACAAATTTTTGATTGCGATGATTTATGAGCGTGCTCCGCGTCAGAAATGCACGAGAAGCGCGTCTTCCTAATTATTATCCCATCTCCCATAGTAATTCGTCAAAACGCACACCCTGCACACAAAGTTGGCTGATGGAAGAGAACGAGAAGGAGACTCAGCACTACCATCGCCGTGGCCATACATTGGTGGCTGGTTACTTCTACTGTACAGTGGCATTATACGCTTGATTGATTTCGATTAATTTTATGTGTCCAGGAAATCGAAACTTAATGACAGGCCCTACTGTTGCGGTGGAATGCAAAAATTGCCTTGGGCTGTAGCTCGTGTCTCTATCGTTGACCAGCTATCACCAATGGCCACTGCCATAGAACGGCTGGTGATCTCCAGAGTCCAACGTGTGTCTTAAACAACGAAATTTGAGATGCTGGCTTCCCGGTTGCATCATTACAAAGTACGAACAACAGCAGCAGTATTGTGTATGCGCGAGTATGGGCCTAAAGAACTTTGACTCCTTACGAGTCGTGGTCTCGTGTCCGTCATCGAGTTCGAGGCAAATTGCCAATAGGGCGTTGATTATGATGACGACCGGTGATGCTGTTGGCTGTGTTGGCTGCCATTTGAATAGCATTTTGATATCCACCTCGCGTAGAGGTGAAAATTTGAATTTAATTATCTGACACTGCCACTGCAGTCTGCAGTAGCGCAGTGGTAACAACACCGGTATCTGGTGGTGGTTTGAATGCCAATTTAATTGGACCAATCATTTGGAAGTTTTATTGATGATGATGATGCAACATTGCAATGAGGAAGTCTATGGGTGGCTTTTGTTTTGGTACATAGATCTGAGTTATTAGGTCTCATATGAATTACCCCAAGGAATGAATTGCTTGCGAATAATAGTCTATGGTTGTCTATATTTTAACGTCTGGTGGTGTGCATATATCGTTATTGTGATGGAAGTGATGTATTTATGTAGGTAGAATTAATTCTAGCTTCCGCGCAGCATAATCGGGTCTGTTGTTAATTGGATTGTATGCATTTAATCAAAGGTCGATCTCCCTTTTTGCCTCACATATCATTGTACCGAAGGAAGGCGTTAAGGAAGTTCTTTCTTGGCTGAAGTGGAACATAATATCTGATAAAAATATTTATATTAGTATTAAATTAATGTGGTGATATCTCAAAGGGGGGACAAAGAGGTGGATGTCTGTATGTAGCAGCTGCCCCTCTGGAGTCAGACGCACATTGTGTGACAAACGGACCTACATTTGACCATCAGTTTCTCCTCTCATACAAACATATGTATGTTTAAAATTTCTGCTTTGATTGTTGGTACTTGAGTCCCGTTTGCTGTTACTTCTATATTATTTGAGTTGAGGTAAGGTTGATGCAGATTCTTTTTACCCAAAAAGCTAATGCAACAGACAGTAGGATAACAACCAAGTTCGTTGCCAACTACTGACTTTACCTTCCTCGTGACGGTCCTCGATAAAATGTGCAAATCCTTTTGAATGAAGGCAAACATTTGAAATGAAGCATGGCATCCTACGCATTCGAAAGAAAATAGTATGCGTTAAAAACAGTTGCCACGCTTTAGATACGAAATTATCATGTACGGATGAGGATCCTTCTTGAATCCGAAAAGAAAGTCCCCAAAAGTCCATATTCCAAGAACTTGAAAAAAAGTTTGTGTATTTTTTGCAGCTGGGCATCGGGGAACGAAGTGAAAGCAGGTGGTTAGAAAGATATCAAAGCCTAATATCTTGGAGGCCATTTAATGGTCGAATATTCCTTACGTAAGATTTTTTATTGTTGTTGTGAATTTATGTTTAAATAATTGCTCTATTTGAACAAATTTTAAGTATTGCCTCACCAGGATGGCCATATGTATGTCAGTTAACGCCATAACCAACTTGGAACCAATCAAATTCCTTCAACATTTAGGCTATAATTGACAAACAAAAACGCATTATGACTGGCACTTCGTAGTATAGTATTAATGTAGAAGGATGATATCCTAGACGTCTTCGAAATTCTAGCTTACACTCCAAAGATCCTTTTTGTATCGAATATGAAATATGTTTATGGAACTTCGACCAACAATTTGTACATTTGGAAGGACACCTATTGGTTTTGTGCAAAAAATTACAGAAACTAAATCAAGTTTATAATTTTAACATAGCATAACGTAAAATCATCAAGCTGTTCAGTAAAAATATTTTTACTGTTTCGTACCTCGGACTCGACACAGTGTCTGTCTGTCTGTCCGTCCGGCAATTTGGCACACGCTTGTAGCTTTTAACCTGTTTGACCTAGAAACTCCCAAAAATAAGGCAAGCAAAATCACTCCTAGCAAACTACACTGAACAAATTTACAGCACCACAAGCTTCCAAGTATGTGCTATGAAATATAATATAATAGATAGGTATGGTTTTAGCCACCAACGCTCTACCAACTGAGCTATCCTTGGATGCTTTACTCGTCGGGCAATTCTCCAACTCCAAAATTCGCTGCCATATGTGTTTTAGACTAAGACAGAAAAAAAGGGAAACCATCCCACCACATCTTACCTTGTCTCCATTCTATTTTGATGGATTTTAGATAATTAGGTTTTTTTATATTTTTAAGTAGGAAAAGTATTTTGGCGCTAAGAGCCCATTTAGGTCATGGGCTAGTTTATTGCAGGCCTACAGTTTTCAATTATACCTACATATAAGGGCATATGTACATCTGATATATACATCTGTACTTTAAATGTCAGAGCACTGTCAAATGAAGAACGCAAACTAGAACTTAACAACGCTTTAAAAAATATAAAATGAAAAACATCGTCACTATCGAACAGAACAACTGAATATGAAATATCGGTTTCAGTTAACGACAACAGCATACCACTATTCCTAAATGCAGAAATTTAAAAATCCATAGACGAATTAAAAAACGACAAATACGCGGGAAATGACGAAATCAAAGCCGAAATACTAAAGACTGGAAAGAAAGCTATAATACCACCGCCAAGAGAAATCTTTAATGAAGTTTTAACAACTGAAGAAATACCACAGCAATGGACGAAATCGGCAATAATACTTATTCACAACATAACATAAACAACTACAGACCAATAAGTATTATATCGACAATATACAAAGTATTCGTCAAATGCCTGCTAAGAAGGATCTACAGAACTATGGATGAATACCAACCTCGCGAACAAGCAGGTTTTAGATCCAGTTACTCGACGAACCACCATTTACATGTGCTCAACCAACTTGTCGAAAAATGCCTGGAATACCAACAAGCGATCTATTCAGAATTTCTTGATTTCACCAAAGCCTTCGACACCCTAGAGCACACCACAATTTTTAAATAGCTATATCGAACAAGGTGTTGAAGAAAAGTACAACCTATACCACTGCAGCACTGCAAATATAAAACTAGAGAGGGTGGCCGTGGTGTAGTGGTAACATCATTGCTTGTCACGCTACAGGTTCACGGTTCGAATCCTGATGTAAATAATCATCTATTTATTTCGCATGAAATAAATAAAAAGTCGATCAATTGCGAAAGCTTATGTCAACTCTACTGCGAAGGCATAACACTGGCAGTAGGGCGGTCATATGGCTAAAATGCAACTTGATCGTGATGATGACATCAGGAGGACGGAAAAAAATACTGTGAATCAAGAGCAACGACAAAAGCAAAAACAAACAAACTCCCCGGTTATCTGGACAGCCATCCTTGGAGTTCACTGAAACTTAATACCAGCTGAGTTTCAAACCAACTACACCAATCTGTCTTTCTGTCTTTCTCTCTGTCTCTTCCCCTTTCCTCAAAACGCCCGTGTCCTAAAATTAGTATAAGGGTATTTATAACCCCTTTCACACGTGCAAATTAAAAAAAAAAAAAAAAGAGAATTGGTCGCCCTTTTCAACTGAAGAGAGGAATCCGTCAGGGGGATCCACTCTCTCCTGCCTTATTTACAGCTGTATTAGAGGGATGTTTCAAATGCTTAAACTGGGACGACATAGGGATCAATGTCGACGGTGAAAACTAAACAACCTAAGATATGCTGACGACATCACACTAATAGGAACGTCGCACACAGAATTGTAGAACTCGAGAACCTAAACAAAGAATGATCAATAGTTGGACTTCAAATAAATAAAAAAAAAAAACAAAACTGATGGCAAATGCGCAACCAATGCAAATACAACTCGACGCCGAAAATCTTGAGTATGTAGAAAACTTCATATATCTAGGAGAGCTGTTATCGTTTTCTCAAAGAACTGATAAAGAAATTGAAAGAAGAATAACAAACGGCTGGGAACAATATTGGCACCTGAAGTCGATTTGCCACTTCAATTTATCATTAGAATCAAAAAATTACCTCAGCATTGCTTCCAATCATGACATACGGTGCTCAAACATTGCATTTAAATATAAAAGCGGCCAAAAAATTACAAGTATGCGAGGCTTATGCCCTATCATAACTGTTTCAAAGTACTAAAAACTTGTTTAGTACTTTTAGTAGTCTGTTGGAGAACTCTGGAGACTTTGCAAATAAGGCAAAACAAAACCGTATTGAGTAGTACATACGTACTGGTCGTTGTTCATTATTTTGTCAACAAAATATATTGGACTAGGTCCTTCCCACGATATGCAGTTCGAAACCATAACTGATGGTGGATGTTTGACCGTTTTGACTACACATTCCTCTTTGTAACACTCATGTGTCATCCTTCGAACGCATTTTACCATTTCAGTGACGGCCTCAAGGCGGCATTCATCACTGAATATGACCTTTAAATGAGGAACAAGAAATGATTCAAAAAGGATACACAAGTTTGAAGTCGAAAAGTATTATGGAAGAGGACTTATGGCAACATACATTATTCCAATCACTCATTTCATAGCTACGATGAGATTATGCTCAAATATACCGCTGCTTTTTCATTCTTTCGGTAAGTTTTGGCCTACATATTTATTTGTTTGTGGAAAAATTCTTTCTATGCTTCGTAGGGATATACGAGTATCAAAACCATCGTCACGCAGCTGCTTTAAAAATTTTCTAGCTGGTTTTCTTCTATCCTCTAAGGCCATTTTAACCACTTTCCTCATTGATATATCAGAAAATTTTCGTTTTCTGCCACAGGTTTGGCGACTACTTTTAAAAGATTTATTATCATTATTCCGAACTTTTGGTACATTTGCCTCTGTTCCCAGAGTAACTTTCGTTTTTTGGCAAGATCCCTATAACTCAAGTGTCCGGAATCGAGATACGCGCAAATTTTCCCTTTTTTCCCCTAAGAAATATCTTTTGCGCGGCCCATTTTAAAAAAACACAGCGTATTTTCTTAATTAATATTTTCTTAAAAAACTAGTAATAGACGATATGTATCAACTGGGCAATAAGTACTATATTTTGCAAAAAAAGATTAAAACCATGGCAGTGTTCATAATTTGTTTTCGACATTTGGTAACGTCCATTCTTCCGTGTTGTTACTTGTATGAGCGCCTTAGTTTCCTATGACTTTGCTCCTTTGTCTTTTGCATTGGTTTCGTGTCCTGGTGGATAGAGTCCTTAATTTTCAACCTTGTAGTTGAGTTGTCGTTCCTTTCGGGTCGAAGGCGTTGAATGCAATTTTTTGATGACAGAATTGAGAGGAGGCATGCCAGATATTCACAAGAGGTGGTACCGTGAATGAAATCTTTTTAAAAGTTTAGCTGGGATTCGAAGTTCGTCAGCAATGTCTGCACCTCAACGCTTTAACTACTTAAAGAAATTAGACGACATGTCATCACCTTTTACCTACGAGTTCATGGTGATTAAATTTCATGTTCAAGAAGAACATTTAAACCGAAACCAAACTTATTTGCGTCGTCGGTTTTGAGTATTGTATAGGTAGACTATTTGTGGCCGTAAGACAAAGTCGACAATCTTTCCAATTATATAACGTTTCTTCTCCTAATTGTATTCATCAATATCTATAACAGTTGCCGAGTTGTGGACAGAGCAAGCACACCATAAATCGAATATTTCATACGATTTCCGCATGAATGAAAATTTTGCACATCTCTTCCGAGAAATGTTAAAAATGGACATAAGCTACTCCGTCTTATGGTCACAGAATTATATACATACATTGTGAATGTGTCAAATGAAGATATCCTATAGTACATATTGTATCCTTAACCATTATGCAATCCTCATACAAAATGCTTACAATGTCTTCCACTTTAAAGAGTAATACCCCATAAAGTCTTCTAAAAAATTCCAACATGTCCCTTTAAAAATATTACCTGCATACAATTTCCGCAACTCTAGTCCATCAAATAAATTAACCATCTTACGACCACCAACCATCTACATCATGGTTAAGGCCATTAAGTTGACAATACATCGACCATAGTAAAGTATACTCGTATATGTAAATGCAAGCTAACGCACTTGGTCAACCTAAGCAAAGCGATGCAATATGTCCGAATACTTATGGGGGCCAGTACGAGAGCCAGAGAAAGCATGTTGCTTGTCACCTATCAAAAATTACAAAGCGTCCTGGTAGCAAGTAAAGCCACATGCGAAGCGAACAACCATAATGACCGGCAAATTAACACTTTTTTACGGTTAATTTGCTGCGCAGTCTATGAACACTAAAACATGTGCGCGTCCCCAGAGATAACAATCGTAACACTCGTGAAGTTTTATTAGCAAGTACTGCGCCACGCTGCTGTGTTTTAATTGCACATGACCGAGCCTACTACTGCGCGGCGGGGTCATTTGCGCGACTACCACTCAACAGTGTAAGCGGGCGCGCGAGCCAGAAATTAGAATAAATGGGAGCGGTGTTAAATATGTGCGATATTATCGTTAGAATTCCAACATGAAGAAGTACATTCTTCGCAACAATACGCCACCATGTAGGAGTTATAAATTTCACCAAGGTCCACTGTCATGTTCCATCTGTCTGCAGTTGGGATATGCGATCATCTTGCTGGCGTGGAGGTTATGTTTGTTAGAATTTAGCGACTAAGTGCGAAGTTTCTGTGTTTTTGTTTTGCGATGCTAGTGATTAGACGGAGCGAAATATAAATCGTGCGATAGATACGGTCGGTTTCGGACGGTCTGGTCAGTCTCAACCATGTCAGAGGCGGTTCATTAGTATTCTAACCAATGGAATGTGAAATTTAATCGTTTTGGAGAATTGTCTGTGTTGTCTGATTGTGGATCTCAGGTATCTATGCTGAGTGCTAGAAGTCATTGTTTGGGTACTCGCTGTCATGATTTTGTAGTCAAATAATGTGTGATGGCACTGTTATTAATTTACTCACTATATAACACTTGCTTACTGTACCTGACAAGGTTGACATTTAAAGTCGGCGAAGGCTTTTGATTTATTTTATGAGGCAGCTGCAGATTCTTTGCAATCAATGAGTAAGTTGTGGATAGGGTTCTGATGAGTGACCTCATACAGAAAACATTATACAATAGACAAGTCCAGAACTAACAGACGTAATAGTTCATCGTCGAATTTGAAAGACAACCTAACCAGAAAAGCAACCAATGTATTCACCACGTATGACATTTTCTAAAATAAAAAATTGTTACTATTCTTCACATATGATAGGATGAAATACGGGAGTATGCCTAATGATTGAAACTTCAACACCAGTTGCCCCCTACGTAGATATGCTATATTATCTGAGCAATCAAAACTATTACTCGACGATTTAATTGGACCCTATCACTGCGGTTTTATTCCTACCAAATCAACAATTCGTCAAATCTTTTCATTACACCAGGAGACCCAAAAATACTACCACTTGCTTATCGGTCTCAAGACTGCGTATGACAGCGTAAATAACGTGAGCTATATTGCGCTATATCTCCGTTTAGCACACCTACTAAACTGAAAAGTAACGCTCGCTGTTCCATCAATGTCGAAAAAGATACCATCGGGACCTATAGAACTACAAGAGGTTTTAGTCAAAGTGATTCGTCGTAATAGATAGATAGATAGATCTTTATTTCGCATAAGAAACTTGTACAAAGGATTGTTATCACACATTTTACATTACAGACATGATATTATATATATCTTTCTACTGAAATATTATTTATTTTTATTTAACTGTGGATTACATTAGGAAACATAATTTAAATTTGAAGGAAAATGTGACTAAAACCTCCATGTAAAAATAAAAAAAACATGTAGTTGTTCTGCAAATAAATACATGGACAATCAATAAATAAGAAAATAAGTGACTCCTTATAATAGAGTAAATATATGATGAATGAACAGATGAATGAAAAAATAACAAGGGTAAGTATCTATGAGTACAAATAAATGAATAAAATAAATAAATAAATAATACAAACAAGTCAAACAATAAATAAAGAAATAGATAAATAAATAAATAAATAAATAAATAAGTAAATAAATAAATAAATTAATTAATTAATAAATAAATCGAAAAATAAATAAATAAATAAATAAAAAAATAGATAAACAAATAACAATTAAATAAATAAATAAGAAAAAAAAACAATAAATAAATAAATAAGTGAACAGATAGGTTAACAATTAATTCAATAAAAGAAAGGTGATTAGATATATAAATGATAATATATATAAATGATAATATATATAACATAAATTTTAATGAGTAACATACATATAACAAATTTAAGTAAATAAATCGCTTATTAAGCGATTATCAGCAAAAACACACTTATTTTGACATTTTTTTATTAATTTTTTAATTCTTACAGATATCAATTCAACATTCGCTCTTTTATGAAGGTTCAAAGTAGTCAAGCATCATTTTAAGGAGTTTATTTTGCGACACTTGTAGTTTTTGTATGTGACAATGTGCACAGTTTCCCCATACTGGACACCCATACAGGAATAACGCTTGGAAGACTACTTTGTGTACGATAAGTTTATTTTGGTTTGAAAGGGCCGAATTTCTGTTTATGAAGGGGTATAACATCTTTATTGCTATATTGACTTTATGCAAAGTTCTGAATGAAAGTATGTTCGTTGAAGTTTAACTTGGTGTTTAGCTATGTATATACCTAGGTACTTAACACAATTGCTCCAGTTTATTGACGATTCATAAAGTTACAATTGGCTGCTCGGGAGATAGCAAGGTTTTCTTTTTCGAGAAAGAAAGATGGCTTGCATTTTGTCACCGTTCAGCTTAATTTTCCACTTATTGTAATAACTTTCTAATGCTTCCATCGCATTACGTAGATTTGTCTCGACATTGAGAGAAAATTCATTACATGAAAGTATTGCGGTATCGTCTGCAAAAATGGTTGCTTCGCAGTTAAAAAAAATTGGAAAATCGGACGTAAATAAATTGTACAGCCGGGACCAAGAACAGAACCTTGAGGGACACCTGACTGAAAAAATATAATACTTGAGACGCTACTATTGACAAGGACTTTGAAAGAACGACCTGACAAAAAAACTTTGCACTAACCTGCATAGAAATGGTGGAAAGTTGTAATTAATCATTTTATATAACAGTCCATCGTGCCAAACACAGAGTCGAATGTTTTTTTTTAATGTCCAATGTAATGTATGATAGTTTCTTTAATATTATTCTGGAATAGTTAGTGCAAAACTTCCAGACCAATACATTGGGCTTATTCTTTTACATTTCTGAACAACTTCTTGGCTAAGCGAATGACACCGATATCATTAGTTAGTGAGCAGTTACTGTAGTTATGAAATCTGAGGCAAAGGAAGACCGAATCGCGAAGAACTATGGAGACACTATACAAAACCTTCATGGTACAAAAGCGTTATCTTTAGCAAAAGTCGATTGAAAGCATTATTGGAAGAAAGATTGATGGCAGCGTCTGCTTTGATATGGAGGAGTATATTTAACTACGAAATATGTACATACATATGTACTTATGTGTATAATTTTTATTTTTTGGCACAAAAGAAAGGGCGATACGCGAAACTGCGATACAATACCGTTCTGCCAAGTTAATGTTACACACCATGAACATCATTGAGCGGGTATTAGATGGCCGACTGCGGATTTATCTCCAGCGCGGGTTTATCTCAGATAAATCAACAACAGATGCAATCCAAAGTATAAGGATCATAATGGAAAAAACATCGTGATTTCTTAAAGGACTTGCATATGGTGTTGGTTAATTTTGAAAAAGCCTTTGATAGACAACCAAGAGATGTCTTATGGGTGGCGCTAAGACAACGAGGAGTTCCAGAAACCTACGTGCGGATGATCATGGACATGTATGAGGGAGCAAGGACAAGAGTAAGATGTCCCGCAGGAGTCACCGAAGAGTTCCCAATCAAAATCGTTGTACACCAGGGAAGCGTCCTCAGTCTTTATCTTATCTGGTTGAAGGAAAAGTGACGGACCCCGAAGTGCATCAGTTATTCTTTGTTGACGGTGGAGCTATCATAAGTGAAGATCAAACGACCCTGCCACGAGCACTTGATGTATGGGTGGATGATTTGGAGGGAAATGGGTACCGTATTAGTTCAAAAAGACAGAGTATCTGTGCTGCCCGTTCTCTGATCCACACATACGGTTCACAATGCTGGACAATGTATAAAAAGTGTGAGGGCAAATTAACGGCAGCTGAGATGAAGATGCTTAGCATAACAAGAAGAGTAACAAAGCTTGATAGAATAAGAAGTATCGAGGAAGCCTTCATGTAAAAGAACCCATCACAAGCAAGATAGAGCACAACCTGCTCAGTTGGTATTGTCATGTTCAAAGGAGAGATCCTTCGAACCCCGTCAAAAAGGCAATTTCAATCAAAGTTCCTACACAATCGCGCAAAAAAGGTAGACCAAAAAACAACTGGATCACACAAATGCAAAAACACCAGCATTTGATTGGCCTCAGTGACGAAGTGATCCGAAGCGGAGAAGCCTGCCTGCCAGCAAACTGCACAGGCGGACCAGTAGGAATGCAGTAAAGTGGGAGGATTGTGATCCTTCTACTCCGGATCATAACGTCGCAGTAAGGAAAAGAAGAAGAAGAAGTAGTGTATAATTTTTCTTTTTTAAAATCAGTATCGACTCCAATTTGCATGGGGTAGTGAGAATCATCTTAGGGATAAAGAGCTTCATGCCTTATGCAGAACACGGACTAAGTAAATACTTATGCTGGTTAAAACGTAAAAGGTCGGAGTAATTCTTAAGAAAATCCGTACAAATTATTGCTTGATTTTAATTGTTTAGTTAAAAAAGTAAATATTAAAAAAAAATAATAATAATAAAAAAAGGATGACAATTCCTAATTAGCGTCTTTTTTTTAAGGAAATTTCCAAAGGCAGTGGTTTAAAAAAATTAATTTTATTCGTTTCTTTTTTAACGCTATGTGCCTGTTGGTTTCTATTCCCCTTTTCCAGCTTGAACTTGCATAGTTCGGGTCAGAAGCAAACCTTTCAGTTCGTCCCACCCATCGACATGAAAAAGAGTCACTTCGGAGCCAAAATTATGTTAGGTGACATAAACCTTGTAAAATAAGCCCGGGCAAATCAAAATATTCCACATATTATATGAACCTGGCAAAATGCAAAACAAAATCACGTTTGTTGCTTGTCAATATGCAGTTGAAGGAAAATCGAAGGTAAAACTTGTGCCCTGCAAAAAACGTGTGCCCTTAACCATTATTTGTAATTGGAAAAAGTATAGTTTTTAGAAATCCATTTGGCTGCATATAGCTTGGAGGCTGTACAAAAATTTCTATTGTTCGAACGGTATACTTAGACGGCTTAAATTTCATAATATAGAGGCAGCTACGAAGGTTATTGAAATCCTTCAGAGGGCTAACCGAAAGTTACAACTTTTAAAATGAAATTCTGTTTTAACTGTTTTGACCAAAAATGTAAGTATATGTATATATGTATGTCACATATTCTGTGAAGGTTAAATTATGCCACTTATTATTTCAGCATAGTTTGGTTTTAAAAATACGCCACCACCAAAATAATGTTGTCACCAGTGGCGTATATTACATACTCGTATGTTACGATGTCAATACTGTTCTTAGTATCCACACACATTTCTGAACTTGATCACACGAAGGTGTGGTTCCCACTCCCCGCTTTTCCCTAAGGGATTGTGCTGACTTGTATTGAGGCAGACCATTGACTGCTTACATTATGCGAGCACATCGTCAGTCGACTAACTATCGTGTCGCATGTGTAGCTCAGGTCTTTGGATATATTTTCGGAATTTTATTTTAGGCCATTTAGACTTTCAACTCTTCAATTGTTTCTGGGATGTTTCAAATCTGAGCTTCTAAATTCTCAAGGAAAAGTAGTATAATTTTCGAAATAAATTTTTTGAAATTTTACATTCCGAAATAATCATCTCTTTTCTGATCTTATCTAAAACCCACTTAATCACATTCACCCTCTTCTTACATAAAAAAATTTCTTAAAATATTACGAATGCCCGAAAATCCTTTGACCGACTTTCAATTTGAATAACAATCGAGCACGCTTCTTGCTAACAGCTCACGTGCCAAAATACCATTCAGTTCGTCTTACTTGACATCCATCGCATTCTTACACTCGATTTATCGGCTTTTTTCTCTACCTTACAAGGCAACCCGAAATTTGTTCCTGATAACCACTTACGGAGCTGTCCATCTAAAGGAAATATGCAGGCACCATTGGCAACAAATCGAACAAACAACCGAATTCCAAATGCGATCAATGTTTCGAATGATCAGAAAAAAAATAAAATATAAAAAATCTCATGCCCAAATACGGTAAGCTGTGGAATTCCAAGGAAGTGCTTACATTAACAACTTTTTTTCTTGCGCTGCTCCTCGTTCACTAAGCACCTCCGTACACTTGTTGAATACACCTTAGATCACGGCACAGAGTATGATTTATTTGTGTATTGAGGATTAAGGTCACACGACCTCATATCATTTCCAATTCTTCTTCTCGCCCATAATCCTTGACACGCAGGAGTGGCAAAGTGAAAGATTGGCCATACACCTTGGATGGGGTTTTCAGATGTACAATTCCGGAATGGACTCCCATTAAAAAAAAAAACCCACATGAGGTGCATACATATATCAAAATTCCACTCCTGTCATGGTTGCAATACCTTATCCATCCATTGAGGCACACAAAAACAACAGCGCTAGATCCAAATTCAATTTGTACATCATTAGTTCCGCCTTTCGCTACGCACTTTCACAAAACCTGCCCCGATCATCATGGGGAGCCTATGTCTGCTGTACATCCACCACCAAGGAAACCCAGTCCTAAGACATGTGTAGCCCCGTGTGGTTGTTTGTTGTTTGTCGATCTCCAATCGAGTTTATAGCGCCATCAAAAATGAACTCCATCTAACGCTGTCGCTGTCGCACCATCAGATGCCAAATAAAACTAAACCAATTGGGTGAAGGTGAAAATATCAATTAGCGGGCCGACGAACCTCAAATACGGTCTCACAGCGGCGTACCATAAATTTTGCAGCGAATTAGTACCATCGCACCATTGGTGAGCGAATTGCACCAGTGCAGCTGCTGCTGCTACTACCTAGCGATGTACCCAAGGATTTGAGTGCCAGTGAATGTGCGTGCACCAGGCATGAATGTAGCTGCAATGAAATGTGGCGCGCGTGTCCTAATGCAACATAATTTCCAATCAATTAAACCAGTTCGAGAATGGAGTGTCGTGCTGCTCTATCACAATCAATTGCAAAACTTCCACATTGCACACATTTTGTATTTCCTGTCTGCAGTGACAGTGATGGGGCAATAATAATGGAATCCATGACATTTTACTGACAAATCTCAGCATGTAAGGTGCGGTTGTACTTGCTAAGCTTCATTAAATGTTGGCTGAGCCTGTTGGAGAAACACATTATTATAGCATGTAGATACAAAGTATTTCTAAGATTTTATTTGCTTGCAATACAGGTCTTTCGACTTCCGGTCGTGTTATAGTCCGGGTTGGATAGTTAGCCTCTTTTGCATAGACCTTTTTTCTCTACATGTCAACACATACTCGTAGACTGCTCCAAGAGAATTTCAATTCGATTTTTGGTAAATTTTACGCTTCTGCAGGCTCGCAGCAGGACTGGGATGGTGAGGTTTTATACAGCGTATCCTAAGTTATTATGACAGGGCCTTGTTGCTGAATTATTTGCCTAGCCCAAAGAAGCTGTGCTCGGCAGGAGTATCTACTCGCAGTTCTCTATTTTATTTTCAGCTAATGTTATTGTCGAAGTTAGCAGTAGAGCCTAGATAGACAAAATCTTTGACTACCTCAAGACTCTATCTGTCTACCGGACCTTTTGTCCAAGACGTCGGTATTGAGATGGGGCTCGATGTTTGTTAAAAGTATATAAATATGTACATATTTTGTCTTACGTATATCCAGACCCACCTAGCATTTACTAGCGGACGCGTCAATAACTGCTCGCTTTCTACTGCTGTGTGTCCAGCTGAAGGGCTGAAGGGCTGAACTGGCTTGTGAAAAATGGGACATGGTGTTTTAGTCTGCGAGTTTTTCATTAGCTTTTCCCTATTCACGCTGTCAAATGCGCGCTTGAAACCGATAAACTTGTTGTGGGTATCAATATGCTGTTGCAGAATTTTCGATTTTCCAAGCCTAAAGCACTCGGGATTTTGTATGTGATGTTCAGGAGGCAGCGCAGTTGTGTCGGTCTCTCTATTATTATTATTTTTTTTTTTTTTAAACGCCGATCTACTGGCATTAAGCAAGGAGTTTCGAACAGGTGGTCGAGCAACTCTTAGTACATATGTACATTGTGGCACTTCTGGCAAATTGCTGGTAGTGTTGCCTGCTGTAGCTACCGTTGATCATTTACATATTTCTAGGGATACCCGGACATGATCGGCTAATGCTATATGCCGTGCCTTACGCAGCCCTTTAATGTTCATCTTCCTTATGGTGATGGTTCTGGTTTTACGTCGACGTACTTTCGCTGAAATGGTAATAGTCCCACATCCAGTACACTAGAAAACTGTCTCCCATCTATCTCTAAATGATCAGTTTGGCTTGAACTTAGTTGATCACAAGACTATCATGGTGCTTTGTTAATGTTAAGAAATGGGAATCTCGTGTTATAGTGTACGTGATGTCGTACTAGGTTACGTGATATGTAATATGTGTTGTTTAGCAGCTCGTAAAAGCTATCTTTCGTGTTTTCATCCTTCCACTGATGTTGTGAAATACTCGTATGCCCTTAATGTAAATCGTTGTTAGTCGTTTACTTGCATGGCAAAGTCTCAGGACTTATTGGACAAGTTTATCTCTGGCAGCAGACCCGCCCCGAGGAATCGGAAGCTACAGGTCTTTGTTTTTTTTTATATATTTTTAACCCGGTGCATTCCATCCCACTTCCCACATAATGCTTTGCAGATGGGTAGTTTGCAGCTTCAGCTTGGAGTCTACCGGAGGCTTTTGGCTAATAGAGACAAACAATTCGTTATCATGGTGATACTTCAGTATCTGGTCAGAAAAATATCAACAAAAAAATCAAATTTTACAAACAACTAGCATCATGAACTGTCATAACCAAATTGGCGTCATGACAACGTCTCTCCATTCATTCGACATTGTGTGGCTGCCTGTGATAATAACGGATGCTTGGCGTTTCGCTACATACTACACTCCAGGGAAGCAATGCGACCGCAGGTTTAAGGTGCGAACGTTAAACTTGCAGATCCGAAAACCGTTGCCTTGCTACATTTTCTGAGGTCGTCAACAGTTCAATTATACTTATCTGAGGGTTTCGTGAACTTGTGTTGTTTTGTTTTTCACACAGCACCCAACTTGGGGGGCAAATTCTTAGAAGAACCCCTGTAACAACTATGCCCCATTCGCTAATTAAGAATTCATCCGTCTTTGTTTTTGCCTTCAAGGCAGGAAGCTTTACAAATCATACTTATACTTCTTCATAACGAAAGGTATTAATAGAAAAGAAGTTAAAGTTAGAAGCAGTGATGATCTGTTATCTGATCATACACCTGTAATCCTAACAGTCAACGGTTTATCAATAGAACAGATAAAAAAACCCACGACTAACAAACAAAAGAACAAACTGGTGTAAATTCAGAGAACACCCCGAAAGTTTCATTAACCTTACATCTCCACTTGTCACAACAAAACATATTGACATTGAAACAAAACAATTCATTGCCGATGTACAACAGGCAGCAGAAGATAGTACACCGACTTATAAAAAAAAAAAAAAAACAGGCTTCGGCGAAATACCCCACGGAAATCAAGCAACTGATACTTGAAAAGAGAAGAGCTCGTAGAAAATGGCAAACGACAAGATATCCCGGCAATAAAACCATATTTAATAGACTTAATAACAGACTTAAAAGAAGTATGACTGAATTTAAAAATGATTCTCTAGCTAAATACCTTTGAAATCTCACGGCTGACAAAGTCACGGACTACTCCCTTTGGAAGGCTGCTAAATGTTTAAAGAGACCTCAAGCGCAAGATCCCCCGTTGAAAACGTCTGATGGGAAATGGATCGGCGATCCAAAAGAAAAGGCTAAACTCTTTTGCTAGCACCTTTCAAATGTTTTCAAACCTTTTCCACCTAAATGAAAATCTTTATTTCTATAACAGAGTAGATGAAAGGGAAATTCCTTATGTTTCGTTTACAGAGATCAAATATTCATAAACTAAATAATAGAAAATCACCAGGTTATGATCTTATAACTGCTCAAATCTTGAAAGAACTGCCCACCACTGCATTGTTGAAACTCAAGCTTATAATTAATGCTTGCTTTAAACAAATGTATGTCCCACATCACTGGAAGATAGCAGATAGCCAATCTCATTTTTACCGGTATTATCAAAACTTTTCGAGAAACTCCTTCTTAAAAGACTAGACCAAATTATAGAGCAAAGAAAGCTTATCCCCACCCACCAATTCGGCTTTAGAAATAGACACGTACGATAGACCAAGTGCATCGTATAACTAATGTTATAGAAAAGGCACTGAAAGGAAAACAAATTTGTTCTGCAATATTCTTAGACGTTGCACAGGCTTTTGATAAAGTTTGGCATAAGGGTTTAGAGGGACCTACCTAGACAGTACTATGAGATACTTAAATCTTATATAGCAGATAGATTCTTTAGAGTTCACTATGGTTCAGCGTCCTCTGAACTTAATTCAAGCAGGTGTTCCACAGGGAAGGGTTCTAGGACTCACCCTATACTTATTATACACGAGTCATATACCGCATGCGACACTGCTTTTTTTTTTGCTTTTCTGTCAACAGATGGATGTGTGGCTAAAGCAACAGAAAAGCTACTAAATTGAATTAACGAGATATGTGATTGGACGCAGCGATGGCAAGTTAAACTCCATGAGTGAAAGTCCACCCATATCAATTTTCCCGTGGTTATTAATAATCAAGTAGTTCCTTACTCTAACACAGTTAAGTATCTGGGTATGAATCTGGATGCTAAACTGAAATGGAAGGAACATGTGAAAATGGAAGTAGAAGACCTAAATATTAGATATAGAAAACTTTATTGGTTGTTAGGAATAAAACTCAGTCCATTGAGAATAAAATCCTACATAATCAGATACTAAAACCCGTTTGGACATATGGAATCCAATTATGGGGTTGTAGAAAGAAAACGAATGTACAAATAAATACAAACATTTCAAAATAATGTCCTTCGGGGAATAGTGAATGCCCCATGGTATATTAGAAATAGTGACTTGCATAGAGATTTGCAGATTGACCTCGTAACAGATGTGATTAAAAAGGACGCAATGCGTCACAACGAGAGTTTGCATATGAATGTTAATCTTGAGATAGACGATGTCTTAAATGTACGATATAACATTCGTAGGTTAAAAAGAATAAAAACCCATGAAATTTTTTGACAATTATGAAAGCCCGTATTTAAATTATAATACCTTCTCAAAACTGGTGTTTTTAGTGTTTTTAGAGTCCCACACTACTTTGGGTTTCGAACCCCACTGTGTCTTTCGAGATTTTCACCTTCATTAACAAAACAAAAAAAAAAACTCTGATTGAGTCCTGAAAATTCTTACAAACCAACGTTTTACGGATATATCGAAGTAGCCCATATAAGGTATTCACTAAACAGTGCATCCCACGAAGAATCTTCCTTTCGACAAACCCAGAGACCTTCATCTACTTTTGCTAACGTTCATGCTTCTGCACAATTTTGTTAAATGAAAAAGCCTGTTTTTGAAAAAGCCTTTGATAGACAACCAAGAGATCTCTTATGGGTGGCGCTAAGACAACGAGGAGTTCCAGAAACCTACGTGCGCATGATCAAGGACAAGAGTAAGATGTCCCGCAGGAGTCACCGAAGAGTTCCCAATCAAAGTCGGTGTACACCAGGGTCCTAAGTCCTTTGCTATTTATTGCAGTCCTTGATTATCTGCTTGAAGGAAAAGTGACGGACCCCGAAGTGCATCAGTTATTCTTTGCTGACGATGGAGCTATCATAAGCGAAGATCAAATGGCCTTGCAACGAGCACTTGATGTATGGGTGGATGTTTTGGAGGGTATTAGTTCGAAAAAGACAGAGTATCTGTGCTGCCCGTTCTCTGATCCACACCGGCCTATTCCAGACATTTACTTTAATGGAAAAGTGCTTCCCAAGTGTGAAAAGTTCAAATATCTGGGATCTATGATCAATAGCGAAGCAACTTGTGATGATGACATCAACCATCGCGTAAGCGTAGGGTGGATGAAGTGGCGGGAAAACTCCGCTATCTTCTGTGATCGAAAAATGCCCCCTAAGTCCGGATCATAACTTCACCGTAAGAAGAAGAACATGCTTCTGCACCATACAGCGGAACTAGGATGACAGTCATATATAGAGTCTCTTAGTTCTAGAAAGGGCTTTAATTTCATTTACCTTACCAAAGAAACGGGGGTCTGTAAGAGTTATGTTAACTTATACTCGCTGCAGCAACGGTCACTGAGTGTCCAACTTTACTGACAAGAGTGCGCTATTTTAACTTACCGAGTGTCAGTGAAGTAAAATCTCATCACTCTCCACACGTAGCCTAGGCATAGGTTCCGATGAAAGGTCCTGTCTGTAAAGATGCTTGTTTAGATTTATTCAATGACCACTCGTTATGCGAGTTATGTTTCTTAAAGTATTCATGTACAGAATCGCCAAAAACTTTCTGGAGCCGGAGTAGTTTAACCCCCCTTTCATCCGAGAACTCTCGGGAGAATCGTGCAGCACTATATCAAATATTAAGAAATTAAGAAAGATGGTCCTTCTGGAGATAGTTTGAGCCTTCGATAACGTTAAAACAGATCCGATTATCTAAGTTCTAAGGAAACGGCAGATATGCGAATTTATGTGCTATGGTCTGAAAAACTGATTTATAAATGTCACGGAGGTATGGCAAAGCCTGGTTCCGATCGAACTTATAAATAAATAAACAAATATTTTGTCGCTAACAGCCCAATGCAGGGCCTGGTCTAGCTTCTCGCAGCCACTCGTGCTGTGCTCCTCACGAATGGTTGGGACCTACAGTTTTATGCCGTTTCCGAAGGGCAATTGTTTTCGATTGAGAGATGCTTTTTATGACAATTTTACTTTCGGATGTTTGTCAGACGTTCGCGAGAGGTGGGGGACGGTGGTGTAGTGGTAACATCAAGTCAACTCTACTGCGAAGGCATAACACTGGCAGTAGAGTGGTCATATGGCTTAAATGCAACTTGATCGTGATGATGACATCAGGTGGAGGGAAAAAAATACTGTGAATCATGAGCAACGACAAAAAGCAAAACAAACAAGCTCCCCAGTTATCTGGATGCCACCCTTGGAGTTTACTGAAACTTAATACCACCTAAGTTTCAAACCCACTACACCAATCTTCCTTTCTCTCTCTCTCAATTTCTGCAAACGCCCGTGCCCTGAAATAATTTAATGGTATTCATATCCCATTTGGCGCGCGCAAATTATAAAAAAAAAAAAAAAAAATTGTGTGTTTTCTTGAATTCGAACCTTGAACCTCTCGGTCAGTGATCTTGCACTTAACTACTGAGCCACAGCTCCGATCGAACTTATCCTATGCAAATTAATTGCACTGACTCTTCTTAACAGCCCTTCGCTCACGCTCCAAACTCTCACGTATCCCGATTACATTATTGAGTATACATAATAAGTCAATACATCATTTTGCTGGGAGCACCTGCTTTCAAACCGAACTTTGGGGAACCACTCCCATCTGTAAAGCACTCGTCCTCATATTTGAGTCGAAAATTAATTGCACGCCTGCAACTGCTGCTTTCGTTCTGGGACATTTATGAAACTACTCGTATAATATATTTGCTAGTACTCTTGGCGTCCAACCCGATAAATCCCGACGAGAAAGCGTAACAAATGTCACCACATGGCATATTGGTTGTTCATATCGCGGCTAGTCAGAATCTATTGCATCTGTTTGGCGCGCGTCATACGAAAATATCTTGCAGATCGTGTTGTACTAGATGACCACTTGCGGACCCACTTATCAAAATGTCCATTTGGGCAAAAGAAAATAAGAAACGAATAGCGCGTCGCCTTTGCGTGCGCGGACATTGCAAGACTACGCGTTTGAGATCGCCGCGTTAGTAGGGCGTCAAAGTGGGATTTGGTGTTAGCAGTGAAATTGAACTCTTCGTGAAGTTGTAAGTTTGCTATTTTCGATTAGACAAAGTGCGTATATGCAGAAAAAATAAATGATGCAGCTGGCCAAGAGATGTTGCGCTCTTTGGTAATTAAAATAGAATTAAGAAGAAATTGTCAGTTTATTTTCCTTTAGCTGGAGTAATGCTTTTAAGTGATTATGTTGTGACCTCAAATTGACAGACAAATGGCATACGATGATAGTGCATAGCGGGTGTAAGACATTAATTGTCAAAAGGAAATTTTCAAGTGCGACATGCAGGATATGTTCGATAAGTGTCCCTGAGTGCATTCGATCAATTGATTTTGAGAGTGTTTCCATCGACATGCAACATAGCACCTTAATTACATGACTTCTTCCAGTCAATCAGGTTCCTCAATTAACAAGACAAACCAAAAGCGATATAACGCTCAAAAGCTACCCAACAACAAATTGGCACACAAATCACATCCTTCGGTCAAACCATTTATGTTTTTGGCAATTTTTCAATTCCACTCTTCAGACAAGACTTTTGTCTGCTTCTGCCTCCGACTTGATTGATTAACAATCACAAGACTTGAAATAAATTCATCGACCAAAGTCCAATTCCCAACGAATATGATTGTTTTTTGGCCAAAAAGTTGTCATTAGTGAACGAAAAAAAAAAAAAAAAACCGGCCGACTCCATTCTAAGTGCCGATCAATGGACATGTCTCGTATCCATACGAGATAATCACCCACTTTGGACAGGACAACGAGTGTATTCTTCATGTCCAGCAGACGCTTTATGTGACGGGATGCGATTTTTAATGGAATCATTCTAGAGCTCGAAGAAAGAACATCTTCCAGCATGAAACTGGAAATTCTGATTTGGACAATAACTCAACAAGCTCGGTGAGTTATTTGAAAATCGCATTCACATTTTGAGAGAATGCTGTTTCGGAGGTATTGTCTGTGCGCTTTGCCATGATCACAGATGACCGACGAATCGAGTTGGCAATTAAAATTTGTATGTTTCGGATCTCTTTTGTTACAAATTGAGAGTATGTATGAAATTCACAGCATACTCGTATGTATGTGTAGTGTGTATGCAAGAGTGTTGAACTTTTCGGTTGATTATGATATTAATGAAGATGATACGCTTTTGTGATGAACCATTGTTTTCTGTCGGATTTAAAAGAAACTTATGTAGGGTGAAGTGGGGCAAAAAGAACTCCCAATAGTTTTTCATAAATTAATAAATATATCTTGGGTAGAATAGTGGCAATCGATAAAACACCACTCCTTTCAGCTCACCTTATAAATTCAAGGCCACCTTCGTGTCATACTTCTACAGTGACGCTGTCGTATACCTTATCCTATATGCAGTGTATATTACTCTTGTGGAAGTAAGTAAATGGTTCTGTGATACCCTCCTAACTTCAAAAAAACACTTCAATTTCCCTAGCTATGAAATTTACAATACAAATCACCCAGATGGAACTGGGCATGGGGGATCAGCAATCATAATTAATAAACACTTAAAATGTATTGAACTCAGGAAACATATGGATCCTTGGTAATATCCTCAATTTACTGCCCTCCAAAACACAAAAAGCACATTAGTACCGGAGAACCCACCTACTGGCCCACAGATAGGACCAAAAAGCCCGACGTCATTGACTTTGGCATCGTCAAAAATATCAACATGAAGAGCATAAAAATTAATTCATTCTTCGATCTTCTTCGATCAGACCATTCTCCCATAATAATAGAATACTCTACTCACCTCGAGAAGATAACAAAATCTTCTAAACTGTACAACTCTAAAACTGACTGGGACACTTTTCGTCAATATACATATATACACTAATTTATCCACTAGCATCCCCCTTAAAACACAAAACGACATTGAAAGGGCCATATTATACTTTAATGATACAATAAACGAGGGGGCGTACAGATCAACGCCCACAATAAAACAAATGGCTATCAACTCTTCATCAACTCATGTCATTTAAAAACTAATACTTACCAAGAGGAAACTAAGGATGACTCGAGCACCAAACGGCAAAACCCAGTTAAACAAGATAACCAAAGAACTCAAACGAAAATTAAGAGAGGTCCAGAAAACTAATCTGGCGAACTATTTAAAAAATCTTACACCAACATCTGACACAAATAATTCACTATGGAAGGCTACAAGACACACAGTAAACAAAACAAAACATCTCCCACCACTCAAGAAACCGGAGAACACGTGGGCTAGAGATAATTTTGACAAAGCATCAATTCTCGCCAAGTACTTCGAGGCTACCTTCACCAACACGGACGGCAATAAAGACTCAGCAATGCTCCACTACAACATTATCTCAGAGAAGAAACACATTAACATGATACAGCAAAAGAAATTGAGGCCTGCGTTAAAAACGAAATTAAAAGTAAAAAAGCACCGGGATACGACCTCTTAACTGGAAAAATATTAACGGAACTACCACAACTAGGTTTCTACGCAACCTATTCAACAGTATAATAAAACTTTCCAAAACTTTGGAAAGTCGCAGAGGTAATTGCTATTCCAAAGTCAGGGAAGGACGCCACGAACATTACATCGTATAGACCTATCAGTCTACTCCCCTAATTTCGAAAATATTTGGAAAACTTCTACAAAAGAGACTCCGGCCAATATTGACATAATCTAATGCTATTCCCAGTCATCAATTTGGTTTTAGAAGACATCACTCAACTATTGAGCAAATACATAGAGTGGCAAATAAAATATCAACATCCATAGGCGAAAAACAATTTTGTGTAGCGGTTTACCTGGACGTTGCGAAAGCATTTGACTCGGTCTGGCACAAAGGACTTTTATACAAACTTAGTAAAATCATTCCAAAAGACAACTTTTTGCTACTAAAAAGTTATCTAGAAGATCGATGTTTTTATGTAAGGTATGATGACAAATGCTCCCAAATTCATCCAATTAATGCAGGAGTACCTCAAGGAAGTATTCTGGAGCCCCTCCTTTATCTTCTCTTTACAGCAGACATTCCGTCTCCCAACAGAGAAACGACCATGGTACCACCTGAACTAAATATACACCTTCACCATTAACTATTAACAACAAAAAAGTATCCATTCAACCGGTAGCTAAATATTTCGGTATTCATCTAGACAGCAAATTAACATGGAAGCAACACATCCAACAAAAACGCAACCAAATAAAGAATAAATTCCGTCAAGTCTATTGGCTATTACGACCTCAATCCAAGCTATCCGTAAATAACAAACTACTCATTTACAAGAGTATAATTAAGCCTATATGGACGTATGGTATTCAAATTTGGGGGAACCTCAAAAAATCAAATCTAGATATCATACTAAGACAGCAAACAAAAATTCTAAGGACTATTACCAACGCGGAATCCATCGCGATCTGCAGATCAATACTGTCGACAAATACAAATAATCAGCACAAGACACATAGGACAAATTCTGGCACATTCCAACAGCGAAGTCAACACCTTACTCGTCCAAGCAACCCCAAGATGAAGAAGACTTAAACGTAAAAGACCCACCGACCTAATAAGCCCACATCTGTTAACATATGTATGTTCTTAAAATTGTGATCAGTTTATAAAAATATTACTTCTTATTCTTTAAATGTAAATACATGTTATGTAATTTCACTATATGTATTATATGTAAATCCATTGTATGCATGCATGTAAACAATTGTACGCACCACAAAATAAGGCGACAACAGCGAGCGAAAAGAGGCACTCGGAGTGGATAAAACCCCCAACGCTTCGGATGGATTATATCCCACCTGTGCCAATCATTATTTTCTTTTCATTTAAAAACAAAAATGACGTAATTTTAAGGACAAAGGTCAAACGTATATTTAGATCCCAATTCTGTAAATCAATTTACTAGATGTCATATTATAGACAGTTGTAAATATTCAAGGGAAATAAAAAAAAAATATATACATATATATATATTTTCCTTTTCCTAAAACATAGAAAGGAAACAAATACCAGAAAACTGTAAGTGCAATGGAATAAGCTGTATTTTACGAAGGTCACTCTACTTTGCATAGTTTTTGATCCTAGATAGTTTATTTATTTTGTATTACAATTTTCAGTTTTCACAATTTACAATACAGAGATAAGATATAATAATATCTTACTACTGAAAGATTATATGTTTAGAAAACAAAGTTATGTATATAGTAATATACGAGGGTGGGTCAATAAGTCCCTGAAAATTAACACGAATTGTATCGTCACCTTAAATTTAATTATCTTTTTGTCAAGAATGATCTTTCAAAAGAACGCACCCAAATTTTCAGACAGATCTGTCAAATAGTTTCGTTGTGGCAGCCATTTTATATAGACTACTAGCATTTTCGTTAAAATGGAAAAAAGTGAATTTCGAGTGCTCATTAAACACTATTTTTTGCGAGAAAAAACTCTCACGCAAACCAAACAAAAGCTTGACAAATATTATGGGGACTCTTCACCATCGATTGGAACCATTCACCACTGGTTTACTCAATTTCGGTGCGGTCGTTCAAGCACAAGTGACGCCGAACGTTCTGGTCGCCCAATTGAGGTCGCCACACCAGAAATGGTCGACAAAAGCCATGGTTTGATAATGGACGATCGGCGAGTGAAAGTGCGCGAGCTTGAAGAGGCCACAGGCTTATCACATGGCCCAGTGATTTCGATTTTACATAAATATTTGGACATGAAAAACCAGAACCAAGGAACAGTCAGAACAATGGACTTCTCCTGGTGAATCGAAGCCGAAGAAGGCCAAGGTGGGTTTGTCAGCAAACAAGGTCATGGCGACAGTTTTTTGGGATGCTCGCGGTGTTATTCACATCCATTACCTTGAAAAGGGTAAAACGATCACCCTGCGACTATTTCTTGTTTCTAAACATGAAGAAATGGCTCGGAGGTAAGAGATTTAGGTCGAATGAAGAGGTCATCGTTGAAACAAACGCTTATTTTGAGGGGCTCGAGAAATCGTATTATTTGGAGGGCATCAAAAAATTGGAGAAACGTTGGATGAGGTGTATAGAGCTAAAAGGAGACTACGAGTATGTTGAAAAATAAAATGTGTTTATACCGAAAAGAGTGTTCCTTATTTCATTTTTCAGGGACTTACTGACCTACCTTCGTATGCAATTTTAGAGGAAAATACAAACAAAATCTCTAATTTAAGTTTTTTATAATTTCATTGTTTAGTTGCACTTGTTTATTCATCAGTGATGTGAAATCCGTGAGAAAAAATATTGTCTGGTCTAATTGCCATATTAGTTTAGGGCTAAGGTGAAAACTTAATCTGGCGCAATTTTCAATCTTTTTGGCTTGTTTTCTAAAAATATTTCCCAGAAATTGTTTAGGATTTTTTTAAAAAAAAAAAAATCATGCGTAGTTTCCGGGAGCCGTACTATTCTCACCAGATTGAATAGTTTAGTGTTAAAACCAATCCACTAAGTCTTGCACAGTTAACATAAGTTGTGTTTTGCGTCGAGCTTGGAATAAACCTTTCTGTTATACAGCGAGTTGTCTTCACTATCTAGGAGACTGGCGCCTTTCGGTAGGTTCTGTAAACTGATGTAACTGAGAAACAGACACCTCAAGGTTATTGAACTTAGGACTCAGCTTCAGCAGGCTAGGCATGTGGGCATCAGTTAATGAACGATGAGAAGATGTTTAAGGGACGATGGGCCTGAACTAGACTTGGTGCATTTTTAAAATTCCTCTGGAAGACAACGGAACAAAATATAGTTAATTTCACCGCATAGTTTGTAAAACAAAAAAAAAAAACAAAACATGTCTTTGAGTATGTGTTTTATAAGTAGTATTAAGATGTAGCTTATTTTGACATTCCTAATTTTTTTTATTTCACCAATTCAATTCAATTTTAATTGAGTTTATAAACTTGAATTAAAAAAAAATTGACATGTTCGAAATTAGCTTTAAAGTTGTCACTAGTTTAGTTGCATTTATTTAGCTTAGTACAAGCATATAATTTAATCTAAACTTAAAACTAGAAACGACAAAGACTTAAAAGCTAGGGAGAGAAGGGAGAGAGTATGGTTACGGCATTGCGGAGTGCGCATTTATTTTTCTTAAAATCAAAAATGTGTGCCGCATTATTTGATTTGCGCAGCATTTTTGACAAGGGTTCGTTGTAACCATATTTAGTGCGATCTGGAGGTATGCGGAAAAGAGGAACAGACCTGAGGTTACGGGGATTGGTATTTAGAGAAATAGCTTGAAGCAAGGCCGGGCAATCAATGTTACCAGATAATACCTGATGAATAAAAAGTGCGAGTATGTCGGCAACATCACGACGTTTTTCCAATGACTGAAGACTAATCAGTCTAAGACAATCCGCAGGTTAAAGTTATCAGCCCAACCGAGACCGCGTAAGACGAGCGCATGAACTTGCGCTGGACAGCCTCAATTCTCATGGTATGGGCAGCATAATGAGGAGACCATACTTGGCTGGCATTCTCGAAGAGGGGTCTAACGAAAGTGAGATTGAGGGATTTTGTTACATAGGGGCCAGAGAACTCTTTTGACCAGAGTTTTACTAATGCAAGTGCTGAGTTGGCTCTACTTATATCTACTTTTTATACATGGAGAAATTATCTAGAAGAAGGCGAGAATCAGTGGCAGATGATATACGTTTAAAGATTTTCATATCATCAGTGTAGACCAGAAAATCAGAGTTCCTGATGATACGCGCACCATCATTTATTGTAAGGATGAAGTTTAATGGTCCAAGATGGCTGTCTTGAGGAACGCCCGATGTTGCTATAATAGGGTCCGATACTGTTGATCTGAAACGAACTTTGTATTGACGGTGCACTAGGTATGTTTTGATCCAAGAGAGAACCGCGGTTGAAATCCAAGGGTTTTAGCTTGAAAAGAATAATTTGGTTAGAAATTTTGTCAAAAGCCTTACTACTGTGGCTACGACATCAACTTCATTGCTTCATTTAATTTATTGGGCCGACTACAAAGGACGAAACCTTTCGACTTGGCGAGATAGGAATCAACCGCGCCTAGATTGCGGAACATGCAGGATCTTTCATTGGAAAGTAACCTGCCAAACGAGTTTTTTTTCATGATAGAAAAATTGCCTTCTTAGTTGCAATATATATCAAATTAAATCGCAGGGTGGTGTTTTTTAGTCAGTAAGAATCTGACACTACTATGAGCACGCGCTTGCTATCCTCATAGTGTTTATGAAGATTTTTTCACCAACCCTCGGAAAAAAAAAAAACTTCATTGCCATCTTCCAAAGAGTTCAGTGTACTAGACACGAATACAGTTAAGTTAGTGGTTGTTGACCTCCCTTTAAGGAATTCGTGTTGCTTTGTAGAGAAGATTGGCTTGCAGTGGAAAGACATTGCATCGTACACGATGCTCTCGAAGAGCTTAGGTATGCATGAGAGCTTAGCAATAGGGCGATAATTAGAAACATCGCTCAAACATCCTTTTTTGTGGATAGGGACATTTACGTATATGAATTGAAAAAATTTCTTGGGGTCAGTTATTAGGTTTGATTGCATTCGATCTAGGTATTCTAGATAGAACCTTTCGCAGAGCTCAGAGAATTGGGTATATACACAAGTGTACTTGTGGAAGTCAGAGTCGGATTTAAATTTAAGATAGGATTGCCATAGTTTGTTCCTATTATTGTGAAGGTAGCATAACTCCTTGTTATACCAGGGTGGAGAAGACGAGCAGTTTTTTTTTAGGTAGGTATGGCACTAGTTGGACAAAACAAGCAAAGATATTAGCGTAGAAAATTGCGAGGGTATTGTCAATGGGTAAATATGTAGCGACGGGTTTTATGTTAAGAAGTAAACTAATGAGTTTAACAAAATTAGCTTTACGAAAATTGAAGCAATGAGTGAGACTGAGACTGGATGAGACTCTGAGACTGGGTTTAAATTATCGTTGTATGAAAAGGTTAGGAATAGCGGGGGGTAAATTCGGTCCAAAGTCAAAAGAAGATAATTTACGCAATTGGTTGGGATGAATATATGTATATACATGATGACACATATAAACTCAAAGTCAGCAGTTTGCGAGCTTTTGAAAAAAGTAGCGTCTAGGCGATTATGTATTGCCACCAGAGTGCCCCGGCCGGATAGAGAGCCATGTGTTATGAGTCCATAGTTACGAAATGTGTTAAATACAGCAGGAAATAATTCGCTGTTATTGATATCGGGGGTTTAGATTTGTTTCCGTCAAAGCAAAAATATACGTTGCGTGTTCTCGTGCCTAATCCTCTGACATTTTGAGAGTAGAGCGACAGATGTTTCGGTGTACATTTTGGGTTGGGAGTGTGAGACACAGCATTAGATAAGCTTAAAGGTCGGGCCGCGTTAAGAGTATGAGGGTAAATGATTGTGCCGGAGCAGTGATTAGGGACGGCAATACTTATTTGAGTCGGCCCGACTTTTTTGAAGGTGGGAAGTTCTTTAAGAGCTGAGGTAGGAGGCAAATGAGGATAGATCTTCTAAAACCTTTTGAACTGAAATATTAAAACCATCATGATAGTTACTGAAGATACGTAGTAAAGTAGGTGGGTCAGTAGGAAGACCTTCCTGGTGAACGGCTACCAGACGATTGTTTTAATCTTACCATCGATACAAACAGAGTCGGGTTTGTTATGGAGGTAAGCAAGGTAAAGTCGTACATTATTATTGATCCCTTAACCGAGATAGGATGTAGCCACTTTCAATTGAGTCAGCGGAATTCATCGTGAGTTTTGCAGTGGGAGGGAAAAGAGGGTAGATAAAAGAATTAGAAGGATTAGATGCATTAGGGGGAGGAGAGGCAATATTGACAGAGGGAAGAGAAGGATTAGGATTGTTTGGTTGCAAGTAACAGAGGGAAAAGAAGAAGTGACAGACGAGTGGTCAAAAGACACGCGATTGGCATTAGGTTTATTAAGAATATGCGGTCGTGTGTAGTTGAGATATTTAGGAGCGGTATTGAAATTAGGAAATAATCTCGTTTTAAATTGTCAATTTGGGTGTGACTCGGGGGTATTATTACCGATGGGATTAGATTGGGGAAGGGGGGCTTTAGAATTAACGGAAAATTTACTGCTAGATATAGAGTTATGCTTATAACTAGAGTTAGAGTTGGGCTTAGAGCAAGGAAAATTTATCTTATTTCTAGGATTAGATTTAATGATAAGATTATTTATATTCTGTTTCTTTGTAGGTTTGTCCGTTATTTTTGCAGATACGCATCTTTCCAATATCGAAATTAATGCCGGTAGGATTACAGAACAACCATTCATATCTGGACGGGAGATCAAATTTGAAATATCGGTTGCTTTTGTGGTGGTATGCATACTTGCAAAACAAAAAAATAAAATTTTTACAAGTTTCTTTTCGATTTTTACACTTAAAGAAAAAAGAAAAAAAATATTTTCCTCTTCAAATCAAAACTCTCTAGCACACAGCCATGCAAGTTCATGCAACTGAGTTCTTAGATACAAGTTTACAAAATTTATAGGAATTCATTTTCCGTCGAGTTTACGTCGGACCCTATTGGCCGAAAATAGTGGTTCAAAAACATTAAATTAAATGATTTTTTGAAACTCAAACCTAAAAAACAAAATCAATTTTTAGGTGGCCTTAAAAATTACTCTACACTGACTGGCTCTACAAACAAAAACATTGATCCCAAATAAATATTTTTTTTTTTCGATTACCAGAGCTCCATTTGACATTTAACAGATTTAACACATTTACATTTAACATTTGTTAATCCAGTGAATTTAAAAGTTTTGCAAGCGTGTGTCGTGGATGATTTTTTCATAATTTTATTATTAAATTGTATTTTTTAATTTTTAATTAATAATCATATCAACAAATTAGCCATGCAAGTCTAACAATATGAAAAGTTTAACACATCTAAAGATAATAAAATGACACAAGAGATTAGAAAAAGCAAGACACCGACACTGCGAGTATGTGACCTATCCGGCACCTCTGTTTGAGATCACTGATAAAAATGATAAAAACCAAATTAAGCGAAAAAAATAAATAAAATCTTGCTTTAGAAGTTCTTCGATGCTCTCTTCCTTATGACATATAAATATAGACGATCCCTAATAATATAAATTTAATCACAGTAGAATAACGAAAAGATGAATACATTTAAAACATGACCTAGACATCTTCTTAAATTGTCCACCTTTTCTAGATCCTAAAATTTAAAAATTCGACTTCCTGTTTTAATCTCGTTTTCATAAAAATTTCAAACTGAAAGGAAACACAATAGAACGTAATTAAAATGGGGATAAATAAGAGGGCAAGGTGAAAAGTTCTCGGCCTGACGCAGAGATGGCGTTCCAATCGGCAAAAATTTATGTTTCCTGCCTGGGTGCACTTCTCATTAGTTCGTATGACAAGTTTCAACTTATTCTCTCAAGTAATTTCTTTACACGAATTTTTGCAGTAGACGTCTGCGTGTTTTTCGTTTAAATGGATAAACTTGAATATCGTGCGGTGATAAAATTCTTCGCTTTGGATGGGTTAACCCCTAGGAAATTCATCCAAAGTTGGCAAAAGTTTACGTGGACTCTGCTCCTTCCATGTCAAAAGTGGGCAGCTGAATTTAAACGTGGTCGCACGTCCCTCGAAGATGACCCAAGTGAAAGACGGCCAAAAACCGCAACCACACCCGAAACCATCGAAAAAGTGCATAATATCGTGTTGGACGATAGACGAGATAGCTGAGGCTGTGTGTATATTGGAAGAGAGGGTGCGAAACATCTTGCACAAAAACTTAGGGATGCGAAAGCTCTGCGCAAGATGGGTGCCGCCTTTGCTGAATGCTGATCAGATCAAAAGCAAATGCGCAAACGATTTTCGCGGCAATCTTTGGACCGATTCAATAGGGATCCGACCGATTTAGTGCGGCGATTTGTCACCATGGACGAGACATGGGTTCACCACTACACGCCAGAAACGAAACAGCAGTCAAAGCAGTGGGTGGAAGCCGGTGGTTCAGCGCCAAAGAAAGCGAAGTCGATCGCATCTGTCGGAAAGGTCATGGCCAGTGTGTTTTGGGATGCAAAAGTTAATTGATTACCTTGGGAAAGGCAGAATTTTACAGGTGAATATTACTCCTTCTTGACCAGCTGGATGCCAAAATTCGCGAGAAGAGGGCTTTCACCAGAACAATGAACCTGTACACAAGTGTGCGTTGGCGATGGGAAAACTGCGGGATTTGGGGTACGATTTGCTTGGCCATCCCCCCTATTGACCTGATTTGGCACCCTCAGACTTCCATCTGATCCCAAACTTGAAGAAATTTGTTTCTGGGAAGCGCTTCGCATCTAATGCAGAAGTTGAGAGGGCTGTAGATGAATATTTTCACAGCCTTCCAGACTCTAACTTCCGAGAAGGAATACTGATGTTGGAGAAACGCTGGACCAAGTGTGTTGAAGTCAAGAATCTCCCTTGTAGAAAAATAAAATCATTTTTAACTGAAAATCGCAGTCTTTCATTGTCAGTCCGAGAACTTTTCACCTTGACCTCGTAAAAAAAAACCGAGTAGTCTTTTTGAAAATCTACTGAAAACCACTGAACACAACAAGATGAAATTAAGGAATGTCCGTCCATCTTATCGAACCCTATGTTGGTAAGAATACTGCTTTTCGAATTAAATTAAATTCATTAAATACAAAATTCCATTACTCCGGACAAACATACTCATAATTCGCTCCTGGGTATAAATTGTTCTTGTGGGGCAATTTGTTTATTTTTTTTTTTTTTTTACATGTTGGTACAACATATTTAACGTAACACGTGCAGCAAAAATAAAACCGAAACTACTGCAGCTTTAACATCCAAATTCTTCAAAAGGGACTACAGACAGCTATAGAATTTTTTAGTATTATCTCTTGTAGTTATTCGAGCCTAGAAGTCCAATCTAAGATATGAAAACGAATTTTATTATTGCTTTGATCTTCACTTCGACTCAGAGGTTATCAGCAATCTATGTTTCTGAAGATTGTGTTAAGTATTACCATCCTACCCATTCACCATCTGGCACAAAGTCACAAGGATCAAACGTCTATTCATGAGAATAAAGCAGAACACAAAAAAAAAAAAAAAAAAACTCCATTTAACCATCTGCAGAGTCCTCTACATCTGCTTCCTCACAGTAAAGTAGAACATCTAATCAAAATTAAATCTCTGTTTTTCCCCATATGGGCATACACCAGGATCGGGTCAAATGGTCAGATGGTCTACATACTACACGCACAGATGTTATGCGAACAATCAGAGCCCCAGCCACTTTATCTAGAATAGCAATCTTGTGGAATTTTTCGTTCTATGCTTTATGCGCGCTCACACATTAGGAAGACCTGAACCTTCAGCACAGATTTCGGCATGCGAGGACAACAAATTCAAGCAAATCAGAGGCAATCAGCAAACGAGGTGAACCAAATCAGGAGCAAACCGCAAGACCCGCTAAACCTGTCTCCCATGCCAATTTATTTCAAATCAAATTGCAAATTCTCCTTCTCCTTCTTTGCCAATTTTCCGGTGGTCTACATGCGCCAGAACACATAGGCGCCGTTGTCTCATCTAGCCCCCGTACCTTGGATTGCTCCTCTTTCTGATCAGTGATCATGTCGTAGATAACATCAGAATCCAGCATTCACTCGTTTCGCGTCCCGTAGCGTCTCAAATGCAATCTGGACATCTAACAAACAACTTTGACGTGCGGGTAATTATTTGAAATTATTTCGAACTCCAATTGAAGGAAACGCATTTCAGAACCAGGCCATTCATGGCGTATCCAGAGCAGCGGCCCGCTCACACATAAATAGTAATTATGCACGTTAGATGTGGAGGGAGCGCTCTGTGATCCAATAACCTAACCACACTGTTGATGACGACCAATCATCCACGATCCACCAACAAGAAATCTCAATGCGAGGGAATTTTCGGATCAGCGTGTATCCGTCAATTCGCATATTAAATTGTCATTCATTGCGGCTTAATTGGCGGGGTGTGTATGTGCGCGCGCGCAGCGCACATACTTCGTGGCGGCGCTCATGATGATGTTCGCAACGGATGTAGGTGCCATTATCGATGTCCGTCGGCCGTACGGGTTGTCAATATATACGCACCTGATGATTCGTTCCTTCTACGAATGGCCTCTATTACTCGCATTGACAGCTCCATGTATACTGAAGTTCGGCGAGAAGGAAGGTTTTGTTGTCAATCACGTATAGAGCCGATGTCATGAGTTCCGTGGTCGGTTGAGTGGCTGCAGAACGTAATTAGGAACTAGGAGTAGATGTTAATCTTTATGTGCGACGAGTGATGCCGATTAAACAAATTACAATCGGATGCGTATAGTTTATAAGATAATTTGCTTGCTTTCAGTGACTGATCGCAACAACTTTGTTCTCCTCTTGGGGACGACGCGCGACTGTGGCAAATATCCAATTTGCGATCGATGATAATAAAAAGGTGATAAAATATCGATAAAAGCAAATGAGATGGAAAAAAAAAAATAACAATGAATAATAATCGTATCCATGTAGGGTGAACGATTTTTAATCAATTGATCGAGAGATATCGATTCGTCCGCGATTCTTGGAGAGGGATATCGTATATGTTCAGTGGTTGCTTTAATGAAAACGTTCTATCGCAGCTACAATAAGCGGTGAACATTTTTTTCTTCTTGCAGATTAGTGGGTGTATCTGTGTGTATGTGTGGATTGTCCTGCTAGTGCACAGCAAGCACATAGATCTAAAGTTCTTTTGCACTTTAGTCATGGTCAGCTCTATTTGCTAGGAAATTCACCCAGAAGTGACGTTCAACCCAAACTTGTCTGCGCTTTTTTTTTTACAAAGGATCGACCCGAGATATTCGTATATGGCTGTTGATTCTACTTTTGAATTGTTGGAGCTTGAAGTCTTCTGGAAATATATCTACTGGGAGTGAATTCCAAAGTTTACTTGTACTGTAGCAAAAGGAGTCTGATAAATGGATGTCCGCGCGGTTGCTAGGTGGACATAGAGGTGATGGTCCCTCAATAGAAGGAGCTGTTGCGCTCTAAAGTATCTCTTTGCTCTAAACATGTAGCTCCACTTCATGGATGCCGATTTTGCAATCCGTGTGGTTGTGACATGTTACAACAGAGTTGAATGTGACGCCGTAAGACGCATGGTGTGATCTGATCGCGTCTCTGACGGTGTGATGTATTTGCATTCACGGGAATGTTATTAGAGCAAGATGAAATTGGGGCGCTATCATAGGCACAACTAAAGTTAGTCTTGTTTGTTGACTAGAGAAGGTCGTTGATATGAAGTAGAAACAGAGTTGGTGAAAGTATAGAACCCTGAGGCACTCCAGCTTTTACAGCAAATGTATCGGAAGACACACCATCGACCACAGCTTGAATTGATCTGTTATGAAGACAATTTTCCATCCAACCGCAGAGCTATTGTGGTAGTCCAAGGAGGCTAGTTTGTTTAATAGGGCACTATGCCAAACCTGACCGAATGCTTTTGAGATGTCCAGGGCAACGGCTCTTGATTTCTCGTGCTGTACGATGGTCAAAGGTATTTGATTAAATCAGTATTGATAGCTTTATCCATCACTTCGACAGCATGGACAACAACGCTATGGGACGTTAGTTTTGCGATAAACATTTTAAATTCTTCTGCAGAGAATTGATGCTAGTACAGGTGCATATATTCCATCAGATCCTGTTGCCTTTTTGCAATCCAGATGACTAAGGATGTGCTGTATTACACGAATTCGAAACTTCGCATCTAGCATCAATGATTGGATATCCGATGTGCCGGATCTAGTGGTGAATTGCCTGAGAAAATAGTAGCGAAAATATCAGCTTTCTCCTTTGGAGTTGTGGCTAGTGACCCGTCCTCTTTCAACAGAGTTGGGAATGAGGAGTGACTGTTTATCACTTCTGCATTGACCAGAAAGGACATGAGGCATTAAAATAATTGAGGAGCTTCTTAGTGACTCTCTTGTATAGTTTTTCTTCTCAGAATCCTCTGTTATGTTACACGTGTTTCGGAGACTGATGAAGCTAGATCTTGTTTACTCTGTTGGAGTTGACCGCCGGTATCTATAGGCTCTGTTCTTGCCAGCAATGGCTATGCTCACAATTACTGTTGAACCAAGGTTTAGGTTAGGTTAGGTTGAGACGGCTGTCAGCCAAAGGCCAACACACTTAGACCAATAATAGGTCCATTTTGATACCACGTGGATTTGGAGTTTCCTATTTTGGGAGAGAGCTGGGCAGGTGCAAAGAAGGTGAAGAATTGTCTCCTCCTTCTCCTCGTCCATGGAGCTTCAGCAGAAATCATTTGAAAATACGCCAAGCCTTGTTGCATGTTTGTCTATTAGACAGTGTCCAATTATGCAATCTTCAACGCTGATATGCAATCCATTAAGAGAAATCAAAATCTTAGAGCGTTTCAGATCCAGGTTAGGCCAAATCTGTTTTGTTGCTAGACACGTTATAACACTTGTCCACCTAGAATCCATGTCTGGAAAGTTCGTCAGCCTTACAATTTCATGGAATGTCCCTGTGCTATCCAAAATAAGACCCAGATTTGTTTGCTTCCTTGGAGAAGGTTATATTTCCTTGAGAAGAGGACTAGTTCGGTTTTATAGGTATTCACTCCTAGGCCACACCAAACTTATTTAAAGCTTTTTGTGAGTGTTCCTTTAAGGTAATGAGGTGTTTACCAGAGACAGCAATGTCGTCCGCATAGGCGATAACTTCACAACCCTTAGCCTCCAGGATTATCAATAGTTCATAAACCACAAAATTCCAAAGAAGTGCTGATAGGTCGCCAGCTTGGGGGTTCCACCGAGCTTTGAGTTAATAATCCGACTATTAAGCAGTAGATTAATCAACTCGTCAAGTGAGGTATCTACCTTCAGATTTGACAATGCTTTCGTTATCGCAGACGAATACGTTAGACGTTGTTAAAAGCGCCTTCTATATCCAGGAAAGCTACCATAGTGTACTTCTTATGATACAAGGATTACTCGATTTTATTAACCAACGTATATAATGCTGTTTCTGCTGATTTTCCCTTACAATATGCATGTTGAGCCACGTGTGTGAATACTGTCACGTAAATGGATATCAATCAATCGTTCTAGTATTTTTAGAAGGAATTATGATAGACTTATAGGTCTGAGGACTTTTGGACTAGCGTGTGAATATTTTCCAACTTTGAGTATGAAAACCACATTAACTTCTCTCCATAGTTGCGAAAAAAGGGGTCAGATTCAGGCAGCTCTGAAATATGAGCTGATTTGTATGGTTTGAAGCTATGTAGCGCCCAAAGGATTTTCTGCTTCGTAATTTGACTTGAGAGGTTGGTTTTTTGAGCATTTGACTTATTAGGGTCAATATTGTTAGCAGTTGAAAATCAAATTGAAATTCATTTTCTAGAATTTGGTCGGTTTGTCTCATCTCAAAATTCTTTGCCAACTTACTGCTCGAACACAATGGTGAAGCTGAAGCTGTAGTACGCAGCGCTGTCAAAGTTGAAATACACGTACTCCTTATAGCACGAACACAATGCGAAGCTGCAGCTGAAGTACGAAAAGTAGCTGCAGTACAAGTTGAGTCAACTTCAACTTCTGAACGAGCTGCATTACTTTTTGACAGTTAAAAATTCATAGCATGCGATTTCTTCTTCCTCAGTCATTATAAAATAAATCCACAACAAAAAACATTTTCACTGAACACCATTGTGTACGTGCATTGTTACTTCAGTGAGCGACTTATTTGACAGTTTGTACTACTGCGACTTCATCTGCTCCATTGTGTTCGGGCAGGTAACTGCCAGTCATCGTTGTCCACATTAACCTGGCACTATAAATGCACCTTTGTAAGTCCTCTGTTACTTGCACTCCGGGATTTGATAATACCTCTCGCTGAAGTGTTCGCTCAGTAGTCATCTATCTAATTTTGATTCTTTTTAACTCTGCTCATATCGCTGTAGATTTTTTGCAGTTTGTTATTGTATCTTCGCCTATAAACTTAGTTTTTGTCATTTTTGCGAGTCGGACGGTGTCCAGCGTTATGTTTTTTCATACAAAAGGCAGAACAATGTCCGTTTTCCTTTGGACGGCTCTGCTTCTCAATTGCAAAATACAAACTCTTGGCACAAATTGTTTTCTAATTTGATGACGAAGTAGTTGCAAAGCTGCTTTGTGGATCTTTCTTTGTGGGAATCTTGACTATTCAGTGCCATACCTCGGATACCGGATGTGGTGTCATGGGTACTGAACTCACTGATGTTACAACGGAGAATAATTTCTTCTTGCTTTTCTTTACAGCAGGTATAATATGTATCTATGTATATTATATATAAAATGCCCGTGACGTTTTTTCTTACAGCTATCCATCGCATATCCGGTTTAGTGGTGAAGCCTACCCAGGAGATAATGCACCTAACGCTGACGTATTTTGTACAAAAAACTTCTCTGTTAATCAACTCTATTCGAAAATCTCAAAGCCAATCTGGGAATTTCTTACCCACGTGCATTCTGTGTAACCTTTCTTTTCTACGTTGAAATTTCTTTCCTACCATTCGGCTGCCGTCGTTTTACATTACATTGCCAGTCATAGTCGTGTTACATTACAGATACCTAAATGCGGCTTCTTTTCATCGGACAGTTGATTTCTGAATATGTCTACAACCAAGAGATAGTCAAATTCAACGTTTGAACCCTTTGGTCCTATTCATCAATGAACATTTGGTCGATTCGATTTACGTTATTTAAATTTCCTAGAACTACTTTTATATTTTTACGAGTATGTACTAAAAAATGTTGAGCAGAAGCTCCAGCGAGGTCCTTATTAGAAATAGATCAACCTGCAGTGAATTATAAAAGCTAATTTAGTGTTGATCTTGCATGCATCTAGCAGATTTCTAGATATCCTTTTGTAAAATGAGTGGGAGTAGGAGAGACTGTAAGCAATAATCGTCAGATACGTATGTACGTATGCTACCAGGGAGCTCTGTTGTCTAGTTTTAGCCTTGTCTATTCTTCCAATAATAATAATAATAATAATATTTTGACGCTAACTACCCAATACAGGGCCTGAGCTAGCTTCTCGCAGCCACTCGAATGGTTGGGAACTATGAGTGAAGCTCCTCATGACAGTTTTACTCTCGGATGTTTGTGGGACCGTGAGATCACTTTTTGTGTTTTCTTGGATTCGAACCTTGAACCTTTCGCTCAGTGATCGCGCACTTAACCACTGAGCCACGGCGCCCACTAATTCTTGCAATAAATGGCTAGTAGTAATCCAATAACATATCCTGCTAAATAATCCCAATCATACCTAATTCATTATCCTAGCAGTATCATTTGCAATGGAATAAATTCCTCCCCAACATAAACAACCATCCAAGGCCAAAAGCTACTATGCAACTCGTACAATGCACTCGTTACACCACTACGCACCCATATCTCATTGGCATATAACCAATTAATATCCTGTCCGAGTATTATCGTACCACAAAGTGCAGTGGAGCGACCTATTCGCCAGAAAGGAGTATTAGAATCCTCTTCATTCAGGTGGTTGCTTCTAGCTTTTTATCGATTCCATTTCCATTTCCATTGCCATTGCCAAGGATAATTAAGTATTTTTTATTATCATTTTCCATCGTGCTACCATCGACATGGACAGAATACAACATCCGCTCCACACTGGCAGTATCAATTAATTCACCCTCACATATTGTGATAATAACTTCAAGTGCGATAGTCTAATGAAACTCGGGCATGATAGTGCAACTAGTAATGTCATTTCCCTCGTCCCGCGCAGATCAATTATTATTGACATAATTAATTAAAGTGTTAAGTTGGTGTACATTTTCTTAATGGAAAGCCATTTGCCCTAAATTAGAGCGAATCAATTCTAAGGCATTTTCGAATGTAATCTCATTCGTTAAGGACCAAGATCGCCCGAGCCTCGTCTAAGTTATGACGGAAATTAAATCTTAATTGCGAACTTAATTACTTTGATAAATTTGAGTTCGCCAGTGGGCCTTAAAGTAAGAGGGATGTAGATGATGAAAGGAGTGGAAGTGGTGATAGCGAGAAAGTGGGTTCTTCCTTGCGGCTGTTTGAATTTATTTCCATTAACAACTACGAGGACCAATAAAGGAGGATAGGCGGTCGGTGCTTAATGAAGGAGCCGAGTAATTTCGAAAATAAGATCAGATCAGTTATTTTTTGATTCCATGCGTTTGGTATAAACAATTTCTGTTTTAAGCTTAGATGCCGTGCAACAGTCGCTTTCAGCAAATGAAACCGTGAAAGCGTTTAACGTGCTGCGCGAGTAAATATTGCACGCAATACTTGTATGTCTCATTCGGGTACCGGAAATCAACGCGCATCAAGTGTTGGTACCGTAATGTGCATAACGTTGAAACCACAACTCATAAGGAATGTTTACATGGCACACACCTTCTACTCTTTAATGCGCCTGATTCTACCATGAAGAGACAACAACGCTTTTAAGCGAGCACATTTATGCGACAACACCACTCTGCGATTGCATCTAAAAGATGCGAAAATAATTGCCTAACGGTTATTTGCAAGTATGTATTTACGTACTTGTCTTGCCGCTATGCCAAAGTGCGACTAATGAGCAATTCGGCTATGAGTGCATTATGATCTCAAGTTTGCCAGCCGAAGTTGAAAGAGGGGCGACACTTGCGGCTCATTAACTTTGATGGAAAATGTCTGAACGGTGCATGAAGGAGGAGGATATTCGCGCGCGCACTGTGTAATTAATAACAATTACGAGAGCAAACAATACATGGAGACGACTCGAATGCCGGGAGACGGAAGCGAATGCATGATGAGAGGAACGTGCATGCTCAATCATTATCTAGGAAGTTATGAGACACCGTGACTAAGGCACATATTTGCGCTTTCACGTGTGTTGTGCTTAGAGATTAAGAAAAATAGTGATAGTGATGATGGTCACAATGACTTTCCCTAAGTTATGCTGTTCCTCAACATTCATCAAAAATAGATGACAATGTATTAGAGCACAGAATATAGGAAACTAATTATGTTCACCTTGAATCACCTAAACAGTGGGGTTCACATTGCTAGGGTTAAATACTAATGCGCAAGTATCATATACAGTTAGCCACATAAGTATTGATACACCCCCTTTCTCTGCATGCTTTAAACGTCTCTGTCAAGAAGCCGACATCAACCCATGGGGCTCGGCATACAGAATGGTGATGACAAAATTAAAGGGCTATAGGACTCCTCAAATAACATGTCCGATAATGCTGAGATCCATAGTAGAGTACCTCTTCCCTCAAAGGCCTGCTGCTAAGTGCAATATTATACGAGAAGTGAATCCAGAAGATATTCCTTTAATTACTCACGAGGAACTGCTAAGGGCATGCAGCAAGATAGGTGACAACAAGGCTCCGGGACCCGACGGCATCCCGAACAAGGCAGTAAAGGCAGCTGTAACAAAAAGACCAGACCTCTTCATAACAACAATGAAGCAGTGCCTTGAAGAAGGAACCTTTCCCGAAAAATGGAAAACGCAGCATTTGGTCCTACTGCCAAAAGGAAAGAAGCCCCCAGGAGAACCATCATCCTATCGCCCAATATGCCTATTAGACACCATGGGAAAGATCCTCGAGAAGATAATCTATAATAAATTACTCGCAGTAGTAGAAGAGAAAGGAGCCCTCTCAGATCACCAATTTGGCTTCAGAAGAGCACGATCTACTGTTGATGCCATAAGAGCGGTAGTCGATATCGCCAAAGGTGCCATCGAAGGAGAAAGATGGCTCTACGGCACAAAGGAGTATTGTGCAGTAGTAACGCTGGACATTAAAAACGCATTTAACTCTGCGAACTGGTCGTTTATTAGAAGGTCACTTGCCAGGATGGATACGCCATATTACCTGCTACGGATAGTAACGAACTACTTCAACAACAGAAAGCTGAGGTACAATACCGATGAAGGGGTAAAATACTACAACGTAACGGCGGGAGTTCCACAGGGATCGGTTTTAGGGCCACTATTGTGGAACATCATGTACGACGGAGTCCTACGATTAGCGCTACCTGGGGGAGTAACGATAATTGGATTCGCCGATGACATTGCAGTCGTGACAGTAGCTAAACAAATCCGTGCAGTAGAATCAGCTACAAATGAAGCAATTGCCCGGATAAAAGATTGGCTAGTATCCGCCGGACTAGAACTAGCTGACCATAAAACAGAAGCTGTTCTTATAACCAGCCGGAAAACTGTCGAATTTGCCAACTTTCAGGTTGGTAACCAAACCATCAGGTCGAAAGAGGCAGTTAAATACCTTGGAGTAATGCTGGACAACAGGCTACGGTTTAAAACGCATGTTGATTTTGTTACCAAAAAAGCATCGCAAATGCAGGGAGCTCTCTCGCGTATCATGCCTAACATCGGTGGACCTGGATACGCTAGAAGGATTCTACTCTCTAGAGTTATCACCTCAGTTCTGTTATATGCCGCCCCAGTCTGGGCGGAGGCACTGAGGACGAAGGAGACCAAAAGGAAACTATCGTCATCATACAGACTCTGTGCGCTACGGACAATCAGCGGCTTTCGAACCATCTCTGACGAAGCTGCATTTGTCATAGCTGGAATGGTCCCCATCGATATTCTCGACCATATGTTACGGTTGGAAGAAAATTGGATGGCAATATGTTCTTTCGTAACAACTCTACAAAAAGAGTTGCGGAGAATAGAAAAGCTAAGAAGAGCAGCAGAAGCAACAGAAGCATCAGAAGCAGCAATACAAGAAGCATAGCATGAATTGCTAACCAGCCCCGCGAAGTAATACCTAACGGCAGTCCCGCGGGGAGAGTGGTTGAAGTGTGTAGGGTGTGTGTTTAGTACGTAGGCGTATTCCTGGCATCGAGTACTCAGGTTTGCGAATCGTGCATGCTACTAGCACTCGGGCTACTAGCATCTATGAAGATTACACATCCCTGGCGCAATCCAAAAAAAAAAAACCCCCTTTCTCTGCATAACACAAGCAAAAAACAGATTACAGAAGCAAGAAAATAAACAAGTAAAATTTAATTCTATATATTTGAGCAACATAGAACACACTATATATAATTTTAACATAAATTCATTTCAGTTTTTTGAATAAAAGAACAAAAGAAATAAAAAGTAATAAACTCAACCTCACAAAAGTATTGATACATATTTAAAATTCTTGCTTAAAAAAATAAAAGAACGTAATTTAATATTTTGTTGGGTTACCCCGAGATTTGATTACAGCTTCTAATCTTCGTGGCATCGATTCCACCAACTTCTTGCAATAGTTTGGGTAATATCGACCCATTCTCCGCAAGAGCGGTTTTTAAAGCCGCCTTGCTAGAAATCCTGTGTTTTCTTATTTGTTTCTTCAAATGTACCCATAAATGCCCAATCGGATTTAAATCCGGTGATTGCGGCGGAATATTAAGCATTTTGGGCGTGTTATACAGCAGCATTGTCCTGCTGGAACAAATAATCCGTTCTCATCTGTAATTTTTCAGCACTGGCTCCAAGATTGTTTTTAATTATGTCTATGTATTTAACCGGTCCATTATACCGTCAATAAAAACAAGATTGCCCACTCCGGATGCAAAAAAAATACCCCCACACAAGGACGGAACCACCTCCATGTCTTACTGTGGGCCTAAGGTATTTTACCTTGAGAATTTCTCCGGGTTTCCTCCAAACTTTTCGAAAGTCATTCGAAGAAAAAATATTAACCTTACTCTCGTCACTGAAAATTACCTTTTTCCAGAATTCCACAGGGTGGTGACGATGACTTTTGGCGAATAACAACCTTTTCTTCTGGTTTACCCCTGAAATGAATGGCTTGCGTATTGCAGTTCTTCAGTAAAAGTTCCTTTTCCGAAGAACACGTCTCACTGTCTCGCTGCTTACCGTAATGTCCAGGCTTTCTTTTAGTTGGGTCACAAGTTTTGGTGCACTAATATCGGGTTTTTTCTCCACTTCTCGAACCAAATACCGTTTATTTTGAACACTTAGTTTTGTTGGTCTGCCACTGCGACTCTTGTTTTCCAGAGAATTCGTTTCTTTAAACTTCTGGACTATTTTCTGTATTGTTGTGAAACTTCTGCCAACAATTTTTCCAATACTTCTGTAGGATTGTCCTTCCATGTGTAATTTAATTATAATTTTCCGCTCTTCTAATGTAGTTTCCTTCATTTTCCTTGATTTCATGTTTAAAATAAACTAAAATTTCCCTACCGAACACAAATAATGAATGCCAATAACTTCTACTCAAAACAGGGAATGAGGCAAACAAAATATACATTGCTCAGATGGCATAACGGTATTATTGTTGGCGCCTAAATGAGTGTGTATCAATACTTTTGTGGCGTGGAATTCTGTCACTGTTTTTATTCATTATTTTTTCTGAATATATGAGATTGATTTTGATTGTAATTGTGCATGGTTTCGTTAGCTATATTACTAAAATGAAGATAAATGGATTGAATAATTTTGTTTTTTTACTATTGTTATGCTGGAATTCGTATTGAACCCAGAGAAAGGGGGGTGTATCAATATTTTTGTGGCTAACTGTACAGTCACATAAGCACGGTTGGTACGAGCAGATGGACGTACATGTCTAGATTGACATAACTGTCGATGCTGATTACAAATTATACAGTTTTGGGTTTGTCTTCTTCTTCTTTTCCTTACGGCGAGTTTATGATCCGGAGTAGAAGAATCACAACCCTCCCACTTTACTGCATACCTACTGGTCCAAATGTGGGGTTTGCCAGTTTGACCTCAGTAAATACCGGCAGACGTCCCGGTTTCGGATCACTTCGTCACTGAGGCCAATCAAATGCTGGTGTTTTTGCATTTCTGTGATCCAGTTGTTTTTGGGTGCCTTTTTTGCGGATTGTGTAGGAACGTTGATTGAAATTGCCTTTTTGACGGGGTTCGAAGGATCCCTCCTTTGAATATGACAATACCAACTGAGCCGGTCGTGCTCTATCTTGCTTGTGATCCGTTCTTTTACATGAAGGCTTCCTCAAATCTTCGAACTTCTTATTCTATCAAGCTTTGTTACTCCTGCTGTCATGTGAAGCATCTTCATCTCAGCTGCCGTTAATTTGCCCTCATACCTTTTATACATTGTCCAGCATTGTGAACCATATGTGTCCGCCAGACTTACAACTGCGGTGCAAAGCTTTCCTTCCCACTTAGGGAACATTTTTCGGTCACAGAAGATTACGGAATTTTCCCGCTACTTCATCCACCCTACGCTTATGCGGTGATTGATCTCATCATCACAAGTTGCTTCGCTTATGATCATAGATCCCAGATATTTGAACTTTTCGCACTTGGGAAGCACTTTTCCATTCAAGTAAATGTCTGGAATAGGCAGGTGTGGATCAGATAACGGGAAGCACAGATAATCTATCTTTTTTGAACTAATACGGTACTCAATTCCCTCCAAAACATCCACCCATACATAAAGTGCTCGTTGCAGCGACATTTGACCTTCACTTATGATACCTCCATCGTCAGCAGAGAATAACTGATGCACTTTGGGGTCCGTTACTTTTCCTTCAACCAGATAATCAAGGACTGCAATAAATACTAAAGGACTGAGGACGCTTACCTGGTGTGCAACGACTTTGATTGGGAACTCTTCGATGACTCCTGCGGGACATCTTACTCTTGTTCTTGGTCCCTCATACATGTCCATGATCATGCGCACGTAGGTTTCTGGAACTCCTCGTTGTCTTAGCGCCACCCATAAGAGTTATCTTGGTTGTCTATCAAAGGCTTTTTCAAAATCAACCAACACCATATGCAAGTCCTTTAAGGAATCACAATGTTTTTCCATTATGATCCTTATACTTTGGATTCCATCTGTTGTTGATTTACCCGAGACAAACTCGCACTGGTCATCCGTATTATTTTTCGCAGTCGGCCGCTGGAATATGATGCATTCGGTTACAACACGTTTGCCACGTCCCTTGATCCAATTTATCGCCACCGGTTTCTTGTCACTGCAAAAATTGCCACTCAACGAGATTATCTTCATATCTGGGAATTCTCTAGTGATACACTTTAAAGCCATCTCAGCTCCCTTTGAGGCTATATTCATGCCCATAGCATCGCCGGTGAGTGCAACAAAACGAATGTACAATTGTGGCCCGTCCATAGTGATGAGAAGCTCCTTCAAGCGTCCAAATCGACTCGTAGAAACAAACTCAGTTTTGATTTTATTGTAATTATCATCATTCATGATCCAACTCTTAGCCTCTGCAGCACGTGCGACACTGGAAAACCTTACGCACGGGGCTCTTGTCATTCAAACATCCTCTAAATAACTTGTCACACCACGAATCGACAGAGCCTTACATCCTCTATTTGTACTGGCAACTAGAGCCCCCTCTGTGGTAGCCAAAGGAACAAAGTACCGACTTCCATCTAGAAGCAATGGTCCTGCATAGCCTACCGGAATTGGTACATAACCCAAGACATTCTCACAACATGCATTCATAACCTTCTTATAATCAAACATCTGATAGGGAAGTATGTCTAGCTTTTCCATTGGAATTTGGGCACGAGCACTGATGATCTTCCTACGAATACTTACACCACGCTCTGGGTTATCAATGATCGTTTCGATCTTGTGCAGGGGACAGTGTGTGGCGGCGGCATTCACAATACGCACTATCTCCTCGTCGCTAAGATAGTCCGGATCTGAAACTAGAATCTCTAGGCATTCTTCCAGCGTTCTCGGTGGATCATTGCAACTGTGCACTCCTCATCATCGAGCTTATCGATGGTGGTAAAGAGGTAATTTGTCACGCTGGTAATAAAAGCTTCGCCTTTTCGTTTGTCCATCTTGTACCAATTGATTTTCTCAGCCACCTTTGTTTCCTTATTTGTTTTCTTTCCCGCCTCCATACAAATTTCCGTCAAGAGGAGGCGGCGTTACTGGTCGATCGCCTCTCCCAGGATGCATCCCGGGGCCAGAATGCATCTTTTTGTTCGCATCCGACTTGGGGATATGCGCTTGCAATATTCTACACCTCACCCTATATCACTAATTTGAGAGACATCAAACGGTCACTGGACTTTGAAATGGTCAAGATGTTGGCAAGCAGCTCTACCGCGAGATTATGTGGGGTTATCATTATTGTTATTTCAAACTACTCGTATGTATGAAAAGGTCTGGATTAAAGAACGTACATGTACATGTGATATGTAGACGGATCGAGGCTTTTTTCAGCTCTCTAAGCGATTTTCGCAGTCATTTTCATTTTTACGTAAGATGCAAGTATGTATGCTAACCAACGTTTACTTGTCAGGGTTGCCGTGGTGTAGTGGTAACATCAACGTTTGTGACGCTGCAGGTTCACGGTTCAAATCCTTATGTAAAGAATCATCTATTTATTTCATATGAAATAAATAAAAAAGTCGATCAGTTGCGAAGCTCATGTGAATCATAAGCAACGACAATAACAACAAAATAAAAATGCTCCCCAGTTATCTGGACGCCATCATTGGAGTTTACTGAAACTTAATCATCTCAGGCGCTGCACAATCGGTATAGTTCGTTGTTGTATCTTCTCCTCCAATCCCTGTCGATACAAATGGGTCCAAAAATCACTCAAGGAATTATTCTTTAGTTTAGTTGTCCCTGAGAGGGCTTTGGTACTCAATTGCTTTCTTAGCCCAAAGAAACAGCGGAGCTTAGGTAGACAAAGTCCTTAACTACCTCAAAATTGTAGCTGTCTATTTTGACTCTCTGCCCAAGTCGCCGATGTTGACCGTATTTTTTTGATGATAGCATATATTTTGTTCTGCCCTCGCTAACTGCTAAACCCAGTTTCGCCGCTTCCGTTTCAATATGTCCGGCTGTCGTAGTCCTTTCCTAACATCAAAACTAACTTGTCAGCTGAATCAGTATATTCTTTGGTGCATTTATGTTCTTAGTTGACATTTACATGCATTGGGCGTTTTTGTTTAAACGCATGTATAAATTCATGGTTGGGGCATAATTCAACTTTCATGATATCATTCGAAAGTCGTGTTAATGTAGTATAATTGACATCTACTACCATAGAAATATCTTCATTAATTTCGTGTCCTCATGATTGGGAGACTTGAACTACCACCAGTTGGGCAGACATAACCATACCCTATTTTGTCGGGGAAAAGACTAAAAAAACATATATTGAATACTATTTATAAATTTTAATTAAATCTGTGAGAAGTTCTTGAATAAAAGGCCAGTAGACTCAGTCTTTTATAGGTTTTTGCCACTTAAAATATCATAGGAAACCGCAGCTACCTGACGTAGTGGCACAGTATCCACACTATATACACCAACAATCGGTTATTTCTCTTGAAAAGGGAATGAAATATCTTGAATTGTTCAAGCCTCCCCAATGGTCAACTTTCTGGAATTTCCTCTACGTGAAACAGAATCAAGTTCGAGAAGAGGATTGTCTAAAAGAAACGCAAATAACATGCATTCCTTGACCATTATTTAACTTTTTTTTTTATTACCGCACAGCTGGTGCCCACTAAGGTTTTATTTACCCCGAAGAAACTGTCCATTTCTCAATCATCGGTCCAAATTTATCCCCCTTTTACCAAACATCTTCCTGGTTCCACCTACATTTTGCGCTGAGTGATATATTTGCCCAGCAACTCGAGTTCCACCTCCACATCAACGAAAATATGAAAAGCCCCTTTAAATTCAATCATGTGAGCATGCAACAAATTGCGTCGTCCATTGACCTTCAACATGTAAAGGGACCGCAAATCAAAAATTCCTCTTTTCTCTCCTCTTCATCAATGGCTTTCAATGAATACCGCCCTCAATGTTCTGGCGGGTAGTAGGGACTGTGAGGTCTTTAGTGCGTAATTAAAATGTACACCTACTCATAGATTGGCTTGTCATTACGTTGAAGAAAAATTGATGCACTCCCGAAGGCTGTCACATGATTGCTCCTTAAGGTACCCCACAATGATAGCCACCAAGATTGTGAAGTATCTGTAGTTAGTCTGCTTCTAGTATTTCCGCTGCCGCCACTACCGCCACTACCGCCGCACATCATTTCCATATGCCGAACGGAGGAATCGCATGGTCGTCCCTATAGCCGTGGCCGTGAAAATTGGAAAAGTGCTCGATAAAAATCTCCATCATCATTCTTTTTAATGGGTTCCTCCATGTGCCACGTTCCAATGGGGTCCCTGCACCTCGGTCTCTGCAAGTTCCTTACACACATTCTGAGTTAGAGTGTGTTTCCTTCGTTTCTTGTCCAGCCACGTTCTTTATGTTTTGATTAAGCGTAAAGGTTTGCACAGTGCAGGGATTTTAATTTATTACGTCAGGAATTATGAAATACGACGATGAATTCGCTGGCAAGGTTCATTAGGATCTTATGTGTAAGCCTGGATTTTATTTATGTGCATGTGTATATGTATACGTACATTAATGGTTATATTTGGTTAATTGAATATGAGTTGTCGCAAGGGGGTGGAAGAGGATGAGGGTATTGGTGAGGCTATTCGCCTGGTTGATGATATACTGGCGGATATGAAGTGAATGCGTTCCTAATTGATTTTCGTTTGCAAGAAATGCAGAAACGATGCTCATTGAGGTAAATTAATTTCCTGATAAGAAATGGTTGGGTTTTGTGGTATGAGCAGATGAGATTGGAAAGATTCTTATTTTCTGTTAGGGTGGTGCGCAGTTTATTCCCAATTTATGCACTTCTCAGCTTATGGTGGAAGTACATACATACATGTTCGATATGTAATATTTATAAAGAATAGAGTGTATAAAATTATTTAAAACAATTTTTAGGTTGATTAAATATCAGCTTTTTTTTATTCCGTTTTCATTCGACTTCGGCAAACAATTTATGGCTTTGCCTTGGTATCAGCTCTGAATTTATTGAGCCTTTTGTTCCAACACGTATTTATGTGAACACAAATTAAGTAAAAGCTCTCTCGCATTTTCTCGTAGGCCCTTCAGCGTTGAGAAGCTTATACGTGATTTCGCCACATTATCCCCAAAAATATGTCACATGATACGAATAAACGCAATAACAGAGGAAGCGTTCCGCATTATCGTGACAGGCGTTGTAGATGTTGCTGTCGCTTATGCCTAACATATTTGGGTACTTGAGGAAAGAGTAGTGACCCGTAAGTTGTTTGAAGTCGGGCAGTATTCGTTAATGTCTACAATCAGCCATACTACCACTGTTGTGTTCTTAAGAAATCGAGTCGTTAATGGAAGTCCTGATCGTAAAAACAACCAACGTAGGTTCAGAACGTGAAAAGTCCTCCTCTGAACCTTGTCCAGAAAGTTCATCGAATATCTCATTTCCGATAGTTCTATTGTGACCTGCGATTCACACCAATCTCATCTGGTTCAACCTTACAACCGATTTCAAACAAAGGAGGCCTTAAGCGAATTCCATATAACAGGATAAGTGTCGGTTGGTCTGGGGCCCAGCGAGCCTCAACCGTAAAAAGAAAAATTGCTCCGAAACGGAAACACACGCCTCGGATACGGACGGATAATTTGATGACGACCTTTGGCTATCAAACACGGACAACGATCGGATTCTGGAACGTTAAGACCCTTCTGGACTCACGCCAGATTCCTCCAAATGGAGCGCGAATTCGTACGGTATAAAATAAACATCTTAGGGCTGAGTGAGATAAGATGGTTCGATGCTGGGGAGTATGTCCCGCCAACAAAAATTACTGTTATGCTCTACTCTTGTAAACCAGCTGGAAGCGCACGGAGGTCTGGAGTAGGACTGGTGCTAACTCCAGCAGCGCGTAAAAGCCTCATATCTTGGAAACCTCACAGCGACCGAATATTGACGGCCAGATTCCAGAGTAGAGTAAGGAAGATCAGCATCATACAGTGCTATGCTCCGACTGATGACGCAACTGAGGATGAAAAAGGACAATTTCTATAGCCAGTTAGGCGCCGTCTTCAATGAAACACCTAATGGGGATATCGTAATGGTGATGGGGGATCTCAATGCCAAGGTAGGTAGCGACAACAACATGCTTAAACACGTGATGGGAGTTCACGGTCTTGGAGACCGAAACGACAACGGTGAGCGGTTTGTGGACTTCTGCAATACCAACCGCCTAGTCATTGAAGGTACGCTATTTAAGCATAACACCTGCTATAAGATCAGTTGAGTCTCGACTGATAGGCAAAGAACATCCAACCAGATCGATCACATTGCGATCAGTCGCCGCTTTAGAAATTGTCTCCTGGACGTCCGAAACAGACGTGGAGTTGATATCGGACAAGAATGAGATCACCATCTTATTCTAGCTCATATACGCCTTCGTACTGCATCCGTCAACAACAACGGATCAAACTTGTTGAACATCACCAGGTTCAATACCGATAGGCTTAAGGTCCCCCAAGTCCGCCAACAATTTAGAGACCACCTTGCCTTAGAAGCAGAAGCAATCAGCAGCTCAATGCAGGAGAGCATGGATGATCACTGGAATGTTGTGAAAAATACTTTTGCGAGCGGGTCTTGGTGGTTACCAGCGATGTACTCCGTGCAGCATTGACGGAAGGAAACTATGGTATTCGTTGGACTATGACATCTTACCTTAAACACCTAGACTACGCTGACGATGTTTGTCTACTTTCACATCGGATAATGGACCTTCATATAATGGCACATAATCTAGAAACTGCGGCAAACAAAGTGGGGCTCAAAATAAACACCGCCAAAACAAAAGCCCTCAGCACTTCCAACACTAACGCTCAACTTATCATTGCCGGACAGGAAGTCGAAAAAGTTGACAGCTTTCTATATTTAGAAAGTGTGGTGTCGGCTAAACGCGGTGGAACCCAACTGGACTTGTGCAGTAGAATCGGGAAGGCTAAAGCTGCGTTCGGTATGCTATCTACAATCTGGAAAAGTGATGTTATCAGCTTAAGAACCAAGCTGCGACTGTTCCGCTCTAACGTAGAATCTGTACTGCTGTATGGGTGCAGTACCTGGAAGGTGGACACCATTAACACACGCAGGCTGCAAGCCTTCGTAAATAAATGTTTAAGAATCATCTTGAGGATTTTTTAGCCGAACCGGATCTCCAACGAACAGCTTTCTATGAGAACGGGCCAAGAATCTATAAACATTACTATACGAAGGAGAAAGTGGCAGTGGATTGGACACACCCTACGGCGCGAAGACAACTTCATTGCGAAATACGCCATGCAGTGGAATCCGCTCACCCAAGCAGGCAGAATAGCGGGACGCCCTAGGCAAACATGACGCAGAACAGTTGAGGAGAAATCGAGCTCTATAGGAATGAGTTGGAGGCAGCTCAAACGCGTTGCAGAAGTACGAACAAGATGGCGCGCAGGCGTGGTTGACGCCCTATGCTCCCCGAGGGGTTAAAGGACCTAAGCATTAGGATAGCTTGGAAGACAGATTCATGTTTACTAACAAGAAGTGAAACCCATAGCTGTCGACTTCCACAATAATACCTCCGTCAAACACCTGACTACTTTTGGAACGCGAGGGAGTTTGCACATCAATCGGAAGGAGCCTGTCAATCGTGTATACCTAGATTTTGAAGCGCCGTCTCGCAAGATTTTCACCGTTCAGCAACTCTGCGCACATGAATTTGTTTTTCAGTAAGAATGAAGACAGACTAATTGGTCTGAAACTCTTGGCGAGTGATTAGTCATCTCTACCAATTTTTTGTACAAAGGTCACTCTAATTGTTCGCCATAGAAATAGCATCTATGCAAATATCAACTCAACGGTGAAAATTCTTTTCATTTGGCGGCAACTGGCTTATACCCTGTTGTAGCATGGCTGGGTATATTCTATCAGTGCCTAGCGACTTGACAGCATATTTAGTAGCCTCGTCTGTCGATATAACCCAGGCAATATAGCAGGTATGCCGATTTGGTTTGTCCAGCTTGTTGTCAGCCTCGGTGATCGAGCCTGTGAGCCAGTTATAACCTGGGTAATGAGACTCCAATAGAAGACTATAGGCTTGTACTTTTTTCCCAGTGAAGGTGCCATACAATTTTCTAAGTGATTCCGGTTTGACTTTTTTTCCTTTCTGATAATTTAACCCTTCTGTTACATTACGGTCATTTTGTGACCTTTTCAGCATTTAAGTGTGGATATGTTCTAAAAAAAATTATTTTCCTCAAATTTCATCTTTTTTTTACTTGCAATTGCAAAAGGCAAGTATTCGTAAAAATTGTTAATCTCAAGATTTTGATCAAACTTGGTATTAGTAGTATAGCGAAACTCAAAAAAATGGGTCTCTCAATTCTGTCTGTCTGCCTGTCTGTCGTATCTAAGAACGATTGCAGCCTTAACGGCTGGCCTAATTTTCTTCAAACTTTATATCTGGGGTCGTTGGAGTCTAAATTCGGAACGAAATCGGAATTTTCATTATTATTATTATTATATTATTATGTTTTACTAATGTCCAATTTTGTTTGTGGTGGCCATGGTGTATTGGGTAGTGTGTTCGCTTGTGACCCAAACTGTGCAGGTTCAAGCCCGAATGGGGAACAGCAACCACACCCACCTGAGCATAAAAGAGAAATGAATAAAATCCAAATTTCTCCAACCACTACACTAAAAAAGGAGTTCTGCTTAGTATTACAATGGACTTCGTGTGGAATCCCGGTGTGAGGAATCCCGGAGCACTTAGACTGCTTTTGGAAATTCCCTTTAAAAAAAAAAAAATAATTTCCAATTTTGAAAAAATCGATTTTCTCGAAACGGCTTCAACGATTTTGATCAAATTCGATATTAGAGTTATGTTATAGATATACAAATATGGACGTTAAAATAGAGACACAAAACATTTTTTAAAGAATTCATATATTTATTAACTGAAAAGGAGAAAACAATGTCAAATTTGGACTTCCGTTTCTTTGTTTTGTTTTTTTTTTTTTTATACTAAAATTTATAAAAAAAAAATAACAAAAATTGACATAACTTTTTGTATAGTAGTAAACGCACAAAATAGTTACACTTTTCATGGAAATTAAAATAGAGACACTTATTAAAAAAATCAAATTTAAAATTTTAGCAGTTCTGATTTAAGAAAAAAAAAAAAAAAAAAAAAACAGATTAATATTTTGTTGCTTGACCTTTGCTCTAAATAATTGCTTGACACCTATTAGGCATTGAGTCAACTAATCGACGACATTTGTCGACTGAAATTTGGGACCAATCATGTTGAATAATCTTTCACAATTCGGCTTTGTTCTTGGTACAATGCTTCCCAACCGCCTTCTTTAAATCTCCCCATAAATGCTCTATTGGACTTAAATCAGGGGATTGAGATGGCCAGTCCATTACATTGATTGCTGGTCCTCGAAGTAGGTTTTCGCAAATTTTGAAGAATGCTTCGGTTTGTTTCCTGTTGTATTTAGAACCCATCTGAGAGGCATATTCTCTTCGGCATGAGACAGCATCGTGTTCTTCATGATATTAACGTATATTACCTGATCCATTTTGCCTTCTATCAGATGAATTGGTCCTATCCCATACCAAGAAAAACAACCCCACAATAGAAAACTTCCGCCTCCATGCTTAACTGTCTTCTGGGTGTATTGTGGGCTGAGTTCTTTCAAAGATGGCCTTCGGGACAGGTTGTCTGCCGTCACTTCCGAATAAGTTGATCTTCGTTTCATCAGTCCACAAAACATTTATCCATATTTTTATTCCTTCTTGTCCAGTCCAATCAAGATGATCCTTAGCGAATTTTACGCGAGATGCAATGTTTTGTTTCCTTAGAAAAGGCACCCTTCTGGCGATCCTTCCGTGCAAATTACCTTCAACAAGTCTTCCCCGCACTGTTCTATGAGAAATATTCAACTGTAGTTCAGCTCTAATATCTTTTGAATACTTTTGAATACTTTTGATACGAATGATCTTGTGATCTTCTTTTGCAGTTGTTTTTCTTGGTTGGTCAAACTGTTTTTTGACTCTCGGTGGCTTATCTGCATTTTCAACTAACTTGGGAGATCGCCCAATGCTCTTAGCTATTTTTCGTATCGATTTTCCTTCTTTACGTAAAGCTAAAATAGCAGATTAGAATTTGTTCGCCTGAGAGTTGTTGTTTTTATTTGACTTTAATTCAAGAAATTGTAACTGTCTCTATTTTAATGTCCATATCTGTATGCTATCAGCGGTTGGCTACGATGTTTTCACCAATAAGTACGTATGACGGTACTATACTGATTAACGAGTTCTTAAAAAATTACTATTTCTCGGCTATGAATCTATCGAATTTGTTCAAAACAATATTTGATATACATATGTGTACATATGTACAAATGTAAGATCATGGCGTACCAAGTTTTGAAAATTGGGAATTTTTTTTTAATTTAACGGATTGTCGACAACCTAGTCAGCGGTGAACCAGAACCGGTGTGAATTTTTGGATTACGGAATCTCATGCTACTATGTTCCGTTTCGCAGCAAATTCGATTGGTTTGATTTCATTTCTGCAAGTTGTTTAATACTGGCTGTGTTTTCCCACGATCCTTTCAAAAATGTCCTTCCGTTTGCGTTTAAATCTCAAATGTTTTTTTTTTTTTTTTTTTTGGGGAAAAAAAAATTGTAGATGACTTCACCTCTCCTTTCTAGCGGGGTGAACGCAATGAATTTATTTGAATCTACCATTTTTGCATCAGATCATCATGCTCAATACTTTTGCAACAACCTGCCTCTGCCATCCAAATAAAGGCTTTTGCTGTTCGTGTTCAAAATCTAAACAACAAATGTCGAAGGTCTCCATTGTTGCTAAGTCCGGTCCATTCCATCTCACTCTCTGCATAACTATTATATCTTCATTAAAGCTGTTGACAATCGCTGCTGCAGGTTGTATATTAAATGTTCGAACGTCCCGCGTACAGAACTACTTTTTCTGGCTTTGCCAGTCGATTTTTTCCCTTCGCAGATCTTTAGTCAGTCCTCTTTTAATTGGAAGAGAAATCCAAACCTAAAGCTCGACGTTAGCTTACAATACATACGAGTACATACAACACCAGCAGGCACCAAATAGGGTGACAAAACTTTTTGTCCACCGACTACATATATGCCATCGCCTATGATAAATAAGAAATGTCCGGGCAGTGCTCGGCTTTGAAGTCAAGTCCAATGCAACTTTTCAAGCTAGCATAAGCACCGCTTTTCTTTCCGTCTTAACACACAACAGACATCCTAACCTGTGGGCTCAGAGGTGATTGCTCTATAATGCCAATGATTGCTAATGCACAAAGGAAAGTAAAAAAAAAAGCTACCAGCAATATCCATTAATCATATGAGATCAGAATCTGAACGTTCAGCACATCTTCTCCTTAAATCGAGTCTTCGGCGGGCTGAAGCTGACAAACTCAATTTTTTTCCTCCCTGACACTAGATCTGTGTCAACTTTTTTTCTCATCACAATCGTAAATATAAACACATATGTCAAGTTCAAGAAAAAACTGAAAGTCACTTTTAATTGTCGATTGAAGACGCCACTGCCACCATCACAAACATCACTATCTTTGGCATCTCATCCGGCCACATATGCAGACTTGAATCCAGGTCACCCAGCGAAACTATTGCCATCGTCTCCATATACATATCTACGATCGATTCTCAATTAGTCTCTGCATTTGCAGCAAAATAAAAAAAGATTTTCCCTTTTTTCTGGCCGGGTGAGCGTTCTGCTTTCTGTTTCTGTTATTGCCGAACCTCGATCAGAAGTATACGATTGCCGCGGTGATAACGACAATGCTCCAATTTCTACTGGAATCATGATACTGTCCTCGTTTTTCTCTTCCAGTGAGAGAACTGTAGACCCCAAAGAGAAGATTTACTTACCTTCTTCAAAAATTCACTGTCACAAGCCGAGCAAAATAAATCCGCAGTGCAAGTGATAAATCTACCTGGAATCGAAGGATCACCTAGTAGTGGCTCCGAACACGAGTTCCAACATCTGTGAGCCACCACCACCGCTAGTATTGCTAGCACCCCCGGTACCATCAGTGACTACTGCCACTGTTGATGGCGATGATCTTCTTCTCTTGCTTCACAGTATGCGCCAATTCATGCTCTGAAGGAAAATTTATTGGTAGCGAAATTTATGCGCCCTCATCTCGACTCACTGTTTTGATTGTGAATTCCTACCTAGAAGCACAGCACATATGCAACTTGCACGTATCTAACTATTGTAAGTATTCTGCGGTGCACCGCAGCAAGAACTGGCAGATCTAATTGAAACGATCAAAAATCTATCGTTTCTGACGGTGCCTGCTGTTTGTGTGTGATCAGCCGATTGTCGATTGGAGGAGGCTTTATGTGAAATGGACTGTGCTGTGTGGTTGCTTTTTGACCCAGAGAGGATGTGATGCGATGAAGATGTGTGCGCTGGGAAAAAAATCACTGCAGTGGGACACCATTAGTCTTTAAATTTGTGACACACTTAGGAAGATCATACGTCGGAGGCTGCCTACATTTTCTCATGGGAAACATCATTATTCTTTGTACTTTTAAGCATTCTATAGTTTGCAGTATTTCTGCGTTGCTAACGTTTTACTTGTATCATAGAAGCAGGGTATGGTATTCATTGATCCCCGGAAGAGTGAACTACGATTTTTTTTTTTTTGTTTGTCCATTTGTTTAGAGCCCTCAGTTTACCCTTAAGCCTACCTTTGAACGTACTCTGAAATATAGAGGAATCCTTTATCAATCATACCAACGAACGTTTCTCGTCCACTGTGATTCAGAACTGTTCCCATTGCCTAATTTAGCCACTTCTAATCACGTTATGCGTAAAACATTTTGAGGATAGTGTCAAATCTTTTAATGTTAGTTCTTTAGAGATAATATCATATTATGATAGTTTTGAGAGGGAAGTATTGAGGGTTCCTGACAATCGTATTTGTGAACACTGTTTTAGAAATAAAAAGGGATGTAACATGTCTATGTCTACTACTTTTGGCCTATAGAGGCCTAGGGTTGGCCTTGGTAGCCTTGCAGTGTTACAATAGTTAAGACTAGTGGCTTGTGCTGTAAATGCAGCTCTGCTAACATGCTTAACAATGTATGCACAATGACATTTCTGGAGCTGACTAAGATGTTAGGAAGAATTTCTTGACTAAGAAGTCCAGTCCACTACCTCACAAAAGGTTCACTAGTTTTCCTACTTTCAGCAGCGATTGTCAACAGCTTTAATTCCTACTAGTTTTCCGACTGACTAGTTAGTCCCTCAAATACATCACATCTCCTTGCATGTGTGAAACATTGCTCAGATACAATATCTTTTTTGTGCCTTTACTATATGTTGGTTGGTTGGTTGGTTTAAGAGGGTGAGCTTATGCTCTTCACTTAGGCCTCCATTGGGCCCGTTTACTATATGTACTCCTGATACATGTTTTTAAATTTGTCATATTTGCTCCATTGCTAAATGTTGATATCTCAGCGAGGTAAATTTGTTCAACTTTGAATTTTCAAAAAATCTCAGGTTCTCCCTCAATGTTACTCAGTGTTCCTGTGTGTAAATAACCCGTACATATTTATGTAAAATTAAAGCGAAGTTGATCAAATTACTACAATCCGTCCCGCCGCATATAGGAGTATTTGTATCAAAAACCTGGCCAAAATTATTTTTCGTTGCTTTTATAAATATTTTTGTTTCAAATTAGTATTCATACAATAAAATACAATTTCCAATTGTTTGTTATTAATTTAAGAATGTTTTATTTAAAAAAAAAATCTAATTTTTTTAATCGCTATATGTGTCCAGAATCCAGTCTGAATCGTCCATCGTCATGGAACGCTGTAGTCTTCGTTTTCGGAGAGGCCTCTGACAAAATTCTAAGACCAGATGTATTATTAATATTACTTTATAAAAAAATTTATTTTACTTACGGGTAAAACAAGTTTTTACATTTATCTCCAGGCGTTGAAGGCTTTCGGTGGTAGACGAAATTCCTTGTTTTATCTCGAATATAATCTTCTTCGTGCCAAACTTCCTCTGTTTCATTACTCCCTTCACAATCAGTCTCATGGCACTCACTGCTGTTAACATGAAGTCGTCCGTCCACATCACTATTATCAGACCCAGTATGCTAAGCTTGTCGTCCTTTGGATCTTGTACCTTTATTATCTTGTCCAACGTTTTCTTCTTCTTCGGTGTATCTCTCTTCATTGAACTTTTCTTCTTTACCGTCATCAGATCGTCTATCACAGCTTGAGTCTCTTTCCCATGGTCCTGACTCGGAATTATTACTTGACCATCTCCACTTCCACTGGAATCACGTCATTGTCGCTGCCTTCTTGAACTTCCTCCGCTAATTCTGCGTCGCTTACTGCCACTGTCTGAATTTTCCACTTTGGTAAAGGCATTTTTATAATCCGGACTGTACGCGTAAGAACAAATACTTTCGTTGTCACTATGTTCACTCGAAGAGAACATTTGCAATTTCAAGTTTCTGTAACTTACACCACAATTTATACAAAATTTTCTAAAATTCTAATGAATATTTTACTCCACCGAGGTAAAAATAATAACACTTTTATGCCGAAGACGACGACGACCACAACAACAACTGGCAGTGCGATCGGCCCCGTGGGCCATGATCAGGCAACCATGCGAGAAGTGTCTTTTTTTTAAATTGTTTTTTTTTTTTTTTTTTTGTTAATGAAGGTGAAAATCTCGAAAGACAAAGTGGGGTTCAAAACCCAAAGTAGTGTGGGACTCTAACCGCACTAAAAACACCTCCCTGATCGACACCAATCAACTAGTGATAGACAAAAGATTTTGTTTTCAACGATAAGTGGGTTTTGAGAAGGTATTATAATTTAAATACGGGCTTTCATAATTGTCAAAAAAGTTCATGGGGTTTGATTCTTCTTAACCTACGAATATTATATCGTACATTTAAGACGTCGTTTATCTCAGGATTAATATTCATCTGCAAACGCTCGTTGTGACGCATTACGTACTTTTTAATCAAATCTGTTACGGTCAATCCGAAGGACCTTATTTTGAAATATTTGTACATACGTTTTCTTTGTACAACTTCATAATTGGATACCATATATCCAAACGGGTTTTAGCATCTGATTATACAGGGTAGGCCAAATAAGACCAATCAATGTTAAACACGAATAACTTTTTTATTTTCCAATATAATTGTTTTTTTCTTTTTGCAGGTTATAATTGAGTTCTTGGAAATTTATAATGGATACATACAGTACACAACAAAGCGTTAAAATTATTTCTATTCTTATCAACGATCCATTGTTATGACACAGCGAAAATATCGCCAATATTTTAATTCAAGATCAGCTCCCATAGCCTTTATGATTAGGAGTTCGGTCGACCGTTTTGAGGAACGGGGCTCAGTAGTCGACCGTCCTGGAAGAGATACTCATCGAAATATTAGCACTGAAGACAACGTGGAAGCTGTGCGGCGGAGTGTTGCAATCCATCTGTCTCAACTCATCGTCGTTCCGGCCAATTAGGCATGTCCAGAACAATATTGCGGAGAAAAGTTGAATCTAAAAAATTCATACAAAATTAAAATTGTGCAAACACTGCTACCGCGAGACCACAGACAACGACTACAATAAGCTATTCGTTTTACACAATTAGCCACACAAATTGATTTGTTAAATAATGTTTTGATGTCAAGCAAAACTGTAGATTGTGGGGCTCCGAAAAACCAAGGGCAAAATACCAGCATCAGTTACACCTATTAAGATGCACTGTTTGGTGGTGCGGTGTTATAGCCGAAAAAGTTACCGACCCATATTTCTTCGAGAATGAGGATGAAACGCCAGAAACGATTAACGGGGCTTATTACAGAACAATGATCGACAACTTTTTGCGGCCAATAGCGGAGCAGTATCCTAATTTGTGGTTCCAACAAAATGGAGCGCCTACGCACACTGTTAGGCAAACTATGGACCTGCTGCGTGAAATTTTTTGGGGAACGTTTGATTTCAAAAAATTCAGATTTCCCTTGGCCACCTCGTTCACCAGATTTAACTGCGCCCGACTTTTTTTATGGGGATATTTAAAAGACAAAGTGTATGTTAATAAACCAGAGACTATTAGACAGCTAAAGCAGAATATTCGAGACGAAATACGGAGCCTGCAACCAAAATCGCCAAACACACCTTTGAAGTTGTCAAACGAATGCGTTTGTTATCGATTGTGAGCAAACGCGTCACCCATTTTGCGGAAAGTTTTTTCATGTACAAATATTTATGTAAAATCGAAATCACTGAGCCATGTGATAAGCCTGTGGCCTCTTCAAGCTCGCGCACTTTCACTCGCCGATCGTCCATTATCAAACCATGGCTTTTGTCGACCATTTCTGGTGTGGCGACCTCAATTGGGCGACCAGAACGTTCGGCGTCACTTGTGCTTGAACGACCGCACCGAAATTGAGGAAACCAGTGGTGAATGGTTCCAATCGATGGTGAAGAGTCCCCATAATATTTGTCAAGCTTTTGTTTGGTTTGCGTGATAGTTTTTTCTCGCAAAAAATAGTGTTTAATGAGCACTCGAAATTCACTTTTTTCCATTTTAACGAAAATTCTAGTAGGCGTCTATATATAATGGCTGCCACAACAAAACTATTTGACAGATCTATCTGAAAATTTGGGTGCATTCTTTTGAAAGATGATTCTTGACAAAAAAATAAATAAATTTAAGGTGACGACACAATTTGTGTTAATTTTCAGGGCCTTATTGACCCACCCTCGTAGTTGGTCTCTGGGGAGAATAAGTTGTATTATCATACAAGAGGAGAAGAAACAAGAAACTTGACAGAGAGAACCGCTTCAAGAATTACTTGAAAAACATTATATGATGCAAAGTTTGTTATTTGCATTGAACGAAAAGTAAGCGTACACAATCAGCTCTTGCAGTGGAAATGAAAATGGCCGCGACTGCCTTCGTAGGGACTAACCGAACCAATTGTATTATCTTTATGGGGCATCTCTAGAAAAGGACGCCCAAATATCGTAGACCCAATGGCCCTTCTACTAATGAAGATGGTGTCAAACACGGCGGAGGCTGGCATCACTGTAGTAGATGTACCTGCACAACTATTTATTAGTCTGATGCAGATTAACCTCTACCATTCCAAAACGACAGGCTTTTTCTTCATCTTTTAGAAAGTCTGTTTTATAGTAAAACATTTCCACAGCTTTTATATAAAGGACACTACGAAATCGTAAGAGCCATTTTCGAGAAAATTGCGCTTTTCAAAAGAATGCTTAGCAAAAGTACAATTAATTTCGGAGACAAAATTCAAATTCAGATTTCACCTCTACGAGTATGCAATAGCCCACAGACTCTAGATATGAAGTTTGAAGAAAATCCCTTCAGCCGTTAAGCTGCAGTCTGAGGTGCAGAGATAGATAGACAGACGGACAGACTTTCAAGAATTTCTCTATTATAGCAATGTATTGATCCAAATCTCGAGACAGAACATTTTCACGAAAGCAATATTTTCTCTTTATAGCAGCAGAAAAAAAGAACCGCAGTAAAATTATAATAGAGCAGGTATCAAACTAAAAAAAATGAACGATTCGGAAATACGAGTAATTCCCATAAAGTTAGAAATGATCTCAATCACTTTAGTCCATGAATAACATATCAACTCGTCACCTTAGACAAAAGGCGCCGAGATTAGCTTATTCGTGAATATCTCGCTAAACGTAAGTTTTACGAATAAAAATCTGAAGACATATTCTTCGTAAAATGGATCGTGTTAGTAATTTAGAGCCACTAGAAACCATACTATATAATCATTATTCGGCATTCATTCATCCATCCATTTATATAATTATTACTCGTCACAAAATTTTGTGCAGGGCATAACTCTTTATAAACACTCGTAAACTAAAATATGATGACATATATATTGGCTTACAGACATTTACTTCAAGATGTTCAATATTCAAAAAAATAACATATTTTGTATTAGAAAATTTCAATTAAAAGTTTGCGCGCGTAATGAATGTCAAAGAAAAAAAAAATGATCTGTGCGTTCTCTTCCAGCCTGTGAAAATTAATAAAAAAAATCTTTGATTTTCTCTCTTCATTTGCAAGCAGTAAACTATGGAGCAGGGTTGCCGCTGAAGTATTTGAAAAAGTCGCAAAAAAAAGGTCACTTAGCAAAAATCAAAAGTCGCAACAATGGGCCGTACGCATAAAACTTAAGTACATACTATTTAGTAGTAAAAGGTCTGAGTAAATACTAGTAATACTAGTAGAAGCTAATATTTTAAGTATTTACTAAATTTGGTATGCATAAAAATAAGTTTTCACTTGCTAGCAAATACTTCTAGTAAATACTAGATTCATTCAACTAAATACTACCAGTTCATCTAAAATTGGTAGTATATACTTTTTTTGTTTTTTATTATTTTTCAATCGTTATTGCAAAAAAATTGTTTTGAAAGCTATACCGGTAGCTCCTATCGTCATTTAATGTTTCTTTAATTTTTGTTTTTTGAGCAATCTCGTTGGGTTATTTATTTCGTAAAGAGTACTCAAAAGAAACAGCCATGACAAGCGAAGCTTCTCCTACTAGTCAAATGCAACAAGCTTGTGTGTGAATTTTAAAAGAGCATACCGTACTTATGAATAAGTCACAACAACCGTCCATTAAAAGGGAGACTATGACCGGTGTTCAACTATCGGAAGAGCATTAGAAAGAGGCTCAATAATATTATGAAGTTAAGAAGAAGACAGACTTAAATAAAACGAGATATAATCCCAAAAAGCTTAAAGAATTTGTAATGATTTTTTAAAGCTGTTGAATGCTGATAAAAACCCATCTATCTTTTGTATTCCTGGTTCGTATCATGAACTTAGCCTGGCCATTGGTAATCCACACTTGTAAAACATTCCATTACATCACATGTTGCTTGAATATTGATGGAGGGATATCCCTTTCGATTAATATATTCTTCTGAATGGAAGTGCGGCTATATTATTTTTACATGAGTACAGTCCAAGGCTCCTATACATGATGGGAAGCCGTATTTGCTAAGCCAAACATGTTTTGCTTTCAAATGTTGTTCATAATTGGAAAGAAACTTTATTCAATGAGAAGCTTCTGTTATGAGTTTTGCAACAGAATTTACTGTTCTACAAACAGTACTCCGATCTACGCCAAATCTTCACCAACGTCAACTTGAAATCCAGGATCTCCAACGTATCTTAAAAAGATCTTCATCTTTTCTTGAGGTGAAACTCTTCTTGTTTCAGTTTGAATGGCATAAAATATATGAATTTGTGAAACAATTCGTTCGTTCGAGTAAAATCATATACATATGTAGTAATTGCTTAAATGATGCCATTTCGGTAAATATAGCGACCTGATTGCTTCAATCCTTCATCCTTTCGTATTCAGAACAGAAAAGTATTTGCTAGCAAATTTTCAAGTTGCTATTCACCAACTTGAAAAAAGTCAAGTAAATGCTACAAAAAATAAGTACTTACTAGTTTTTATACATACGACATAATGTACTTACTAGTGAAATTCATCTGCATCTAATAAATACTATGTCCCTAGTAGATGCTTGTTCTCCAGCATTTACTTAAATTTAATGCATATGAAAATCAAGTATTTACTTAAAAATTGTTTAGTAAAAGCAGTTACTAGTTTTTATGCATATGGCCCAATAATAAAACTTAAAACTTAGAGAAAATTTGGACTTTTTTCTAATTGTTTTAATAAATGTTCTTACTAACTTGTACTTAACGAAACGAACAGAAAAATTGTGAACCACAGATCAGTTGACGTATAGAGAACAAACATCCTTTACCTGTATTTAGTGCATAGCATATGTATATGTGACCCTAGAGATACATGGGTCAATGTGCTGTAATTTTTTTTTTTTTTTTATTGTAGATCGTGTGTTGTGTGACAACGTGACTTTAAAGTTAACGATTGCATTTACTGCATTTTTCTTTGAGTGCCATTTTGGTAAGTGTCATTCAATAAGTGATTTCGAGTTGTTGTGATAAGATTCTAACGATTTCTACTGCAGATATGTATTAACATTTTAAATTGAATTTTAAAAATATTGTGCACTTTTTTTTTGTTTCAATTCAGGTTTGAAAGCTATATAACAAAAAGTAATATTTGTTTGTGTAATTTTTCAAGTTTTAATGATTTCGATTTAGTATATCGGACCTTAAAAGTTAATTTGAATATTCTTTAACCCAATGCAAAAAGAATTGGCTACTAGTAGATATCTGATGTCCGAAATTTGTTGAGTGAATTAGTTTTTCACTTTCGTGCAATAAAAGCACTCATGCGCCATATACCGTTTTTTTAAATAAAAACTTATTGCAATGTTATTACCCTGTTCTTCTCCACAACCACAAATTTGTTCTTTGGGGGAGAAAAAGGACACTGAGAAATGCTTACATTACAGACAAACTCAGGACAGGGCAGCAAGTATGCCACTAAACCAATTTACGCGTTTTATTCAGCACATACTCGTACTGTGAATGTTTATTTTGCGTATAATTAACCTTTTTTGGTGGGTAGTTAAAATTTTTTTTGTTAAATACTACTTGCTCAATAGAACAACTTTGAATTTATAAGCAAAAAGTAGTAAAATTTGTGTTCGATTTAAAGTGGAAATGCACAGAATCATGCGCTTATATTTCAAAGCTCACTTGTTCCCTTGCGGTTGGTTTCTGATTCGAAAATCATGTTGCAAAATCCAACTTCATCTTCCCCCCGATTTTGCTGCCCTATAGAAATAAGAATTTAAAAATAAGCTTAGCCTCATTGTGGATCTACCACGAGCTGGTTTTGGGAATACAACCACCGGTCGAAAATTCTTTAATAATCCGGAAGTTGCCGCTGAAGTAACAGGAATTGATTTTCACTTGGTTTTACACTTTATAATCATTTTGGAGACAATTTCAAGTGGATACGAAATTGGTGTTTCCAAATTTGGGCTATACGCAATGGATACAACAAGACTATATGTCGAGTTATACTGATGGCATCCTATGACTCCAACTATACATAAAATCTTAATGCTCGAATCTGTAATCATTAAAAGCGCTCTACTTTCAATTGGTCAATTATCAGAAGAGGCGGCAGAAGCCAGGAACAAACACCTCAGGTATGATTTTTTTAGTTAATTAAATAAAAAAATTAAGTTCAACAAAATAATAATATGTTGAACTTTCAGAGTATACCGTCTTAACACATTCATTCTTAAATTAAAAAAAAACAATTGGAAATTGTATTTTATTGTTTGAATACTAAATTGAAACAAAAATAATCATAAAAGCAATAAAAAATAATGTTGGGCAGGTTTTTGGTGCAAATACTCCTTTGTGCGCCGTTTATTGTTTCTTTGACAATCTTTGGAGTAACCAACGTCGTTGCTTACTTAAATGACTCAGAGTCATTTTCTTCTGACGCTTTTTTATAAGTTGCCAACTCAGATTCTGTTGTTGGTCCCGCAAGTGGACCCTACACTGCTTGTTGAATATACCTATAGAGTTATTTTTGTAATTGCATTTACTATCCTTGTAAGATATTGCATTTGTTCTGTTGCATCCTTGTGTTTTTCGTTAAGGTCGACCATTTACTAGATTCCAGAGGGGATTGTGTTTCTGTTTCTCTTCTGTTATGCAAACGTTAAATTAAATCTACGTCTCAATCGACGGCCCTTTGATTTAATTCGATTACATTATTGATTTGATGCTTACATTAGATTCGAGTTCATGGGTTATTTGGTGTGTCATTCAAATACATATGTAGGCTTCCTACTGCAATTAGAACCACTTGTTTACTACCGAAAATTGTCTTACTCCAAATACCATTAGGCCTTACTAAATATCTTGTTTCCGCAAGACTATGAAATTGCCCTTTAAAATATTTCTGGAAAACCCTTTGTCGTATATTAAACCCAAGGAAATATTGAAATAGATACCATGGATATTGAATTCGTATCTCTCCTACCTATAAACTTTTCTGGATTTTCTTATCTACTATGTCATCAACACATATTCTCCTTCTCACTGTACGCAGACAACAATTATGCCGCAGGACATAATTATCGCATAAACCAAACTGGATTTGTACAACGGAGGGTTAAAAAAGTGAAAACGAGCAAAAAATTGTTGAGGACTCTCGTACTTCTTGCAGATAAGTGCTTTGGCTGGAGAAGATAGGATACAAAAAAATATCCCTCAATTCATCGAGTGTATTATGTGAGAAAATGAAAAAAAAAGCAGAACTTCCCATATCTCCTACATATTGTGTCCTCTGTAGTCGGTATGAGGGGGGCGCATGGCTTCTTGAGTTGATTAACAAAAGCGCAATGTAAATTAACTACGACAACAACGAGGACGCGTTTAACGAAACGGCGCGAAATACAAAATGCGGGATGTGAATGACGCGGTCTGGTTTTTGTGGCTTATAACCATAAATATTTCGCGGAGGATGCAAGGGACTATTGGGGGCATGCATCCATCGAAAGTCAGCTAACCAAACCTAGCTAGCTACTCTGAGTCTCAAGGGCAACCAAAATTGTAGTTCTACCGTCTCAGAGATCGCGCTGAGATAAAGGGTTGGCGATAATCGAAACACGCGTGTCGCTTTTTATTACATAAAAAAAAAATTACATGCGTATAGAAAAAAAAAAAAGACGAAGGAGAGCAAAAGCAACAACAATGCGGAGGGAGGATGTAAATCCTGTTTTGCCATCTTATACGGCTAGTCTGTAAGTAAGTGAACGACGAAGGTGCATTGAATACATGTTGTTGATCAAGAGACCAAACGACGAATTAAAGTTTATGCACAACATAAACTTTGGTGTTCCTAAAGAAGATAGGGTGCAATCGCCGTGCAGAATTACACTTGTCAAAAGTACATTTCAGTTCTCTTCTGTGCTGTGCCGAAAGTACAATGCTTTCGTCCCTAGACTAGTATAACGTCCCTAGACTAGTAAATATTCAAAATTACATAATCTCCTGGCACACAAATTGAGGAGTATATAGTAAAAAACTTCCTACATTAGTATATTGTCATTAAGCAATGGATTTAACTGGCATAGAACCCGTGTTCAACCTAAGCTTTCATCCATATCAAACGGCAATATATTTGATTCAATTTTGTGTTAGCGTTGCATACATATATCATTTTAAGTTTTTAAATGTCTACGTGCGTCATACGGGTGAATGAAATTGTGTAATGCATTTTGTTTTTACTAGTACCTACAATTTTTTTGCGGATAATAATAAAATCTATATTTGAGTACTTGGAATCCAAGAAAGAATCTCACTGGAAAAAAACTGCACCGGAGACTTTAAATTGAAAAAAAAAATCTGGTTAGAACAGTTATCTACTACTTGAGAGCAAAATACTGGGAGTTTAACTGTCTTAGCCCAAAAAAACAGCGCCTTAATACATATGTTGGGATTTCTATGGATATTTTGATACTTTTTTCTGAGTTTCAAACACTCAAATACTCTACTGAAAATAATCTGCAAAAAAAAAAAAAAAAATATATACATATATATATACGAGTATTTCCGAATACACATTGGAGGCCGAGTAGCCACAGCCTCTAGTGAAGTCTGGTAGAAGACGTATCGATAGTAGTGTTGCACCCAACGAAAATGTTAACCTAAATAATATAAAGACTTAGCGCAAACAGTTGTACCTGTTATATGTTTTGCACGAATTGAACTAACCTACAGTTTTATTTCCAAATCCAAACGCCGAATTATAATAGAAAATCTTCTCATGACGTTTGTCGAACATTCGCAAGAGGTGTGACAGTGCAAACTTTTCGATATTTTTAAACCGATGACTCCCCCTCAGTAGTCCAACACACTGAGCCACTGCGTTACTCTTGAAATGATAAAAACGAAATATGAATGCCTAAACAGTGCATTTGAAAATTGCCATGAAACAAAGGTTTTCATACTAAATGTAGTAGGATGTTAAATACGTCGTGAATACAATAATTTCAAAAACTCAAAAATTTTCTAAATCTAAAAACCTGTTACTTACAGACGGTCGGACATGGCTCAATCGACTATGTTGGCTTTAGCCATTTTTTTTTAGCTTTTTTATGCAACACATTTTATTAGAAAAAAAAAATATGTTCACCTTTTCGAAAACTAAGTGGCAAAATGCATATGTTTCGCTCTACCGCCCGTAATTTTCAATAAATTTAGTTGAAGTTTTTTCAAATGTAGATAATTACGGTACAAAGGTGATAAGCCACAAAAAAAAAAAAAAAACATTCAAAAACATTGAAAAAAAAAAACTTAGACATTTTTGTGTGCGATACCGTTGTGATACATACAGCTAAGTACAACAACATTTTTTTTTTAATGCCTGGCGAAGCGGGCGGAGTTTAAGCTAGTGATACATACATATATGCGTATGTCACAGTGCCCCCAAAGCTGTTCTCCAAACAATTCTTCTTTTTTTTTTGTAGGAAATTTCAACTCTATATTAAACGGCTTAAAAGTTACAAGGGTATCACAGACGCACGAAAAATCAGGCAGACAGAAAGACACCCTAAAAGCTGTAGAATTGCTAGTCAGATTATGACTTGGATTTTGTCATGTCAAAAGTAGAAAGGAAAGCTGAACCAAATAATAAGAACACAACCCCCATAAATTTACAGTAGTAAGGTTTAATTTCTAAGGATATATGTGCATACCCAGTATTTTTTAGGAACCTGTCTCATGGTTTTTTATTTATTTTTGTTGAAGAGACTATTCAAAATTTTGTTTTTAAATTTTTAGACTCCTAAGAAGTTTTTCTATTATTTGAGATGTCGCATGATTTTTTTTTTTTGGGCACCCCTAAAAGCCCCTCCCTCGAAAAAACTATTTTTCACAATTTTTGCTGGATTATTTTTGGTCAACCGCATATTATTTTCGTGCAAAATTTCAGCTATTTAGGTCAGATGGTTCAAAGTTACAAGCATGTGACAGACACACGCACAGACTGACACCGTATTGAATCCACGAGTATTCCGTTTATACATTCTGGTACGGTAATTATAAATAAATAATTATAAATAAATAATTTGAATTTCCATTACGAACGATCTAAAGAAATTGTGTGCCTTGATTTCAATATCAATTGTCTCTACACCTAGGTCTCTGTGTAGGTCTTGAATATACTATGAAATCTTTAGATGTAATCTATGTTTGAGTTTCTTGTACATCCCCAAAGCTGTATCCTGTAGGTTTTAGGATTTGATTATACAAAAGTATTTTGTTCGGAATAAATAGACAAGAAAATCTATCGATAAGCCAATGCAGTTTCTGATATTTAAGGTCCAATTCTACACGTTTCTTTTTGACTTGTACCTTCTATCCAAGTTTAGTGTTTAGTGTCATGCTCAAGTACTTAGCTGTGTTAGAACATAGGATAATGCTGTTATTTATAAATACTGAGACATTAGTCTGATTTTTATTTTTGAAATTTATGTGTACTTGACTTAAGTTCATTCAGTTTTATTTGCTACCTTTGAAGGTTTTCTGTCGAGTCTTGTATTGAGTTTCCCACTGTCAGTATAGCAGTATCAGTAGCGATATGTAGTTTGTGAATAATAATTAAAGTTTAGGTCCCAGCACACTACCCTGTGGCATACAAGATTTGGTTTGTTTTACTTCGGAAAACTCATTCTCTTGCTTAATCTTAAAAAAACAAGTTAGCTGTGTAGGATTCAAGAATGGTACGGAATTGTCTAGACAGACATCGCTTCAATTTAGCTATAAGTCCTTTGTGCTAGACCATATCAAAGGCTTGAGTTACGTCCAGGTATATTGGAGAACAGACTTTTTTTTTCCTCCAAGCTTTTTTCTATTTTATCTGTTATTCTGTGAATTTGATCTATCGTAGAATAGAATGCCTATTTCGGAATTCGAACTGATGTGTATCAGTTAAAAGCCTTTTGAGCAGGAGTTCTTCAAATAGTTTTGAAATTTGAAATGACTTCAGTAGGTACTTTACCTGGTTATTTTCCATGTTTGAGGTACGTGTTTCAAACAGCAAGCTGTATTGATAATATGTGAAAGTTTGATTATGACTTCTTTCAGTAGCTGTTTCAGAATCTCCCCGCAAATTAAATCAAATCCTGGAGCCTTTTTAGTTTTGATGCTTGTTTTTATTTCCTTCAATATTCTGTGCAAATAACCGGTCGATTGGATCCTTCCTCCTAATTTATCACGACCACCATTTCAGGTTCAAGTTCTTCATATAGCTCAAAGGTTTTCTGCAAGTTGTCAGCGAACATAGCTGATTTTGGTTATTATTTTTAGCCCAACTACCATTGTTATCTCTTAAAGGTGGGACATGAGTTGTTTTTTTTTTTTAAGTTTCTTTGTTGCCCTCTACTCGTATAGTGAGTACTCGGTACTTGCATCACTTATAAGATTTCTAAGGTAGTTCTGTATCGAATTGTTCTTGTGGTTAAGGATTTGTTTACAAAGTTTGCTTTGAATCTTGTTTTATCTGTTGGAGCTCTAGTCTCTTGCCATCGTTTTCTTGCTTTTCTTTTCTCTTTGATCATGATTCAGTTTTTTCCTAACTTTAGGATAGCACACCATGCCGATTTTTGAATGTCGTAGGTAAATAGTTATACCTTATCTTCGAGGTCATTGATTGTTATAATAGCTACATTTAATTGCAAAGTATCTTCGAGATTACATTTAATGTACTCCCAATCTGTTAATTTGTTGACCAGATGTAGGTTATTTTCTTTGATGTCAATTCTTTTGTTTATTTTTTACAGAACTGGACTGTGATCTTAATCTAGGTCTGTGTCTTTTCCTCTATGCATGTCGAATTAGAGGATATATTCTTTGTTACAAAAAAATTAACCAGATCAGACATCTTCTTTCTGCCTGAAGGCCAATTCATCGGTTTTGTCGTCGGACAGATAATTACAGTCAAGTTCTGTTAGTGCTTGTTGAAGCTTTCTTCCTCTGGATGTTACTCTGGATACCCATTGAGCGTTTTTCGCATTGTAATCTCCACTAGCAATAAATCTTTTGCCAACAAATTTAAAGAGGTTAACAAAATCTTTTTTAATTCGGTAGCTGGCAGAACAATATACTGCGGCAAAGCTCCCCTTTTCGTTTATTAAGGTAACATGGGCGGAGCAAGGGCGTGACAGTATAATATAAGGTATCAATCTTAGACAATTGATACAGAGATAGTACTAGGAGTATACCCAAAGAATAAAATGAGTAAAATCAACTTATGGATATCGTTTACAAAAAATGGGCAGGAGGGGAGTGTATCAGTATGCTCTAAGGTCGTCAGAACGTATGTGGTATATTCAGCCGACGTAGAATCCAGAAAATTGACCTAGAGTACTACCTACACTCTTGGAGTGTAGACAAAGGCCGAAAAGGCAACGATTGCTTATCGAAGGTTTATTTTTGTCACTGACTTATTACGGTAGGTGTGAAAACGTGTCTAATCTTTAAAAAAAAGTACTGATATTCAATCAAAAATATTAATGTACAATTTTACTCTCGGATGTTCGCGATAGTGGGGCCGTGAGAAAACTTTTTTTTTTTTTTTGTATTTTCTGGGAATCAAACCTTGAATTTCTCGCTCAGTAATCGCGCACTTAACTACTGAGCAAAAATATATTAATGTGCGTAAACAGACTTAGACAAGTAACAGAACTATATATATATTTTTGAAATCAACTTTTTTTTTACTTCTACTCTAACCTCCAAACCTTTTTTGGTTTTAAAATGTTTCCAAAATGTTATTCTTGATCTGCCTGCGGGATAATAAAATTCAACTCTGGCCAAACTTTTGCCTTCTAAATCTAATGAACAGACGTTCTTATTTTTGCTACATTGTAAGTACCGGAACCTTGAAAACTGCTAAAGCGTGCTTTTTTGTGATACAAATATTTTTCCCAATTATGAGCAATCAATAGAATGTTTATTCTCAAACCTTTTTGTGTGGAGCGGTCATAGATTGTTAGGACTAATTTTGATAGTAGGCTCCTAAATTCGTCTTATTTAACTGGAATGTATAAAATGGAAAAGAAAACCACGAGGTGGTAGTTGTAACTTGTGAGTGGTTGTCAATATAATTGTTAAAAAAAGTCGTAATACATTTAAGACAATCCTTAGACACTGGTGACCATAACCAAGTTGTTGACCCTCATCAAGTTGCTGAATGTTCTCTCCTGGCAGCGCGTACTCATAGTAGTATGAGATTCTTAGTCACTAAATATAAATCCTTCCAACCGTAATTAATACTACACCTAAGTAAAACTTATCTAGATTCTTATGGATATCGAGCTTGGAATATCGCACGAGCAACCGGTACATATATATATATGTACATATATCATCTGTACTTGTTCTCTAGGTCTAATTTTTTCTTTTTTATGTGCGCCTTCCATTTTAATTTCGTGTCGAGTGTCATTTCCAGGTATTTCGTTTCGTTTGCATTCGGGATTTTCATCGAGTTAATTAGGATGTGTATCTCGTTCACTTTTTTGTATGTAAAATTTACATACGTAAGCCTCGTTGAGTACGATGCGCCAAGTTGTTGTCCAATCATGTAGCTACTTCTTTTTTTTGTTTACAGCTTTTTACAACTTTCCGGTAGCTTCCTTAACTGTGTTGCCCGTTGTCAATATGGCTGTGATGTCCGCAACTGTCGCTATAACGGTATCTTGGGTTTCCTTTTAACAAGGAGTGTTACTTCACGCGATTGACTTCGTCTATTATTTTAAAGGGTATTTTCAAAGGAACGTTTAGTTCGATCTTACGCTCGGTTCCTTTTATGAAGATCTCCCAAGTATTAGGTGCGCAACTAAGTTCTCAATAGATGGCTCCAGCAGTAAGTGCTGGTCGATTTAGACATATCCAAAACGTCATGAACCGAGCTTACACATATGGTAAACAAACTGTTTTGACACATTAGTGATTTTGTTTTGGCGTCATATACTTTTGGTTGTGTGAAAATGTCTGATTTTGTGCCAAATAATCGTCATTTGCGAGAAGTGTTGATTTTCTTCTTTCATTCGAAGAAAACGGCCGCTGAAGCGCATCGAGAGCTCCAAAAAGTTTACAGAGATGCTGCTCTGATGAGGATCCGTGCCAAACGCAAAAACAGCTTGCTTCAGCATTAGGAGTTACCAGTCAAGCCATTTCCAAGCGATTGAATGCGCTTGGAATGATTCAAAAACAAGGAACTAGGGTTCCTTATGATTTGAAGTCAAGGGACGTTGAGCGTCTTTTTTTCGCCTGTGAACAACTGCTCCAACGGCAAAAAAAGAAGGGTTTTCTTCATCGCATCGTGACGGGTGATGAAAAATGGATTCATTACAGCAAAAAAAGGAAAGTCATGGGGACAGCTCGGTCATGCTTCTACGTCGTTGGCTCGGCCGAATATTCACGCTGCGAAGATTATGCTGTGTATTTGGAGGGACCAGGTCGGTGTCATTTATTATGAACTGTTGAAACCCAACGAAACCATCACTGGGGAACGGTATCGACTTCAATTGATGCGATTGAACCGAGCACTGCGCGAAAAACGGCCACAATACGAGCAGAGGCACGAAAAAGTGATTCTACAGCATGACAACGCTCGGCCTCACGTTGCCAAACCTGCTAAAACCTACCTGGAAACGCTCAAATGGGAAGTCCTACCCCATCCGCCATATTCCCCAGATATTGCGCCATCCGATTATTACTTGTTCCGTTCGATGGCACATGGTCTGGCTGATCAGCAGTTCCGCTCATATGAAGTCATCAAAAAATGGCTTGATTCGTGGATAGCCTCAAAAGATGAACACTTTAACCCGATTATCTCTTAAGATGAGTTTCTGATACTTGACATACATCGATTTTTTCCTTCGCTAAAAATATTTCTAACTCGTCTTTATTTTGCAGTAACCCGTTGACATTCCATGTTGCTGTGTCTTATTCATGGCATTGTTAGAGCGCGCTTTTGGTTTATGCTTTTTTAGAGGTTGTTCAGTTTTTTCGAAAATTAGTCTAATTTCGATGCACTGTTCCTCGAGTATTAGGTGGTGGGAGGTTACCGCCTTGTTTGTTTTCTGTTGCCGCGGCCTGTGCGTATGACTGCACACTTTGAGTATTAGGTGGTGAAGGGGTACCGCTTTGCTTATTCTGAGATGTTGTTCCTTGTGCATATGTTTGCACGTTCTTCAACTTCCGTTTTAATGAAGTTGGCCTGTCTTTTGTAGACTTTTCTTTAACAGCTTTTTTTTAGTTTAAGTTGCTTATGGCATCTTCTTTTAAGCCTGAGGTCTAGAGTCCCCTAGTCACAACGCTTATCGGTGCTTAATTTTTGCGACAGAATATGATAACTATCACCGTTAAAGACCTTTTTTTCAACCTTGTTGTTATGCGAAAAAACTTTAAATTCATATGCCAAAACAGATATTAAAAGGTAATGGAGTTTACTATAGCTTCATCAGCTCTCCTCTTCTCTGTTGGTCTTATTTTCTTAAGATCCAGTCTAGTTCCCGAACGAATTCGTCTTCTTCGGTTTAGTACTCCTGAATATCAGGATAACTTTTTGACTTTTGTTGAAATTGGCCTTCCTTCTAAGATTTGGGTTCTGTTTTGAGGATGGAAATAACCACCTTTTTTTAAGATCTTGGCGGAGCTGAGCATTTTCTTCCCCGAAGCCACAGTGCTTACGAGTTTGCAGAGGTATTGCTCGGCTCTTAGCCTTAGTACCGCCAGGAAGAGATTTGGATGGTAGGGATCTTGTTATCTTTCCACTTTGCTTAAAGGGGTACGACGAACTCAAAAAGTTATTGAGTATTAAGTGGTGAAAAGAATTTATACGACTTTTTTTAACATTATGATTTGCCTTCCGAATTATTTCAACCAAATCCAAATCTATCTCGATTTTTTTTTTTTTTCTTCATACATTATACCAAACTTGACCTACGAGTATATTTAAATAATAAACAGCGCTAAGGCTTCTTCAATAACAAACTTCTGAGGCGGGTGAAAAACCTTTAAAGAGGTGTGTTCTCTTCTGAGTGTCTTGAAATACTCTTGGAATGATCTTCCCTGTTTTAGATACGCGATCCACATGCAAGGACAATTTTTAAAATAGGCGATTCTTGTAAATTAGTTAGGTACATATTTGTCAGATGCGACTATAATAGGAATATTTTTCCGTCATGTTCCGGCAAAGGACTTCGGCATGGCCAAGTATGAGATCACAATAATAGCTGAGCCGTGGATGACAATAGTCTGCTTATAAATGAAGGGGTGGTCAAACAGTCTTCTAAATTCAGACTCAAATACAGGAAAATTAATCCAGAGTTAAGTACTGGCATAGATAACATAGCAAGTACTAAAATATAAAAGACACAACTCTAGTGAAGATAAAGAAAGATTTGACTCGCACTTAAGGATGCTTTCAATTTAGAAACAGATACACCAGGATTATCTAGTCCTGCCATAAGTTATGTTTAAAGTGCAAAACGTTATAAAAATTAATCAACAAAACATTTTGGATTAGTATTCATAAAATCTATTTGCTTAGCATTTTAAAACAATGCGCTTTATTCAAAGTGACCGCATTTTACTTTAACGCATTCTCTCAAACTGTATGTACACTAGGGTAGGGCAGCACGCACGGTTTCCAAGGTATGGACAACTGCTGTGGTTATAGCACTTTTGAGACTCTCCAAATTTCGGTACGGTCTCTTGCAGGCCATACTCGTCAACATTGACCACAAACAATAATCCAAAGGATTCACATCTGGGCTTCCTAAAGGCCAATTCTCGGATGCAATAAAAGCAGTAATGTTGATTCTAAGCTACTGCTGAGTTGTTTCGGCTTTATGTGCTGAGCGAGTCTTGTTGAAAAACCAACTTTGCTCCATTAAAAAGGGTATTCGATTTTCCTTTCCACCCCACTCAATGATAACCAAATAGCTAAACCCAAATCAGGGTGGCCGTGGTGTAGTGGTAACATCATCGCTTGTCACGTTGTTGGTTCACGGTTCAAATCCTGATGTCAAGAATCATCTATTTATTTCGCATGAAATAAATAAAAAGGTCGATCAATTGCGAAAGCTAAGTTAACTCTACTGAGAAGGCATAACACTGGCAGTAGGGTGGTCATATGGCTGAAAATGCAACTTGATCGTAATGATGACACCAGGTGGACGAAAAAAATACTGTGAATCATGAGCAACAACAAAAGCCAAACAAACAAGCTCCCCAGTTATCTGGACGCTACCCTTGGAGTTTACAGAAACTTAATACTATCTGAGTTATAAAAAAAATTTATTGCGTTTTGTAGTATGTGTTCTGGAAAAAGTTATTCCTAATGTTATTTTCATACAATTTGCGCTAGACGTTTTGTAAGAAAATTTATGGCAGGACTAGACAGGACAGATCTGTAGTCTTAGAAGTCTTAGTAAAAACATTGTCATATCTTAAACAGGCAATCTTCGTGACGGGACGAGTAAGAATCTGCAGCTAACAAACAAACATAAGAAGAGAGATCAAAGTTCATAGCTTGAATAATAATTCTTTTGGGTGTGTAATGACTCCAAAACCATTCTAAATTGGATATGGGCATATTCAACTCAAATTAAAATAAGTAAGTTCTCAACTTAATGTTCTATTCTTAGGAATTTGAAAAGGTCAGACATCAGTCTGAAAGTGTTTTCAGTGTTTTCTTATACAGTTTCGGTCCCTGTATATAGTAATATTTCTTTTAACTTCGCCCTTCATGTGTAGTTCAAATTTATGCGATCTCACTTTTTTTTCTCATTTTATGTGAATTTTTTTCGAATCACAATATTAAATGGGTCGTAAACGATACACGCCCGCTTTTTCCCTTTCGCTTTTAATAAGCGAAATGAATTCGCCTTGTCAACGAGCATCAGCTCTGTGTTTATGTTGTTTACCACGAACCAGTGTCCATTCAATGTGTATACTTCTTAACATTAATCGGTTATAGAGGGAATACACCAGCCCTCATCGATGTCGAATTAAAATGTAAATTTTACGTGCGCAAAGAGCCACGACAACAATTTCAAGAGAAAATGTGCATAAACATAAACTTACTTTTGACTGCTGCAGTCGACCGCTCTGGTTAGGGTCTAGGACATTTCATTTTATAAGCGCGTCACATCACATAAGTCGTCTGTCCACCCAATTAATGGGTATCTTTCTAGGTAGTTGTTGCTCGAGAGAGGTGCAAGTCCTATGCTAAAATATGCGGAGGTCCCACATATCCAATGGCCCAGAAACTTTGCTGGATATCACAGCAAAAAAACAGAAAAAATATACTTTTTTATTGGTAATATTTTATGGAAATCAGCGGTTGTTGTGGAAAAAAGTGTCTTCATCTAACTGCAAAAGACGAACATTTTTAAATCAGTCGCTGATTCTATTTTAGGAAATTTCGATAAGTTAATAGGCGAGCGATTTACATAAATTAGTTTTTTTTTTTTATAAAACTTAGTTATGTACATACCTTGTACCACGACTTGAGATAGAATATTCTCTGTACGAAGTATAAGATATTATGATCTGAGTATGTAATAAACTTGATAATGATATTGTTTACGCTAATGTTGTATAGAAAATCGTACTCGTATATGTATGTAAAAAAGGACTGTGAATATTTATTATAGTTACGTGTAGATCATTGTGAACTCTGACCTGACCATTACACAGCACTTTGTATGTATTTAATAGCTATATTCCTTTCCTGTAATATATTCTAACAGTGGTAAAACACGTGTAAATAAATAAATGTAAATATGCGTATACGAACATGATTGATATCTCTATTAGATCCAATGCTAATGTTAAAATATTAATAAATTATTTGTTAGTTATTTATTTTCTTAATACATAGTTATTCACGTCTAACGGGTAATCTCTTGTGTGACAACGAATATGAAGTAATTTTGGTGCACTGCAAGTGTAATTACCACTGTGTCCAGGGCTACTGTAGAACGACTTAAGTTGCAATTTGACCTTTTTTCACTGCCTTGTCACCTTAAGGCCTTTTTTACCCTTTTTGAAATGATTTACTAAACTAAATCATTTTATGTAGTCGAACTTTGTTTATAAACTTACGTAACGCTACAAGTCTGATTAAGTCTGTAGCTTGTTATTTTTCTTAAGTAATCGATTTAATAACTAATCTGTTCTCTATATGGCCACTTTTCTAATTCACACCATTTAGCTTCTTCATATTTGCAGTCCAATTAATTTTTCTTTAAAACTGCAGCAAGAGTCCTGACAATGGATTTCTATAGGGATACAATCCTCAATTGGCGTAAGAAGAACCGACCTGAATTCAAGTCGTCAAAACTTCAGTGTTATCTCCTGTCACTGAAACTTTAAACTTACACAAACCAAATGGAGTTTACGAGGAGTCCCGACTTTCGCAAAAATCTGTGGATTGCTGATGCTGCAAATATTGGTTCTAGATTTTGCTGCTATCTATTAAGTTTAAATTAGTCTGAAACTTCATTACAGCGTGGGAACTTCCTGTTTCAGTTCATTCGAACGTGCTTAACGACAAGCTTGTAGTTAATCTATGATTAGCATTCCTTCATTTGAACACAGATGTGACTTAGCACCTTTATCGGAACTTCCACCACAAATATTGTGAAGAAATATAAAGTAAGTTTAGTCACATTGATAGTACATGTTTAGTTCATTCTGCGCATGCATTTTAAAAGCACCTTTCGGGAGTGCTGTGAAATTAAGGATCTACGAAGTGACCTAATTTTACCTCTTTAATCTTGTAATTCATTCTTCACTATATGCCTTCACTAAGTTTTACATACCTTAAGTGGTAGAAAGTAATCTGTAATCTGAAAGTAATCTGAAAGTAAGGACAACTAAGGCTAGCTAATAGTAGGTAGTTGCAGCTGCCATACGCAGAAATTCTACCATCATAAATGACACATCTTTGCATTACGACAACAGATTCCCGATTTGTCGCACACGCTGATCACATACGCACAAATTATTCCAAGCTCTCTCGAACAGAAAGACAATAACATCTAAAGATTGGCTCAAAACAAAAAACTTTCTGCCGCAGCCAACTAGGAAGCACCGATGACGTACTCGATATGAATTAAACATTCACGGACTCAAGACTTCGTCGAGCTGATCCATCATCATGACACAAACAACAAGCGGCCAACATGACATTTCTGAGATATGTTTTTGCCCACTCAGACCCTCCCTACACTGATTGCTAGTACAATGTAACAAATCCAACAAGTGCACGCGGAATCCAAAAGCGTTCCTCTGCGACCGCCTTACTTTCGATTACGTGCTCCGCCAATGTGCGACACACATGTTCTGCGCTGCTGTTCTGTCCAACTATGGTGTATCTAACAGACATAGAGTTTTGTGTTTTCCTGGAAAAATCGAATGTTCGGTCCACTGTGTAGTTTTTGTAATTTTCATGCGAAATCTACGCGAATTGAATGCCAAACAGGTGGATTCGATTGTTGTCATGAGTTCCCTACATCTCTCATCAACCTAATTAATTTCTGTTCCACCTCACTCGCTGTGTGTCTGTGGCAATTTACTAGTCGAAATGCTAATCCATGGCTACCTGACCATCGCGCACTGACTCAAGTGGTTGCGAATGAAATCTAGGGCCCTCCGGGTGGAGGCGGTGTAGCAATCGTCATAGATCACGACTCTCCTCTAATTGTTAATCACTACTTTCGTCCGTGACAATAGCAGGAGTCAAAACCGATATCCAAAGCAGGCTGGCGATGGGGCGACAGCATCTCCTCCTCGCAGTTAGGCTGGGCGCACTTCATGGTTAGCAGCGGCCAATTTGTCGGTGGGCATCCAATAAACTTGTATGCTAACCACTCTGGCGCACATGAATTCTGGCCAGATCTGAGTCTCTCGGAAATAGGCCGCAGAGGAGAGCTGTGATTTCCTTTCCTCTTGTGATCGACTTTTCTCTTTGTCGGTGGGGCAAAATTGGATCTCGATTCACGTGTAATTACTCTGAGTGCATACGGCTACCGTCAATTGCTTCTGTGGATTGTCTAGGATTGCGCGACGTGATGGTCGGAACCAAATCAATAAGGGGTGATCGACACTGCAGATTGATGGTGGATGGAGACTTTCCAATTAGTTAGGGGTCGCTACGGTAAGGTCAGCACGCTTCCGTCTTGGATCACTGGTCAAATAACCCAGATTTCAATAAAAACAAATGTTTTTTTACATCGATTTCGGTGGAATGATGTTGTGAATGGGAACAATTTAAATTGAGCTGAGAGATCGTGCACTGTCAAATTTATAAATTGAAGGCGATTTACTAGACGCAATCATAACTATTCGGATTGTGAGCTTTACATAGCAGTTATATATGCCTACCGTCATGATGCTCTGGTGATCTATTGAATATGAAAATTATATATAATAGATAACTACCGCTGGTAGTGTGTTAATTGATGAAGAGTTTGAGTGTCAGTAGTTTTATGTAAATTTAACGGAACTGTTTTCTTTTTATATCTTCTTTCTGAATAATATTGTGATATCTATACATTTCTAAAACAGGGTACAGTCCGTGAAAGGCTACGATAGAGTGCGTGATGGCTTTTTGGTCCATCCTTGGCTTCCACTTTCTCATAAAAACCAAGATGAGTTTCTGTTTATCCACTAGCTTTACATGATATTGAAATGTCTTCGAGCATTGGGCACATTTTTTTTTTTTTATTTGCACGTGTTAATGAATACCCTTATACTAATTTTTAGGACACGGGCGTTTTTTGTGGAAAGGGGAACAGACAGAGAGAAAGACATTGATTGGTGTAATTGGTTTGAAACTCACTTGGTATTAAGTTTCAGTGAACACCAAGGGTGGCTGTCGAGATAACTGGGGAGTATTTTTTTCGCTTGCTCATGATTCACAGTATTTTTTTTCCGTCCTCCTGATGTCATCATCACGATCAACTTGCATTTTAGCCATATGACCACCCTACTGCCAGTGTTATGCCTTCGCAGTAGAGTTGACTTAGCTTTCGCAAGCGATCGACTTTTTTATTTATTTCATGCGAAATAAATGGATGATTCTTGACATCAGGATTCGAACCGTGAAACAACAGCGTGACAAGTGATGATGTTACCAATACACCACCGCCATATTTAATTTCCATCTTGTACCAACCTTGTACAGCGATCCAGAAGGTATGCTGGAAAGGATGAGAAATGCTTAAAAAAACAAGCTGCGACGTTAATAACAGCTGTCACAAAAGACTGCACATGTAAAGTTGGGAATTTATCTTGCTGCGGGCAAGGGTTATTGTGACTAAAACCACATTTTACAACATCAGTTAATATGTGTTCACGCCCCTACCGACGAGGGCAAATACCGCTACAAATAGGAATGATGTCCAGAGTATGATCTCAAAATCGGTCTCGGAGACTTCAATTCAATGCCAAAATCTGGAAGGAAAATATCTTTGACGGATTGGTCGGAAATCACATCCTCCACAACACATCAACTGACAATGGCTCCAAACGGCAATCATTTTTTTTATTTTTATTTGTTTCCCCCTTTTAATCGACATCTGTCTTTAGACATTAAGTAACTGTTTTTACATAGTCGGGTATAATATGTATGGTCGTGTACTACTAGTTACTTCTTGAACCAGACTGCCATTTCGTCTAGATGTTGTTGAGTTGTTCGTCTTAGGATTTGAAATATCTTTTGTATAGGTAACTAGTAGTGGTCCTAGCACACTTCCTTGTGGAACTCAAGCTTCAGCTCTGCAGTGTGGTGAGTTTTCGAATTTTTTTTTGTACATAGAAATATCGATTGTCAATATAGCTCTTTATTAGGAGGAAAAAGTCCATTGAAAGACACAGTTGTAGTTTGAATGTCAATCCATTGTGTCAAACTTTGGCCTCCATTCCATTGTGCCAAAGCCTTTGATATGTTAAAAAGATTGCAACACAGTAGTTTTTGTCATTCATATCTTTTGATATTTCGTGGTGAATTTGCTGTATAGTTGAGTATTTTCGTCTGAATTTGAATTGATGTCTAGGTATCACATTATTCTCCTCTAGCAGCCTTAGTTGTAGTCGATCAATTAGGATCTTTTTCAAAATACTTTGACAATATCGGTAGTAGACTGACAGGCCGGTAGTTTGTGTTGCATCCCAGGCTTTGGTATAACAATGACTTTTACTATCTTCTAGGCTTTTGAGAAGTATTTTAGTGTAAGGTTAGGTTCGGTAGATGGGTGCCTTGCGACAAATAGAGTCACTGCTCACTTAGACCAACAAATTCGGGTCCATTGTGGCCAATCGTTTAACCCTGGAAACGTTAAAAGTCCTCTGTAAGAACCACTCAGATAATGATATAAATCTCAGGAGGTTCGTAAGCTCTATATTACCTAAGTCCTCCAATTCCGAAAAGAAGTAACTTCCTAGAGTCCTCATTCTTGTAACGGATAGGGCAGGACAATCACACAGCAGGTGACGAACTGATTCAATTTCTTCTTCGTCCCTGCAGCTTCTACAGTAGTCGTTATGTAGCACACCGAGTCGATCCGCTTGAACTCCAATGGCACAATGACCAGTAATTATTCCAGAAACGACCCGTGTATTATAACGACTAAGTTTCACCAGAGAAGTTGATCTCTTCTTGCTAAAGGCCTGCCATAGCGCCCTGGCCGTTGCGCATGTTTCCAGATGAATCCATCGTCTGTTTGCTCTATCGATGGTTTCGTTTTCTATTTTCTTTCGTTGGGAACTGATTGGGGTTACTACAAAAGGGAGGGCCCGCGATAAGTGCAGCGCCGACTCTTTCCTAGCAAGCTCGTCAGCACTTTCATGGATATTCGATTTAAGACCGATTTGCAGGTTTTCACAAGCCTTGATCTAAATACAGCAGAGTCCAGAACCTTAATGGCTGCCTGGCTGTTTATATAGACAGTTATCGTTTTACTAACGATATTACTCTCGCGTAAAATTTCTGCAGCCTGTATGATGGCTGTGATTTCGGCCTGAAAGACGCTGCGGTCGTCGCTTATTCTAAAGGATTTGTTTATTCCTAGGGCTTCACAATAAACTCCGGCTCCCGTGCCAACGTCTATCATAGAACCGTCAGTATAGAATGCCAGTTCCTTTTTCTTCATGGTTCTCAGGTTCCTCCAGTGCGTCCTGTCAGGAATTCTTATGTTGAATCTCCTTTCAAATGCTAGCGTAGGGGTCATGAAATCAGTTTCCGCCGATCTGCTGGTAGTTCCCCATCGGGATAAAATGGAGGCATGGCCGAAAAGGCTCGATGACCACAATCGGCCTTCTCTCAGTCTTACAGCGGTTTTAGCCGCCAGACTGCTACAGTATATATCAAGCGGAATGAAACTGAGCATGGTTTCCATTGCCGCTGTAGGTGTTGTTCTTATTTACCCCATGACTCCGATACACACTACCCTCTGGATTTTGGTCAGGTTTGAAAGCTGATATTGCTTCTCAAGAGCGATCTAGCTTTTTTGATGCGTTCGGCAGTGTTATCCTTCCAGTTCATTTTGGAATCTAAAATTACGCGCAAGTATCGAGCTGAATTTGAGATACTTAGTTCAGTACCACCGATGTTTGGGGGTCTGAAGGTAGGAATTGATCTCTTCTTAGTGAAAAGAACTACCTCCGTCTTTGAGGGGTTCACTCCCAGCCCTTTGCTGCTGATCCAATCATTCACTAGTTGTAGTGCAAGATTTAGTCTTTCGCTTACGACTGGAGGGAATTTTCCCGAAACCGGGATGACCACATCGTCAGCATAGGCCGTCGCGTCAAAGCCGTTTTCCTTCAGTATCACCAAGATCTCATCCACTACCAGGAGCCATAATAAAGGAGATAGAACTTCGCCTTGGGGGGTTCCTCTGCAGACGCTTCTCCGGATAGTTACATCTCCTAGCATTGAAAATATAACCCTCGATTTGAGCATCTCTGCAATTCAATTGCAGAGACCCATGTTTAAATGAGCTCTGTGTTGGCTGTCCAGGATCGCGTCAGTGTTTACGTTGTTAAAAGTCCCTTCAATGTCTAAGAACGCCCCGAGAGTGAAGCCTTTAAAGTTGAGGGATCTTTCTATACTTAATACGACCCTGTGTAGCGCAGTATCTACCGATCTGCCGCAGATGTATGCGTGTTGTGATTTAGATAGATAATGATTGCCAATCACGTTTCTTATGTATGCATCTATTAAACGTTCCAGTGTTTTTAGCATAAAAGACGACAGACTGATAGGTCTCAGGTCTTTTGCGTTTGTGTGGCTCGCTTTCCCCGCTTTGGAAATAAATACGACGCGCACTTCCCGCCATGGCCGGCGTTGGTGTCTTGGCCGGAATCTTCCGCAAGCGGGACGCTTCGTTTGTTGATTCTATAGATGCGCAAAAGGACCTCCAGGAGTTCTTCTTTGCGAACTTAATCTCTTTCTTGAGCGACTTTATGCTTTTATTTTAGTGTAAAGAAAGGGTTATTATGTAGGCCAGCGCGCTTTAAGGAAGTTCCTTTAGTATCTTTCCCAGTATCAGGTCATGTATTTTATTTTATTTTTATTGCTTTCTATTTCTTTAATTGAAGTTCTTCTGATTCTTGTGCCTTGATTTGAAAAGTTCGTAGGTAAGGTGCGTAGGTCTTTATTGATTCTATCATTTGTGAATGTGTCCTTAAAGTGTTCCGCTAATATAATTGCCTTTTCGTTGTCCGTTCTTGCCTAGCTTCCATTTTTAGTCTTGATTGGGGGAGGTGAGTTGTTTTTTTTTTTTAGCCTTTTGGTAGCTTTCCAAAGGGAATAGTTTGTCATTGATTTGATTAATTGGTTAACTCAATCTTCCAAATTACAGTGGGTAGGTAAACGAACAATTTCGAATGTTAAATTGGGAGATCTAGAGCGTATACAAAAATGTCTTATGAATTCCAAGGCTTTTTAATTTAAATAGGGACATTATGGCGCAACGGGCAATAGGGCATACCCCAGAAATCTCCCATTTCCAATTTACAAAGAAGAAAAATAATGATGCAATTAGTTGGGCTTTCCCGTAAACGTAACACGTTTTCAGCATACTCAGAATTTTTTATTCGTTTAGTAAAAGCGAAAACAAATGTTTGCTTCCTTTTTTTGACAAATGTTTATGTTACGGGAATCTCCGTATCTTGATAAATGTGTAATGCAAGTGATTGGTACGGATAGAAAAGTGAAGCCAGAAGTTTTGATTTCATCTAGAAACAACGGTTGACGTAGATGAACGCCTGTCTATTACGGATAGTGAACTACGTTTCTGGCAAAAAATTCATATAGGGGTATTTTTCTTATTAGCTGTTTTTTTTTTTTTTATTCTATTGGCTATTTTTCCACCACAGTTCTGTTCGTCTTAACGAATATGTAGACGTTCACTTTATCTAAAGTTCGTTCATACTGTAATATGCGAGCTACGGCTCGAGTAGATAAAACGTTATTCTGTGAGATTATTTCTTTATTTTCTAGTCTATAGAACAATTCAAGTTCACACTATACTATTCTTAGCAAATTCTTTCCTTACAAGGTCTCTTTCTTCTCAAATCACTTTATCTCATTTCAATTACTTAATTCACAAATCCAAACTAATTACTTCTTCTTGTTAACTCTTAACTTTCAATCTATCACTTCGCCCATTATCACTTTTCCAATCTCTTCGTGCGGTTCGAAAACCAAATGCCACTGCCTCGATCGCCATCTGTCTTATATAGTCGCATTTCTGATAGCCAGGAACTTCTAGCAAATTCTTCGACCACTGGAACGAGAAAATTCTGATGTAATAATTCCAAGATGACAGCTGCAGCCAATAATCTCTTGTGGTTATAATTCTCTCTTAATTCCGCGACGTCGTCTTAGACATATTCCTTTTCTTCCGTGGACACAAACCTCGAATGTGTTCCGAAAAGACACTTCGGAATATAATTTTGTGTTGCTTACTTTTGGGGCGTAGTTATTATGCTACATTATGTTACAATACGAATCATCCTCACATATGGGGATGATTTCCAAAAAAAAATTATTTTTTCTTTCTCAAAGCTATTTACTGTGATGATTAAGTATTATTGTGAATATTTCATTGTTATTTGACCTTCGTTTACAAATGGCGTCCGTCACGCCTACTTTCTTCTAAGAAAATTCCTTAGTCAAAAATTATGTGATAAAATTTTCTTAAAAATCGACAAAATATCCTCTGAGTAGAATGATTTCATTGCATTTTTCATAACGTTCATAACGTCTACCATGATTACCTTTCCGTAAAGAAGCGTACTCGTACGTCTCCACACCGTCTCTACAGATTTATTAAACCAGAACAGCGGTATGCATTTGTTCCTCGTGGAATGCGTGTATGTTTTTGTAATTTTTTTCCTTGGCATTTCAATTAGTAACAACTACATGTGAGACACGCATGTAGTTGTACGTTATACCAATATCACTAAAAAAAAAAAAGAAATCAAAATAGATTAGACTGTGTAAGCACCTTATAGAGCGCAAATGTAGAGCTTTATGAAAAGTTAATCTCGGGTAGAGAGAATTTATGATAGAGTCGCTTTCACGTGTAAGCACATGGTAAAGTGAGTTATTCTTCTGTAGAGCCCTACCATTTTGTTTAACCGTGCACACAAATCTGAATTTCATAATTGGCCACTACCATAAGCAATACTATTTTGGCTCCCAAGGAAAATAATTGAAGCAGATTGTTGTTACTAACATAGTCTTGATATTTTTGACGAAATCATCTCGCAGAAATTTGACAATATATGAGTATCGAGAAGCTATGAACTGATTCAATAAATGAATTTATCTCCATTTCATGTCGTTTCCCATACTGCAAGTTAGTTTTTTCCCACTGCACTGTCTCATTAAACTACACCAAGTACCACCATCGCACGCAAGTATCATTATTCCATACTAATGCTCGTATTTTACCTAGAATCCATCGCAACTTCGATGGTGGTTATTTGTGCTGCGTGCGTTTATTTCCTCCACCACTAGTGGAATCCAACAAAAATTGAACTAGATGACGATCGTTGACCAACAACAACATCTTGTTGTCGTCATCATCATCGTCATGGTCATCGTTATTTTGAGCAGGAACAGCCAGATTGCGCGCTGCGAATGAAAGCATCCATCGAAAGGACAACGATCGGATGTATGTAGTAATTTTCATTATTGGAGCAGTAAATGACGGGGCGGAGTACTTGTTGGCCATTGAATCTGATTGCATTTTGTTATGGACCAAGCGGCGGAGTGGGTTACACTATGTTTCTTTATGTGATGTTTTTGTTCTTGTGTTCTGTTTGCATCAAATGCCAATGACCATGTGCACTTGAGATTCCCATAAGGAACCGATCCGTATGACCATATTTGTTTGGATAATTTCTAAACAGAACTTATTTGGTCATTTGTCCATAATTGGATTGGTTTAGGTTTCTTTGTGTATTGCTTGTGTACCTTTGTACAGATGCGAATTGAAGTTACTCCAGTGAGATCACTTCTCGAAAGGGTTGTCAGCGTACAATGATTCTTGTTTTCGTTGGAGTTGTGAGTATTTTTCTGAAGTTACAGATGTTGCAATACGTCTATAGAGATAGAGGTCTAATATTGTATTTGACCAGTAGAGCTTTCCAAAAACAGTCGACATTAGGCGAGAAGGAAATTTCCTTTAGGTATGTATTTTGCTTTCCATAGCAAATTAAGTCACTGGTCTCCAAAAATTGTTCAAGAATTGTATCTATACCAAGACTGTCTGTCACCATCGCACTTTCTCCTCTTGAAAGATTTTAGATTTGAAGATCATTCAATCTTTGAACGAGCATACACCAGTTAACTCTATCAGATGTAGACGACGCTTACACCAGTATTTCAGCCAATCTGACCATCAAGTAGATCACGCCGTAGGGTGTGACTGATCCATTGTCATTTCCTACATCGAATTGTGATATCTATAGTTTCTTGATACGTTCTCGCGTAGATAATTCTTGAGATGAATGGAAGACATTTGTTTTTGTTTACGACTAAAGCTTACGAGTGACAGTGGCAACATCAAGTAATACACCCAAACACCAAAGCATTGCTCTTCTAGTTTTTTGAAAGCATACTGCACGCAGCTTTTGCTTTCTCGCTTTTGCTGCCTACATCCAGCTCGGTGCTACCGTGAGCGGCAGAATTTGAAAGCGTAAGTGCTTTTGTCTTGGCCAGTTCCAAATTGTTTGCTTCGGTTCCTAAACTACGAACTTAGTTTCACGCACATAGATTTCTGTTGCGCTGGCAAAAATCAGAATATTGTTTCCTTTAATACACACTGGTACTTTGCCGGTTAAGTTATCTCATTCCTTCATACATTGCTTCACAATTGTCATGAACACCCCTCCAAACAAACCGAGCCAACATCCGGCTAAATGTGAATGGCTCTATTGATGGCTTTCACTATCAGACGTGATATAATGCAAGCTTATTCCGTTTTCTTAATTCTCCGACATTGGCCAGAAAATTTTCATTTATGTATGTTTGGGTCAGTCAACAAGGATTCAAATGGCACACGACAGAAAGCATTCCCTTTATCTTGCTTTACATTACGAGTTCCAGCTCTGGCATAATGAATCGCAGGCTCATAAGAATGTAGTTTTTGACAAGGTACCATTCAAAGATGGTTCGCTAAGTTCAAGTCTGGTAATATGAATCTTGAAGATGAAATCCAGGGCGTCAGTGCATAAATAATATGGACGCTGTGCCTTGGTGGGTTTGCTTTGGCCCAGTTCACTTTTACTTATTGAAGACCGCTTGATCGGTTGCAGCTCCAAACAGACCCTTGCTTGGCAAGAAGCGACTACCACCACCTTTTGCTGCCCTTGAAGAACTTTCGGTAGGAATAAATTCTATAATCCAGACCATATAGGTAGGTAGTGGATAACCCCCTCTTAATTTCAAGTTTTTAATAAAAATAAAATAATCAAACATAAATAGAAAGTAGAGTGGGGCATGAGATTTTTCAATTCACCAAAATCGGGCGTGGAACGGAAAAAGTTGGGAAACACTGGTATATAGAATAACGAATCACGAAGGAGTTGATAGGAACTATTCACCGCGGTGCTGACCCAAAATAATATATAATATATAGTAATTCTGGAACGGATCAAAAACCATCTTGATTTAACTCTCAATATCGCAATAACGCTTTCGCATCCTTTTGCATCTATCACATTCGCTTTATCTGCTATTTATTGGTTTCGAAAAGGCTTCCGATAGCGTGAGCCGGGGTTTTATCTGCTATGCCTTGCGCTGTAGCAGTATCTTCTAGAAACTTATAGGTATTATAAATAAAGGTGTTGGAAAAATTTAAAGTCCAAAGCGAAGTGAGAAAAGATTGCATACTGTCGCCACTGTAATTCTTGATCGTTCTCAATGATGTTTTACATGTAGCCCTGATGAGCGAAAGCAGGGAAATACAATGGCATGTACATATTACCTAAAACATCTAGTAGAGCACGCTGACGATATTTGTTTGCTTCTGTACAGAATAATGGACCTGTAATAATTGTCCCATAGTTTAGTAGCTGAAGCAAGTAAATAGGGCTAAATGTTAATACGGTTAAGACAAAAGCATGAAGGCTTTCAAATTCTACCACTCAAATAAGCATTGGAACAGCTGGGAAAAAAATTGTTTGTTTTCTTTATATAAGCAGTTTTCTCCTGGAAGATGGCTGCACCGAACTGGGTATTGGCACCAAAATCGAGAAAGCAAAAATTGCGATCGTCATGCTGTCAAAAATCTGGGAAAGCAGTGTTTTCAGCACAAAGTATAAGCTTGTTAAGCTTCACTGGTCCATCCTGCATACTCGCTACTGCAGAGATCTGGTAATCTTTAAAATGAATATCAGAAAACACCGACTATATTTTGTGTGTTATCTATTTGCAGAATATTCGAATCCTCTATCCCTTCCATACTAGGTTGAGAAAGACACATGAGCTTACAAAATAAATCCGTGTAAAAGTGAAAGCCTCCAAAATCGAAGGCGGAGTGAGAGGATGTATTTCTTTTCCGATGATCTACGAGTAAGTGTAAGGTGTTATACTGGAATCAGTCTCTTGCAATCCTAAGATAGCTCTAAGTTGTCGCTTAGATTTCTCTATCTCGGGTGGTGAAATAAACAATATTGTGGCGACCCAATTTTTCTTGGATGAACTCACCATTTTCTGGTTAATTAAACTTCCAAGCCACGGCGGCGGAAATTTTGCACACCGCCTAGATTTCCTATGAACTGTTCTTGGTAACACTTCTGCGAAGAGATGCATAGCCATTTAAAGACTTAAAAATGCCATAATTTTTAATATGAATATTATTCTTACACACTACCAACTTAGAGTACTAAGCATCCAAATTTACGCCTGCGTCGAAAAGAAGGGATGTGACATTAAATAAACTCATCACAGATTAATTACAAGCTTGTCGCTAAGCACGCTTGAATGAAGTCATACAGGGAGTTTCCACCCAAACATCAAGGAATACAGAGCATTCAAGTTTTACCTAAGAGATCACAGCAAAGTCTTTTTAGAGATCGGATTTATCTAGAACCTACATTTGCAATCCGCTGATTTTAGCGAAAGTCTTGGGTATCATATTTACATGCCAAGCATTGACTCCTCATAAACTCCATTCGGTTTTTGTAAGTGTCCTAGTTCAGAGGCAGGAGATAATACTGGGATTTTGATGCCTTGAACTTATTTCTGTTTTTCGTACAACAATTGACGATTGCGTTAGATTTGCAGGCTTACGTAAGTGTGTAAACAAAGTTACAGTGCTTAAAATTTCGTAAATTATTTCGAAAAGGGTAAACAAATCACAAAGGACTTTGTCCAGTTTTAAGAGAAATTGGTCTAATGGGGCGAATCAGTCGGGAAAGGGTAGCCCCGATCTCATCTACAGTGATAAAATCAAAACTAATAAAAAGCTGTCGCAATGAGATAAATATTTTCAGCACACAACAAGAACCTCCCAATCCGTTGGATAACAAGAGAATATAAATGTTAATGGAACACTAACATAATGCGCATGTTCTAATCTGGCCAAATTGATTAGTCAATTCAGAACATAAGATCCAGTCTACTAGAAACCAGAACATGTACATTTTGTTCATCAATGAGAAAATATTTACTACTTATAGTAATTTCCTTTCGATACTGAATAAGTCTCGATGAAATGAATTAATACCAAAAGTACTTTTATCGTTAATACACTAATTTGTAATGCCTAATACCAATTCAAACTACTCAATCGATGTACAGACCGGATTTATAGAAATTTTTTCTGAAGTACCTGAAGACAAACTGTGATCACGTAATCAAAACGATGAAACGGAATAAAAAAAAAATTATGATGTTACTTTCAAGGTGGGAATTTTCTAAGAATGGAAATAGATTCACGGAATCATAACATTGTATACATTGGGACAACCTAAATGTTCCGACATACGAGTGCAAATATAGAAAGGCCTGTATCACCAACTGGAAAATAGTGGTTATTTTACCGATAAGCCACAAGTTAATGCCGACAAATTGGTATAATATAATAAGGATTCATGTTCCTTATACGGCCCTCAGATACACCCACTTAAAACACGTAGAAGTTGACTTTTTCTACATTTCGCCCATGCATTGCACATGGTAACGCCAACTTTTTAGGGGCGTTTTCTTAAAAAAAAAACATAATATGCTTTCCCAAAGATCTTAATGTGAATATCTCATCAGAATCCGTGAAATTCGGTTACAAATTTGACGGGCCACGCCCACTTTCTTCTAAGAACGTTTTTTAACACGAGTTTTATGATTAAATTTATTAAAATCGCTGGAAAATTCTCTGACAGAAAGATATTAGAGGCGCCTAAAATGAGTGACAAGGGGCGCCCGGATTCAATGAATTTCCCAAAGCCTTTTTCCCAATGTTCTTTCTCACGCATATTCATTTAAATAATAATAATAATACAAAAAATATTCCAATATTTATTAATGACCTCTTCATCGGTATTTTGAGAACTCAGTCCCACAATACCATTAGCATTGGCATAGATCTAATCTCCCAGTAGCCTAGTGCGGCTCTTTCTGTCTCACTTTCGCGCAATCTCAGAGTTTCGATAACCTCGCGTCGTACATCATTAATTCACATTCAGAGGTATCCCTCGTTTTCCACGAATCACCATCATTAATCGCGTATCGATTACATTCCACTCTAGCACAAGTTCACACAAATTTTCCCTTTTTCTTGTTGTTGTTGTTAGGTTTTCTTGTACTAAGGACCATCGTCTCAACATCGTGTGCCAGCGTCCAGCAGGAGTTCTTCTCTCGTCCTACTAAGGAAGCCATCCCAGATAACATTTTTATTTATTATTCCAGTCAGTAAAGAAGGGTTTTGTACCAGCATCAGTCGTAGCAGTAGATGGTGGTGCAGTGTACGAGTATGCCCATCAGACCCTATCATTTTCGATTCTCAGATTGAGCAATGACCGTCCGTCGTACCGCCACCGCAGCACTGTGCCCAGATAAGGAGCCTAGTAACACACCATGAACCAGGCGCGAGGAAGATAGATCTCTTGCTCTGGGTACACACTCTGTGAACAAGTGTAGTTACATAAGTTAACGCGTAGTCCAGGTGATGTCTTTCGAAAGTGGGGGCCAGCCTGGACTCTCTCTCTCTCTGGGGACTTGGGGTAACCTGTTGGAACGTCTTATTTCCAATATAATGTTGTGTTTTCCGCTGCTGCTGCTGAGGAGTGCTTGAAAGGGAATCCATTTCGCGCCAAATTGCTATTGCATGTTGTTAGCAGCTTAGTAGTGATTGTCAGGTTTTTTTTTTTTCTGTTTACCGTCTACATCTGAAGGAGTTCCCAACTCGTTAGCCATATCAGGACTGCATATGGGAGGCTAACCACCAACCAGATGATGCTCTGGATCAGAAAATTAGAATTCTGATTTATGATTTCAATTGTTCTGTGGCGATGCCGGGAGTGCAGACGTCAGTTGTGTCCTGCATTTGTAGCAAACAAATGCGCAACGATCGCAAGCACCTGGGAGGGCGACAGTGGTGCAATGGGACCTTGATCGAGCTTATTAGTTACTTCGATTGGTATGGGTCAATGGACACAGTTTCAAATATTGATTAGTGAGCGCAGCGAGTGAAGGTGACTGAAGCACTTGTTCTTTGGTTATCGCTTGATCTGCTTTAAAGATTGATATAGGCGTGATGAGCGCGTAAAGGTTTTTAAATTTTAGATTAGCTTGCGATTTTTTGATTGCAAAGTCAAATGTAAAATTAAGTGTCTTATAAGATAACATTTTACATCTTCAACCTTAGCTTAGGGAAAAATTATGGGAGTATATTTTAAATGACAAGCATCCTTGGTATGCTCTAATGACTATCTGTGAAGATACAAGTGGTGGATGTATTAATTTAATAGTGGGTGAAAGTGCTATTATTTTAGCAGTCAAACTAATTTGCCTTCCTTCGAGAGCATTATTGTGCATTATTTTATTAGGTCAATATATACAATAGTGCAATGTTTACCTAGACCTGTCTATCGTGGTTCTCCCTCAATTATTTTGCGATATGCTTGTATGAGGAGAACTTTCCTTTTTTACTTGCTCCTGTAAAGAGCAAGTATTGTATTCGTTAACAAAATTCGGTCTCGAGATTTCGAACAACCTTTGTATTGCTATAATAGAGAAACTCTGTGCATTTCGCAATTCTGTCCATCTGTTTTTTTTTTTTTTTTTTTGCGCTGGAAGGTAGGAATATATCAAAAACGAAACTGAGCGCGTACTCGGTAACAGTGTGGGATTTCCACCCACTAAACCTACCTCCCCGTCTTTGCCTTCTTTTCTCCACGGTACCGCCGTCCTGGCATTTCATCATGGGGAGACGAACAGTGCAGTGTGCCCAATCTTATAAAGATTTCTTTACTATGTCACCTTTCTCGTTCGAGGTGTTTTAGCTGTGTCCTAATTTGTTTTGCACAATTACTCACAGCATTTCATGTCTTCTGCGTTTGGGGCATATATTCTCCTATGTTCTCCGAAGTTGGCAATTCCCCAAGTTCATTCCTCACTGTTTAGAACTGCGGACAGCGAAAAAACACATGTTCCACATCTTCCTGAACCTGGATGCAATACGGACAGTAGGGAGAGTTGACATGATTAGATCTATGGAGATACGCGCGAAAGCATCCATGTCTACCATAGTAGTTGTGTTATGTAGACATCCACTTCACCGTACTTGCGGCCTATCCATATCTCAATAAGCGGGACAAGACGTTAGATCCATCGGCCTTTACTTGACACTTTCCATTGTTCTCTGGTGATATCTGGGGTAATACGGATGTACATACACATGTAATAAGACTGTATTCAGTTATTCACTTAAAATTCAAATAGCGGTACTTTACTTATTAGCGGACTTTGCAAAAATTAGTTATTTCTTAGATACGGCGAAGACAATTTTCTTCAAAATTGATATCAGAGTCACTTTTGACATATGTTAGTTCATGGGATTTAAATTTGGTACGTAAGGTAAGAACTCTTTTTTTAACTTTTTAAAAGCATTTTACAAAACTTAAAATTTGTCTCTGTTATCGATTCTACCTAAATTTGAAATCATCAAATTTACAAACAAATGTGCAAGTACGTACGTACGAATCAGTATCCTATGGTGGAAAGCGCAGACTAATTGTTGATCCTAGATCGGCCAACATTAATCAAAACTAATCAGCATGACAGTAACGCTACATGACCCAATTTCCGACTCATCATGTAAGCTTTTTCAATGTTTCGCGATGTCCATCTAAAGGGTGCTAAAGTTGTAGATAAGCAAGTGCTTATGACATAAGCGACAATAGGTTTTCCCAAACTCACAACAGTTAAACCTTTTTAACATATACCGGTTTCCGCCGGCCAGCAGAAAACCGACAATTGTTCCCTTTCACACACACACCCATTTTTTGCCGTTGCAGTTACCTTAGTCTTCCCCTTATCAATATTTCCCTCGCACATTGCTTCACACACCCCACAATTGTCATATAAAATTGGACACCCCTCAAAAAAGGAGATCCTCATTATACATTAGAACTTTTATTAAGAATCTGATTAGTCCGTATCAATGTGGACTAACATTGCGGCAGATCTTGGACAAAATCCAGTAACCCTAAATCGAGACTCACTACCTTTGCAAAGATTTTCAAGTCACTATAGAGACGAGGTATACATAGTCATGTCTAGTTTTGACATCCCTGCTAAACTACGTCCGTCTGCGTAGGATGACGATAGAGAATGCACGCTGCTTCACCAAGGTCGGTAACAACATGACCGAAGCTTTTGATGTCAGAAAATGACTACGAGAATGTGACGCGCATACTTGAAAGGATTGTGCAAAATTCTCAAGCTGACATCAGGTTCACGATCTTTCAAAAATCTGTACAACGTACGTTCAGTACGTCTGTACTCGAGAACGCCGACGATATTGACATACCACAGCGACCTGTCAGTGGTGCTTTTGTGAGTACTAAAACAGAAGTGACGAAAATGGGTTAAGCGGTTAACGAGGGCAAAACAAACTATATCGTAGCATAAAAAAAGGACAGTCAACATCAACGACTTGGACAGATTGTTTCAATAGACAGCAACAATTTTGAGGTAGCTAAGGACTTTGTTTACCTAGTCTTCGCTGTAAATTCCAGCAATGACACTAGCGCAGAGATCAAGCCAAGAATCACTCTTGCCAACCGTTGTTTCTTTGGGCTAAGAAGGTAATTGAGTAGTAAAATCCTCTCATGCATAACTAAGGTGACTTTATATTAGACCCTCATTATCCCAGTTCTGCTATACGGTGCAGAAATATGGACGTTCTCAAAGGCGGACGAAAATACCCTTAGTTGTTTTGAAAGAAAAATTCTCCGAGTGACCTTTCACCAAAAGAAGAAATGTCTGTCTTGATATCACAGGTGCTATTCGTGCTTGCCCTACAACATTATAAAAATCTATTGTATTGCTCTCGGCCTTGCAAATCCTCATAAAGAAGACACGTCTGTCAGATGTGCTATTAAATTGCAGTTAGAACATATATAAAGACAAACCAGGTAATATTATGGGACATATAAATATACATGTTTTGCAAGAACACTTCTTTGGTATATTATTTGAGGTAGAAATATTAGACCGCACTATCTGGACTAACGATGGACCGTCACTGAACTCTGGAAGTCAGATATGATTTACTAGGGCTGCCTATATTAGACCCAGAAACTTTCTGTGGAGTTAGTTGGGCGGTTGCAACTAATTTAATTAATAATTGAGAGCATCAACTTCGTCTATCCTATTAGGAAAATGTTCTCGAGATTAGACAATCTAAAAGATTAATTAAGTCGTATTCGTACAAGGAAATCCTTACATTTAGCATTAGAAGGCTAGTGGGTTTCCGCACATTCCACTATTGGTTGAGATCCACCTAAAGAAGCCTGCTATTCGAATTATCGGTTGTGTTCACATTAATTTGCATAATATTCGCGTTGAATGACACTCAACTAATGTTGGCAATTTGAGACGTGTGGGGAACGTTCTACATGTCGACCTGGGCCCGGAGCTGGAGATACCTTTGATGATGCTCGGGCAACACATTCATGCAACTTTGTTTAAGCGAGTCCTCGAATCCCGACCATATAAAAGATTAAACGTACGAGTATGTACCTATACTTGACCCAGTGTATCACAAATATGCTCCATTTCTTTCCTATTTCTCTTCTTCTATTTTTAGGGTTCTAGCTCATTGTGGCGCTAATAGGCTTATTGGTCTATGCAACCTGATCTTGTAGCTGCTTCAGAAACCCTCAAACATAGACTAACATAACCTATCAAATAAAATTTGCATTTTAAGACAATTATTCAACATCTGCTCTACATCCAATCAGCTCCTTGCAATTATCTACCAGTTCCATACACTGATTCATGTATGGTGTGCATTGCAAAAAATGCAATCGAAACATAAATCATCGACAAAATAATACATACAAACATTTATTAACAGCACATAATTCTAGAGCGCACAATATTTGTGTAGCAAGAGTAGGAGCATCCTCTGACTGTTTGCGTCCCCAGTGTCTCAACCCAATAATTGCAAACTAATCACAGCACCATTGCCATTCTTGCGGTTCCCTCTGTTGCAGATTTTGATCGTAAATTACCCTTAAAGTATCCTTTGGGCATCGAGCAAACAAAGCAAAAACGATTTTACCTCCCCAGCCATGACCCATTCATCATAACAATTGGAAAAATAATAAATAACGAACAACAAACAATACGCATGCCATAAATTATTTATACATTTTCATTATTAAGTACTCAATAAGATCGATGAGCAGAGTTTGTGGTGGCTGTGGGTAGGGGCGGCTCGCTAGAGATTGACGACGATATGGCAGGATATCTCTCCCCCCATTGGGGAGCATTTTATGACTGCCCGACGCGACGTCAGCGTGCAACAGAAGTGCAAACACAATGTTACATTGTCGTCCATTGTAAAATTCGCCATAAAAATAACAAACTGCCATAAATCTTTGGTAAGGACAATCCTGCGGCAAGCGAGGATGAAGTCTTCATTGGAAACATCATTATTACACTGTGACGAGATACGTGTATAGTATGTACATTCTTAAGGAGAGAAATACATAGCAGTTATAGCAAATTGAAGGGAAATAAGTGGTAATTATTTCCTTTTAAAATGCTTCTTAAGAACTCAAATGAAAATCGTTTATAATTGAAAAGGATTTACGACGCATACATAAGAAAGGTCACCTTATGGATTACCAGCATCATAAAAACATAACCAACATCAATGTATGTAAAATGTCACGAGACCGACTTGCATGCATATTCAAGAAAGACTCCGATACGCTCGGGATTTCTCAGATAGATTAAAACCGAAAACTCATTCGTAAATATCTTTTGAGGCGATTACAGGTATGGTAACATGATGAAGTAAGCAAAAGTAACACAGCCTAATTTGGGGCTATCCTGATCATATATTCCGTCGTAAAGTAGCCACGAAGCTGTTAACTTCGGCCATCAGTTTAGGATGGGAACAGCGGATGATGCAGTGATGATACCACCATTGTCACTTACACCTTAATCTCCTGAAATTCAAAATTTAACTTGAGACACCTTTTTGAAGTTTTATTTTTATATTTTTTTTTTTTTATTTATTTATTCCATTTTCTGATTATAATTTTAATATCAATAGAACTAATTTAAAAAAAAAAAGAATAATAGGTTTCATTCTATAATTTTAAATAAAACTAGAAGCGAATGAACCATATCAGCAAATTTAAAGTATAAATACAAAAGTGAATATTTGGAGTACAGTTAGTTAAAAGCCTTAGCAAAAAGTTAAGAAAAATAAATTAAGAAAAATTCAAAAAAGTAGAAATTGAAATGAGGACAAAGTTAAAAAGTGAATTATTTAGTATAATAATTGTTAAAAACATATTTTTGACCATCGAACTATTCATATTAAAGAGCCAATTTTTTACTGACTTCAGAAACAACTTAAGACAATTATGTTTCCTTATTTCATAGGGCAACTGATTAAAAAGTTTAGGTGCTGATGCAGTATAGAAATTTGAAAATTGACTTTTATTACACATTGGGACATTGACTAAGATCCGAGAATTAACTCTTAAACCATACGAATTTGAGCTTCTAAGTGCATGGCTGTAACCGCTTCGCATGAAAAAAAACTTTAAGAACTTTATATATATATAGGTGTTTCAAAGGCAAAATAAGACGATCCTGAAATAAAGGCCAACTGCTTGTTAGCCTTGCTTTCTTACATACAATTCGAACAATATGCTTCTGAGCCGTAAGTATTGGGTAGAGAGTGGTGTGATATGCTCCTCCCCAACTAGCTATTCCATACTGTAGTTTAGAGTGAACGAGACCAAAGTATACGGTTGTTAAAAGATTCTTAGAGCAAGTGTGTTTCAATAAAAACATTTTACGAGTAATAGACATCATATATATTTTTAATTCCTCAGTATGATGTTTCCAATTTAAGTTTTGATCAATTATTACTCCTAAGTATTTAAAATGACTAACGAATTCGATCTTAAAACAACCTTTGGAACACGCGATGTCTTGTAGGAAGTTGGATACGCCACAAGGATGATGATGCTAAGTTTCGTACATGTTGCTGAATGAAAGATAACATTACAATCAATAATTGGAGCTGTTTCTTTTAAATTGAAGAAAATAATTTTTGTCTTTTCCCTTATAATTAGTCCGTGCCTCGCAAACCATTGTCTTAGTACATTTAAATCTTTTTGTAACTTAATGAGCAAATCAAATAAAGAATTACTAACGTATGTCAATGCCATGTCGTCAGCGAACGCTGTTATGCTGCTGTTAAATTGTTGTTTAAAGATGGAGTTTATATATATTATAAACAATATAGGGCCCAAGACAGAACCTTGAGGTACGCCGGTAATTATCTCTAGCATATCGCTATATATTCCAGCGATTTTTACTGTTTGATGCCTACCCGATAAGTATGAAGCAAACCAATTGTAAACTTGACCTCTAAACCCAGCTTTGTACAGTTTATCTAGAAGTATCTGATGATCCATATCAAATGCTTTAGTCATATCAATAAATAAGGCTAAAGTTCTTTTATTGTTATTAAAGCCTTCGCTTACTTCACTACAAAGCTTTAATATTGCATCTTCAGTAGATTTACCTTCACGAAAATTGGTCATTGCTCAACAAATTTATTTTGTTTAAAAATAAAATCATACGATCCTTTATAAGTTACAGTTTCGAAGAGATTTGAGAACGTTGGTAATAAGGAAATTGGTCTGTAATGGCTCATTACACTACGATTACCCTTTTTAAACAACGGAATGACTTCCGCTACTTTCAATATGAAACAAAGTACATCAACAATGTAGAAAGCAATGCGTTTAAGAATGCAATTAGTTATACCATCAGAAGTACTGGAAGACTTGTTATCAAGGGACATTATTTTCTTTTGTATATCTCGCGAGATGTGAATGGAACAAACGCGAAGCTATTGTTTTGAGATAGATTTTCTATCAAATCTGGATACATTTTGCAATCACAGTTATTTTGCGGGGGATACGGTTTTAAATTTGAGGCAACAGAAACAAAGTATTTATTGAAGTTATTTGCAATATCAACTGAATTACATATAACTTCATTATCAATTTCTATTTTTTGCATGGAAGCATTGCCTGTTTGTTTATTTAGAATGCTATCAACAACTTTCCATTCTTGCTTAATATTACTTCGACAACTTTCAAGTTTATGAGAATAAAATGAATCTCGACTTACTTCTACTTGCTTTTTTACATTCTTGCTTAGTTGGCTATAGAATTTTTCATATTACCATTTAGAGGATGCCGCTTACATTTTTTCCAAACCGAATTTTTCTTTTTTATCAAAAGAAGTAGATTTTCACTCATCCAAGGCCTAAGATGTTTTAATTTTAAACCATTGTTAGAGTTAGAGCAAGTAGAGGATGATTCATTTATGTGTGTTTTCAAAATATTAATGAATAGATCATAAGCAAATGAAAGGTTAGTTTCGCTATAAACCTGATCTCAGAATTCGAACTTTAATGCCTCCAAAAGGGTTGCATAATTTATTGATTGTTTTATCGGAAATGGAATATGTCTATCAACCTTATCTGTAATTACTTGCTTTAATTTTAAGTTAACCATACAATGATATTATGTATCTATCCAGATAAATAAATTAGTACGTGATTTATTTTGTATCGAGGAAAAATAGCAGAAAGATCCCCATCCCAATCCGTTGAGCTGTCGCCAAAATTCCAAAACAACACCTTATTTTCCCAGATAAACAGCATATACGAGTGTGTATAGGTAGGTGCAAGCACATGCGACCCAGTAGTGCCCTTTATTTATTACTTCGAAAAGTATTCATACTCGTAAAATGATGAGTGAAAATTTTCAATCGAAAAATTTCGGGATCCCCCGATTCACGTTCCCCGTTTTACGTTTTTGCACCTATAAGAGCAAGTATTGGTTTCCTGAAAATTTTCGATCTGGATACTTTGATGAAACTTGACATTACTATAATAGAGAAACTTAAAAAAAGTGGGTCTCTCAAATCTGTATGTCTGTATGTATGTATGCCTAAACGACTGGACGGATTTTCTTCGGACTTCATGTCTAGGGTTCATAATTCGAAGCGAAATCCGAATTTTCATTCTAACCCCAAAATTAACGATACTTTACTAATGACATGAGTTATAGTAGACGTATGTATGCTAATAGCGTACCAGGTTTTCCCCAAAAACCCAATCGTGCACTTCATTCGTCTTACGTTGTTACGAAATTTAAGACCGCCCGTCGACATACTATCATATTTCTTTCCTTCGATTTACGTCGTACAATGTTGACTCGATTCAAATTCGCGAAGTAAAAGGATTTCGTGTCGTTGAACTGGTTTTGTTTTTGTCTTCGATTAAACGGTTTAGAATAGATACGCCTTTTTTAATGAACGCGGCAAGGAACGCCGTTTATTGTTGTTGTTACTTCTTTTGTTTCTCTAGATCATTCGATTTACGTTTTTCGGTTTACAACGTCCTTTTATGGAACACAACTCGATGTAAATCGGGGGATCCATATTAATACAGCGCGTACTCGTACTTTCTCCACATGTGCCGTTCATTTGCAAATTGTTCTGATTTCAAATTTAGGCGAATCCTTTTTTGATCATATTCCCTAAATTTTAAAATCGTCTTTCAAATTTTCGCAAGTCTGTTTATAAGTAAAGTACCGTTATTCAAACTTGTAGCGAAAATCTGAGTACGCAGTGTTATACAAACATCCATATTATCTCGGATATACACTTTTATCGAAATAATTAGAAATATTGGAGACGTGTGCGAATTCGGACCTTTATAGCTTCGGATAACTTACATTGTTGGGAACAGTTAATGTATTAGTACCGCGTTGATCTTGGTCCGATATCAACCACGAAGCGACTATACTGAATGTTATTTGGTGTTCCAGTCGCCTATCAACTTCTTCGTGATTGTATACATGAACCTAGTGCTTTGCTGCTACCTCAGCAAATGCATTGATACGGTTTCATTTGTCTCTGTAAATCTTTCCTCTTCATGTGATACGATTGATTTCCCTACTGCTAAGGGAGCTGCAATTCGAGCTTTGAGTGAAATACGCTCTTTGATCCATTTCCAGGTGTCCGTAGATATGCTGTTCTGTTTCTGCCTTAATTCAACAATACTTTGTGCACCAGTTACTAAAACGGTTTTCACACTTGTGCTCATCTACGTTCGGTTGTTGGTACTTAGCTTCTGATTGCTTTCCTATTGCAGTAGAAGAGGAATGCCAAATGTGTATGTTGGTTAGATTGTTTGGAATGGATGTAGTAGTTGGTATTAAGATTTATCTTAGGATGGTTTTCGCGTACCATTCTAGTGTCTCCTCAATGCTTGTTTCAGACGTCCAAGAAACAAATTTTAAAATATCAGATGAAGGCCTTATTGACAGTCTGATTGGATAAAATTCCCTTTTAACCCGCGGCTTCTGCTATAGCGTAACACCGGAAACAGACTGAACAGACGGACATAAGCTTCAAAATGGATATCGTTAATACTAGATTTTTTATACTTACAAAATATCTGCTAATATCCGTGACAAAACATGCAGATACGAAAACGAATATTTTATTTCGGCGGATTATCCGCGCATACGGAAACGAATATCTGACACATTTATGGTTTACACGATCTCATCCATTCCGACAGGATTCCCAGCTCAAACTTGCTATCATTCGATTTTCACAAGCGGGCATCAAATTGAGTGAACCTATGCCGAAGTGCAATGGAACATTAGCTTCGTGCCCATTGTCCATTATTATGGCAACCTTTCGATTATGATAAAAAGTTAATTTCGTTATTATATGTCGGAATTTCAGATTCAAATTAAGCGATCCAGAGGTCACATTTGCCCCTTTATTGTCGCTTAAATTAGTTTAATATTCTACTTATAAAACAATTAAATTTATTAATGTTTGAGAAAAAAACCCAAAAGTAAATAGTATCTACTCGTACATACCTCAAAATAATTGATAAGTGACACACCATTTAACAGTAAATCATATTCTCATTCGAAACTCCTACCACTCGACAGATTATGTACTCGTATCTTTTCATAAACATAAAAAATATAAATTCTTAACCGGTCAACAATTATTATCTTAAACAATTCTCTTGCCAAACCCATCGCGCAATAATGTGCCAAGCAAAACAAACGAGTTCCCATGCAAATTCATCATTTGTCTGTCATATTCTATTTGCTTTCGCGAGAGAATGCGAACAAAAACCGAAGAAAAAACAAAACTCACTCTCGATTATCATCAGGAATTCACTTCGCAGAAAATAACCGCGAATCACCCGGCCATTCACGTATTCGAGGTGACAACAAGAACCATCAGTGCGAACAAACGATTACCATTCTGAAGTCTCCCATCATCATCATCTTCATCGTGGTCGTCCTCAAGAGGTGACGTACCCCAAAGTGGATTACATCATCATCATCATCACAGACCATGTTCCCAGCGGCTTGGTGAAAAAAAAAAAAAAAAAAACCAATCGAAGAGAAATTGAATTGAATCGGAGACCAAAAGAGGAAGCGCAAAAAACATTCCATTTTGACCGCAAATAACCCCGAAAAGTTTCCGCAAAGCAGATGATCCCATCCCATCCCAGCGACCACTTCAGCTGCTTCTGCCGCAGTGCCGGTGTCTAAGGTGCAAGACGTGATTTATCAGAGGATGCTCCCCAATGTGCGCGCACGGGTTTCATCGTTGTTGCCACTCGCTAGATGAGCCACCGCCGGTCGTGTGCTATTATAAGGTCAACTAGGAAGTATATATGAAGATGTTTTGCTGGCTTCCTTGATGGGCTTCTATGGGAACATTTTGCACATACTCATATGAGCCCCACTGATATGCCCTACTCGCAGTGTAGTAGTTCGCACGTGGCGTGAAACTGTGAGATGCACCGCTGGAGATTAGGCCAACAAGAAATGGACAGTAACAATTGTCACCCGGGCGCCATCAGCCGCATGAAGATGAAGACCGTGCGCAGTGGACAACTGAGATGAGTCACAACAACTGCAGTTGTCTAAGCAGAGTAACGTAATAAACGTCGAGTGCACCGGACTGGCATCGCTATTTATTAGTGCTGGCAGCTGAAATGACATGAACTTTGTAGGGCACCTCCATTTTCCGGAAAGAAAAACAGATAAGAAAAAAAAAAAAAAACTTTTCGTCTTGGGCTCGTCCGGGATTTGAACCCGGGACCTCCCGCACCCTAAGCGGAAATCATACCCCTAGACCAACGAGCCAGTTGAGAGGCGGCTGGCAAAGTATGTACTTATAAGAGTGTATTCTGATAATAGAAGTGCTCATAGATGTTATTTTTAAAATGTGTGTCATTCATAAATACTACGTCGTTTGACAACAGAAATATGTAGATTGAATAATAGGTATTTGGGCCGAATTATTTTTGAATCCCTGATAGTTATAACTCTCCGGAAACTATTTCATTTTCGATTATCAGTGCATGCTTTACTGTGTTCGGATGTACGGAAGATGCATCAGTTGTATCACGAATAAACAGGTGAAATGTAGGGTCCACCTATTAAAATGGCAAGTGGATGGCAACCGAAAAGTAATTGAAATGTAGTCAATTTCCCCACATATCATTTGGCTCGATTGTTTATACAAAAAAAAAAAAAATAATAATAATTTCTTATAAGTAAAGGATGTCCCAAAATTCACGCAAGATTTGAATTTTGCGCCAATTGTGTGATAAAGTGTTGCCAACGAAAATAAAAGACAGCGTGAAAGCAGACAGTTAAGAGTTATTAAAAATGGAGAGCTACACGAAAGAATAACGCGTTTTCATTGTTGAGCAATATTTAAAAAATAATGAAGTTTTGGGATACCCTTTATTTGATTTGGAAACCTATAGGTTAATGTAGGAATATTCGAGAGTCGGTCGCTTTATTATGATTTTATTATTATTTGGAATTATTATTTAATATTCCTACGGGAAGTTCTCTCTAAAACTCGAGTAGAAAACATATCATATTTAAAGGAAGTCAATCAATTGATTTCATCAGCAATCAAAGGAAATAAAAATCAATGCGATCAAATGCAATCAATTTTTATAGTTTCAAGCTTTTTGTTAGGTTTCACATCCGCCGCGTCGCCATTTGTTTGTGTGCACGTGTAAATTATACTCAGATTAACACGATATGATCAACTTCATAATCTTTTGCTTGTAATTTTTAATTATACAGCAGGAACAATCGATGAAGATGAATAGAAAGCACTAAGCCCGAGAACCTTCTGCACCTCTCCTCACATTAAACAAAATTCATTCGTGTGCGCTTTCAGCATCGGAGCGCACTGGGACCATCATCTGCACCATGTTCCATTCTATTTGCTGTGCATCCTCTGGCAATTCTACTCGATAGCCATGTACCTTGACGGTTACCCCTAGTTTCATTATTACGATGGTATTATTCAAATGAACCCACTTCGTTTCTGGCTAATTAGATTGTTCATCTGGACGCTGGGCAATTACCAACGAACTATGTGGTGCTATTTATAACAGTTATTTTTTTTTTTGTTTTGTCGAGACTGACTCCTTTCTTCTAAAGACGATCGACCGAAGAACGAAGGAGCATTTCGAAGACGATTATCGCGTACAAATTTATGCCAAATGGAATTTAATTATTAATTGTCGCAAATTAAACGGTCAACCAATTAGCCTGGGATCTTCGTGTTTTCGTTGGGCTTCATGGACCTGTGTTTCGTGTTTCGTTTCGGATATTTACGGAATGGAATTCTTATGAATTAAAGCAGACGAAACACCATGTTATCATAGTAGAAAGTATCTGCTGTGAGAATGTGCAGAAAGCCTAGCGGTTAATTACCAGCAAACTTAATTAACTAAGTTTGGAAAAAGTTTCTTGTGAGCTCATTGATGATCAATGGAGGTATTAGAAGGCAAATGCGTATAAAAAAATGACTAAAGCGAATAAAATGCTGGTGGATCGCAGTGTCTATTGCATACAAAAAGTTCTTACGCTACAATGTTGCAACATCGTGGAAACAATTTTTAAGGTTTTTATTACTCTATGATTGAATTTTTCTTATGTGTTCGTTTGTGTTCCATGGAGGTAGGGAACTATGCTATGAAGTGCCCCAAGTGGGGGAGTATCGATCCATAGATGCGGCAGACAGTCAACGATGACATAGCTGATGTTAATACATGTAATACACTTATGTGTATGCTCAATTCATACCGAGTACATAAGTTAACACAATCTGTAAAGAAAACATAAAATTAGAAGAATGAATAACCCCCCACAAACTATTATTTCGGAATGTTTTAACCATCTGGCTCGTTGGTCTAGGGGTATGATTTCCGCTTAGGGTGCGGGAGGTCCCGGGTTCAAATCCCGGACGAGCCCAAGTTAGGTTTAATTTTTATTTTTATTTTTTTATCTACGTAGAATTTTTAGCAGAAAAGATTTCTTATGGAAGGTTTGTAGATATTGTTTTACAAAGATACAATAGTTTCAGCTAATATTCTTAGATTGTTTCAGTCACGGTTTGTACACTTCATCAGTAGCTTGTAGCAGGTTTTCTCTGGTATGATTTACTATGTTTCTTTAGATTTAGGTAGCGAAAGGTTTACATGATTCTTGAAGTGGCTATTGCGGAAACCGCAGAAAGAAGGGTTGAGGACCTTGGCCAGAGAATTGGCTTTTTGTTTCCAGCATAGCCGTTATGAGCTGGAATCCTGATTTTTGTCTACTGTACTGGTATCATCAGAATCCTTGAAAGTGATCTGTAATCAAACGCAAACCGCCTTGGATAAGAATCAATGTTTGTAGTACGAGGCATGGGCTGTCCGTCAATCCGAATAAAAGAACACTAGTGTTATTTACTCGTAAGAGAAAACGAGATGGCCTTTTGTTGTTTATGTGTCTGTAGTATACTCGTAGTGGCCAAGTACGGAAGTTAAATCTGTCTGTTCTACGCTCACCGGACTGCAAAGAGTGATCTGCGTTGGAATTATTGGTAGTTTGCGCAGCAGACCTGACGATACTCTAAACGCTTTGCTTAATTTGTTACCGCTGGACTTAATAGTTCAGAAGGAGACAATGAAAGCGACGCGTCGATTTAGGATAAATAGTCTGGCACAACACACAGGACTTTGGACATGGAGTACTACTTCGGAGAAAAGTTCTTTGTTCATGATGCCTATTGATAATATGAGTCATTTCGTCAAGTACGGTAGGATGTGAAGTGTATTTCTCTGAGAGGGTCAAATAGAAAAGGTCAAATGATTTTTTTCAGGATTTCACCAATGCCTTCGACTACTAGCATATTTCCACTGAGCTAGACCGTTTATAATGCCTTTACAAGGAACATTTAGCTAATTATGACAAACTCTACGATCTTGTTTGTTGACATAACGCTACTTTAGAAGAAGATAATGTTAGTCGTTCAAAACCACATAAGGGGGGCTCAAGCAGGCTCCAAAAATTAAGAGCTATTAGCTAGTGAAGCTCTTGATATAGTATCATCAAGTTCTCTGGGAAAATGCGACCTACAGTAAATCTATCTACCTGTTGTTGATCCTGCTGACATATATCATCTATCCATGATCGTCAGCCTCTTCCAACTGCTGAGGTGACCTCAGACCAGACTTCACCTCCCTACAATTTGGTTCAAGTTCATCAAGCGAAACTATGTAAATCTATTTTCTTATTAAGATTAACATCTACCACTGTGGATGATGCAATGAACTATTATACATTAGAGGCAAAATATTATCACCATCGCCGTTCAACAAATCCTTCAAATATAGTTTTAATGCACCTCGGGGAATTGCACCATTAAAGCTGTTTACACCTAATGTCAACTTTAACCAACTTAGTGCAAACGATTTTTATCCTGGCGGAACTTTAGTACATGAATATGTTTATTGGGGTATAAATGTCCCACAAAGTTGTCCAACTAATCCTACTTTTAAGAGGGTCCAACCAGAAAACGATTTAGTCATGCTGTAACATCAACTAATGAACCTAAGTGCTTTTATTCTTTGTACTATGTACAACTATCTTCGTCGTCATTATTGTTTTTATTAAAACTTGGTTATCAGATGCTCATTTCACTTCAGAATTTTTAAAGAGTTATCTTTATACGAGTATGACTTCAGCAAATACCGTTATATGATCATTACAGGTACATTTAGGGGCTCAGGAGTAGTTTTCAAATTGAACTGCCATCAGTTGATCCGAACCCTCACGTTAGTTTGGACATGGGTCAAATAATTGTGAAAATTTAATTTTTTCTGAATTATTTGTAATTGCTAGCTACTTACCTCCATACAGCTCTTTAGCTATATAATCTACACTGAAATAATTGTCGCTTCTTGTTTATAGTCTGAGCCTATCTTAACATTTAGTGTTCACTTTTGACTTTAATTTGTGTGATATACAATATGAAATTTTGATACAGATGAAAATTTACCTTGTAACTTTGATATAGAAGTAGACGTTATAGATTTCTTTAGTCAATATAATTTGTCCAAGTTAATAACATTAAAAATAACTTTAATAACGTTCTAGGTCTTATCACATTGATTTAGCTTCTTCACCTATTTTTAATAATTCACTGTTCCACGTTGCTCTATTAGCTGAATTGTTTGTCTTTCGCAATTGAAAGCCGATTGTTAACGAATTTGATTATAACAAAGCTTACTTAAAAGTTGTGTCTTGGAATATTGTTTTATCTAATCAGGATTTGCGTGTAAAGTATGTATGATACATTTTTTTTTTTTTTTTTTTTTTTTTTCAATTTTTAAAAATTTACTTAATAATTATGGCAAATTAATTTAAAGGCTAACCCGCCTTGGTTTCAGGGACGACAGAGCTAATACTGATTTGAAATCATCTACTACCGCCGGGAATTTGATACTCTTAACAATTTTTTTTCCCGTTCCTACATAATTTCTACAGAATATAAGTAATATTTTTGGAATATTATATAAAAATATTTTTGGAATTTCATAAAACTCCGAGAGAAATATTAATGGTCTGCGTATCTTTATGAATTTTTTAGATTCATCATCTGATGATAACAAAACTATTTACTACTCTACTAATTTATCCAATCTGGAACCTTTGATTAAAGTAGGCGAGTTGAAAGTCCCCTGAATGATCTCAAAAGCATTAAAAATGAGGGTCATGGTGGTATTGCATTGTGTTTTTTTATGTTCCAGGCCAATGATTTTTTTTTTGACTAACTATGAAATTAAATACAATTTGCAATTCATGATTATTTAGTTTATAACAATTATGTATGGAATATTATATGGGCCAAATGGGCCGCCTCTGGCCGTGGTGCAGATGCGTGCTCATTCAACAATATTTTGCATAACATTGCACATTTCGGGTGTTATTTCACCAAGTTCTTGAATAATGTTGTCCTTTAGCATCGGGATTGTGGTTTGCTGCTGTAGATCTTTGCCTTCAAGTACCCCCAAAAGGAAGAAGTGGGGGTGGTCAAATAAGGGGATTCAGGGGGCCAATCGATATAAATTCTGTTTGACGTCATACGGCCGGGAAAAAAAATTTCTCACAAAATATCCATTTCATCGGTAGCTGTGTGCATTGTGGAACCGTACTGTTGGGAGCACATGTATTGTATTCAATTCGGGTACCAATAAGTTTTGCAACATGTCACGAAAGCGTCCATAATTCCTACAGCACTACCTATTACTTATGGATACAAATGTGGCCACGGAGTCTAACGAAGGTGCCCGTACTTTGATCAATTTTATTTCACTACAGAAATATTTTGTGCCGTACGTACCCTACGAACTCGGCCAGACTTCACTTTACGTATACCTGTCAGTGTATGAGTTAATTACACATTTTTTCGTGTTTTTACAATTGAACGATTATTTAATAAAATGTTTTAATAACACGTTGTTGTGGCGTTAGATGCTCCGTAATATATTGTTATCGACTGCTTTTCACGACCGTCAAATGCGAACTGACAAATCACAACCAAACCAAAATGGCAGCCAAACAACATCGACCTTAACATAAAAAAACACCCTGTACTAAAAAACTGTGCAAAATTTCTATCCGCTCCGATTGCTTGTGGACACTTTTTAGATGTTTGGAAAATATCTCACGTACCAGTTCATATGTCGGGCTCCAAACAAAATGTCTGCAATTATCGACCTATTTGTAAAATATGCTCAACTTTTGAAACAAATTATTTATTGTTAAAAATGTACTATTAATTAGTCAACATGGATTTATGAAGCAAAAGACTACTTCGACAAACTTTGAAAAAGTTTGCCAAACGGTTGTGATTTTCGCAAACTTCGACACCAAAGTTAATCACAGAACACTAATCCAAAAATTAACTGGTTTGGAATTTCACTCACATTTACTAAGTTGGATTGAATTGTAATCATTTCCAACGTTAAAATTAATGATTGTTATTCTGAGTCGATAAAAATTACGTCAGGTGCCCCAGGGTAGTCACCTCGGCCCTTTGCTGTTCTTACTTTTTACCAATGATTTTTCGCTACTTATTAAGCACTCAAGTTATTTCGTCCTGTAAATTGGACTATGATTGCCGCCTTTTTCAAGATGATATCGTCGCCGTAGATGAATAGTGTGATCGAAATAACTTACTTTTAAATATTGCGAAATGCCAATGCCTTCACACTTTCTAGCTCTTATTATTTACAATTATTCTATAAAATTGATATTTCTGGAAAGAGTGACTCCAAAGAAGGACTTGGACATAATACTTGATTTTAAAGACTCCTTACGTCTCCCAGATCACTAGCGTATTCACTCGGATATAATGGAGATTTAGGAAGCCCTGTCCTGGCTGAAATGTAATGCAGTATCTGTTCAGGATATTAGCATTTTCACGAATAGCAAAGTGGCAAAGTCCCTTGTATCATGCTCACTCACTTCAAAAGCTGCTCAAGATTGCCACTCATCTCTCACGGAGATGACGGAGCAATTCAATATTCACCTCTGCTTGGTACCCGACCACAGAGGCAAACCGGGTAAAACTGCAAGGCTGACGAGCTATCTAGAAAAATCCTCAGAATTATTCCCGAAAGGCAAAATTTAGGTACTCGTGTGCCTCTCGCTACGTATAAACATTTACTCATGGTGTATGCAACCAAAAATGTCAATCACAGATGGGAGAGTCTTACTACTTCCAGAGTCTCTAGACAAATCTGATCGAAGCTAGATAAAAAAACGCTCTGATAAATTGGTTTTGCTAAAATGATCGCAGATCAGCGCCATCATCGGTGTCCTCACGGAGCACTGTCCTACCCGTCTACTCGCTAAAAGGTTGGGCCTCTTTTCAAATGATTACTGCAGAAGCTGAGCTGATGAGGAGAAGGAGGAAACGATCCTCCATTTCCTTTGTACCTGTCCAACTCGATTCAGAAGAAGAAGGCCGCTCCATATACGAGTAAGGGCTCCATTCTTCACCTGGCGAATATAGACATCAGAAGCATTCCCTGCTTCATAAGGAGCTTCGGCTGGTTCAACTAGCCGTTAGGTAGTTAGAATAGCATTAGACCTTCTTTGGTCTAAGTGTATCTGTATACAGGTGCAGACAGCCACCCTAACCTAACCTATTTTTGCAGTAAGATGCAACAATTTGAATGCTAAATGTTTTAAGGTTAAACGATACATATTGTAAAATGGAAAGGCAAAAACTAACTACCTGTCACTATGGATGACAGATGCCATATGGCAGGGATGTGAAATTTCAACCTCGAAATTAAAAACCCTTTATATGAATTATTGAATTGCTATATCATTATTCATTTATGTATTTATTAGTCTGTTGTTTGATGAAAATAAAATAAAATAAAATTAGAGGCTTTAAGTCCAGTCCTTCATCCACCCCTCCACCATTTGAATTCGTACGGGGTAATTGGCGAAGTCACTCCTTTGTGCTGGGTATAGAATCAAGTTGCCTGAAAATCTGTGAGCGAAAAGGTGGGTGCTGTTTCAGTAGAGGTCGCGATGAGTAGTGTTGTTGCTGGGACAGTCTAAAAGCTTGTTCGTGACTCTCCCACTGTAATTCTTTTTCGTGAAATCAACCGTTAAACTACACATGTTTCGGGGGCTGATGATGATAAATCATGTTTGCTTCGTTGGGTTGAAGCGTCATTGTCTATAAGTTCTGGGGTCGAATTACCGCATCAGTTATCGAGCAACACGTGACTGATAAATGTTGATTTGACATGACCGCTTAAGAGATCGAGTATCGAGTATCCAAATTTGGTATTCTGCCATCAGTGATCGTGTATTTATTTATTCGATATGGTTTCTGCTGACGAGCTGAGGTGCATTTGGGAGAAAATATGTGAGAATATTTTTGTTTATTGTTATTTTTGCGTTTGTTTAAATTAATGGTTTGAAATTTATTTCAGGTTGTGTCTAAATAAAATTAACCCTTCTGCAAAAGGAGATTTTGGTAAATTTTATGAGCTGGGACAGCGATTTAGATGCATCCACTAAAATTGATATTCTCTATTATAAATAAGAATGCACTCTTATTTGCCTGACTGTTTTGATAGAACTGCAATCAAAAGTGTATGTTGTGAAATATTTTTTTAGAAAATTATAGTTTTATACACGTACGCAGAGTCTTGTAAAGAGAAGGGGTCGCTTTTATCTCTTAAACGTCTTCGTTCAATACACTTATAGCGCTCATCCTCTGAATCAGAAGATGATATGAATACCCTTATACTAATTTTTAGAACACGTGCGTTTTATGGAAAGGGGAAGAGACAGAGAGAAAGACAGAGTGGTGTAGTTTGAAACTCAGGTGGTATTAAGTTTCTGTAAACTCCAAGGGTGGCTGTCCAGATAACTGGGGAGTATTTTGTGTGTTTTCGCTGTTATTGTCGTTGCTTATGATTCACAGTATTTTTTTCCATCCTCCTGATGTCATCACGATTAAGTTGCATTTCAGCCATATGACCACCCTACTGCCAGTGTTATGCCTTCACAGTAGAGTTGACTTAGCTTTAGCAAGTGATCGACTTTTTTATTTACTTCATGCGAAATAAATAGATGATTCTTGACTTCAGGATTCGATCCGTGAATCAACAGCGTGACAAGCGATGATGTTACCACTACACCACGGCCGATAACTATAAAACTTTTCCTCACACACAAATTAATAGTTTTGACATTTGTCAGCCATCTCAATTCAATGTAGTAGAATTGTACTAGTACAATTTTCAGAGTGTACTCGATACGTGACCATTCTTATGTGATCATCCCAATGTAGTTACTCGATCACTCGATAGCGTATGGATTTCGTTCACTCGTTAACTGATGTCGTATTTCGACCCCTGTTCTTGGCAGCAATTACTTGCTCATAATTCCTGTTGGGCCAAGGTTTGCTAGAAGTTGATTTTTCAGTGGGGTGGGGAATGTAAAGCTCCATTCCGAAGTGAATTGCCTTGCAATCGCAATGCATTTGCAATGTTTCTTGTTTGTTTTTCGTTTTGTGAACAGTAAAATATTGGAACCAAATGTCATGCGACTCAAGTTGCAATCTTACCCTTTTTTCACTCTCCTGCTACTATGAGACCACTCCTTAAAATAATTCACTTAACTGAATGTTTGCAACGGATTTTTTCCAAATTAATTGTCACTTCTTCATTTTGCTCGTATTTAAGTGGTCACATCCGGTTAGGTATGCAGCAACGAGCCTCTCTCCGACCCCTTTTCTGCTTTATGTCATTATCTTTTAACTTTTACTTGCAATCCAATCTATTACTTCTCGATGACAGCCTTCTTGACTTCACTTAATGTTTAAAAATTCTACAGCGGATGTACCAAATATATATAGGTAGTATAGGGTGACCAGATAGGAAAATAAATTTAAATAAGACAACAACGGTGTGAGATATCAAATTGATTCTGGTTTAATTTTGAATCTATGGAATAGCACATCATTTAAATGGCCGCCTCGGCTTCGCTGGGAGTGCTTTAAGCGGTCGGTCCAATTTTTGATGACTCGGTCCAATATGTGCGGCGTTATTCCGGTAATAGCGTCTCGAATGTTGGCCTCGAGCTCGTCCAAAGTGGTTGACTTGTTAGCGTAGACTAAGGACTTGACGTAGCCCCAGAGAAAATAATTGAGGGGTGTCAAATCGCATGATCGCGGCGGCCAATTGATGAACGCTCGCCGTGAGATGACCCAGTCGCCAAATTTCTCCTTCATATACCGAGGTGTTTCCTTCCTTTAGATGCTTAGGATTCCCAAAAGACTTTGCTATGATCGTTCACAATTGATATACGGCGCTGGTGACTAGGAACACCAAAACTGCATCCTTTAAGGGCTAAGGCTTATATTCGCCTGGAAATTTAATGTTATATTCGAATATTTGGGAGCCTGGGACTCAGAACTAGCGCCTATCACATCCTCAATCGCTTTTCTTCCCTCACAAATCCTGTTGTAATTTTTTACTTTCTTTCACTTCACTTCTAAGTTCTAAAGGGTGTAATTTTTAGAGGTTTGTTTTTCGAATTGGCAATATTTTTTCCAGCGACAGCCAATTTGACAGCTGAAAGCTAATTTGTGCTCAGTTTGGTTTGCCATTACGCCAAAACAACGCTTGCAAATTGTGAAAATTTTTTTCGAAAATCGTGGTTCAGTTCGCAGCATGCGTTCATTTTGTGGTCGACAAATCGTTCATCCGAGCAAGTATTTCGAATAACCATGGACCGTTTTCATACCACGCATACTCTAATTGATAATACGCATCCGCAGAGACGTCGTACAGTGCGCCCCGAAGAAGCTGTTGCTGCTGTGGAGCGTAGTATTGAGGAGGACCCGAATGAATCGATTCGCCGTCATTCACAAAAATTGGAGCTGTGTTCATCCACTTTATGGGAGATTTTGCGGAAAGGTGTTAGTTTACGAGTTTACATGATTCCGCTCGTGCAAGAATTAAAGCCGCTTGACTATCGTGTGCGTCGTACGTTCGGTGAATGGGCCAAAAACAAGATTGCTGTCGATCCTCATCTGCATCACCAAATTTTGTTGAGCAATGAGGCTTATTTTTGATTGAATGGCTATGTCAACAAGCAAAATTGTCGCAATTGGAGTGAAGAAAATCCACAACCTATTATTGAGATGCCATTACATCCACAAATAGTCACTGTTTAGCGTGCTTTACGAACTGGTGAAATCATAGGTCCATATTTCTTGAAAAGTGATACCGGCCAGAACGTTACAGTCAATGGAGAGCACTATAGATCTTGATCATGATTACTGACTTTTTCGTTCTCCAATTGAATGGCACTAAACAATCATTTTGAAGGAAACATTCGATGAGCACGTAATTTCGCGTAGTGGACCTGTGAATTGGCCTCCAAGATCGTGTGATTTAACATCTTTGGATATCTGTGGGGATATGTGAAGTCGCTAGTCTGCGCCGATAAACCGGAGACGATGGACGACTTGGAAGCCAAAATTCGTCGCGTTATTGCCTATATAGTCGTACGGCCCCAGCTGCTCGAAAAAGTGGTCGAAATTGGCGCTTTATTCGAGCCAACCACGGCGCCCATGTGCCCGAAATAATATTTAAACACTAATGGCATCAAATTTCCAATAAAGCCAATACCACGATTTGTATGTGTTTTATTCCATTCTACACCTAAAAAAAAAAAAACCTTAAATTGAAAGTGGCTCTATTCTATCTCTTTATTTAATCGATGCAGACGTATAACTTCACTTAGAGTAGAGAGTCAGTAAACTCGGTTCTAAGTAGTTAATAGGTGATAGAGCCCCGGTTAGGTGTTAGGTTGGAGGGAAGTGCACCTAAGTGCCATACGGTCTATTGTGTTTCCCTTTTGTTGTGTGGAACCTATATTTAAAACTTTGGCTTGCGATCGGTTCTGTTGCAAATCAGCCTGCGCTCTTTATGTTCCTAAGTGGAACTTGTACGAGATCCCCTAGTTGGTCAAAAAGCCTGTTTCCCACATGACGGGGGCGGCGATTTTGAAGATTTGGGTAATCACATAACAAGTGTTTGATGGTTTCTGTCTCCTCTATATCTTGATGCTTAGTCTAGCAGCCATGATAGAGCCTAAGTTGCTGGTGTGTAATATGCAACTTGATCGTGATGATGACATCAGGTGGAGGGAAAAAAAATACTATGAATCATGAGCAACGACAAAAAGCAAAACAAACAAGCTCCCCAGTTATCTGGACGCCACCCTTGGACTTTACTGAAACTTAATACCACCTAAGTTTCAAACCCACTACACCAATATTTCTTTCTCTCTCTCTCAATTTTCTACAAACGCCCGTGCCCTGAAATAATTTAATGGTATTTATATCCCATTTGGCGCGCGCAATTTATAAAAAAAAAAAAAATAAGAAAAAAAAAAATACATACATATGTAATTGATATGCTGATTTGTAATAAATACTAGTAAAAGGGCGCTTTGAGGACTGTAAAGTGATTGCCCCTTTTATCCACGTTGCCCACTTTTTCTGCAACTTTTCGGAATTCTTCAACGCTTGCCCTGACTATGAAGACCAACATTTATCGATATATCAATAAACAATATAGATCTTTTTTTTTTCTCGAGCTTACCATGTGTTGATGTTGAATTGACAGACTTTTAGACTTTCCTTCTTCATATTTGAGGAAGACGACACAACGGCGGCATAAAGACGAAAATAAAACCCCAATCAACTTTAATTGAATAACTTTTGTTTTTATTCCAGAAAATAAAGAATTTGTCGTATAATTTTCCGAGAAAAAAAAAATTGAAGGGTTAACAAAACAAATAAAATAAAAACATACCCTAATGCGACTGATAACTTTTCTCTCTTTCTATTTATAGATATATATATATATTTGTATATTCATAATATGCATGTTTTAAAACTCTTTCTCTAACGATAATAATTTACACTAATTATTCATGATTAATCGTTTAAAATTGTTAGCTAACTCAAAAAAAAAAGAAAAAAAAGGATAAGAAGAAGAGAAAAATTAATACAAAATGAAGACTTTACAATACCTAACATAACACACATACGCATACACAAATGGGGATTTAAAGAAAATCGTCGATGTCCGGGATGACATTAGTTGTAGGTAAGTTGTTACTCTGCTTTCGTTTACATATTTATATTTCCAACTCAAATCTTCTCAAGTGTGAGGTCGCATGATGATGCTCAATGTCCCTCCCACCTAAGGGAGGGGGTGAGCATAGCTTTCCACTAATATTTGACGTTGAATGTTGTTTGTTGATAGTCGTTGGTGCTGACTCGCTGAAGGCACATTCGCTGCCACTTTTTGCCGTTTTGACATGATCATCATCGGTAACACTGATTCTCCTACTGCCGGCGATGTTGTTGATGTGATCATCACCCCTGCTTCCCCGCATCATTGCCACTGAATTGTGTTCGCTTTCAGTAGCTGCAACTGTTGCCGCTGTCGTAGTCTTGCGTATAATATCGCTAAAGCTTCCCAAGCTGATTGCGAGCTTGTTCTGGATGCCACTGCTGCCGCCACCCGTGCTGTGATGATTTAATCGACTGTAGCTGCGCATGCTGGTGTTGTTGGTATTATTACTAGGTGAAGTGTCATCGTTATTACTATTATTACTATTATTTATAAGGTTACCACTAAGCCTAAGATTATCGTTACTAAGATTATTAACTAATTTCATTTGAATTGAATTTGGATTTAGAGTTTTTAATAAATTAATGTTCTTTGGTTGTTCCACTGGTTTGGTCGTCGTTGTCGCCGTCATCATCGCTTTCGGTGCGGATGCTTTACTTGGGTGATGGTGGGTTAATGCTTTGGTTGACATTTGCTGTTGTTGTTGTTGATTTTGTTTTTGCAGTGTTAATGAAGCGATAGTTGTAATGAGAGGCTGCTGGGAGGAGGGTGATGATCTGGCATTTGATTTATCAATGTTGCAGTTCGGAGACAATGTTCTCGGTATGTTGCTATAGATGGGGCTCGATGATGATGTCCTTAAACCTGGAGAAAGAAAACAAATTAGTTAGTCTTATCAAAAAGCTATTGAGACGCAGTAACAGTCAAATGATTAATGAGTTAAAAAATGCATTGCACATAAAAAGAAGCAGTGATAAGTGATACTATGTATAATGAAAATGAAAATATGAAAAAGGTTAGTTATGTATATGGGGTGATGTACTGTACAGGAATGCAGGTATTGGACTTGTGAGCAGTGTTGCCACAATGTTACTTTTGTATCAAAAGTGATACTTTTTCTTCTCAATTTTGATGTGATACGTATACTTCATTTTTGAAATATGGCAATTTCAAAACTTTTTACTTTTTCCAGAAAAAAAAAAATATTTTTCCATTTCCGGAATATCATATTCAAAATTATATTTGATAGACTCGTCGTCTGTGCTAAACTCAAAATGTAAAGAAATTTGATTGTGTATATCTTCTTGTATGTCTATTGATAAGTTGCCCGTCTATCAGATTGTGTATATGGCTGTGGCATCTGCTTTATAAAATTTTATTCGCGATAACTTCTGCAAAAATTCATCAAGTTCAGGCCTCGCGCTTTTAGTGTTCCCTACAGTCATTCAAGCATATGTTTGTTCTCACCTGGCTCGTTTAAGAACCATTAAAAACATTTTGATGAAATTTAATTTGTATACATATATGTACAGCCATGGACATATAAATGGCATAATATTAGATTTCAAACAAATGTTTAAATTTTTCAACTAAAAGTTTATTAAAATGTACGTTTTTTGCATTCAGCTTGGTGCTACAATAGCTCTGGTGTCTACGGCGCATAAATGTTCCGTTATGTTCTGCTTATTATTTACCGTTATTAATTTTTCGTAAACAATGCTGATTTGAGGTGGACACATAAATGGCACAAATATTTTAGAATATGCAGTACTCGCGTAGCTTTCAATTGAATCACATGATATTTTTTGTAGTTGAAAAATAAGTTATTAAGAGTATTGTAAAGTGAAAATTAATTAAAAAAATGGATCAGGAAAACATACCACTTTTGAGGAAAGACGGATAATATGGAGAATGCATGAAGAAGGGAAAAAAGTGACGGAAATTGCAAAACTTGTGCATTGTTCTCGAAAAAAAGTGTACAATGCAATTAAATCATGCGTAGACAATCCGGATGTACTGGCAAAAGGCAAAATTCGGAAGCCGCGGCCTAAAAAAACAGATGTGCGAACAGATGCAACCATAGTTAGAATGCCGAAAAAGGATCCATTCAAGTCATCAGTCATTAGACTTGGAAATATCCAGCAGGTTTGTCAGAAGACGATTGAATGAGGCAAATTTGTTTGGGAGCATTTCCAAAAAAAAAGCCACTGCTCTCAAAAAAAAAATATTTTAAAGCGATTAACCTTCGCCAAAACCCACCAAAAAAAGACCATAAATTTTTTGAAAAACGTATTGTGGAGTGATGAAACCAAGATCAATAGGGTAGGACCAGATGGTAGAACCTTTGTTCATCGTCCTAAATGTCAACAGTACAGTCCTAGGTTCACTCAGAAAACAGTAAAGCACGGAGGTGGAAACATTATGGTGTGGGGTGCATTTCCCTGGCATGGCGTAGGTCCGCTTATAAAAATCAATGGCAAAATGGACAAGTTTCAATATTTGAACATTTTGAAAAACCATATGGAACCATATGCCTTCGAGTTCATGCCAATTAAGTGGACATTCATGCAAGACAATGATCCCAAGCACTCCTCCAAACTGGTGAAGACTTGGTTTCATGCGGAGAAGATCGACGTTTTAGACTGGCCAGCCCAGAGCCCTGACTTAAATCCGATCGAGAACCTGTGGAATGAAGTCAAGGTTGAAATTGCCAAAAAAAATTATAAAAACATGGATGATCTTTGGTCTGCCACACAGAAAGCTTGGTATGCTATACCCAAAGAAAAATGCCAAACACTCGTGGAGAGTATGGGTCGCAGGTGTGGAGCTGTTATCAAAAACAAAGGCACAGCACAAAATATTAATTATTTAAATGTTTCTACATAACAAAAATCAACAAATGCAATTTTAGCACGATTTTTTTCTTTTTTTCCAGGTTGTGCCATTTATGTGTCCAGCTCATTAAATTGTTTTTTTTTACATTGTGATCATTTTGTTTTTTTATTAATGAATTATAATTTAAGTTTGTTTTATTATTGAACATAGAAAATAAGCCTTGGGAAAAAACCAAATACTTGTAGTTTATCAACAATATTTACGACAATATAGCATACGAAACAACAAATAAAAAAATGTGCCATTTATTTGTCCATGGCTGTATGTACATTTGTATATCCTGATACATAGGTCATTTCCCCTAAAAACTGTCAAAATCGGATCAAATATGAGTGGGATGTGGGGGCGGGGTTTAAAAATTGTTTAAATCATTTTTGTTAGCCGTCTAGCTTAGGAACTCCTGAAAGGATTTCAATAAAATTTGGGACGTGAGCTTAGACTGATACGTTGGTACGTTTACTTGAAATTGGTCAAAATTTAATGGAGTGGAGCAAAATATGAGGACGGGATTAATAATTAATTTTCAACATCAAAATTTGGGTTTTTTTTTTTCAATACAATTTATCGAAAAAAAATATATATATATAATTTTATGTTTTTGGAATCCTTGGAAGTTCAGCCTGAGGTGTAAAATTGTTTTTTTTTTTTTTTTTTTTTTTGGGAACATTATGCTCCCAATAGACCCCCCCACAAAAATATTTTTTTTACAATTTGTTTCTTTGATTATGTTTGGTCCGCCACGTACTATTTATGTACAATTTGATTTCTCTAGGCAGTTCAAAAGTTGCAAGCATGTCACAGACTCGCAGACATTCAGAAACCGTGTTGAATCCATTAGTGTTCCGTTTATACCATTCTGGGACGGAATACTAAAAACGCACCTATTTGAATGATTCTTTTTGTAAAATGTTCACTTGAAGTGGTACTTTTTATTTATTTTATTTTGGTGTAGAACGGATCAGCGGCTTTGAAAATATAATTAATTTTGTATGATTTCTTCATGTTTTTTATTCACAATAACGGCAACTGATGAAAAATTTGATGGATATACAGGATTAGGAGTACAAATTGGTAACTTAAAAAATACATGTGTACGAGGGTGGGTCAATAAGTCCCTGAAAAATGAAATAAGGAACATACTTTTCGGTATAAAAACATTTTATTTTTCCTTTTAGCTCTACACACTTCAACCAACGTTTCTCTAATTGTTTTATGCCCTCCAAATAATACGACTTCTCGAGCCCCTCAAAATAAGCGTTTGTTTCAACGATGACCTCTTCATTCGACCTAAATCTCTTACCTCCGAGCCATTTCTTCATGTTTAGAAACAAGAAATAGTCGCAGGGTGATCGTTTTAACCTTTTCAAGGTAATGGATGTGAATAACACCACGAGCATCCCAAAAAACTGTCGCCATGACCTTGTTTGCTGACAAACCCTCCTTGGCCTTCTTCGGCTTCGATTCACCAGGAGAAGTCCATTGTTCTGATTGTTCCTTGGTTTCTGGTGTGTTGTGGTGAATCCAGGTTTCATCCACGGTTACGAAACGACGCAAAAACTCAGCCGAATTTTTCTGGAACATCGCCAAACACACCTTTGAAGTTGTCAAACGAAAGCGTTTGTTGTCGATTGTGAGCAAACGCGGCACCCATTTTGCGGAAAGCTTTTTCATGTCCAAATATTTATGTAAAATCGAAATCACTGAGCCATGTGATAAGCCTGTGGCCTCTTCAACCTCGCGCACTTTCACTCGCCGATCGTCCATTATCAAACCATGGATTTTGTCGACCATTTCTGGTGTAGTGACCTCAATTGGGCGACCAGAACGTTCGACGTCACTGGTGCTTGAACGACCGCACCGAAATCGAGTAAACCAGTGGTGAATGGTTCCAATCGATGGTGAAGAGTCCCCATAATACTTGTCAAGCTTTTGTTTGGTTTGCGTGATAGTTTTTCTCGCAAAAAATAGTGTTTAATGAGCACTCGAAATTCACTTTTTCCCATTTTAACGAAAATGCTAGTAGGCGTCTATATAAAATGGCTGCCACAACAAAACTATTTGACAGATCTGTCTGAAAATTTGGGTGCGTTCTTTTGAAAGATAATTCTTGACAAAAAAAAAAAAATTTAAGGTGACGACACAATTTGTGTTAATTTTCTGGGACTTATTAACCCACCCTCGTATGTACATACATACATATGTGCGTATTATTTTACTCGCTGTAAAAATACAAAATTTAAAAACACATTGTAAAATTTGTAGGCATATGGCATTTCCTCTTACAAGGGTAGTAAAATTCTTAAGGCCCTATTATTATAAATTCAATGTTGTATCGTTGTACTAAATTGGTTTCGAATAATCGAATATTTTTCAATTTTCAACAATAGGTACTATTACGAAAATTATCATCGATGACAGCAAGCAAAACTACAAGACACGATTTTGGTGTAAAATTTGATTGTACCATATGTAGATCTATACTTTTTACAATGATACGTGACTACCCTTAATATTTCATATTTAACCTCAATATTTGTATGTATCAGTTGCAGGTTATAATGTTTCAATATACATAAAACAAAAAAATTGGGCTTCTTATTGGAAACCACTGTGTAACTGTGACTTTCTGGTAAACTCTACAGTAATTTTGCATTTGAAACATAAAATTAAAGTCAATAACAATTTGCAAAACGCTATTTTTTAAGAAAATCCATTTTTTTTGTTGGCTACTGTAGAAGTTTTGCCTAAAATCGAAAAAAAGACAGGACGTTCTTTCGATTGATATTTTATGTAACAACTGAAATATTAATCCGATTTTGACAAAATTTTATCTTCTCTTTTTGTACTGGATTCCCCTTCCAAATGTTTTCTCGGTTTTTTTTTTTTTGCATAAGATGACACTAGGTGTTGTGTTCGAGTCAGTATTTTACAAAACTCTTGCCAAATCATACACATATAATTTAAAGTTTAGGTGGATGTTGACAGATAGACAGGCAGATAGACTGATGGATGACGCATGAGCTAAAGCAATAGGGTGTCCATACTGTCATGAATGTGAATCGTAAAAATAAGGGGTGATTCAATTGCAGGTTATAATTTAAATTCGAAATAAAACACATTGGTTTTTGATAAACTGCTAATATTTGTGTGTCAATATAATTGTTGAGACATTGACATTGAACATGAAAAATTATATCGGCCAAATGGGGGCCACGGCTGACATTGCAAACTTCCGCCCTTTTGATGAAATATTTCATTACTTTTCGGCATAAATCCTTCGGAATTTCATAGATAAAGCGTCGAATCCAGTCCTTTAGCTCTGGAATCGTTTGGGGATCATTGGTATACACCTTCTTATTCATATAACCCTAAAGACACAATCCAACGGCCTGATATCTCACGACCTTGGTGTCACTTTTGGTCACTTTGTGTGCAATAACTGCATTGTTTCTCACTGACGATGGAGCTATCATAAGTGAAGATCGAACGTCCCTGCACCGACCACTTGATGTATGGGTGGATTTTTTGGAGGGAAATGGGTACCGTATTAGTTAAAAAAACAGAGTATCTAGTGTTGCCCGTTCTCTGATCCACATCGCCCTATTCCAGACATTTACTTGAATGGAAAAGTGCTTCCCAAGTGCGAAAAGTTCAAATATCTGGGATCTATGATCAATGATCAATGACGAAGCAACTTGCGATGATGGCTTCAATTATCGCGTAAGCGTAGGGTGGATGAAGTGGCGGGAAAACTCCGCTATCTTCTGTGATCGAAAAATGTTCCCTAAGCTGAAAGGGAGGCTCTACACCGCAGTTGTACGTCCGGCGTTCACATACGGTTCACAATGCTGGGCAATGTACAAAAGGTATGAGGTATCGAGGAAGCCTTAATGTAAAATAACCTATCACAAGCAAGATAGAGCATGACCGAGTGATCCTTCGAACCCCGTCAAAAAGGCAATATCAATCAACGTTCCTACACAATCGCACAAAAAAGGCAGACCAAAAAACAACTGGATCACATAAATGCAAAAACACCAGCATTCGATTGGCCTCAGTGACGAAGTGATCCGAAACCGAGGTCAAACCAGCAAACTCCACATGCGGACCAGTAGGGATGCAGTAAAGTGGGAGGGTTGTGATCCTTCTACTCCGGATCATAACCTCGCCGTAAGTAAAAGAAGAAGAAGAACTGCATTGTTCCTCACGACCAATTGGTATAAAAAATAATTTGTTATCATATCTTTCATCATCGACTGCGGCACCACGATAATTTTGGAAGAAGTACGACCCGAACACGCCGCCGGTCTAAAATTCGCACCAAACTGTGACTTTTTCTGCATGCATTGGTTGTTCGTGAATGGCCCGTGGATTTTCATGACCCTAGCCATTCGGTTGAAAATGAGCCTCATTGATAAAGATGATTTTATTTGAAAAATTGTCATCAACTTGGTGGTTCTCTAATACCCATCAACGAAGTCGCAATGCTCTCTGGTCAATGTAACGTAATGGTCTGCTGACTTCAATTCCTGAGTTTTGGATTTAGCAACAAGAACTCATCGATAAATCAGGTGCAGAAAATAACGGACAAAATAGAAAGAGCCTTACAAGAAAAGAATATTTGTTCCACTATTTTCTTTTGACAACGTATGGCAGTTGCCAAAGAAGTCCTACGTAATAGATATATTATTTAGAATAAAACAGGATGATCAGTACGTACTCAGGAGTGCCTCAGGCTAGTGTATTAGGTCCCTTCATATTTCTTCTGTACACCAATGACACCACCACAAGGTGAATAAACAACTGAGAAGACAGTAAATAGCACATTTTTATGGGCAATAAAGTGTAGAACTTTCTCAACTACTAAATAATGATAACTTAGTTAGAAGACTGAAAAGGCTGAAACCTTTCGAATTTAACTCGAAATTTAAACAAAAAATAAATAAAAAATTAACCGTTCACAGACGAACACTTAACATATACATTTTAAATTAACAAAGATGAATTGTCCAACGACTACATAGGTGTAACTATTGGAAGACTGTCTTCCAAAGGAGGTACTTTTAGTTCGGATTAAAGTCCTACACTATTGCACGCAATCGCGGCTTTAATTTCGATGATTTTCACCTTCTGATGCCAGAAAAAAAAATTCAAAGTCATACGCAACTAATTGAAACTAAATGTTATCGTTTAGAGAGAGACCAAAATAGATACAAAAAGGGTGCGCTAGAATAATTATACAGAACAATTATAAGAGACTGTACTTTGTCGGGAATATTAAGAAGAAAATCTATAAAAAATCTAATCTTGGTACTTCAATTTTCTGCAACAGAAGTAAAGTCTGAAGGAATTTTATAATCCCCTGGACCAGATGTTCAAGTTCAAATATAAATAAAAATACAAATGAAATTAACAAAATATATACAAAAAAAAAAAAATCGATCTATGAATTGCAAACAACAACACAACAAAATAAACAAGGACACATTACAGACACAAAAGCTAAGGTTCAATATAGAGGGACAGTATATATAGATAGTGTGTGTAGAACAGAGTTATGCCAAAGGACAAATTCCAGTTTCAGTTTCACTTCCTGTACTGGTCTTTACCTTCTATGGAGCTCCTCGCGGTATAATGGAATGCACCATTCAATTTGTAGCACGGATCATAGCAACGATTTATCTCGTCATCGAATTCGGGTGGACCAGATGTAGGTAGTGAGGGTGGTGGTGGTAGTGGACCCACGTCTAGGTGACTGGAATTTGTATGCAGATCCGATTGACTGTTGGCCGAGGCCTGCTGCCGTTTTGTTGACTTAGTGTGTTCTTGTTGTGCTAGTGTTGTGTGACTAACTTCAAGCGCATGCTATTTGTTTTTTTTTTTTTTTTTAGTATGATACATATTTATAGATTAAAGTTTAATTTTAGTAACAAATCAAATAAAAAAAAAAGCGATTTAAATGAAATAATATACATATGTGTATTGATTATTGATTTAAAAGTTGCAAACCACACTTAGAAAGTATAAATTGGTAAACGTTGAAACTCACCTCACTGTCTGGGCATGGCTGCTCTTCTTTTGATGATGTTAGTCCCTGCACGAAATTTACATCGGTCGATGGATCTTCAGATGCTAAATGTGCACGGAACTGTTTGTTTCTGCAAAAATATGAAGAGGAATTACGAGTGTAAAGAGAATTAGTGAAATGTATCCATAGGAAAGTTGTAACGAAAATGAAAAAGTAAAATGTACCTAATCGTTCGTTTGTTAATAGAGCTCCGTTAATAAACGTTTGTATGCACTAACATTTGAGTGTTTCTGTTGTCATGTCTGTTTGTTTATTTGTTGTTTTGTTCTTATACATACGAGTAAATATATATTTTTTTAAATTTAAACAAATTTAAATATTCATTAAAAAAAAATGTCGATAAACGTGGATCAGTGAGATTCGACTGAGGTTTCCAATATGGGAAATTGACTTAGCACTTTTTCTCTTTTTTTACTTAAAGTTCTAAGATATCCTGTGCAAAAATTTTGAAGGAAACTTTTTTCCAATTTTTATTTTTTTTTTAAATTTTTTTTAAGTGTATCATGTATTTTTAGTTACAAACAGCGTTATGTGATTTCAGTTATTTCAGTAATTGGTGTGGCGACCTGACTAGCTGCATATGAGACTGAAGGCCGTCCGGTGTACAGCCTACGGAGATGAAGTTGAAATCCCTTTATTCCGCAAAGCGGGCCACACAAATCACTGTTTGATTCGCCTCTAATCTTAATTTATTCCATTTTAAACGCACCCTTGAGATACGCTACCCTATAAACGGAGCAACGAAGTTGCGGAAGCTGTACAGCCTGCGGAGAGAGAGTTTATCCCGCGAAGCGCGCCACCCAAAACGCTGCTTGATTCGCTTTACACTTTAATTTATCCTAATTTAATTAGGATAAAATACAATTCACATGGATTATTAGAAGGCATACGACTGCCTTACACGAACACGGCTTTGTACGAATACCAGTGGAGGAGAATGATAAACAATAAATAAACTAAATCCTTTTGAGGATTTAGTTAAAACAGTCCTACATGTTTACGGGGATTTTAATAAATAATTGAAAAGAAAAAAACAGTGTTTTTTTTTTTCTTATCATCTATATCAAAAAGGTGGCCGTGGTGTAGTGGTAACATCATCGCTTGTCACGCTGTTGGTTCACAGTTCAAATCCTGATGTCAAGAATCATCTATTTATTTCGCATAAAGTAAATAAAAAAGAGTTGATCAATTGCGAAAGCTAAGTCATCTTTACTGCGAAGGCATAGCACTGGCAGTAGGGTGGTCATATGGCTGAAAATGCAACTCCATCGTGATGATATCAGGAGGACAGAAAAAAATACTGTGAATCATGAGCAACGATAATAACAAGCAGAACAAAAATGCTCCCCAGTTATCTGGGAAGTTTACAGAAACTTGATACCACCTGAGTTTCAAACCACTATACCAAATCTTTCTCTTTTTCTCTGTCTATATACGCAGCGCCCGTGCCCTGTAATAGTATAAGGGTATTCATATCCTCTTTGGCGGGCGCAAATTATAAAAAAAGTAACAGCAACACGAGTTAAAGATAGAATTTCGAAGAAAAAAATTTGATTTTTTCTTTTTAATAAGTAGTATTATTTACTTCCTCTCAAGAATTTTTTTTTTATGCTTTTTACACCTTTTTACATTAAAAAAAAAAATATAATAATAATTTTTAGCCAATTTCCCATATTAGAAACCCTCCCTCGAGCTTCTCGGTTTGATGGCCTTCTATGGATGAAAGTGGACATTTTTTAAGCTCCTTCACTGAGTCGATTGTGATTACTCTTGCTCCTCCGACCATTCGTAGGAATCTAGATCTTTTGATCGTGGGGACAAATAGGTTTTGAAAGTAGTTATTTTTATCCTGATTTTGTGTGCATTTTTTTCATTCACGATAACTTGAACAGAAATTCACCAATTTTTCTTGCGTGGCATTTGCCTTAGTGCGATCTGGAGGCCTATGGTTTTTGGTGTCAATCAAACTAGCAGTAAAAACTGCACCGATTTCTTCTTTTTTTGTCGTTAATCAGGCTAATGGTTTTGAAAGTACAGTTAATTTTTTGTTATCTTCGCAGACATTTTTTTTTTTTGCGCACGATAAATCGCACAAAACTACCGATTTGAATGATTCTTTTTTCCTAAACTCGATGCCAAGAAATGTTGATTCTGGCGTTAAACCGATTAGTGGTTTTGAAAAATATTTTTGTCACTTCTGTCAGAATGAACAGATTTGAAAGAATCTTTTTGAAGGTTGCTTTGACAATTGTTCCTTAAAATTGTATACCTGACCATGTCACTAATATAACAAGTGACTTTTTAGTAAATGACATCAAAATTTTGTATATGATTTTGTAACATGGAAGTCATCTCCATACCGATATTTTCTATATTTTTACCAGAAATCAGAAACCATCAGTGGTGACAATTAACTCGAGGCAGTTTCCTAAAACGATTTCCACCCCTCATACAAAGAGGACCCTCGAACGCAAATAAAATACAAAAATCTAGCTTTTTCATGGAAACTCTGGCAATATATGGTCATAGATGTACGAGGACATGTATAATTTATGGACGGATTTAAAGCAAGTTGAAAGAAAACAAAAATCGATTTCTGCAAAAACATTTATAATGAAGGTATTTTTAATTGTCACTATCTTAGGAAAGGGAGCATGTCTGTGAGCACCTTTCAATTTTGTTTACACATGTATTCCCTAGGGTTGAAATAAAGCTTATGTACGAAATTTCTAGCTCAAAGTTCAAAGCTCTAAAACTAGTTACTGGGCAAAAAGATTGCAAAAGGATCTTTTTAGTTATCATCCTCCTAGTAAAGTCTGTTGGCGGATTTAATTTAATTTTTTTTGCACAGTACTTTCTATGGTTAAATAAACCAGTATACGAAAGCCCAAAATTTAAGGTCATAAAACTAGTATCTTCCAAATAGATAGACATAATTGGGGGAATGAATTGTCGGAGAAAAGCGGGAGTGTTTGGGAGCCTGAACATTTTGCACTTCCAAAAATCACACGCTCGATTTAACAGAGCTATTTAGAAATTTGTTCAGAAAATGTCAAACTGTCATTACCTTGACAACTTTGAAGAACGAATACTTTGTTAAATTTTTTGCGGACTTAAACTGTCAAAAGCTGATATCTGACTCATGTGCTATACAAGCTGAACTTTTTAAAGCTACAGGTGTTGAAATGCTGGGAATTCTGTAAGATTGAAAGTATTCCCGATCGAATAAAAGTATTCCCGATGATTGCAGCATTTGCACATATTGCGTGGTTGGAAAGTAAAGGGATTAGCAGTGCCGACCTTCAGTTATGTTATTTGTTGCTACTCAGTCTAAAGACTAAATTCAGTTAGTTATAGTTTATAACTACTCCGACAGAATACTCTTAAAATGGTATAACCCGTGTTCGAATTGACTCAGTTCTTTATAAGTTCATCGAGTTCATACCCACAAAAAGTCAGGCCTACTCCATTTTATTAAGGTACGGAACAGAAGAAATAAAGAAGAAACTGTTGAATCTGATCTACCCTACCTACAAATGTTTAAAAATATAAAAATTGATTTCAACGGTTTTTAAATATTTATTTTTGTACTCACCTCAACTCAATCTGCTGCATCTGCTGAAAGTGTTTCAATTTTTGGTTAGCCGATCGCAGTTTCTCCTCTAGGGCTGCATTCTCTACGCACTTAATGGAGTATTTCTCGGAAAAGGACAAAATCTCTTGTCTTAGTTCTTCGAGTTCCTCTCTGTAAAATGAAAGAGAAGACGCGTGCACCAAATGGCTTAAAAGATTGTCTCAATCGAATGGAAAAAAATGTGTGTATCTAAATATTTACTCTTTAATTTTGGTAGAGTCCATGGAATGTTCACCCTTTTGGAACTGCCGGAGGAATTCCTGCTTGAAACGTGCTACCTCTCGTTGTACTTCACTTTGGTGTGCCTTACGCATGGCATCTAGAGCAGCCAGAGTTGCCTGTCGGAAGAATTCAATTCAAAATTTTCTCCTCTCTTAACGTAACAATGCGTTTCGCATACCTGAGTCTCTTCAGCTAAAGCTGTTTCCTTCTCCATAAGTAACCTATCGATCTCCTTCCTATGTTTATCTTCCAAATCATTGATTATACGACGATGTGATGATTCCATTGCACTGAGACCCTTCTCACAGAGTGTCTAGACAAAATAGTCATAAAATTGCAGTGGAAACAAAAAATCACTTTAAGTAAAACTCACTCTCAACTGTTCGATCTCCGCTTGGTATCGTTGCCGAAAACTCTCCTCATCGGCAATGTTCGTAAAGTCTGAACAATGTGAAAGAATCTGGTCACGATATGCCTCCTGCAGGCATTCCAATTGCTTTCCGTGTTCTACCTCTAACATCTCCAAGCGCTTCTCCATCCGCCTGCAACGTTCACGCTCCTTATTCAACTCAGCTTGAATGAAGTCACGCTCCTGTAGAAGAACCGCATACTCTTCGTCCTGTCTAGAGCATTTCATTTCTAAATTATCCCTCTCAGCTTGATAGCTTCGAATTCTCTCGTTCTGATTCTCCAAACGATCCATCGCATCCAAGTTATCATTCTCTTTTCGATGACACTCCTCTTCTTTGGATTTTAATTTCATTGTGATCGTGGCCAGCTCGCGTTCATGATCTTCTACCAGGTTTGACTGCTGATGGATTTCATCGAGCAATGAGTTGCGCTCTCGCTCTAAACCCTCGATTGTATGGCGTTGGCTATCAACTTGCTGCATTAGCATCGCCATGTCATTTGCATGATCTTGCTGCAGTCTCATTACTTTGGATTCGTGCTGCACCTGCAAATTGCAGATAGTATCTTGCAGTTCAGTGCAACTCGAGCAGGAATCTGTTAGATGCTGGACATCGTCCAACAGACCATCAGTTCGAGCGCGCAACTCACAACATTTCTGACAGACGTCTTTCAGGGTGTACAGCTCAATAGACGTGTGTTCAATGCAGGCGTCTGGATGAACAGCACGCTTCAGATTACCAATGGACTGCTCTAGTTGACTAAGGAAACTCGCGATCTCATTCAGCACAGTACGGTCACTTAAGAAATCTATCGTGCGATTCTTGTACACAAACTCAAAATCAGCCTCCGCAATGATATCATCAGGGTTCGAGATTTGAAGATCGTTCGACAGCTCTTCAAAAAGGTTTTCGTACTTCTGCAGAGTGGAGACGCTAAATACATTTCCTTTGGCTACAGTCAGTTGAGTAGAAGGATCAGACGCAGTGTAATCCCCTCGGAGTACTGCTATTCTAGCATCTACCAAAGCCTTGTGTGCCACAATGTCCGCAAATTCGGCTAGCAGCTGTCGGCCTTCGCTGGCCTTGCGCTCCTGCTCAAGATGCAGCCTCCATTGTCCACGCTTCATTTTCTGCAGCGCCTCCTCATAGCACTGGGATAGCTGCTCAATGGCATGATCCATTTCCTTGCGGAGACTTTCATGAACGGCATCAGCGAATGACTCGAACGTTATACGCTCTTCAGCGGTCAGTGTGTATCCAAAGGACGGCGTGATCGAGCCCTCAAACCGCTCCGCATTCCTCATCATTATATGAGCTATCTCCGATTGCACAAGCTCGGCATTAACTGTCTCCTGCGCTTGCCGCCAAGCTTCTTGTACCGCACCTTGCACCAAATCATTGGAACTTATGTAGCTGAGAGTCTCAGCTGCAAGCCCCGACGCCAGGTTCTCCATGGCATTGTTTTTGTACCGTTTCGCGATCAGGTTGATCTCGTTTTGTTGACGAAGAAGTTCTTCTAGGATCTTTGGTTCGACGGGTTCCATTTCAGGCACTTTCGTTTTATCCTTACGGAATGAGGAAAGGACTAGGCGTCGCGCTAATACACCCGCTAAGACGTCGAGGCTGCCACTAGGCTTGAAGGAACATTTCCCACTAAGCTTTGCCTTGAGCATTGACATTAGCTGCGATGTTTCGGCGATCTCAGCGCGTGTTTGCCTTTGTCCGAAAAGTTCTGGGTTCTCTGCACGGGTGATTGATTCCCGCAACTTTCCAAAGCATACGCTCTCGAAAGCGATTCTTTCGGCCAAAAGTTCAAGGTCTTTTCGTGCTGTTAACTCGTTACGTTCTCGCAGCACTCTCCTCTGTTTGAGAAGGTCACCCAATTTACTGCGAAGCTGTGCCTCTAGCTGCATCAGCGCGATCTTGATTGGATTTGTCTCAGGCAGGAGAATCAACCCTGGTGCTGATAGATTCTCACTAAGCACACATGTTTCACATGATTCTCTGATTAGTTTCACCACCTCAGCCAGACAGCGTTCCACAAACCTATAAGAGTCTTTACGATCAGTGATCGGTGAAACTGATCGACGAGTTCGAGACGAAGATCGCAGCGTCTGCAGTTGATGCAAGCTTTGCTCCAGGCGATCTTTGCTACAGATTAGCACTCCTTCCAAGCACTTTAGACGCTCAATCAGATGCTCAGACATTTTTGGACTAGATGAGCTTCGTTTGATGTCAATCGCTGGTGCCGATGTCGATGTCGATGCCGGGGGTGAGGTGACTCCTTCAAAACGTTTCTCCAAATCATTGACACGTACCATAAACTGCAGGGAGTCAGTGCTTGCCGAACTTTCCAGTGACCGTCTCCGAGCTGATTTCTTGCTGGACGATGGTGTAGTTTTCGCTGGGCTTGGTGATTTCTTTTCGAACTCATCGATTTTAGATTCAAGTTCGGTTACCTTGATTTCAAGCTCCTTGGAAACGGTCAACTGTTCCTTGCCCTTGAGTGAAAGCGATCGCCTGCGCTCTGACTTTGCAAGCTTCTGTTTGAGGGTACGTACTTGTTTCTCGGAGCCACTGTACTTCAGTGTAAGATCCTGAATACGCTCGGCCATCATATGCAGTTGTGATTGGTCCTCGATTTGTTGACGATCGAGGTCTTGTTTAAGAGAGGCATAGGATATTTCTAAGTTGTCAAACTGATTTTGTGATTCTTTCAGTTCCCGCTTCATGGCTTTGATTTCGTTGACAGCTTTCTCGAACCTCGACCGCAATTCGTTGTATTCGTCGGCTAGCATATCACGCTCCAAACAGTAAGGATCGATATCGCTGATTTGTGTCAGATCACTCAACGAGTCCATTCGCTTTAATTTGTGTCGGTTGAGATTGCTGAAGCTGGATGGGCTGCAGCTCTCCAATTCTCGCAGTTTTTTGTACAGAGTTTCGTTCTCCTCAATGCCCCGCGACAGACGATCTTCAAGGTCTTTGATTTTTTTCTGGCTTTCCTCCAATTCGATTGTGAGCCGATCTACGATCTTCTCTGCATTCCGCTTAGCTTCATCTAACTGACTGGAGAGGTTGTCTCGGGCTTCTTCCATTTCACGAATGCGAGCATTTAACTCTTGTTCCGTTCGCTCTAAGGTTGTTAGCAACTCCGACATTCTTGCTTCACGCTCTCTGGCTTCATCGCGAAGGATATCTCGCTCTTTTTCAGCTGCTCCGAGCCGGAATTGAAGTTCCTTATCGATGTTGAGCTCTTCCTGAACTGAGTGAATAATCGGCAATTCGTCCGAGCCAACGCTGTCCACCGTGCTCCTTCTTGAACTCGGCGGAGAGGATCTACTGCGCTTGTGCAGCCTCGGGCAGTTTCCTGTCCGTGATCTCATGCGTTCTTTCGCTCGGAACAGCGCAATGGGGATTGGCGGCGATGGTGATAGGGGTGACCCCCAATCGACACTGTCGCGTCGACCACCCTCTGAAGCTGTTCTGTACTCTTCATCAGAGGAGAACATTGTATTCTTTGGAGTCAGAGGAGCGACTGGTGTCGTGACCGCCTTTTGCACGATTACTGGGCTCGAATCTTGAGGCAATTTGCCGCTGCTATTGTTGTTATTGTTCAGAATTAACTCCTGATTCCTTTGGGCCTTGATGAAATCCTTTTCTATTTCGCTCTTGATGTCATCGCTGGTGTTGTCCTTAATAATCAGTTCCGTTGTTGGAATGGAATCATCCACTAATTTTGGCTCTGGCTGGAGACCGGCGGCATTTTTTAACACTGTGATCCAACTGTTCCGTGAATTTGCCGATAGACTGGAAAGAACCAATCGCCTCTTATCCCAAGTCGACAACTGGAAGGAAAAATTCCTTGAAGCATTCACCTCGCTCACACATGTTAAACTGTTCACATCAAGGACACCATCCAAGACTCCACGCTCCTCTGACACTGGATCTCGATAATAAAACAGAGCTGCCCCACTCAACGTGAACCAATGTTTAGTCCATTCCCCCGTCCGTCCATCCTGTTTCATAAGCCAACCCTTCTTTGAATTCAGGATCTCCTCGGCTGGTAGGTTAACCCTCAGTTCTGATGTCTTGGCCAAGTAGTTCGTAGATAAATCGTCTAAATTACAACCACCATCGGGATCTCCTCGTTCATGGGCCTGTGACTGGGATTGTTGCTGTTGTTGTTGTTGAAGGATGCGCAGTTGCTGCTGCAGTCTTGGACTAGATTTATTGCTGTTGCCAGTCTTTGGGTCTAGAACGGGGGGAATTTTCTTGACTATGGCTGATACAATGGCAGGCGTTGAGTTCGATGCCAGTGGCAATGACTTTGGTCTCAGATTAACGACAGTCGTGTGTGATGGTCTATAGTGGGGGAAGTCGGTTTCATCGCGGGTGGGTTTCTCATCATTTAGGCCCTGCGTCTGACTATTTAGGGCGTTGTTCACCGCTGTAGTTGTAGCATTGTTAGTACTTACACCTGATGTACTCCAGCGATTCGATGATTGACTTAGATTTGTGATTGTGTTGGCGATGTCCTTCAGTTTTTCATCACGACGGATATCTTCTATTAGCAGGCAAGGTGAAACTGAAAGGAGAAAAGACGAGACAAATATAATGAAAAGAATGAATAATATTCGTTAATAAATTAGTTAAAAGTTATGCACTTTTTTGAAGGGATTGTTGAATTAATAAAATGGGAAATTATCGCTGAAGAATCTTAGAGGGAATTATAAGTAGCTCAAGTTGAGGCGTATTAAAGCCCAAGTTGTAAAGAGTCCTTGGACAAATAAAGAATTTATGAATTCTATTCGTGTGTAGTATCTAAAGAATTCGAATATATGTATGTAGATAGTTAGTAACTGAATGATTTTAATCATCGAATGGTATTAACTATCGTTCATCCATTTATTCGTTCAGAAAGCGAAAAATGTATGTATTAAAAAAAAAAACTTTTAAAGAATTGCGTATTGGAGGACTATGTATGTCTAGTTTAAAAAAAAATCGGCATACATCTTGTAGAGAATATCAAAACCTAATATTTCGATCGTCATAATTTTACGCGTACGACGCACCGTTTTCAAGATATTCGTATTCAAAAAGGATTATCATCATTTACTTGGGAGTGGAATCGAACATTTTGAAAGATTGCGTACCTCAATTTTCGAGTATTTTGAAAAACTCGATATCTGTCTTGCAGATCATTTCAAATGCTGAAATTTCGGGCATAACTGAAAAACCTCGTTGTAAAGTCGGACATTTTGGAGGATTGCGTATTTACAATTTTCGAAAATTTAAAAAAAATCGGCAACCATGTTGTAGAGAATTTCAAAACAAATTACATCATTAGCCAAGGTCATCATCAGCTCCATTCAGTGAATTATAGAATGAAATTAACTAAATTAAAGACAAAAAGAATGGATGATCTAATAAAGTAATCGTTTGAGTGAACGAAAATGTTAATGAAAATTGTAGTGAACGAAAACAATAATGAAGAAAAATAGTTATATTACTTACTATCGAATGATTGAATATTTATAAGTCGATAGTTCCCATCACTAATTCTATCTAAGAGCGTAGGCCTAAAAGTTCAAACCTAAGCATTTATGTTAGGACAAAGGATAAAGATACATCTAAATTAAACAATTGTTCAATTATGATACCAAAATTACCGTATTTTTCAGCACCTAGCATATATACAGTTGTGTTCAAGTAAATTTCTCAAATGTTTCAATTAACACTGTAAATGCAAGCTGTACTTGAGTAAAGTTATAATAGAGTAAACATAGTACTTTTCTAAACATCAAAGCAAACAACAAAGAAAATCCTGATTGAAGTCAAACCGTAAAAGAAAACTCATATACTAAAATAAGTATAGTTCTCCTTGTGGGAGAAAGCTGGGTACTCATTATGGCTTTAACCATATCTACTCGATGGTTCCTCATGTCTACGAGGAAACATGTGCATAACACAGGGAATGTGGAAGCACGACTAGAGATTAATTTCTTTTTTCTTTTAAAATAAAATACCTTTGCCAACACCTCCGAGCTACATAGGTATTCCCTGAAACCCTGAAACATCTACTGACGGAGTTGTAAAAATTAAATGAAGTGAACGAGTGAATGAAATGAATGAAATGAATGAAATGAATGAAATGAATGAAATGAATGAAATGAATGAAATGAATGAAATGAATGAAATGAATGAAATGAATGAAATGAATGAAATGAATGAAATGAATGAAATGAATGAAAATGAAGTGAATGAAATGAATGAATGAATGAAATGAAATGAATGACTGAAATGAAATGAATGACTGAATGAATAATTGAATGAATGAATGAAATGAATGAATGAATAAATGAATGAAATGAATGAATGAAATGAATGAATGAATGAATGAATGAAATGAATGAAATTTGCAGATGGTTTTTTTCGAAGACCTCAAAGAGATATCTCACTTATAAAAACTTTGCTCTCATTTATAAATAAGCTGTCATAACGGTATGTAAGATTCACTCACTCTCATTTACAATATTGGCAATTTCTCTCGTTTATGCTTGAAGGGTGGCTGAATTTATTAAACAAATCCAATTACCTGGCTACAAAATGCCTGGCGACTTGATAGGCTGGGTAGATAGATTGGAGAAAGCAGTGCGGCCGGCGTTGTGTCACAGTCTGCGATAGAATTTTGCCTCGAGGGTAGCTTGGTGATCGCTACCCACTATCCTCCAGGCAAACAGTTCGCAGTGCAGTTGCAGGTTTAGCGCGACAATCGTGTTCTTATTAAACCATTACTTCTATCTACCTACCAAATGATCAATTTACGCAGACTAGACATACAAATGAGGGCAACTTTTTTACTTCATCACCTTACATGAACGACTCTACGCTATAACAATAGTTCACAGGCGATAGACAGGGACCCACCCTCTTGTCGTTCGGTGAGCACCACATTCTGCGATAGGCTCCGTAAATTAATTATGATTACGTTTCCAAACTTTGGCAAATGGGCATCTTGGGGCGCTCCTACAGCATTATAGGTACGCCTACCTTGTGAGGAGTTTATAAAAAAAAAAAACTAAGTTAGTTGCAGAGCTTTCAAAATGCAATACATAAATTCAAGCTATCATAAACTCTAGGATAAAAACATAGCGAAAAGGTAAGTCTAGAGTCATGCTCTGATGCAAGAAACGGTCTTCCTCGCGGTGAAGTTGGTGTGGATTAACACAGGTAGATACTTGGCCTGCATAGGAGCAAGTAAAAATGCGAAATCACAATCTGCTCAGTTGTGACAGCAGTGATAAGGAAATCTAACTCTTGTTGCACTAAATTGATACAATCTTCAATTGTGGTAGCATTTAGTGCTCCAAATACCAGGCCAATAGCTTCAAAATAATTTAAAACGCGTGTAAGTGCCCGTAAGCCGAAAATACTTTCCCAAACTTGAATTATAAGCACGCTCCACTTAAGAGCACTATACATACATGTTATTTATCCAATTAAATTGGTTAGCTTAAGTTAATTTCCCAAAATCACGATCACCCTTTCAACCGAATGTAGTAGGTAGGCAGATACTCACGCATTCGTTTTTATTAAGAAAATGTCTGCTCTTCTTCGATCACAACCTTGAACTCTGACCATCTACGGCAGCACAACAACATCCAAACAAACAAAACAACAAACAGCACTCTTAAAATGAACACAAAACAACACAATTTCGAGCACAGAGACCTTGTCTTATTCCCAATTACTTTTATGGCTCAGCGGTAATTTGTTATCGAAAATACAACAAAAGCACACACTCCACGCTTTTATTTTCTTCATCCATAAAAGCGTATCAACGAAAATGAAAAGAAGATCACACATAAAACAGCAGAAAAGAAGACCAGCAACCAACTCCCATCATAATACAAACTACTCAGTTTTACTTATCATATTCATCTTTCTCTCTACGAAACAAATGTGATGGTCATTGAGCTACAGACCCTCTTTGCAGGATGTTTTCTTCAACCACATCCCACACTTTCCATTGCCTCCCAACATACACCAAATCGAAATGAAAAATACGTGCTAAACACGATTTCACAATTCGCCAAAGTATCTACAATGTTAATTGAGTCATTTGAAGTAGGATGAACAGTGCCACTCCCACTCAATCAAATGCACGTAAGGATATACTCTGTGTAATAACCTGGTCAGTATAATCCAGCAGACATTAGGTAATCTCCATCGTCGGACTCTGGTAATTTGATTGGCACTGACCAAAAGTTGTTAGTAACAGATTTGTACATACCTACGTATATATATACGAAAGATAACGTGAAATTGATTCCTCGTGCTAATAAGATCCAATTCGATTGAATTACTACTTATAAATGATCACATTCGCGAGCGCGGTACACTTAAGTGAGATAAATATAACTATAGATTCCCAGAATGAATCAGGCCCGGCTGGGCGGTGTAATGTCTTAAGTGATTCTATTGTGCCCTCGACCGCCCATTTTTATTACTTACTCGGTTCGGTGTAAAACACAAAACTTTATGAAAATATCGTAGTTGGAGTGAAGTCAGATACTGCACGTCAGATGGTGGGGTAATTTAATACCCATGTAGGTTTGGTAAGTTATCGCTATTTTGTATGACTGGGAGATGATTTGTTTTCGATGAGTGCGCGATTGTTAGGAGTGCGTGATCACTGTCAAGGTCAGATATAACTTACTTGAATACATTGTACTGTTTAGCAATTTAACTCCGACGATTGGTACGTTAAGAAAAACAAATCTACTATAATCTACGATAATTCCTATATGCACAAACTTGCCTTCCAGATCTCGAGACTATATTGCCTCCTAGAATTCAACCTGTAGACTAGTCTAGTCACTATCCTAGTGCCGGACCACGTATTTTATAAAGGAAATATTCCAGCAGAACCAAAACAACGTCACAGACTTCGAACTTTACAAGATTAGCATATTGCTCTATGAGAATATTGATAACATAATTGAAACCCGCCGATGTGTCCAACTAAAAAAATCTGACACTCGTTTTGTTTGCTATACAACCAATACCTGATAAACGTCCTTCTCCAAAAATGCTGCACTTTCACAGGTATCTCCTGACATTATTTATGAGGTGTGTTCGACGACAAGTGATCACCAACCAATTTGTTCTGAAGCTACATATGTGCTCGCCATCAACTTGTTCGCGCGTTAATATACTTGCCAGGCAAAGAAGGAACAATTTGTCTGCCGTATACATTACTAGGCGAACACGTTTCTGGCAAACAATTAGTTGGTGGACACATAGATGGCTACGATCACATTACGTCGTACTTAAAATGCGGGACTGAAATGGTGCTATTTCAAAGGTCCTATAGATCAGAAAAATGAAACAAGTTGTGGAGTGCAGTCTGGAGGGCTGTTAAGCGCCTTGAGCTACATACACAGGATATTTGGGATGATACAGAAATAGCTCTTCGATTAGCAGAGTGTTAAAAGCCAACTTCGACAGTACACCACAATTGTAGCTATATACGAGTACCTATAGGAAGCCTTCATAGAAGACAAACGTATAAACGTAGCCGGCTTCACACCTTGGTGGTTAGACCGATCAATTACATTACTTGTAACCTTATTCCAATATAGATTAAAATCAACTGGCCACTTTTCGCTTTAGGTTAGAGATTCACTACATTCAAGACAATAACACGAAGGGCTACAATTAAGTGGGTAGTATAGCAGGTTCAAGCCCCATCGGAGAACAGCATCCAACAGCCAAAAATGGTAGTATGTAATGTACATACAATGTTCCGAAATCGAGTCTGAGTGTTCCTGAGATTGATTCCCCATTTTTATAAAAATAAAACTTGTGACATGCCATCACCTTAATGTTGAAGTGCAATCTGTCAAAATTGTCTGCACAATAAAACAGGCTTGACTATGGGCTATATACGAGGGGTGGCTGATAAGTTCGCGGTCTGAGATATTTAACAACGAGTCATCTTCTCATTAGTGATAGAACTAACTGCGGCACTCTTTAGTAGTATAAATATAACCTCGTTTCAATAATAATCTCATTTCGTTATTATCTGTGGTAGGATAAACATCACCATGTCAGCCGAAATCGGAAATTCTCGCAATTTTGAGCACAGCGCCGTGACGTCCTGTGTTAGTGGTTACTGAAAAAACGTCGGAGAAGTTGAAAAATTAGTTCTGGCCGACCGAAGAATAAAAGTGTGGCAGCTAGCGGACCTCTTGCACATCAGCAACGGATTGGAAAAATCTTGCACGAGCATTTAAACTTGAAAATTGTGCGCACATCCGAATCGCAACTATAGATGAGATTTGGTTTCGCCAATACGATCCGGAGTCCAAACAAAAGTCTATACAGTGGGTTGAAAAAGGGGAGAGGCCGCTAAAGAATTTCAAGGTGGAAAGTCGGCTTCGAAGCTTATGGCGACTGTTTTTTGGGACAGCGAAGGTGTTTTGCTGATTGGGGACTACGATGCGTCAATATTACACAAATTTATTGACTCAGGCACGTGTAGCAGTCGTACGGAAGCGACGTGGGATACTCAGGCACGGAGTGTTATTTTTGCAGGATAACGCACCTGTTCACATGGCGCGGGTTTCGAGGCAGGCCTTAAAAGACCACCCACCTTACAGCCCAGACTTGGCCCCAAACGACTTTTTTCCAATTTGAAAAAGGCCGGAGATTGGCAGATGAGAACGAGATCAAGGCGGCCGTAGAAAGTCATTTTGAAGGCAAAGAAAAAGAATATTTTTTCGGTGGTATTAAGGCACTGTATGCCTAATATGAACGGTTTTGTTGAAAATCGACACTCAACCAATATTTGACATATATATGTAAGGACATGACATACCATTATGAAAGTTTGTCAAAATATTTTGTTTGCTTTTTTAACGAATTAAAAAATAAAAAAGAATATATTTTAATAATTGCACTAAATTTCAAATGTAAATGATTTGCTGAACAATACATAGGTGACTACGAATCGCTTCTACACGAAATAATTCATCTAGAAGTAAAAATTGGTAATGTATAGTTAACAAATAACTTAAGATAACCTTGTTAACTATTTGCTGCACCTGAATATGCAAATCATCCTCTATTCTGCCACTTTTGCACCAAAGGCAGTTCTAACAACTTGCAACAGCATGACTCCCACCATTCAATGGCACACATTACCTACGATTAAAGCCATAAAGACAAATAAATTTGCAATTCCATTGCACATTAGGCTTAATTAAGGTCCAATTTACCATGAATAATTGCAGCGCCTTATGATGCGAGTGTGTGGGGAGAGATTAGAACCACCACCGCACAGATGTTGGTTCTGAGATTTTTTTTATTTTCACCACAAGTGCATTAAACTGTCGACCGACCGTCTCTTTTATTTCAGCCTTGAGCTAAAAAATACAAGTATAATTGATGCTTGTGGTATTAAGGCAGTGAAAAACGGTCATAAGATATATAACTAGCAAACAATATGAATCTACCACATGAATCTGTTCTATTAGATACCCATTGCGAACTAATGGATACGAAAATATGTCATGCGACACTACAATGTTTGATTATTAAGTGTCATGCCCTACCCACAAAGTGCAGTCAAACATATGTATGTATTCATGCAACATGTGTATTATTCCGATGAACAAGAAGTATCTACCTACAAGATGCAATTTGCGTTATGTCGCGTTTTGTGCTCACCACCGCCACCATTCCTAACTTCATAAACATCAATTCAAACTAGAGGTTTACTCAGATAGTTTTGGAATTTATAATGATACATACTTACGATACCTATACATTGTTGCACACGACCGGGGAAAAGACGTCGTATGAAATTATAATTTATTATTGATTCTTACAGAGGACATTTCTGCTATGAACCATTCACTGTCAGGAGGAATTTACATAGAAGATGTGATTAATATACCTAGCTATCGTGAGCATAAAGTTGGAGTAGGATCATATTATTGCAACAATGTAGGGACTTTTTGTGGAAATAAGAGGAAAGTAACGTAGCGGATGGCGCGTAAATGTATGTATGTACATGTATGTTCTGTTTAGATATTTACAGAGTTTTGACTTTGTTCTTGGAAGCGTCGAATATTTCGCAGTTTTTCTCACTTACACTGTTCATATGACAATCAAATATTTTAGCATTTAGTACAGTAAAACTACGGGGGGGATGCTTGTAACTCGGGCAATTTTTTTTCTCAAAAATTCTTAGAAAATACAACAGAAGGCTATTAAAATTTGGCAAAAATTTGTGTGACGCAAAAAAAAGATATAAACAATTTTAATTTCCCCGTAAACTATTGAAGTAAATCGAGGGAAATAAGTAAGCAAAAGTCTCTTCTAGACAAGACAGAATTTTCTTGTACCTAAAAGCGCAAGTGTGTATTTTCATTTTTGTCAGTACTTTCCTTATTATTGAAATTTATGGCATAATGCCCTGAGCACCTGCATGTGAGGCCGAAGACCGTCTGGTGTATGAGCCTAAGAGATGACCCATAGTGTGAAAACCTTTTAACCCGCGAAGCGGTCCATCCAAGCTCCGCTTATGGGGTTTGCTATTGTCGCGGATCTCAGAATTCGTATGCATGACAGTCGGTCCTAAATCGTTTCGTAACTGAGGGCAGGGCATTGTTGTTCTTTTACGAGTATTGTTTATGCGATCCAAAATTTATTTTTCCTGCCTTTTAGTTTTCGTTGGGACTTCAACTGATAATTCCTTTCTTACCAGGTTTGCCTATGGTCGCCTTTGCACGTAGCAATACCCACTGTAAACTGACGCTTTTCAACGATAACGTGAACGTGAAGACTTCTAACGTGAAGACTTCTTCGAATACGAGTAAATCTGATACAATCGCATTAACATCTTATATTATCCAACATTGCGAACCGTATAGTAAAGCGGGTCAGACAACTGTAGTGTAAAGTTTCCCTTTTAACTTGAGTGGCATTTTTCTGTTGCAAAGAATTTCCGAGTTTTGGTTTAAAATCGAACCCAAATGTTTGAATTCGGAGCACTTGGGAAGAACGATTCCGTCCAAAACAATTTCGGGTGCAGGCCTAAGTTAGTCGGGGAATAAACAAGTTAAATCTTCCATTTTCCTTCCAAGCCAACCTTCCATTTATTAAGCGCATTTTGTAAATTTACGGCGTCTTCGCTTGCCAACTGCATCGTCCGCAAAAAATATCGATATAACGTTTAGTTCATTGGCATTATCTCTCAAAAGGTAATTCTAAACCACGTTAAAGAGGAAAGTGCTAAGACGTTACCCTGGTGCACAACGATATTAACCGGAAAGGCTACATGAAATTTGGTCCCAAATCAAAAATGAAAAATGGCCCAAAAAATGTATATGAAAACCATCAACAACCAAAAATTGATTATTTTTTTTTTTTGGATTGGGGTGATATTTCATATTTTGGGGTCTTTTTTTAATTTTTCAGTTTGGGGTGATTTTTCATTATGAAAACTGGCCCCAAAATATTATTTTCGGGCTTAATTTTCTTGTGATTTGGAAAAAACGCCCTGAGCACCTACTTGTGAGGCCGACGACTGTCCGGTATATGGGTCGAAGATATGTCCAATAGTGTGAAATCTATTTAACCTGCGAAGCGGGCCACCCAAGCACTGTTAAGATATAGGCGCCTGCCAGACGTAACTCCACATTAAAAGTGAAACTAATTCCCATAATTCAAAATTTTTCTATTTTGGGGATTTTTGCATTTTGTTTGGGGTGTTTGTTATTTCCATTTTGAAATTGGGACCATTTTTCATCATGAAAAAACCCCCAATTTTGGGGTAATTTTTCATTTTTATTTTGGAGTTAAATTTCTTGTAGCCGAGCGGAAATTCGCCAGTTATTCCTGCGGCGCACCTGACTGTGGTTCTCGCGTTCTGGGACCTTTTGTCCCACGTTGTTCATTCGAGATCCCTAGCTCGATGAAAAACATGTGAAGATCTTTTGAACCATCCCGATGTTTCTCCATCAGGATCCTTAGACTTTGGCTTGCATCGACGGTCGACTTGCCTTCAACCAATCTGCATTGATTGTCGTCCAGTCCAATTATTTGACGAAGTTGTTACTTTTACTAATGGCCGATTATGAAAAGAAATAGATCGATTTCGGTTCTAACGATTTTGATCATAAAATTTTCATAAAATACGTATGACAGTATGACAGTGTTTTATTTATTGACCGGTTTTTGAGAGTTCGTTCACTCTTGGACACGACTCGGGCGAATTTGTTCAAAAACGATATCTAAGTTTTGGAAAATTGTCAGAATATATTTTTTTCAATTCCTAACGTATTTTTTTGATAAAAAATAAATAATTTTTAACGATTTTATTTAAAATTCAAACTGAATGATTTCCAAATAAACAAAATATACATATGTAGGTGCAAGTACGTATAACCCAGTCGTGCACTTATTTCACAATGGCAACACATCCGCAGCAAAAATATACTTACAAGACGGAACGAATTTGTCTTTACTCATCCTTTCGACGTTTTCATCGCAAGATTTACTTATGGAAGTACTGGCCAATTAACAGAGTGCGTGTTCATATAACCGGAAGCCTACCCTTAGTTTAGGAACATACTATGCGTTTTAACGGAATGCGTTTTTTAGGATGGACAAATTTGTATCGAGTTTTCCTACTTCATACCTATCTGCGCATAGTCAAAACACACATTTTGGGTTTGATTGAATGTATTGGTGTTTGGGAAAATTGTAATGAAAGCTACGGGGAGCTCAGCGTAGATGGGTTTGCTAGTAAGGAAACCAGAAAAAGTCACTTCTCACTAAAAACAAAAAAAAGGAGGCAAACTCGTCTTATCTAGGGGTGAACCTGGAGTGTTAAGGAATGATCAAACATTGTGATCTCCGATGAATTCAAGTTCAACATCATTGGACCGGATGGAAATTAGACAGTGTGCCGAATAAAAGGAGAACTAGTAAAGAGTGCATAGTCCACATTTTCCATTCCTCCTACGTTATTGTGTGGGAATGTGTCACTTCATTTGGGGTTGGTTCTTTAATTTTACTCGATGGAACTGTCTATCTACTTATCTTAGAAGATGTTGTCCCAAGCATGAAAATGATAATTTAAAAATTGTTTGTTCATATTTTTTGGGTTGTTATGGGAAACAAGATCCAAACAATACCGCCAAAAACCATACAGGTTCTGATGAACTTTATTCATGAAGTGCGGTTCAAAAACATGTCAAGTAAGGTTCAAGACGTCATTAGAACAAAAGGTATGAAGTACTAGCACTTTTGTTTGTTTGTCGCCGTAGAAAAGGGGAGCTAGTAAAGAGTGCATAGTCCACACGTTGAAACATTCCCTCTATGTTATTATGTGGAGATGTACCACTTCATTTGGGGTTGGTTCTTTAATATTATTCGATGGATTTGTCAACGCAATGGAGTATACAATAAATATCTTAGAAAATGTTGTCCCAAGCATGAAAATGATGATAATTTAAACTTGTTTTCTTCATATTTGTCTGCGTTTTGATAATGTTATACAACTTCCAAATTTTAGTCACAGGTTAAAGCTCGAAAAGAAGAATTGGGAATAAACTCACTAAATTGGCCGGGAACATAGAAAACGTTTGAATTGTTATGGGAAACAAGATCCAAATAAAACCGCCAAAAACCATAGTGGATCTGAAGAACTTTATTAAAGAAGTGTGGTAAGTATGGTAAGACCTCACTAGGACAAAAAGTACGAAGTACTATAACATTTGTTTGTTTCTCCAAAGAGACAAAGCTCAAGGACTACATGGGCTCGGTCACGTCAAACGAATGAATAGCAACCCTCCAGCAAAGATCTTCGAATCCCAGCCCCAAACTTCGAGAATATCCGGAAGTACGAGTCTCCGCTTTAAAAACCAAGCGATAGCGGATCAAAGGCAGCTTGGTCTGGAGAATTGAAAGAAATGTGCACGGTATCTTCCAATATGGGAGACTGCAATGTCTCAAATGGAGATTCTTCACTAGAAGTTATTGACTGTTGTAAGCTAAAGCTTTGCAAAAATGCTGAGGAGATTCCGGAACTCTTCTTAAGAAAGTGTGGGGCACTGACTCAGAAGTATAATCTATCTGCGGAACTATCTACGAGATAAACTTACCCTCCTCTCTAGACTTACTCCAGGTGCTTAAGTTTCAGAAAGAGACTCGATCAATTTCGGCTTGTACTCACATAGTTCCGGTTCCGAATAACGTATTTAAAATGGGATAGACTACGGATAATTCCATACACTATCTCGGCGTTTTGCATTCGAGTCAGGTATATATAATAATTTCTTCTCTTTAGAAGTTTTTCGTATACTTTCTCCCAAGTGAACAGCAATGGATTTAATACAATTCTATGTGATAGCCATAACTGCAGAGGGTATTTGATGCAAAGCTTTAGACGTAACTAAATACAAATACGACACTCTCTCAATTACCTACACGTAAAACAATTTGTAGCGCCATCTATCCGTGTTAATGTAAAATTCAAAATTCGCAATTCAATTCCCTATCGCGTGCACGTTTGCCACACGATATTCACTTCTCAGAACAAATGAAAGGATCAATTACTGTCCTTCCGCGTACAGATAGACCGACCAAACAGACTCTAGCATCATCACTACCAACTTAAGAGATATGTACGTTCCCTTGTTACAAGCCAATTTTTAAATTAGAATTTTTCCTCGGGTCAACGCATAACTAAAAGTATCTCAGAGATAAATTTTAATAATCATTATCTTCACTGTGTTTGCGGCCTGCTGCATTCTATCGTCGTGTGTAGACCTTCCTGCGATAGCATTAGCATCATCGTCAGCAGAGTACCAAGCCCCTCGGATTGTAATTGAACCTCGCGCACTATCAGAGTTATAATTTTCAGTCCAACCGACAATTCATCCTGCAGGATGATCCTCTACTCGCTCGCCATCGTTGCTTGCAATCGGCTGCAGGAGCAATTGTCTCCTGTCAGATTCCAGCTGAAATCCTTAACAACCTTCTTTCGGTTGAATTGTGTGGACCATATTCAACGCTGTGTAATTTGTCTTTGGATTGGCCCTTAAGCTTTTCACGCTAGTGTGTCCATGCTAAAGAATCCCACTCTCACATTCGACGCATCGATGTCGATGGCCTGAGGTGCAAATGGCGACGATGACGGCGACGAAGATCATTCCATTTCCCGGACCATCCTCTGCGAATTCTGTGTCTTTCAATGGATTGGGCTAATTTATATTCGATTTACCCCCGAGAAGTTCTTCCATCGTTGTTCTTCGTCTTCTTGCTGCCCCTTTCAATCGAAATGAAAAGTGTAAAGAGCTGTGTGCGGGGATACGGTCGCGTTAGACGTCGCATACCCGCCACAAGACACGACGATGTGCAAAATTTAATTCCACATAAAATATCCCCTGGCATGTTCTCTAACTTTATGCTGGAGCGCGGCACGAGGTGGTGATGGCGGTCGAAGAGAGTGAGAGAGAAACAGAGGTCGTCATCTCAGGTGAAGACAGGGCAGAGTTATAAATTGGCTCATTTAAAGGGCCATTTCGATTATTGATTGAAGGTAATTAGTCAGTGCCAAGTGCGGGCTGAGATCTGTGAAAATTAATTCCTCCCATTTGCGCACATGGGTAATGTTCCTTACATGCTGGGTGAAGGAGGATTCGGGCGGGTCGGTCAGATAACATTGGCGGTAGATCTTCGTGTTAGTTTTGCATAGGATTGTTAGCACTATCGCTTCAAAGAATAAAGGTGGGACCGTGTAAATTACAATCACGATCGCACGACATTCTTTGTACCGCGCGATGCCTCGTGGGTTCATCATCATCACAATTATAGTCGGTTGAATAAAATTCAAAAAAAAATTGTATTTAGAATTATTTGCAATTAAAGACTAATAAGACCGGAGATCTGGAATCCGGTTCTGTATTTGCACGACTTCAAGATCATGAGTCATCCACAAATGATTGGTTGAGAATTTTAATTAGTTCATGTGGAATGTGAGCGGAGACGCTTAGACGTTGCTTCTGTTCTAATTTTAATTTTTCTTTTTGTTATGCCTGTCACAAGCAATCTGTGTGGCTATTAATATTGTCTCGGGACCACAGCCGTAAGAATATATATATATATATATTTTTTTTTGCACAGAGACATTACAAATAGATGACAAAGTCAAAGGGCTAGAGCTGTTGCAGAAAATTTCTTTTTGACCTTGAAATTCCGAAAAGTGCATTCCATAATCTACACCTTTTTACTGTGCTTCTAGAACAAGTTCTGAAGAGTTAAATAATTTAACTGAATAATAAAATTGATGGATGATCTTTGGTCACACCACTGAGGTTGTTCAAATAATTTGTTCTAATTTAATAACAAACAAAGCTCACTGTATTATTCAATTAAGAAATGTTAAAGTTTCCTGTATGAAGAAAGACGTACTCCTTGATGATTGTCTCTTTTTTTTGTTGGTAAGAGATTGCTGACTACTGACGATTAATTGGCTGCATATACCTAGATTAATTTACAAGCGTGTCGCTCAACCCGATTAAGTAAACTCAAGCATGTGAGTTGTATGAAAGAATCCTAGGCATCTAGCATCACCTTTTCTAGCATCAGTAATCTGGGTTAACATGCTAGGGGCGGCTGATAAGTTCACGGCCTGAGATACTCAATAACGCTTTAGGATTCTGGGCCTTCATATATCGTGGTCAAAAAATGGGTTCGCTTATTTCAACAAGGGCGAGAGAGCTTTGAAGACGACCCAGGACGCCCTAGAAAAACGTCGGAAAATTTGAAAAATTAGTTCTCGCCGACCGAAGAATAAAACTGTGACAGATAGCAGACGAGTTATGCATCAGCAAAGAACAGAGAAATTTTGCACGAGCATTAAAAAAGGAAAACAAAAACTGTGCGCGCTGGATACAGAAAATACTTAAGCCGTTCGACAAACAACGACGACTCAAGTGCTGCAAAGATTTTTTGGAGTCAGCCGGGGACAATCTTGATGAAATTTGCTACCGAATCGTAATTGTAACAAGAGTTTCAACGTGGAAAAGTCGGCTTCGAAGGTTATAGCGACTGTTTTTTGGGACAGCAAGTGTTTTGCTGATTGATTGCCTGCCAAAGGGGACTACGATGGTTAATATTACACAAATTTATTGACTCAAGCACGTGAAGCGGTCGTACGGAAGCGACATGGGAAACCCAGGCACGGAGTGTTGTTTTCAGGTTAACGCGGAAGATTCGAGAAAGGACTTAAAAAACACTGGTTTTTCAACGATAGTCCACCCACCCTACAGCCCACACTTATCCCCGAGCGACTTTTTCCTTTTTTCCAATTTAAAAAAGGAGTTACGAGGCCGGAGATTTGCAGATGAGAACGAGATTAAGGCGGCCGTAGAAAGTTATTTTGAAGGCAAAGAAAAATAATATTTTTTTTTTGGTGGTATTAAGGCACTGCATGCCTGATGTGAGAAAAGCATTTCACTCGAGGAAGATTATATTGAGGAAACAAATGTTTCTTCTCTCTTCTTTCACTTAATGCCTTAGGCCGCGAACTTATCATCCGCCCCTCGTATATGCCAAGCATTAATAGACTATTAGATTCCTCGACAACAACTTCACCCATTTGAATTTGACAGTGTTATGGACAAGAGACAGAAATGGGTTTTCAAAGCGTTGAAAAGAACTCGAAAATGTGACAAAGGTACCGCACGCATCAGGGGATACCATACTAAAGCAGGCGAATAAGTTTTAGGTCTTTCTAAAAACACTATAAAGATTATCTGGCATCCACATTCGCTCTTTAACTGGGCTGAACAAACTCCTCGCGAGCCCAGCGTAGGTATATATGAATGGCCGATCGAAATCGAAAAACTACCAGAAATAATTCATTCTTGATGCCTTCCTGCACATCGGAGTTTTTAATAATGTCGAACTTTTTTTTGAATCGCATTATTTTAAAAAGCGAGCCCTCCCACAACCATTACTGACTCAAAGAATACTATCATCAGTTACGCAGTCTTCTTTCACTCACACTGTGTATCCAAGCCTTAACAATTGCATTTAGCACAATGTATCCGGTGTGCATTATACGGGCGACATCTGAAGGCTCTGCACACAGCCATCTGTCGTTTCTTCAACTGACCTCCTGGTTCTGGTCGACATTTTTTTCATCGGAAAACCAAAGAATGCCTGGATCTTCCAGATGTTTCAACTTCTTCAGGAGCCGCGTTCTTCGGAGCACACGCTTCTTTTTTCTTTTCCTCTGACATAAACTGCACTTTTTATGGCATAAAACTTATATCAGAAGTTCCTTATAATTGACCTCATCAACGTTCCATGTTCCTGGTGAATACGATGTTGCACTTGTTGAACAAGTTTCAGGCTTTTCTTGCTGTCCGAAAGTGTTGAATGTTGTTTACGTTTCGAAACAGGCGAAACATCGCAGAAGCCTCCAACACGGAGCGAACCTTATGAACGATATTTCGAGATCACTACATATGGCAAAAATCACGGAATGCCTTTTAATTTCTTGTGTTAGGTACTTATGTATCTGATAATGTACCCGCAAAAAACTTAAACTTCTGCTATCACCAGTGGACTTTTCCAACAAGACTCCGCGCCAGCAAAAAGACAAAAACAAGGGTGGCTCCAAAATAATGTGCTGGACTTCATAGCAGCACACAATTGGACGTCAGGTAGTCCAGACCTCAATCCTTTGGATTATATGGGTTGTTCTACACAACACCCAAATATTGAATTCTTGAAATACACACTAGGCTTATTGATTGTCTGGTCCCGGGGTAACCACATTTTGAAAATAGTGGATTTTGAATCCTTTTTGAAAATATTGGCGTCTTTGGAACCCATTATTATAATAAATAATTTTTTCGCCCAGATACTTATCTTGAAATTTTTGTTCACATTAATTTATTCTCACTGTGTCTAAATTCTGCTTTCTTCAAGTTTTTTGTCTAAATTTATTGAACGCGGTAACAAAGCAATATGAAAAGAAAAGACAGCAATAGCAGGCTATGTCCTTCGAATGTCACAACCAAAACCTCTTAGTACGTATGTAGATTTATTTTCATGAAATGTTATTTATTCGTCTTTCTTTTACTTGTTTTTAAATTATACTTTCATACTTTCAGATATTATTTCTTATATTGTCTGTACCCTATACCTTATGTCTATCTATATTACATTATATACATATATTTAATAACATTTAAAGTACTGTACAATTAAATTCTCAACAGCTTTAGATTCTTAACATGCACCCAAATTTACCTACATTTGATTGGATCCATTCATTCTACAACTCATTTATCAATATCTATTCTAATTAAGTTCTCGTTCGTCATTCTAAAAAGAGGACTGGACCAAGAAATGATCTCTGTGGAACTCGATTTGAAAACCGGTCATTAACTATAAAGCTGTTGCATGTCATGAAGGTAGGAATAGATGGGGTTATTTGATTAAGCCGAAAATTCATATATGGTTTATAGTTTTTTGCATATGTGCAAGCCCAGGAATCAGATGTTACAAATTAGACTTATTTTCCGCTAAAGATCCGACGTGCCGGGCGCTGTGGCTCAGTGGCGTGATCAATATTCAAATCCCGGAAAATACACTCAAAAAATTTTTTTCTCACGAGCCCATCTCTCGCGAACGTGTGACAAACATCCGATAGCAAAATTGTAATGAGAAGCTTCTCCTAATCGAAATATAGGTTTTTTTTCTTAAAATTATATAGTCAACATAAGAGACATAAGACTTTTCTAATGGAAATTTCACTTCAGTTCTGACAATTTTCTCCATATATTTTAGGAAAACTGAAAAATGCAGATACTTAGTCAGTTATGTCTATGAGCCGAGAATATGCCCATATAACTTCTTCACCTACCTACCCAGAGAGATATTTTAACTACCAAAGAAAAATTTCATCGAAATCTGTTAACAATAGCCGCAGATAAATATAGTATTGTGGCGCGAACAAAGTCTGATCTAGACGCTCGCACTCATTAGTGCGGTACTTTGTTTTTTACTCTCGGATGTTTGTCAAGACGTTAGCTAGAGGTTGGAGCGTAAAAAACTTTTTCAGACTTAACCTCTGAGCCAAATGAAAGATAGAAATATATTTGTCTATCACTCCGTACATATATTTATTGCGATGTAGGTTTGTAAGATATATTATAAAGTATGCACTTTTTTTTGTAGGGTATTAAAAAGTATTTTTCCGAGTATTTTTGTTTCAGGCGCGGGTTGCAATTTTGCAATTTGGCAAATTTGGGTAGGCGTAGACTCGTAGCTGCTTCTGATTCAATCAACAATACAACCTCTTCATTATACACTTTCATCGGCCTCACATTCACTGTTGATCTCGGAAACCTGTTCAGGAACTACTTCAATTTCTGTGGACTACGAGTTCGGGATCTTACTCTTCGCTGCTCGCAAATTAAAATTTCAAATTGAGGGTTGAACGACAGTATGTCAATGCGTCAAAAATAGCCAACTACCACTCAAATTTATGAAGAACTTCCTATCTCACAGTGATGCAGGTGTAGGGGAAGATAATAATTGAACACTTTTCTTGTACTCGTATATCCAAAAAAGCTATCAGAGACCTCCAGCCAAACATTTCAAAAACTCACCGGTGATGCAGGTGTTGATACAAGGATTAAGACCACTTGTTTTATAAAATTATCTAGTAAAGAATGTGCATCAACACATAGGAAATATAATGCTATACTAAAAAAAATCTACTATCTAAAGAATCAAAAGCTAAATTAAATGAAAATAAATTCAACCGAAAATAAACAGGAGGTAACAATTAATTTGGGACTATCAGATCTATGAATTCCATCCTTAATTTTGAGCAAAAGATACCATGGATGATATGGAAGAGTATTTAAATGTTGGTTTAAAATAATGATACCAAGGAAAAAGTGAAATTAAGATAATAATACGAGCGGTTCAATGGCTAGAAAGGACTTTCCAAGTAGAAAAACGACCGACTTATGAAGTATAAAGGAAATAAAAATTAAAAAAATTGTCTCAACATTGTTGCGATATACAATTTCTAAGCTTACACAGTTATTACTGGTATGAGTACAAGTTGATTTAAATCATTATATACCACTTAACTACCTTGAATTAGCTACAATTTTATAGTATTTCCTGCTCACGCGCATCCTGTACTTTCTTTCATCCTCCTAATGCATAGAGCCTTCGAAAACTCAATGCAAATTCTATGTCTGGCGCTACACGTCAAATTGAATCTTGATGCCAAGAAGATAACTCATCATCTGCATCAATTTTCCCATAACCACAACACTAATCGTTAGAACAGCTACAGCATTGCGTCCCAGACCTCCTCCGGAATGCAAATCTCAAACGCAATAAGGAAGAAATATGATGAATTACATACAACTTGCTATACACAGGTAAATTTTCATGGGAATGGAAGGGAAGCGATCGGGAGTCCTTGTGTAACAAATGACGCTCTGCTGTGTTGTTTCTCAGCCCATAATCATCATCGACATCATCGACGTCATGATTACCCCTAACGCGCGAGCTAGAGCACACAAGATGAGAAGATATCAGATGAACTCGTTAGCTGCCCATCAATCTCACTCTCTTGACTCTTGTTGTTGTTCGGAATCTATCTTATGAATCTATTATGCAATTTGCGACTCCTTTGCACAAAACATGGCATGACATGATACCCCCGATGGTGATGGTGGATTCATTCCATTGTCTTCCTTTCGCTGTCATGGAAGTTATTTCCGAGGTGCGCTCTTACTCTTATTATTGCTTTTGTCCGATTTGGAGGACTAGGGGTGATGCTGATCATTCTACGTCTCTCTAAAGAGTTATCTAGAGTGGGATGATTGCGCGCGCACTTGAACTTGATGTCGTGAAATCGAAAGGTTTCACGAATCTCCTCTCAGTCTGTGGTTCCCAGAGGTTGAAAATAATTTTAAAATTGCGTTTCACAAAATAAAAAAGATAAACTGAGATAGAGTTATACTTTGTTTCACTGGTGGTCTTGATGCTGAAGGAATGTCAAGTGATAATTACATAATATGCAGGAATTTGAACTAATTTGATTCGTGATGTAATGGCAAAAAAAAGGACAAGTTTCTTGTAATTGAAGAGAATTATTATTATCTGTCTATATAGGTACTCGTATGAATGATGATATGACTTAGACCAACATTTGTTTTGTAAAAGTTTTAAAAGTAAGTTTTTTAGAACATCGCCCCAAAGTATTGAAGAATTGAATAGGAAGTTGACGTCTCGTCGACGTATATTTTGTTGACGTAATTTTTTCGGTTTTGAAAATATGTTATAAAAAAACTTGGTTCTAAGTTTCCGCAATACAAAAAGATATAAGCACCTCTGTGAGATTGGGTTTTAATTTTTATTAGAAGGTCACAACAAGCGGGAAAGGTGGAGAAGAGTATTAGCACTAAAGCATACATCTTCCCTCTAGGCGACAACGGAATAATTCTTTAGATGGAATCAATGTTAGCATCTACAGTTCCAATCTACTAGTTAAGCTATTTTGAGTATTATTATAAAGACTACTTTGACATTTTCCGAGTTCAGATCCTTAAGATATTTTCCAATCTTTAGTAGGTGTTCGGTAGAAGTTACATCCGCAAATAAGATTAGATACATCGGTATTTCAGCCCCTACTCCTTGGGTTATTAACTACAGATAGGTATGGCCCTTCCTGTTGAAGGTTGTTTGTCAGGAATGACCAACGTTTCAGATTTAAACGAAATGGAACGTTCGCGTAGTCCTCTCAGGTAAAGACATTTTAAGGGTTGGTAGTGAGTTTGTAGCCAAATAGCGTAGAATGTTGCCAAAATTGCGTTTTATTCTTTACGCTATACAGGATGATTTATTTTTTTAAAGTTCTCATTTTATTCGAAGAAAAAATACGGATATTAGAGAAATATTTTTTTTTGAGTTGTGTCGAGAATGTAGGGGGTCGTTGAAAGGTGGCAATGCGCTGATTAAAATAAAAATCGGAATAGCCGTTTGGGCACTAGACAATAAAACAGAGAATACAAAAATCACACATGCACTCACGCGAAATACACATAAATTCTTTTGTCTTGACTGTATTTGGTTAAATCATAAAAATTAAATAAAGGCACGAGAACTTGTCCCATAAGTACTATTCGTCTGAAAATTGTTTAGACTTCAAATTTAAGCCAAGTAGATAAGAAACAACAAATATTAACTTTTTCGTAAAATGCGTCAAAAAGCTGAAAAACGTTTCATGTAAGCTAATTAGTAAAATTGTATTTATTTAGCGAAAAAAGGAGTACGCAGTCTTATTGGAAAGATTGATATTACCCCAAATATAAATTTGTATTGAAATCGTTAGAGCAGTTTTTGAGAAAATTGGCCTTAAGTAAAGTACCGTTTAACATTTTGAGGTTAGAATGAAAATTAGAATTTTGCTACTGGACATTACTACACAGACCCCAGATATGAAGTTTGAAGAAAATCCGTCCAGCCCTTAAGGCTCGAACAGGAAGCCCGAGGAACAGGAAGGCAGAATTGCGAGATATACTTTTTGAGTTCCTCTATTATACATAATAATGTTAAGTTTTTTTTTTAAATCTCGAGATTGAAAATTGAGAACATAGTATAATAACAAAAAGTACTAAACAGTTGTTTGATATCAATATACTGCAATTTCTTCGGAACCCTCGGCACATGAAGCACTATTATGCTTGACCGTTTTTTTATATGGAAACGGGTAGTTTTTAGAAAATAGATGTTATATACGAACTTAAGCATTTTGGATATATACTCGAAAGAAAGTTAAAGATTTGTTTCTGAAAAGTTCACCTCCTTTACTTGGAAACGGTTAAAGATAAGATTATAAATAGACAAATTATTAAAATATGGTTAAACAAAAATGCAGTACTTTTTTTTAAATTGCCGGTGAGTAGAACTAGGAAAAGCATTAATATTTTGTATGAATACATTTTTCCGAAAACCTAAAAGAAAGGGAGATATTAAAGACGATCGAACATCCGCTTCAAAGATAAAGCGATTGCGGATGCCGGGCAGATTCGAGAACAATGTGTCTGGGGACGACGATTATGTAAGATTGCAGTGTTTCAGGCGATGACCGTTCAGGGCTCAGGAACCCGATTAGCAAGCAAGTACAACGGACAGATAACCGACTTTCTCCATACCTTATAAGTAGCGGAGCCAACGTCGGAGTACGTTCTTATTATATTCTCCTCATTACTGCAGTCGTCCGCAGCAATGGGAACATAATGCTTTGGCGATCCAATAATAACTAATCTTATAATTGTAGTAAGTAGTTTTGAGGCTGTAAGTCGATCCTGATAAGTCATAGCATGTAGTTGTCTGTAAATAACTACACAGCAGGCAACCGATCAGAGCAGAGAACAACATTTATAGTGTGCATATCAGCTGCTCCTGCAAAGTGTATATGTAAGCAAGCCCACATGAAGATAAGAGAGATGCAGCGTATTGTACGCCATGGGAACTTAAACTTGACTGCTCAAGTTTCCCAAATCGGAATAAGGTTTCCAAAAGAATGAACAGACCAGACAGACAACTTTATGAGAGTTTTGGGAAGCAGCTTAAAGCTGCATATTTCATTATTAAAAATTACGAAGGATATTCTTCGAAAATTTTGACAGATAATATTCGAAAAGACATCTCCAGTTCCACTTTTGCAAGAAAACTTTGTGTGAAAATATTCACTTTTAGTTCAATGTCGCTAACATCAACGAAAGTCACAGTGCCGGTGGGCCCTACTACCAGTATCTAATCTATTCATCCGAAATCGTGTTGACAGTCTATTTCGTTAAAGTATTCCTAGTTTGCTGCTTAATCGCCTTCTGTATCGAAAGTTTCCCAATTTTTTAGCCATTGCCACAGACTTTGCTGCTTTTCCCAAAACAGTAACGATCAACCTAATTAACACAACCATGCTACCACCAACCGCAGACAAAGTGCCTTAACAATGCACCTCACAACTGGACGCAAATGCAACCGTGCCGAGTTATGTAAACTCCGGCTGCAATTTTTCTCTATACAGTACCCGCAACAACCAATAACAAAAAGAACATGTCTTTCAAAAGACAATAGCGCTAGGCAACAGCAGCAGCATTCCATATCCCTTACTATGCAATGAGCCACAAAGCGCTCAGGCACAACTTTTCATAGCTTCACGACTTGAGTAGAGAGATCCTAAACTAGTACAAGCGTGGGAAATGTGTTTCTCAAATCGAAAATGAAAAATCAATTGATCATCGTTGTAGCAATGAAATATACCTACACTCCAACACCACCACCTGTCCCACAAGAGAGAGAGAATGCTCCTTTGGGTAACCGAAAACGGCGACCTGATGACCCTGAGTTAACACTCAACAAAGCGGCGGCCTATAGATGCAGATAGACCCAAATCGCCTCTCCTACGGTCTAATTTGATTGATGCCTCGGCGAGCCGTTAACTGTGTTCATGCCCCGGCAGCAAACTATTAATTTATCCATATGTCCCAACGATGGTGGTTATCGGAGGAATGTTGTCCAAACCGGACTGCTTTTGGAAAAGCGTTACCGGGCGGAACAGGTGTTGCGTCATATTGCCGCCACAGCATTGTGTTGGTTGTTTTTTTTTTTTTTTTTTTTTTATTACCTTCCTCCCCACTACGACTCGGTTTGTGGCTCCATTGAGGACCAGTGTAAGCGGACTCAAATCAATTTATCATTTTGAAGCTTTTCAGGTTGGGTGGTGGGTGAAAGAGGGCTTTATGGAATTTAATTGGTAAGTCGGCTGGGTTCCATGGAGAGTAGTGTAATCAGTGGCACGATATCAGCGTCAAATTGAGCACACTGCCAGTGCCCAAGTATTTCTCACACAGGTGTTGCTCAATTGTTAATTGAACTTGTGGCAGATACGAGTAGAGTATGGCACAGCACTGCGGATTATGATTTTGGGGGGCGCGAATCAATAGTTTTACGAGCGCGGTTTGTTTTATGAGGCAATAGTGATGGTGACCGATCGTCATTGTCGGAATGTTTTTGGTCCAGTTGAGGTCTGTATTTGATATTGGGAAATGTTTGGTTAAAGTATAAGAAATGTAATTTTTTATTGATTCAAAGGCGGTAGATAAAGTTGAACACGTTTTTGGTTATTTGTTTTCGAAGGCGGTAAGTAGGTAGCAAAATAGTACGATGGTGTAATTATCACTTCTTTGTATGACCCAGAATTAGTATTGTTTTGGATTATGGTGTTTATTTTACGACCACGAGAGTTGAGAGGTTACGTAAGTGCATTGAATGACAAACTTGATAGAAATAGAAAAAGCTTTCGTCAATATAATCGAAAAATAGCTCTCGATCGCATTAAAGAACACCTGGAAGCAATCTTGGCTTTTGATGTCAATAGTGTGCACGTGGAGTTAATTTCGCCGTCGTTTAGTAAAAAAATTTGAGATGAAATTTAACATATTTGGATATACTGTATTTCGACTTCGTAGATTTTTTTTTAAATTGTGGGTTTCAATATACATATGTATCTGGTAGAGCAATGTATTTTGAGCAACAACACTTTTATATTACTCGTAGTTACACCCTGTATATGACTTTGAGACAACTCGCAGAACATAGACTTCCTATTTCGTAAAAAGTTGATATACTAATCTAATTTTTATAAAAAATAAAGTTAGTGACTTTTCAATGAACGACGGCAAACGTTTCCTGCTGCATAGGGGTTGGTAGTCGATAGAATTTGGAGAAACGAATTGATGTCCTTCAAGACTGTATACTATCCCCACTTAATTGTTTTGTTGATGGCAAGTGATGTGTTTCGCAGTACTATTTTGGTGCAATGGAATCTAGTTCAATGTTAGTGCAAAGTTAATTTAAACAACTTAACAGCAGCGGTAATGTTTGCTTCCCTGATATGGACTTGTTGCACTTTCGTTTTGAGACAAAGTCAAAGTTTGTGAGCCTGAAGATAAACTTTGCCCTATCCAAACTAATTATCCTGACCAGGTTGGGTTAGATGGAGCAGTCTTCTTTTGGACAGGGTTCGACAGGAAATGAAGAGTTGTTTCCTCCTCCTCCTTGTCCATGTAGTTTCTGCAAAAATTGTTTGAAAAGAGGCCTAGCATTTTAGCGTGTAGTTAGGATAGTGTCCCATGAGGACGGTGCTGATCTGCTACTCGTATTATTTGTGGTTGGTTGTCTTCATTACATCCAGCATTCCTAAATATTGATTTCTGACAGAATTCTGAGGATGTTGCCCTCTCTGGCGAGTTCGTCAGTCTTACAGTTTGCCAGAATGTCTCTGTGGCTTGCCACCCAGCATAAGCAAATGTTGAATTGCCTCGCTATCTCCGTGAGACGAGCGGCCTATGAAGTGAACAAGGACTTAATTTTTGTCATATAGTCGATTATACATAGTTCCTACAACCAGTGCTTAAGAAGATATGGTAATTTGAATGAAAGCTGTTCAATAGTATGGCAAAATTAAATCAAAGTCATAACGTTTCACAATATTCGAAGTGGCCTTAGTGCCGAAAACAGTTTCGGCGAGATGACATCTGTTCTTGGGGATATTTCACCATCCCTTAGAAACATTCAGAGGTGGTATTTGCAATTTCGTATGAATCGGTTTGATCTGGAGGACCAACTCCATGCCAGTCGTCCAAATGAGGTGTCCACTCCTGAAGCGGTGGAAAGGATCCAGGAAGTCAAATGTAAATGAATGAGCTATCAACAGATGAAGAATACCTTGGGCATTGACCTATGCAGTTTACAGCGAATTGTGGCAAATCATTTCAAAACTAGGAACGTTTGTGCTCTTTGGATACCTCATGCCCTTATGCCCGAACAAAAGAACTGCAATGTAAAATGGGCAATGAACATGATCAACAAATCCAATAATGGAAAATCCAAGGATACCATTTCAGTTGTAACAGATGACGAGACCTGGGTCTATTACGAGTATTACGACGTTCCAGCACGGTCCCAGAGTAAGATATGGATCTTTAAAGATAAGGATATTCCGACAGTTATGCTTGAACATCAGCGGACGGTCACTGCCAAGACGGACGGCTGCCACACAAATCTGCAGCCAGATAGCAGGAATTATTGTAGACTATTTGAGGAGCACCGACATAAGTCCCTTAGACCACGTTTCGCTAAGCCCACATCTAGCCCCTTGTATCTTTGGTTTGATTCCCTACTTTAAAATGCGTCTGAAAGGCCTTCACTTCTCCACCGAGCTAATAGGAGCATTTTTCGAGGAGTGTGATTTGATAGAGGAAGGAGCGATGAAAATTAGGGTTGACGATTGCTGTCACTGATAAACTTTGCACAAGAGTCACAAAGAGAAGTCTGCTGTTATGAAGGATTTAGGGGGAACTGATAGATTTCACCAGAAACCATATAGAAATAAAATCTGACTACTTATGGTGCCACCTCTTAGTCTACACTAGAGATGCGTAAAGTTAAATTTGTTAAGTCATCAAAGGGATTCTGAAAATTGTATATAAGGAACAAGAAAAATGTCAACAATATGTGTATAGTGTACGTACACATTTGAATAATAGAAACATCGGCTCTGTTGCCTTCTTCCCAGTTATAAGTGTGTGAACCTTTAGTTTTTTAAATCATCGAGTGAGTCCGGGCAGTTCATAAATACACAACTAAATGCAATAATTTTACATAAGGGAGAAGCAAAATGTTCTTTGTAGCGTAGCGCCCTGCATTATGAAATTAAAAAAGAAATGTTTCGCGATATTCTTGCCTGTAGCCCATACCATAAATGTGCGATGTTTTAGTTGTCTATGTTATCCGATGGCTACCAAAGTGGTGAAGACAGGCACACACACGCTTTTAAGTAGAAGTACTAAATTTCATTTAAAGTCAGTATCCCTTTATAGAATGCTGATGGGATTTAGTGAGCATAGGATGGGGGAGAGCATACCAAGTGGTGATGAAAAAGTTGAACGTTTTTCGAGCCCCATCCCCCACATGTTCAGATGTATTGGAGCATATAGTCGAAGGTCTGTTTCCAAGACAACCGGAGATTCCACTGGAGGACGAGTCGCCTACACCAGCTCGACAAATTCCTGGGATAACTACAGAAGAAATTCTAGAGGCTTGCAACAGGTTTGGGAATAAAAAATCCCCTGGACCGAATGGGATCCCAAATGTAGCCTTGAAAGCGGCGATTAAAACAAGAATGGACTTGTTTGTGGACAATTACAACGCCTGTCTGAGTGAGGGAGTCTTTCCAGATCAATGGAAGAAACAGAGGCCCGTGCTACTGCCCAAGGGAGGTAAACCCGCAGGAGATCCATCAGCCTACCGCCCGCTCTGTATGTTGGACACGGTAGGGAAAGTGTTAGAGCGAATCATCGGTAACAGGTTGGAAGCTGCGATTGAAGAAGGTGGATTATCAGCACATCAGTACGGATTTCGAAAGGCACGCTCGACTGTTGATGCTATTAAGGTAGCGAATAGGGCCATAGAAGGAAGACGATGGAGAAGAGGCGTAAAACAGTACTGTTGCGTCATAACACTGGACGTTAAGAACGCGTTCAACACAGCTGGAAACAAATTTTTCAAGCACTTCGCAGTATGCGCATACCAACTATCATTAGGGATATTTTAAAAAACTATTTCCAGCAGAGTGCTGCTCTATGAAACAGAGGATGGTGTGAAAGAATACGCAGTCACTGGAGGAGTCCCTCAGGGCTCGGTCTTGGAACTACCAGCCGAAGCAAACATAGTGGGATTTGCGGACGACATCGCTATAGTTGTAACTGCAAAACAACTGGAAGAAGTTGTACAAATTAGCAATAAAACCATATCAATAGTCCGACGGTGGTTAACATCAGTGGGCCTCATGCCAGCAGAACACAAAACAGAAGCGGTACTTATTACCAGTAAAAAGCAACTGGAAACTATCACGTTCACAGTAGGTGGGTATGAGATAGTTTCGAAACCAGCTATCAAATATCTTGGCGTTATGATTGACTCAAGACTTACTTTTAAAAACCATCTGGAGTACGTAGGCAACAAATCCTCGCGTGTGGGTGCCGCCATTGCGCGGATTATGCCGAATATAGGAGGGCCAAGATACAGCCAAAGGCTACTCTTAGCTAAAGTAGTCACATCCGTAGTCCTATACGGATCACCAGTTTGGGCCGGAGCTATGAAAGTGACTTCATACAAAAGAAGAATCATAGCAGTAAACCGACTATGTGCACTAAGAGTGAGTAGCGCTTTTCGCACAACCTCGGACCACACAGCCTGCGTTATCGCAGGAATGTTCCCAATTGGTATATTGGCGGAAGAACTGCAGAAAAAGTGTTTAGAGTGCAGACATGGTGGTCGACTAACTCACGGGGAAACGGACACTATAAGTAGAAGCACAAGTTTGATAGAGTGGCAGCAACGCTGGAGTCTTTCTTCCAAGGACCGTTGGACTTACCGCCTTATCCCGACTTATAGAGACTTGGCTAAACCGCAGACATGGTGAAGTTAACTTCTATTTAACACAACTGCTTACGGGACATGATTGTTTCCGCGCATATCTATATCAGTATAGGAACGATGACTCCCCCGCTTGTCCATCGTGCAGTGATACTTCCGAAAACGTGGAGCATGTATTCTTTCACTGCCCACGTTTCCTTCTACAAAGAGAAGCACTACAAGCAGCACTGGGAGAAATACCACCTCCGGAGAATTTAGTTAATCACATGCTAGAATCTGAAAACAAGTGGAACGCAGTAAGCTCTTATGCCAAGGATGTATGCCAAGAGCTAAGGAGACTAAAGCGAGAAAGAAAAGAGAGCGAAGAAAACGCAAGAAGCAACAGAGTAGAAGCCAGAGGGCTTCTTACGCAGACGCAAAGCCAGGCGGACATACGCGCATACATGCGGCCACAATGACACGCGAACGCTTAATCATCATTCTGAGCCAATTAGAATGCTGGAACGTGAGAGAAAAGAGCCAAAGGGACTAACACCAATCCATATGACAACTATGTCAGATACCCCTCCCTACGATGAAATGCCAAGAAGGCGGTACCGTAGGGATAAGGGAAGAAGGGAGAAGGGGTTAGTGGGTAAAAATCCCACACTGTTACTGAGTACACTCAGTTTCGTCTTTTGAAAATTACCACCTCCCAGCGAAAAAAAAAAAAAAAAAGAATTTAGTGAGCTAAGCATACGCTTCCAAGGCTTAGTTATCGCCACAACCGCGTTGCACCATGTCGCTGGGTAGATGGTAAATATACACCTGCCTTATGGTACGGTAGAATAACTCAAGGTCAATGCCCTATTACTATTAATAGTACATACTATATAACAAAACTGCTCCCTTCGCAACCTTAGGGAAGTTGATGTACGAGTATGTCCTCTAATATCAAAGGATACCTCTTAGGTCACTCAGTGTGTTTCTAAGAGACTTGCCACCTATTATACTTCAGATAAGCAATATCCACTGAACAAATTTTCCGTCTACGCTAATATTAAGTTGAGATTGCATGACAAATGCAATAAGAACTTCAATGACCCTTGAATGGCGGATAATTGGTAGACGTAATTGCTCAAGTTTTTGTATGTATGTATATTTAAAAAAAAAACATCAATAAAACGCACCTAAGTAAAAGATGGTATTCAAAACGTTAAATTCAATTGCTCAATTTTCACCGTACAATAGAGAGAATCCAATGACTCCTCTCAAGCTATAAAGTTTCCTTTACTTCCCTTGCATACTTGAGCAGCAAATACTTTCGACTTCGTTGTTTTAAATGTGCAGGTACGAGCATTGAATAAAGATTATATTGACTCATTAATGTATGCATTAACACTTGCCGCACGTTCAGTAGCTTCATAGATAGCATCTTATTTAGAGGTCAATCGTCGTGTTAAACGGTTCTTTTACTGTTGATTGTCAAGACAAGTGAGACAAGTTAAAATAGATTAACTTAACGACACATGCGCAGCGATACATTTTAGTAATTTAGAAATTTCTTGAAGAGTTTTCGGCGTGTATGTGTACCTACACCTGCCATAAGTTCTGTTACAAGTGCAAAACGTTATACATATTAAACAACAAAACATTTTGGATTAATATTTATAAAATTATAAAAAAGACCTGTAATTTTTACTTCATTGTATAGATTTTGTCGATTTATTTATTAAAAAGTTCCTCGACGGTGTAAATCTTTTCGTCAGTAAAAAACTAATTTGCTTTAAATTAGGCGTCATTAGTTATCCAACTGACCGACAAAAAATTTTCATGTTGAGAGGTCATTCTGAATGGGCTTTGACATTGACCTGGTGATATATTCAGTTCACGCGACATAATTTTCTATTATCGAAGGGGATTTCTTCGAATTCGCTCACGTACAGCTTTTACAATCGCACTCGTACGAGCAACGCGCGGACGACCACTTCTTGGTCTGTCTTCTAGTTGAGATGATTCAACAAATCGATTTACAACACGATACGCAAACATTTTTGATATCCCGAGCGGTTTTAGTAATTCAAATATTTGGTTAGCATTTTTTTCCGCACTTATGCAACGCTACGCGTATGAGAGCAGTACGATTTTCTCTCATAACCCACTCCATGATAACCAATGAGTAGCTGAAAACAAACTGGGTGATATTTATTCCGTTTTGTAGTATGTGTTCTCAAAAAAGTTAACAGTACTACTCCTAATATTATCTTCATACAGTTTGAGCTGGAAGTTTTGTAACAGAATTTATGGTAGGACTAGGGATGAGCCATTACGTACTGTGGGTCTCCAGATAGCACTCCCTATAAACTACCTAAATCTTTTCAAATCTGAAAATATTTGTATAATGAAACAAAATTAATTACGATCTATTAGAAAAGATCCAACAGACATGCAAGGAAATACAGCCCTAATGTGTTTCCCCATGATTATTTCGCTAGAAAAAACTAATGAGAATTTTAGCTTTCGAGCCAACGAAGAAAATACTCACGAGTTACTAAATCCCCACAGATCTCTTAGATTAATAAAGGCCGGAATTTTAATTCTAACCCTAAAATTAACGGTATTTTATTAATTGCCGATTTTGAAAAAGTTATATGCCACTAGATGACATACCATTTTTATTTTTTATTTTTATGTACTTTACGTCTTAACAAAAATGTTCGAAAATGAAAATTTCGGATATGATTCATTTGTCTTATTCACATTTTTAATCTGAGTGTTAGAAAGGGTGTGTTTCATCTATGTGATTCCATTACATAAAAAAGGAGATACTTTGGATTTGAATAACTATCGACCCATTTCTCTTCTTTCCGTGTTTTCTAAGGTATTTGAAAGAGGTATGAAGAACCGTATTTTGTCATTTCTAACCAGAACTTTTTCAGTAATCTTCAGTTCGGTTTTAAAAGTGGAAAATCGACGGAAGATGCATTGTTGAAATTCTGTAGTGAAATTTATGAATCTATTAATGACTCTAACATTCCAGCAGCTTTATTCATTGATATTATAAAAGTCTTTGATATGGTTGACCATGAATTACTGATTGTAAAACTTTTTAAAGCAGGATTTAGAAGATTTGTTTATGATTGGTTTCGCTCCTATTTAACAAATCGTAATCAAAGAACCAGGATCAAAATTAATTTGAGTACGATATCTATTGTAAAAATGGATATCCCCCAAGGTTCTGTATTGGGTCCTATCCTATTTTTGATATTTGTTAATTCTTTGTTCTTTCAACCATTTAAAGGAAAATTAAAAGCATTTGTGGATGATACTTTTATATCTTATTCCAATAAAAACTATTTTGAAACGGCTGCTAACATGAATCACGATCTAGAAATTCTCCGTCATTGGTTTAGGCTTCATGTTCTTTAATTTACAAGGAATTGTCCCTGAATTAATTTATCACGCACCATGCTGCCCTAGGTTTCAACTTTATTCGCCTATGTTTAGGTCTGATTTGTGTTGTAGTGCTGGCTGTTTTGAAATTGAATGTTTTGATAATTTTAAATACCTAGGTATTACATTTGATAAAAAACTTAGCTGAATCGAACATACATCCCATTTAAAACTTGATCTTAATAATGTTGTCAGGCAAGTCTACTGCCTCAGTGTTTACTATCCTCAATCTATTTTAAAACTTGCATATAGTGGCCTATAGCAATCAATGCTTCAATATGGAATTTGTTGTTGGCGTGGTACACACTCCTATAAATTAAATCAATTACTTATTAGACAGAAACATTCTATTCGCATTATTTCCAAAGTAACCCGTAGAACACTCTGTTTTACATTGTTCAGTTACCTTGGAATTTTTCCTGTAAGACATTTGTACTTTTATAATGTTTTAAAAAAGTTTTTTAAGGTACTAGTTACAATCATGTAAGAGTTCACGAAACCCACTCTTTGAGATCCAACAACCGTCATTTTGTAAGTGTCCCAAGAATTTATAAACCACACTTTTGTCATTTTTATTCAGTGATCGGAACCTGATAGTTTAATAAATTGCCCGATGAATGCAGATGCGAGGGAATGGAGTCAACATTTTAAAGCTTAATTAAAAAGTGGCTATTTACGTTCAATCATTCAGAGATAGATGATATTATATGTCCAATAATCTGATTGTAACTGATTTTTGCTTTAAAGTACATACTCAGACTCTTGAATTAATTATCGATACATAAATGGATCAGTTTAAAAGACTGTAGCCTGGCTTGTATTAAATCTGCGTGCGCCCGATTTGTCATTACATATTCATATTTGTCCCTTGAAGTCGGAACGTGTAAGCAGATAGAGCTCAGATTATAGATTTACGTGTGATTTGTTATTGTAGATGTTTTTTTTTAATTTTAAAAATTCGGAAATTTTCGCAGATAAAAATTAAAAATTATTACGAGCAGATTTAGCCGGACATTTAAATTTTTTTGCGATAAATCATAGTGTGTATCTATATGTATTCCGCCTCGCAGTGTAAGCTGCATGTGCCTTAGTATATTTGTCTTCTAACTCAAATGGATCTGTTGACCGTGACTGCAAGTTGATTTATTTTTCTCAACATTCGGAATTCAAAAACTCAATTCAGTATTATGATCAATTAACAATTCTTTTTTTTGATTATTCGAGCACCGCATCTCTTAAGATCGCTGCTAGCCACTTCTGGATACCGAGCAGGCCACTTAAGCATCAATATATTAAGTGAAGTGGTGTCTGGATGGGTGTGCTGAATGTCAATAAAATGTTCTAATTGATTGAAGTATGCACATATCATTAAATCTAAAATTAAATTCTCCACTATGCTAATAAAACCCTAAAGTATATAAATTAACATCCATTATGAATTTGCTTAAAACTTTAGATCGATCTCATAAAGTTTGCACATCACATCTCACAAAAAAGGAAAGAAAGAAACATCTAAGGTTCAAGGAACATCCTACTTCTTCTCTTGATCAAAATGAATTGCTTATGCTCCACTTGACTAGTACCCTAGCCTATAATTTAATCATCAACGCTGGAAAAGGATTTGATTTTTTTCCTCTTTTGCAAAAAAATAATAATAAGAAGAAAAATATCCTGCAGTAGTTAGCCTCGCACGCATCTTTGATGAGCTCCACATACAACATTCGATGACCAGCCCACAATGGGCTTCATCACTCGTCTCATTCCTTGCAGCCATCACTAGCACTGTTGCGTCTATTGAACTTGAAAATAGATTTCCAGGAATGCTCCAGATAATAATAGACCCGTGCAATCAACTCAAGTACCACATAACACATGTACAAAAGATGCACTCCGTCGTGTCGTCGTCATCGTCATCATCATCATCATCTTCGTCGTCATCGTCGTCTTCGTTGTGCCTGAGTGAAGAGTCTCCTCCGCTTTGATGTTTGGCTTCGATGTGCTGTGTGCACGTTATACGTCCGATAAAACGCATATTTCTTTTGACATATGCAATGCGCGCAAAATGTAAGACGAAACGCAACAACAACGCGGGGGAACAAATTGAGGGAATAGTAGGCAATCAGAAGAAGTGCAAAAATAAATGGATGTATCCGTAGGATACACGCACGTATCCGTGTAAAAAAATGTTTCTCACTTACCCGACTCGGAGTCATCCTGTTGCACCTGAACCGATGATGGTGCTGTCCGATTGCGATTCCTGATGCGAACTTGAGCCTTCGTCTCGGGATGGATTTTATCGCGTGTGGGTGGTGATTTCGATGAGACCGGTTGATCAGTATATACTGGAATGAGAGATGGTGAACATTTTTGTATTGTTTCGTTAAGTGGAAACGAATATGAGTGTTATTGGGAGTGATAGTGATCCTAGGTGGAATATGAAATAGGTGATTTGCTTTTCGTCTTGAAAAAGGATGTAAAGGAACGAATCGATTTCACACTGATGAGCAGAAGGTGATGGTTTTTATTATATTTCTGCAGACTGAAATCCAATAAAATTGTTCATGTCTGCCAGCGTATTGTTCTAACTAGAAAGAGGGTTCAAGGATACAAAGGAGAAGAAAAAATCTTGAGAAAGTAACTACCACATATTATTGTATGTTGCAAGATATGTGCTTCAATGGGCTCACCAGAGATATATATATATATATATAGAGAGAGACACATACCTTATTAGGTATTCACATTCGTCGTTTACAAAATTATTTTACATATATTGTATACATGTATAGGTATATATATAAATATGTACATATATGTATATAAACAAAAGCCCATATTGCCCACCGTAGCCGAAAAGGTGCAGAGTTTAGAGGGGGTTCAAACCACGTTATGGATGGATGTAAATAGGCATGTGCCGAAGTACGAATGAGCTGTCGGTAATGAGTTTGAGGAAACTGAGATAAGTAGATGTAGTTAATACTAGCTGAAGAAGGGAAAAAAACAATTAGACGTTATCTTGTGCGAGGTAATATAGAGGCTACTATATCCGTAGTAAACAAAAGAATACGTTTTTTGGGATCGTTTTTTTGACGTTATTCTCTTTACGGCAATATATTAACTTGATCAAAAAGTTTCAGGAATTTATTCAGAAAATTCAAAATACAAGTTTATTCTTGATAATCTATATTGTCCCCATCAAAGTACTCTCCATTGACCTAAACGCACTTATGCCAGCGCTTGAACCAATCCTCGAAACATTTTTTATAATCGGATTTTTGTATAGCTATCAGAGCCGTCTTCGATTTGTCTATTATCTCCTGTCGGCTGCTAAAACGCGTTCCCCGCAAGAAGCCAAATCAAGCGAATTCGGTGGCTGATGGATGGTATTCGTATTGTTCTTGGTCAACAACTCACGAATAAGGATGGCATTGTGCGACTGTTTACTGTCTGATCTTGTAGAAAGAATTCATGATGCACAACACCGTTGTAATCCATGAAAACCGTGAGCATATCCTTCTTTTTCGACTGAAAACTACGTGGTTTTTCGGTCTGCTCATTCGGTGTACGCCATTCACTCGCCTGATGCCTGGATTGCGTTTCGTACTCAGAAACCCACGTCGAGAATTACTATTTACAAAGCGGTTAAAGGAGACCAAATTTTACGTCCCGTAATAATTATATATATTTTAACAATTTCTCCAAAACTTTGTATAGCATGTTCTACATCCTCGGTTCATTAAAAAAAGTCATATTCGAGAAATGTTTTTTTTTTTTTTTTTTTGACATTTACTACATACCCATGTACATAGTTTTGAACTTTTCATACTTGCTCCCATTGTAGAGAAATACGAATAAAATAAATTGGATTGCTTTTTTGTGAAAGGCAGTTTGCAATATGACTTAATCTTTGAAGACCATGACCTGAAATACGGAAGATAAACTGGGGTACCTTCAACATCGGCGCACATAAGCAACGCAATTTTCAGTATAACGAACAATTCGGAAATAAGCGATGTAACCGGATCTTAAATTCAATTGCATATACTGAAATTAATGTTGACACTCCTAGTTCTCTGACCAAAAGAGCAGATAATGGTCCTGCACATTGGTGTAATTCCGTACACTCCGGTACAAAATGATAAGACACAAAGCAAATTCTTAAGAAAAAAAAATGTGCGTACCATTAGGCAAATCTGATTGAATCATTAGGTAACAGGATGTATTTAGACCGCATTGTCATAAAATAATTTTTGGAAAAACCCTTAATTTACTTGTTTTGGGAGAAAAACTGAAAACTGAGTAGGACACAAAGTTAGGACATGTCATTTTGTGTCGATACTTCGTTCAGTAAGGATGTATTTAAGTAAACTTTGGTGAAAATAGTTGTGTTCTTATTTTATTACCATTTGGTGTTAAATCTGATAAAGTTTTTCCAGAAAAGGACAATAGGGAACGCGGACAAATGTTAAATTTAGCTGAAGTACAAACAATTTTGAAATTTAGGAGTGAAGACTGGGGTAATACAAAGTCTGTGAAGAGAAGTCGAACAGTAGTGAGAAATTTAATAAACCATCCCCAAAATTATGACTAAAAAAAAGACTTTTTCAAGACCGCCAGCATTAACTACAAGAAATAAAAGTGCTCTTTTGCGGTAAGCTTCAAATTCTTCATACGAAGTAATGAGAAGTGCACCCAGGCAGGAAACATAAATTGTTGCTGATTGGAACGCCATCTCTGCGTCAGGCCGAGAACTTTTCACCTTGCCCTAATATTCTGCATGTGTTAAATCCCCAGTCGAAACTGATTATGGCACCCGAGCGGCTGTAAACAGAAAACCTACGGATACGCTCCAACGTGTCCTATCTAGTTAGGGAGCGCCCATTGCAATAGATGAGCTCGTTATGCCTTTAGTACCGAGGAAACCGAGCGAAGCGATACCTTACTGACAAATTAGGGAAGATCTAAAGCCGAAGGCTTGGGGCCTATTCCGCAAATGAACTTTTTCTTTAAGTGTGAACAAAATACATTCCTTTAGTAATACTCGTACAACAAAAGTTCCACCGGTATTTTGTAGTGAAATAATCAAAATTTCTGACGAGAGTAAAAATTTTCAAATTTATCGGAATGTCTTGGTTAAATATAGTTTTTAAAAAAAAACATCCGAATCTGCATCAGTTTACCCTATATTCTTTAATAAGGGTTCATTTCGGAGCAGAGACTGTCATTATCCTAAGATCCAATGCTTGCATCAGCTTAAGCAAGAATATGCTACGAATGTTATCAGGCTTGCTTAATTTACTGCAAATTGGCAAACCACCTTAAAGAGCACCCTTTCAGCAAGTTCATGTGACCAGAATCGAGAATGTTCAACGTCGATTTCTTCGATTTGCCCTTCGAGGTCTTCCTTGGAACGATCCATTTATCTTGCCTCCCTATCAAGACCGCCTCAACCTCATCAACCTGAGTACTCTAGAGAAACGCAGAGATGTTGCAGACATTCTTTTCATTCATCGACTTCTTTCAGGCTCTGTCGATTACGCATCTCTTTATAATTTAATTTTCTTCAATACCAACCCACGAAATTTACGATGCCCTCGTCTTTTCTATCTACCGTCCCACCGCACTTCATATGGATCTAATGAACCAATTTCCCGTATGCTGCGAAAAGTGAACTCAAACCTTACTCAGTTTGATTTTAACATCAGCATTCCTTGCCTCAAAACCGAACTCCTTCACCATTCTCCTTAGCTTTAAGTCTTAGTTTTAAGTTTTAGTTTTAAGTTTTAGCCTTAAGTTAGTTGTAGCTTGTAATAAGCCAAATAAATGGGGGCTTTCGCTCCCACCAAAATTAGCTTGAGAATCTCGAGGTCTGGCTCTAAATTTGACATGCAGCAGGTATACAATCTCAATTCTTTCTATTTTGATAAAAAATAATCAGGTATTACTTTTTACGACGTTTGTAACAAGACTCTGTACTCAGCAAAACCGTACCGGTGCAAAAATTAAATATTTTTTGTGGATATGACTTAAAATTGATATCTAAATCATTTTCGACAAACTCGTATGTAAGGAAATAATATTAAAATTTTGGACAAACATTTTCGCTTTTAAACTCTTATTACGAAAACTCCAATATTATCGCTTTTTTTGATTTTGGCTACTTTTTCTAATCTGAACAATTTACAAATGAACAGCACATATGGAGCAAATACTCGCACGTGCGACTCTTTCAGTCCGAACACTCATAACAGTCGGTAGATGGATTTTTTTTTTTTTTTCGTTTTTAGTGCACTTTTATTTTCGGAATTTATGAACTCTTAACAGCTAGACACAAAAAACGCTTAAAACTAGCTTAACTAACTTAACTATGTTATATACTAACTTAATGGCCCTATGCGGGTGGGTCGGTAGATGGATGCAACATTAACGTTGACTGGGTATGCGAATAGTAATTGTTTATAAACCGCTTATAACACTCAGAACACAATTCGAAGGGTAGGCTGACCCATTCCAATAATAAAGTACCAGATCTTAATTGGAGTTGCATATCATATCATCGAAAAGTCATTCGAGTAGGGTTTTCGCACCCTACGTTACACCAATTGATTGATCTGCGGGCATGCCAAATAAAAAAGAGGTACTTGCTTTTTCTGGATCCATTCCGGATACCTAAGCCTCTGAAGGAAGATAGTTTCCTCTTCTTAAGTATGTCTCATGCAGCTGTGAGAGAAGTCCTTTGCACTTATACTAAATTTATTGACAAGCCTGCCGATAATAGATAGTCTCGCTGAGACTTCTATAACTGTGCTTAGGTGCGCTCTGCTGGACTGTGAACTTCACCTAGATATCATCATCCTAGATATCATTTATCAATCTATATCATAAGCTTTCAGCTCCTTGACTTTCGGTGTACGTAAATTATAGTGCCTAGATAATAAGCAGTCGATGAGAGTGCTGTTCATTTGCGCCATACTATCAGACCCTGCCAAGAGACAGTGGCAAACTTTATAGTAGGCTATAAACATCTACAACCAGTCAATCTGTAGGCGTGTGCATTTGCTGATGACATAGTATTGTTTGCAAATTCAGTAAGCAAACTGGAAAATAATCTAAAGATTTGGAAAGAATCATTAGCATCGCAAAAATTCCAACTTAATGTCGAAAAAACATAAGGAATGGTAATCGGTAACGAACCGGAGCTGAGCAGGTTAGCAGTTACAAGTATTTTGGAAGCGCAATAAACTGCAAAGGTAATTCAGAAGATGATCTGAAAGCTAGAATCCAGTCGGCAAATAATCTGTATGCGGCCCTCCTTTGCAGGGTTCTTAGATCATAAAGATATCACGAGAAGTACAGAAATATCCATTTTCAATACAATGTATCATCCGATTCTGCTATTTGGAGGAGAGAACTGGACTCTTACTAAAAATCAGGAAAGTCAGATCCCCAAGCCGAGGATATGACATATCTCAGTAGAGTGATAGGACTAAGAAGAATCGACAGGATAAGGAACAAAGATATAAGAAAAACACTAAATTTGGAATCGACGAAGAAAATCCTGGAAGATAGAAAACCACTTAGTCCGTATGGATGATAATCAGCAGGTAAAAAAAGTTTGGGAAGCAATAGCAGAAGGGGAAACAAAATAGGAAGGCCCAAAACGACCTGGAACAACACCGTCGAACAAATATTAAGGGAACCTGGAAAAAATTGGCACTCGGCTAAGCAACTAGGCAGAGACAGAAACACTTGTAGGGACTTTCAGAGGAAAAGATCGATATAAAATACAGATGCAACCTCGACACTCTTAGGGTGAAAGAGGACCGGATTAAGTATTGAGTAAGTAAGATGAGAATGACAAGGCCGTCTTAGATTTGGAACCGTGAGTGCTAAGTTGGTTAAAACACTACATCTATTGAATCTAGTGAAATGAAAAAAAACTTCATGCTTACTGCCCAACAAGAGATTATTTCATAAATATTCCGGAAAGGTTTTAATCCAATCCTACGAAAGTCAACAAATACAGCCTTGAAAATCTCAAACGAACCGCTACATGACTAACTCTAATTAAACACCTTCCAGTATTGTTTCTTCCGACAAACAATTTGGAACACGCGCCATATTGAGGCCTACCACACAGTTACGACCTCTCACTCTGTCACAACTATGCTACAGATATACGTAACAAGAAACACACTTCAAACAAATTAGTAGACAACAAAAAAAAAGTATGTCAATACGAGTATCATTATCACAACAAATATCAGCTCGCTTTATTTCCACAGCCTTGTTTTATAAATAAAAAGTAAACTATACCATTTCCATGCGTTGTTTATTCGCCTAATAAGTAATAGTCTTTTTGTAAGTAGTTAATTCCAATGAAGTTATATACTTATACTTTAATGGAGATCCGCAAATATCGTTGACCTCGAAGAAATTTGCATGCAACGCATTGCTATCTTCATGGTTTGGTCAAAATACCATGACCAAAATGTTCGCATACCTAACGATCTGACTCTCTCTCCACCTGTTAGATAGACCTTTGCAACGGTTTACTTGATTCGTGGTATGTCCATATTTTTATCTTCGCTTATTGTGTACATATAATTAACGAAACTAATAACATTGACCGGAGTAAGAAGAAGTAAATGTCGTCGTCGTTCAAGGACTTACTTTAGTGGGTGGGTTAAAGCAACGATGAGAGTTGCGTTGTAGTTGGTTGGTCCAAAAGGTACTTGAACTTGACAGATTGTTACTAACCGAAGAATAATTGACTGGGAGCTTTATGGATTTTGATCGGTATTTTTTGTAGAATACCATGTCGATACTTTGATAGACGTTAAGTGTGTACGTGAATGTACTATGAAAATTGCGTTTCAAGTACTACTTCGGTTAGAGAAGAGTAGTGCCCAAAACCGAAGAGTAGTGTCGTATGAATCAACAACGCTTAGGAAAATTATATTGAAGCTCCCTAGTTCCCGCTTTGAAGACTTTGCCAAATTCGAGGTCTGCTCTTGTCGGTAATAAGATTGTGGTCAGATTTGGCTCAGGTTTTTTTTTTTTGAAATGATAATTACCAAGTTGCTTTATTGTTACTGACACGAAAAGGCTACCACCATCTTATGATAGCTCTTATACCTACGCGTTTATTAAGAATCTGCTTGAAGCAATCCAACCAACGTGTTCTGTATTTCTAGGTACAATGACGACAGGTTTTGGGATCCTGTAATGCGACAACAAATTAGGGACAATCTAGCCAAAAGTGACCACTGAAAAGCTGTAAAAACCGTTACACGAATCTATGTCGGATTAAGGTAGAAGAGCCACAGTGTAGGCACCTGGAAACGTAGCGTATATCACTCAAAGACGCAAATGACAACGCATCAACAGAAGTAAGGGAAGTAGTAGGTGTGGTAGATATACCCTAATATAGGATCACTAGGCAGTTGGTTAAAGCTGCAAACAATATCCTGTTAAGAGTCTTGGATATTTTTTGCTGATGTAGAGTAAAGGATGGTAACATCTTTTCGCCTTAATGCTGGTACTGTTTAGCCGGCAGTGATATAATTGGGTCCCTAGCGTGCATGCGCTATAACTAATTTCCAAATTCGCGCCATTACTTATTAAAACGTTCAAGAGAAATAAAGCTTGATGGCGTTTCTATGTAGTATTTCATAGCAAGGCCAAATATGTTTAACAGCAGACACTCTGCTAAACAAAACTAAAAATAGTTTAAGGAGGTTATGATCACTAAACCTGCAGAGAGGGGTAATCTGATTGTGTGAAGAAATTGGAGCCAACATAATAACTAATTCTCGAATTAATCAGCTTGGATTCTATAATATGAACAACGTATCGGACACATGAATTTGTGTTTAGCATCGAAAGTTATATCGATCTAGCCGTGTCTGTCTGTCTATGCGTCACCAGTTTGTGGGCCTTAAATTTGTAGCTAAGAAAATGATATTTCATATACATATTTCAAACAAAACGTAATAACTTTTTTTCTGTGTGAGTAATCGGCTTATTTTTTTTTTATTTTGCAGGTTACTATTTAGATTTATTAAAATGAATGCTGGGGGACCTGCATGGCGATTGATCGGGAAACTACTGACTGTCCAAAACATGGATTGGACCAGTAGCGCAACAATCAAGTTCGTAATGTAGTGCTTGCTTTACTTCCTCGCGGTGGTCCCCGGGCAACTGCATGTACAAATCCTTATACATGTAGGCCAAAATTGCAAGCGAGAGATTGTCTAGGGTCTTATGCCTAGGCTAGGTAACCTGGGCCAGCAACCCGCGTTACCGAAACTTTAACCGCTCCGGAAACCGACACAATACCTCGGATAAGGACTGATAACACGTTGACGACCTTTGGCTATCGTACCCGGACTAAGATTGGTTTCCTTGACTCTCAGAGTGAAGGACCTCAAAACGCCAGATTCCTTCAATTGGAGCATGAGTTCATGCGATATAGGCTGGACATATTGGGAGTAAGCGAGATAAGATGGTTAGATGCGGGTGAGTACCAATCCCCAACGCGTAACACCGCATTACTCTACACCGGAAGACCATGCGGAAGCCCACGTGGATATGGAGTTGGACTGCTGCTAACACCAACAGCACGCAGAGGCCTAATTTCCTGGCAGCCGCACGGTGATAGGATTTTAGTGGCCAGATTCCGGACGAGAGTACGTCGCGTCACCATTATACAGTGTTACGCCCCCACAGATGGTTCGTCTGAGGAAGAAAAGGAAACCTTCTACAACCAGTTGGGAGCTGTTCATAACGCAACACCCAAAGGCGACATTGTCATTGTGATGGGGGACCTGAATGCCAAGGTAGGATGCGACAACGAAGGGCTCAAACATGTTATGGGACGGCACGGACTAGGCAATCGCAATGACAACGGCGAAAGATTTGTTGACTTTTGTAACGCAAATCGTCTTTTCATAGCTGGCACCATGTTTGAGCACAAAGCCTGCCATAAAATCAGTTGGGTGTCAACTGACAGGCAAGCAACCTCCAACCAAATTGACCATTTTGCCATCAGTCGCCGTTTTAGAAGTAATCTCCTAGACGTCCGAAACAGACGAGGTGCCAACATGGGGTTGGTACGAGATCACCATCTTATGACAGCTACTCTCCGATTACGCACTGCTGCCGTTCGTAGATCTAACGACACAAGAATACCTAGGTTCAACGTAGACCGACTTCCCTCAGTGCGCCAATAATTAAGGGACCATCTCTCACGTGGAGTGGAAACAATCAGCTCACTGCCCGCCACCATCCAAGACCATTGGTGCGCTGTGAAAACTGTTTTCTCATCAAGTGCTGAAAGCATTGTCGGTCGATCGCAGGGAAACCATAGGGCGTGGCTTTCTGAAGATACCTGGAGAAGGATCAACGAACGAAAATACCTAAGAGCTCGAATTACAGCAACTCCAGCAGCAGGGAGGATTGAGCTTGAGTCCCTATATCGAATGAAGATGAGAGAAGTACAGCGTAGCGTGAGACATGACAAGAGCAATTACATCAATACGCTGGCTACGGAAGCAGAAGAAGCAGCAGCGAGGTGCGACAGCAGAACCGTTTATAGAATCACTAAGGAACTTGTAGGTGGCCGAAGTTCTACTCAACACCCAGTGAAAGGCTTAGACGGTTCGTTGCTAATATTGGATGAGGATCAACTGAAGAAATGGAAGGAGCATTTTGCTTCGGTTCTAAACCGAGTATTCACCAGCAATATGCACCCAAGTCAGACTGAAGTGTTCGTAGAAAGAAATTCCCGAATTCGCACCACAACCCCCAGTAAGGAGGAGATTATTACCGCAATAGGTGTCTACGCTATATCTTAAGGATATTCTGGCTAAACCGTATCTCTAGCGAACAGCTTTATCAGAGAACGGGCCATGAACCTATAGGCACTACCATACGACGACGAAAGTGGCAGAGGATTGGTCACACTTTCCGAAAGGGTGACAGGTCCATAGCTAACCAAGCGATGCAATGAAACCCGCTTACCCAGGATGGCAGGATACGCGGCGGTCCTAGGAGTACGTGGCGCAGAACAGTTGAGAAGGAAGCGCGAGAACTGGGAAAGAGTTGGGGAGAGCTGAGGCACATTTCCAGAAATCGCACACGATGGCGCGTAGGCGTTGTAGAGGCTCTAGGACCCACAAGGGGAAACAGGACATAAGTAAGTTGGGATACCGAAAAGAGGATTTGGATAGTGCAGCGGTACAATGCTTTGCAGTCCTTTATTTCCGTCCAAAGGGAATTTAGGCGGGAGTTTGGCGGCACGACTCCGAGTAGATGGACCATTATGAGGCTGGTAAACATGTTTGCCGAATCTGGAAGCATCGCGCGAAGATCGTACCATCGAGATCCCTATGTTCGGGTGCAAAACACAATCGCGGCTGTAGCATCGTCAATTCAGGCAAATCCAAGCGTTTCTACTCGAAACTTGTCGGCGCAAATTGAAGTTAGCATTACAACGGATAATGCTTGATAAATTGCTTGTTTATGTCTGATGAGGCCCATTTTGATCTAAATGGCAATGTAAACAAGCAAAATTGCCTTATATGGAGTGAATCTAATCCAGAAATACTCCATGAGACGGAACTGTACCCAGAACGAGTCACTGTGTAGTGCGCAGTTCCATCAAGGTGCATTGTGGGGCCATAGTTATTTGAAGAAAACAGTGTAACAGTAACTGTCAATGGGGACCGTTATTTAAAGATGTTGAAGGAGTTTTTTTGACCCAGAACTGCGCCAAAGAAGTATCCGTTTCAACAGCATTTGGTTCCAGCAAGATGGAGCAATTGCACACATAGCCAGACCGGTTATGGCGGAGCTACAACGAAAATTCCCAAACAAATTAATATCCAGAAACTCCACTTTCCGCTGGCCCCCAAGGTCACCTGACCTGACTGCACCAGACTTTTTTTATGGAGTTATTTCAAGCAAGTGGTGTACAAAACGAAACCCAGGAATTTGACTGCTTTGAAGCAGTCCATTAAAACATTAATTGAGGCGATCCCGACTTCTACCCTTCAGGCCGCAATGAATAATTTTCTGATCAGGTGTCGCATATGCGTGGATAAGCGTGGAGGTAATTTATGATCTATCATCTTCAAAAACAATTAGTTATTTAAAATAAAATTGAATTTTCTATACAATAAAAAAATAAATAAATGAAATACATTGATTAAAAAAAAGTTATTTGAATTTCTTATTGTAGCACAATTGGTGCGCCACCCTGTATAAGCCTGTTAGAATCCGGAGCAGTACAAATGTTAACATTTTTGAAATCCGTCCACAGAAACGCAAAATTTTCAAAAATATAAATTTTTTAATATTTTTACTAGAGACCGAAAATATTTTCTTCGTCGCACATGTGGATTTGTTGCTGTCCAATAATGCATATTTTGCTTATTGACAAAGCTATTAACCCAAAAATGAGCTTCATCGCTGAAGATGATTTTTCGATGAAATTCAGCATTTTCTTCAAACTTTTGCAGAGCCCAATCGGAGAAGTTTCGGCACTTCAAACGATCAAGAGGCTTCAGTTCTTGAGTTAATTTGATCTTGTAAAGGTGTACGCCAATATCTTTACACAAAATTCGCCACAATGTGATTCCCAATTCCTGTGAACGGCGTGGAATCGACTGATCTGGCCCATTTTGAACTGAAGCATTTACGGCTGCGATATTTTCGGTACTTCGACCAGTCCGTTGTCTCACTGGGACAGGAACATTTAATGAATATACCGAAATTGGAGTAAGCGCTCTTGAAGTTGCGACCACCGTCTCAGTATTTCAGTAGTAATTTTTAATAATCCAAACGTTGCTCGTTCGTGAACTTCACCATGATAAAAATGTAAACCTTGGCTGACGTTTTGACATTGACAGATCATAAAGAAATTTAAGGGCGCGTTTGCATTAAAATACAAAATTTGTATGTCCCTAATAGCACCTAATCGTCCACTTTATCTGATTGTTCATGCTTTAAAACCTTGTAATTTTTAAAAATATAAAATTATAAATTTCGCGGAGAGTCACCATCGCTGTCTTACAGCATGCAGATTTGTTTTATTGCAAGACATGCAATGTATGAAGTGAACACGTTAGAAAGAAGACTAGATACAGTATGTAAGAGTCAGTAACAGCAGGACCAGCTAATCTTAAAAAGGTATCCAATCCATAGCACCAACTATATCCAGTTGTAGGTTTCTTCTTTTTTTGAAGGGCTATATGAAAAGATATAATCCTCTTTTGCGCGAACCAACGCACACAGCTTACGAACCTCTCAAATGCAGACGCAAAAAGTTAAGATTCAATCCTAATACTAAGTAATTCGAATATCTAGTTTTGCCTTTCTTACACGTGTAACAGTTCCAACAGGTAAACGGCCTCCGCGCTCTACATAATCACCGCATAATTTGTATATTTTAAGCTGCACAAAACTGGAGAAGGTCGCCCGCTATTAAGTGGACTCATTTCGGTTCACTCTCGATTTCATTTGGTAATCGTTTGTTGTGCAACACAATTCGTTACACACATAAAGACATTTCACAGTTGTTGTACCGTGAGAGAGCATAACACAACGAAAGAAAAGTAATTTCCACAAAAAAAAAATTCAAGACTTGCGAGGCCTAAAAGGTGGTCGAAGTGAATAATTCATGAGCAATGGCAATAAGTCATCATTTTTGAGGCAAGAATAATGAAGATATGTATTTCGTTTTATTGTTACACTTTGTAATGTAAATTAAGTAGCAGACAATATGTATCCCATTCGAGCTCCATGAAAAGTTTTGTTTTGTATTCAAAATGTGTGACATATGTTCACGTCGTCGTCCTGCCTTATGGAAATTATTTAATTATTCACTTCTTCGGAATAAATCTCGTCCTCATGTTTCAAGTCATGTTAAGAAGATGGATATACGAGTAGCATGGAGAATTCTTTGGAGAACATGTCATGATTTCAAGGGTTACATTTCATGATGGTCTATGTATAGACCATGATGGATTTTAGATATCCAAGTGATGTTTAGATGATAAAATGCATGGAAATGTGGATTGCTAAAAGAAAATTTGGTAGTAAAAACTTACCACGATTTGCGATCTCGTTACCAGCATTCTTATTGTTCTCGTCCTGTCCGCCGGATTGATTGCGATCCATGCCACAGGTTCCACCACCACCGCCATCATCTATATTGTTAACATCGTCCACATCGTCCATATCATCGGCGGTGACAGTAGTGTTGTTTAAATCCCAAGAATCAACAGCTCCCACTCCGGTTAAGGCATCCTTATGATATGAATTATGGCGATTACGTGATCCCACACCACAACCTGGTGTTGCATTGGTCTGTTGTAATATCGTTGTTGCTTGACCGCCTGGGAAGGTGGCATTTCTTTTATGACGTCCCTTGGATTTGGGAAAGGCAGCCAAGATATTCAACCACCATTTGGACTCCTCAGGGCAGGTGCCCTTAACGAAAGTGACACGATCTGGCGCTGTGATGGCAACTGAATTCGTATGGCCGGTGACATCCTCAGCGGTGGCCACTTCGAGAACTTTTGTCATATCGATGCTAGCCTGTGGGACGGTTTCGGGCTGAAAAGATGCAAATAAAATACATTTTAATTTTCTCTGCATTGTTTTTAAGGTAAAATAAGTGCACATAAGCTGCATATATGAGGGTTTTTGTTTGCAGAAGTTTCCCTTAAATTTAAAAACCTTTTTTTATTGTATATTTTTTATACAGGGTGCGGAATCTAGTTTTGATGATGATGTAAAAATTTTTTAACTTTTTTGTTTGCGAATATTTTATCTTTTTTTTTTCTATTTCACAGATTAAACTTGGGAGATATAAGGAATGGAACGCTACATAATTGCACAAAGAAATACGATTGTTTTTCTATTCCTTGAAAATAATCGTGCAATAATTAATACTCAACATGAATACAGGAGATTTTATGCTGATGAACTTCTCCAACGGGTCCAACCAGGATTGCACGTTTTCGCATGTTATAATACATATGTACCTACCTTCCTACACCTCTTTGAACATCAGTTTGTTATATTGTGGCACTTCTAAAGGAATCCCAAAATGCGCAAAAAAATATTCATCAAAATCCATTCGCTGCTCAAACATAAATTAAAACTAGGCTTGCCGTTTGTACTTATGTACTTAACTTACATAAATATTATGGCGGTTGGAAATATGTAACTGATTTACATTTAGAAAAGTTTTTAACAACTGAACTAATTTTGTTGAGGCATTTAATGTAAAAATGTATATATATCTATCTTCTTATTATTGAGATGATATTTCCTCGATTTTTAGAGATTTAATTACAACAACTGTTGTTAGAATATTTTCTTAACGAAAGCGGAGGTGGTTACCACTATTTGTAAATAAGGCTTATTTACGGTGATGGTAAATAGCTTTGAAAAAGCTAAATCTGTTTTTTTTTTTTTTAAGAAAAGGATCCTAAAAGTACTAATAAAATTTAGATTCAGTGGGGTTAAGACCGTAGCATACGCAGACGATGTGGCGTTACTGGCCACGGGTAAATTCCTTCCAACCCTAAGCGACCAAATGGATGGCGCCCTTAAGATAGTCAGCAACTGGACTAAAAGAAGTGGACTCGCAATAAATCCACTAAAAACGGAGCTGACACTATTTACGAACAAGAGGATAATACCGGAATTCAAAATTCCATCCATTGAAGGCACTCCTCTTATAATTTCTGACAGAGCTAAATATCTAGGGTTAATACTAGACCAGAAACAAAACTGGGGACTAAACACAAGGGAGAGAGCAAGGAAAGCTATGATAGCTTTCTATACTTGTAGCAGAATATTTGGAAAAACTTGGGGGCCCAAACCAAAAGTCATTTTCTGGCTCTACACAGCAGTTGTGAGGCCTATACTGACATACGGCAGCCTAGTATGGTGGCCAGCCGCAAGTAAGGATACAAACCTCAAGATACTAACCAGAGTACAAAGAATGGCGTGCATTGGTGTCACAGGAGCTATGAGAACCACACCAACTGCAGGATTAGAGACCATACTCAATCTATTACCTTTAGACCTATTTGCGCAGGAATCTGCAGCTAGAAGTGCTCTAAGATTAAGCCAATCTGAAGGTTGGAGGTCAAGCCTGACGGGGCATGCGCAGATTTTACGCAAATACATAGGCGGAGATGTTAGCACAGACTACATGGTGCCCTATTTAGACTTTCATAAGCCGTTTTCTAGTTCATTTCCGAGTCGAGAGGAATGGGAAACTAATATCCCGCTAAATGACAACTCCATCTCCATCTACACTGATGGATCCAAGATGGACGTGGGAGTAGGTGCAGGGATTTTTTCTGGAAAACTCAATTTGAACAAATCAATTCGGCTTCCAGACTATAGCAGTGTGTCTTGGCGGTGGTAACTGATGCCCGGGATGCTGTTATGAGAGCTATACCACCAGATGATATTACATTTTTCATTGACAGCCAAGCAGCGATAAGAGCGATTTCCGCCACGCAAATAAAATCGAAGGTTGTGCGCTGCTGTCGCGAAGAGCTGCGGGTTCTTGGTACGCAACACAATGTAAAGCTCTGCTGGGTACCCGGACATAATGGCGTTTCAGGAAATGAGAAAGCTGACGAGCTGGCAAGGGAGGGTTCAGCTCTAAATCCTGAACGAGCTGACCCGTCAATTAAGATACCACCCAGCAACCTGAACCTAGAAGTTAGAAATAAAATGATTGTCATAGCAAATAGTAGATGGAGATCACTAGAATCCTGTATAATTACAAGAAAACTCTGGCCGCTCTACGAAAAAAAATCGTACAGAGCAAATCCTGCACTTCAACAGATATATCTTATCTGGTTTAGTGGGGATGATAACTGGACACAACTTTTTACGTTATCACACAAAGAAATTTGGAATTAGCGAAGAAGATATATGTAGAGGCTGTGGCAATGAGGACGTACACGAGGATACACCTCACTTTCTGTGCCATTGTCCAGGACTCTACCACCTTAGATTCAGAATACTAGGGAAATATTTCTTCCAAGACTTAGAAGAACTTTCAAATGTATCGGTAAATAAGATTACCAAATTTATAAATGCATTGGGTTGGTTTAAGAACCCATAGAGTTCACGAGTGGGGAAGCTTCATTCCTTGGGCATCACAATGGATCTATACTGATCTAAGTGTGGCGTAGTTTGTTCACACTCTACGTCAACCCATAAAACCTAACCTAACCTATCCTAAAAGTGAGCATGGTATTATACAATGTATGCGCGAATTGTGGAGAAAGTTTATGTCTATAAATGCAAAAATTTAATTTTTAAAAAGTGAGCGTGTTTGTGGACGGGTCTAATTTTGTTTGCATTTTTATGCATAGTTTTCTGAAAAGCGAAATTATATTTATAATAATATTATATATTATATTACATTTTGCTGGCTCTATAATTAAGGAACAAAACATTTTTTTTTAAAGTGAGAAGTTTTATGCGTGTTTGTCGGCGGATTTCTGCACTTGTACTACTTCGGGTTCTAAAGAACTTATTTTCGCAATTTAATCATTTTAGCTTGAAATTTAAGTGGTGACATATAGGCATACGGATGGACATACAGCTTGTGGTACTGATCATTTATGTATATACTTTATGGGGTCTATTGTGATTATTTCTCTATACTGCAAATTATGTGCTTGAAGTTAATATACCCTATGGGATTTTCGTCGAAAATTGGCGTTTTCTATTCACACGATATACATAAAATTCAAATTCCAGAAACAGTACGGGAAAAAATCAAGAAACCTCTGAGCACGCATCCACTGGTGTACCGCTGTTGGCAGATGTAACTGTAGGTTCATAATAAATTAATTATGAAATTACACTTTTTATAATTGTTAATGAGCATAAGCTGATGATAAAACGATGTTCATAGTTCGAAATGTTTACCGTTTAATGTCCTAATCGATACAATCGATACATAGGCGTGGGGTTCAATTCTTTTTCTTTGCAAAAAGGACCGCGATGTCTGGTTATCAATAAACCTGCTCTGGAAAATTCCCTAAAGAATAAAGCAAACTGTATAGAAAGGGGTTAAGTCGTACTTAAATACAATGTGACAATAAATAAAACAGATAAATACATAGATCACTTAATTTTGGGTTATTTAATAGGTATAATCCATACCACTAATACAGTTCGAAAACATTAGGAACTAACTCAATGTAGAAATGAATAACCAGATTTTATTATAGGATTATCTTACGTTTTTCACAATTATTTCAGAAATAGTTGATCTTATGATAAGCGGAATATCAAATTTCATACAAGATAGATTCTTTGGGTTTTATTGGTGTGTTCCATTGTTAAGCAAATATTAATTGAAATTTTTAACGTTACCACTTCCTTTACTATTGACTTTCCTATAAATTGATTCAGAGCCCCACAAAATGAAGACTTCAAAATTGCTTGAGATAGAATAAGAGCCAATCTAGCTGGACAAAATTAAAAAAATCAAAGTTTAGCCACTTTACTTTAAATTAAGCTTTTCAATACAATAATAATTGCAATTCATGTTTTTTTTTTTTTTTTATCTCTGATTAGGAAAAACTAAGTTTGAAAGTTAGTTGTTGTCAACAGGTGCATAGATATAACACCGAATAGGGTTTTTTTTGTGTGAGTTTGGTTTGATTTTAACCTCAAATTCAATCTGGCTTGATGACCCACGTGTGTTACCTGAAATCACAGACACAGAAGGTAAAAAAAAACGAAAGGTACAACGTCTTGTAGATTCGAAAGACCAACAGGAAATAGTTAAAGCTAGTAAGATAGTGTTTCGCAAAATGGGAAAACTAGATTCAGCCACATTCGTAAAAGATCTATCGGAAGCTTTATCCAGTAAAGGTATTGTAGCATAATAATAACTACGCCCCCTAAAAATATGACGCAATAAATTCCGAAGTGACTTTTCATTCTGGCAGAATTTTGGTTCGAACTGTCCTTTCATTCGAGGTTCGTGTCTGGGACGAAGTCTCCACAGCTCATGTCAACGAAAGAGACGAATAATATCAGGGATAAAAGGGAATTATAACTGCAAGAATTATTTCTCTTGTTCCAGTGGTCGAAGAATTTGCTAGAAGTTTCTGGCTATCAGAAACTTCTGCTATATAAGGACAGATGGCGATCAAAAAAAGACACAGTAGTTTTTAAACTGTGGCGAGGAGATTAGAAAAGTGTGCAGTGGGCGAAGTTGTAATTCTGTGATAAATTGAAAGTTGAGATTTAAGAAGAAGAAGTAATTAGTTTGGATTTGTGAATTAAGTAATTGAAAGGAGATAAAGTGATTTGAGAGGAAAGAGACCTTGTAAGAAAAGAATTTGCGAAGAATAGTATAGTGTGAACTTGAATTGTTCTATAGACTAGAAAATAAAGAAATAAATTTCACAGAATATCGTTTTATCTACTCGAGCCGTAGCCTGCATATTACATTGGTGTCAGAAGCTGGGATAAAACTTATTCTGTGAATAACTATTTTCGTGGTGTGAAATTGCACAAGAAAAAAAAAAAAAAAAAAAAAAACGATTTCTGCGTTGAGTTAATTAGTTGCGCAAAATGGGTCGCAAATTGGGAAAACTAACTATAATTCAACTAAAGGCAGAACTCAGTAAGCGGAATCTCGACACAACTGGGGGAAAAGATGCCCTACTGATTCGTCTGGAAGAAGCAGTAACGCAGGAAGGTGAAAATCCGCATGACATAGAGTTTGACGTGGAAGAGGAACCAGCAAGTACAGTAGCCGACCCGGGTATAACAAGTCTGCTCCTGCAACTTAAGTTAGTCATGGACGAACAAAAGAAAGCAATAGAAGATCAAAGTCATAAGCTCGATGACCAAAAGAATTCTATAGAACTTAAGCTGGATGAACAAAAGAAAGCAATGGACGAACAAAAGAATTCTCTAGATGCTCTGGAAAGTAAACTTGATGAGCAAAACAAGAACTTGGAATCCAAATTCGAAGTGATCGGAGAGAAAATCGAGAAGGTCGAGACGCAACTCGAAAAAGTCGAAACCAGATTCGATGAAAATTTTGAGAAACATGAAACTCAGTTCGGGAAGATAGAGACTCAGTTTGAAAAAGTGGATACGCAATTCGAGATAGTAGGAAAGCAAGTCGAAAATCTTGCTAAGGAGCTCAGCAACGTGAAGAGACAGAAAGCACGGGAATATTCCACTGACGGTCTGAGAAGAAAGGAGATGCAGCTTCCTATCTTCGATGGTCAAACATCATGGCCAATTTATAAAAGGCAATTCGAAGCGGCCGCAATGACCAATAGCTGGGACGATGAAGAGAAGTCCATTGCACTCACACTTGCACTGAGGGGTCCAGCTGCGGAGCTCTTGCAGACCATCCCGGAAGATAAACAGCAGAACTACGATTCTCTGGTTCAGGCTATCGAGATGCGGTTTGGGGATGAACACATGCAGCAGGTGTACAGGGTTCAGCTGCGTAGTCGAGTCCAGAAAAGGGGGGAAACGCTCCAACAGTTGCAAGCGGATATAGAGCGACTAGCCCATCTTTCATACCCTAAAGCCGGTGAGGAGCTTATCAACGAAATGGCGGTGGAAGCTTTTATTCAGGCCATAGAGGACAGACAACTGCAAATGGCTGTAAGGATGGCTGAAAAGCGAACACTCCCCGAGGCATTGGCATTCGCTTTGTCAATGAAGGCTGCGGACCAAGCATACCAGGGAATACACCGTGTCAGGGAAATGTCCGTCGTGGAATGCTCATGCCAGAGAACAGCCGTCATGGATGAAGACAGAGCTCGCGGAAGTCAAATCCGTTGCTGGAATTGCAACCGAACCGGACACCTACAACGGCAGTGCAGAAGTGCACCTAGACGAGGAAATTGTCCACATTGCGGAAGTAGGAGAAGTAGAGAGGAAGCATCTGGCGGTGATAACATCCATCCTGTCAGCCAGACTTCCCAAAACCAGCAGTCGGGAAATGCGTAAGGACCAACTTCGCGGGGCAGAAGTTGGTTACTGGAATCGAGGCCCCCAGGACCACCATTCAAGTTTCGCAAACCAAACGGGGTAACAAGAGCCTGACAGTGGAGGCACTAATCAACAAGAAGAAGTGCGTAGCCACCATCGACACAGGTGCCACCGCCTCCATTGTAAGAAGAGATATCGTCAAAGGCTCCTGGCTGCACAACACCAACAGCTACTGCCTGAAGACTGCAACAGGGGAAATGGCGAAGGTATTTGGAGAAGTTCGTCTTACGATTACTCTGGCAGGACTGACGTTCTCCCATGCGTTTCTGGTGGCAGATATATGCGACGAGTGCATCATCGGAATAGACTTCATGAAAGCAAATGAAGTAATCTTGGACATCGGGATGCAAGTACTGAGGTGTCGAAATGTGGAGATTCCGATGGTGTACGGAAACGAGAATGCCGCAACTCTCAGGACAGTCATCAGCAAAGACGAAGTTTTGCCGCCTTCTTCAGAGACAATCATTTGGACGAAGCTGGAAGGTGATCTTGGGAGCCACCGATTCTACATAGTAGAACCAGACCCAGAGAAGAATTCTCAAGACTACGTCGTGGGAAAGACGTTAGTCGAACCAAAGAACACCATGGTTCCAGTGAGAGTTTTGAACACAAGACCACACACTGTCAAACTAAGGCGAGGGGAGGTGACTGGAATTACCGCCGTCGCAACAATATCTGAACGTGATGCTCCAAAACCTCTCCCATCACCTTGGACTGCGGAAACGAGAGAGACGATTCTCCAGTCCAGTGAGCTGAATCAGGAGCAGCGAACTATGGCAGAGAATCTTATCAATGAGTACGCTGATGTATTTGCCTCACAGGACGGAGAATACGGCCGAACACACCTGGTACAACATCGAATAGACACTGGTGATACTAGACCAATTCGTCAGCCTGCTAGGCGCCTTCCATTGGCAAAGCAGACAGAAGTTGCAGAGATGGTGTCGGCAATGGAGAAAGAAGGTCTGATTGAAAGTTCCAAAAGTCCGTGGTCATCACCGGTTGTACTGGTAAAGAAGAAAGATGGCAGCACGCGGTTCTGAGTGGACTATCGGCAGCTCAATTATGTCACCAAGAAAGACAGCTATCCTCTGCCACGGATTGACGACACGCTAGACACACTATCAGGAGCCCGATGGTTTTCCACTCTCGACTTGAAGAGTGGCTACTGGCAGGTACAGATCCATCCAGAAGACCGGGAGAAAACCGCCTTCACCACAGGAAATGGGCTATGGCAATTCACGGTAATGCCATTCGGGCTGTGCAATGCTCCGGCGACTTTCGAGCGATTGATGGAATGTGTCCTGCAAGGGTTAACATGGAAAACCTGTTTGGTATACTTGGATGATGTCATCGTCGTAGGAAAAACGTTTACGCAACACCGAGACAATCTAAGGGATGTGTTTCAAAGGCTTCGAAGTGCCCACCTGAAGCTCAACCCCAAGAAGTGCGCCCTGTTTAGAGCGGAAGTCAAGTACCTGGGACACATAATTTCAGCGAAAGGAGTGAGAACCGATCCGGAGAAGGTCGAAGCGGTGAAAAACTGGCCAGTCCCCAAAGACAAACACCAACTAAGGAGCTTCCTGGGCCTAGCCACCTACTACAGACGGTTCGTGAAGGATTTTGCCGGGATCGCAAAGAACCTGCACCAGTTGACGGAAAAGGGAAAACAATTCAAATGGTCAATTGAGTGCGAGAAGAGCTTCAAGGCACTTAAACAACGGCTATGCGATGCCCCGATACTGGCTTACCCCACTCCCGGGGAAACGTTCGTTGTGGATGCAGATGCTAGTAATGTCGGGGTAGGAGCCGTACTCTCCCAGGTGCATGACGGCCAAGAGAAGGTGGTTGCGTACTTCAGCAAGGTGCTCTCTAAGCCAGAAAGGAACTACTGCGTGACAAGGCGGGAACTTCTAGCTTTGATCTTGGCTACGAAGCATTTTCACAAATACCTCTACGGGAGGAAGTTCGTTCTTCGCACAGACCATGCAGCCTTAAAATGGCTATTACAGTTCAAGAGTCCTGAGGGTCAGTTCGCAAGATGGATCGAAAGGCTGCAAATCTACGACTACGAAATACAGCATCGTAAAGGAAAACTCCACTCTAATGCGGATGCACTGTCCCGGAGACCATGCAGAACGGATTGTAAACATTGTGCGCGTCAGGAAGAACGGGAGCTGGTTTCCATCCAAAGAATGAGAGCCGAACCTATCGCCGGCTGGAGCGTAGATGAGATCCGGAACGCTCAGAAGGAAGACCCGGATATCGAGCCGATTCTGGCCTGGAAGGAGAACATGGAGAAACCGGATCATCAGGACATCTCTCACAGAAGCCCGACCTTAAAGGCATATTTTGCGCAGTGGGACTCCCTCCATGTCCAAGAAGGTGTTCTGAGAAGAAAATGGGAATCCTCCGACGGAAAGTCGTTTGTAATGCAGCTTGTCGTACCACGGACGAGGGTCAAGGAGGTGTTACAGGAAATGCATGGCGGGGCGACCGGAGGCCACTTGGGAGTGAATAAGACGCTAGAAAAGGTACGAGAACGTTTTTATTGGTTAAAAGCGAAGGAAGATATCGAAGACTGGTGCAGAAAATGCGACGTGTGTGCAGCTAGCAAGGGTCCGAGAATCAAAACTCGAGGTAAGATGCACCAATACAACGTGGGAGCACCTTTCGAACGAATCGCCATTGACATCGCAGGGCCCTTTCCGGAAACCGACAATGGTAATCGGTATATCCTCGTAGTGATGGACTACTTCAGTAAGTGGCCGGAAGCGTTTCCGATCCCTAACCAGGAAGCCAGAACCGTGGCGGAGCAGATCGTCTACAATTGGGTTAGCAGATTCGGTGTGCCCTTGGAATTGCATTCTGACCAAGGGCGGAACTTCGAGTCAAGAATCTTCCAAGAGATGTGTCAACTACTCGGAATCAAAAAGACAAGGACAACCCCGCTTCATCCACAGTCGGACGGTATGGTGGAGCGTTTCAATAGGACTTTGGACGAACATCTCTCGAAGGTCGTAGGTGACTACCAACGGGATTGGGACCGGCAGATTCCCTTGTTTTTGATGGCCTATAGAAGTGCCGTGCATAGCACTACTCGACATACGCCGTTCGAAATCTTATTTGGTGGAATAGCTCGTTTACCCAGTGAGGTGAAATTTGGATCTCCTACCAATGAGCCCAGAAATGAAGAAGAGTACGTGGCGGACCTTAGGGAAAGGCTTAGGGACATACACCAAAGGACCAGAAGCCAGATTAAGATGACGAGCGACCGCATGAAGACCAGGTATGAAGCCAAGGCAACAACGTCAGGATTCCAGGAAGAAGATCTGGTGTGGCTGTAATCCCCATCGCCAAAAGGGGAAATCACCTAAATTACAGCGGAACTGGGAAGGTCCCTACAGAATAGTAACCCGCATCAGCGATGTTGTCTACCGCATCCAGCGAGGACCGAGGGCCAAAATGAAAGTGGTTCATGTGGACCGACTGAGTCGATACAATGGCCGAAATGAGGATGCACTTGTTCGGGACGAACACGTCTAAGAGGGGGGCAGTGTAGCATAATAATAACTACGCCCCCTAAAAATATGACGCAACAAATTCCGAAGTGACTTTTCATTCTGGCAGAATTTTGGTTCGAACTGTCCTTTCATTCGAGGTTCGTGTCTGGGACGAAGTCTCCACAGCTCATGTCAACGAAAGAGACGAATAATATCAGGGATAAAAGGGAATTATAACTGCAAGAATTATTTCTCTTGTTCCAGTGGTCGAAGAATTTGCTAGAAGTTTCTGGCTATCAGAAACTTCTGCTATATAAGGACAGATGGCGATCAAAAAAAGACACAGTAGTTTTTAAACTGTGGCGAGGAGATTAGAAAAGTGTGCAGTGGGCGAAGTTGTAATTCTGTGATAAATTGAAAGTTGAGATTTAAGAAGAAGAAGTAATTAGTTTGGATTTGTGAATTAAGTAATTGAAAGGAGATAAAGTGATTTGAGAGGAAAGAGACCTTGTAAGAAAAGAATTTGCGAAGAATAGTATAGTGTGAACTTGAATTGTTCTATAGACTAGAAAATAAAGAAATAAATTTCACAGAATATCGTTTTATCTACTCGAGCCGTAGCCTGCATATTACAGTATGGAAGCGAAAAAACTTTTTGGAAGATTTAGCTCTGAGTCTGTGTCTTCACTGGCTCTTTATTCTGACGAAGCATTATCGTTAATGATTAATGCTAATTTATCGAAACATCAATATTATGTTATACAAAATGCAAAGACCTTTTTCCTTCCTATATTAGAGTTCAAAAAGCAAAGAAGAAATGCTATCCAACGGAAATTGAAACTCCAGTCTTTAGTTAATCATACCATAGAAAGGCTTTGCTTGGCTGAAAACTGGTAAAAATCATCTTAATATTTTGATAAAATGGGGATGCGATGGGGCTCAGCAAAAGCAATATAAACAGAAATTTTCATCGAAAGACCATACAGATGAAAGTTGTGTGGTAATCTGAATAACGGGCTTGAAAAACATTTACGCCAATTCTGTCAGAATGAACAGATTTGAGACAATATTTTTGTAGGTTGTACATACTATATAACATAAAGAGGATCTAAAGTATGTCAGGTTTCGTGCAATCCGGTAAGGGGTTTTCTAACACTGTTCCAAATGTAACACTGTTACATTATTGGCTTTCTAGTCTATTCCACCAAAATTTTGCATATCACACATGACATTGAAAAATGATTTCGTAACATAGAAATCATGTATGGTCTCTCTATAGATGTTGCAATGGTCTCTTTTTCTCAGCTCCAAGCCATCTTCTTTTTCCGTGGATAGTATAATGGTTTTTCTATAAAAGTTGAAGACCATAAGCGCGAGCATTCAATCGGGTTACACAAATTTAATGGAAATCTCAGAAATCGGCAAAGGATTTATGTTGATGTGGTATTGACGACCAGTCTTTAATTTTGCCGCAGTATTTAATAAAAGGTAGCTTTCACCTTATGTCTATTAGGCAGGAAAAAATGGAAACGGATCTCAATGAAGGAATTATTATCTATGGATCGAGCCGGTTGAAGACCAGGGGTTTAAACTCTGCTTTAACCCAAGCCATAGCGTTGTGTATGCAAGTCAGTAAGTAAGTATTGACGATAGGAGTTAGATACGAGTATGGTTCTAGTGCTTCTAATCGACAGGATAATGTCACTGTTTGTCTGAAATTTTGTGCCTATTGACGTCTACATTAACATTGTCACAAATAAAACTGTCAATTACAAAACCAATTTTAAACACCAGTTACTGCAGATACTCGTATTTAACATGCTGAAAAGGAGGATATAAGTACGCTTAAATTTGTTAAAAATTCTTGTTGCTCTTTTCCAGATTATGCAATGAGTTGGAACATGACAACACCTCTAAAGTTTCTTGTTCGCAGATAGCGACACAAAATAATGTTAAACAAATTGATACCTCCATGTACAGTCCATGTTATCCAACCTGCACAAGAAGTAATCTATTTGCATATTTTCACACTTTCCACAACTAAACCTTTAGTACTTCCATTTTTCAACACGGCTTAAAAATTAATACGTACATCTGTAAGGAGCAACCACCTAAACCTCGAGATACAATATCAAATGTCCACCAGTCTTTTATGGGTTGTTGAAGGTAAAATTATGAAAATCCTTCGCACGCCGAAGTTAAAATCTGCAATTTATTTGCGTGTCGCTACACTATCTCGGAACATAAGAACACGGACAGTTATGACAGCGCGACCAGTAGGGTGCCAATTAGTGGGCAACATCCTTATTCTATACATTTTCTCGATTTCGGTCGTTTGTTGCGCGGGGATGTAAATACATAAGTATATGCGCGCAGTGCAAAACGTGTAAATTATCGCATGTTTAGGTCGTTTTTTCATACCTAGAGATGCATAAGAATGTATCTAAGCCACTCCCACATTTTTTTTTTGACATGTGGGAAATTATTGCCCTGATGCTATAATTCACAATGTGTCAATAGTACGTGCACCAACAGAATCAAAACTTTGTGTGTTTCCTTTACATAAAAAATGGATATCGTCAGATACACGAAATTAAGTTAAACCCGTAGTTATCACATGTCCAAGATCTGGTAATGCATCGCCGCGGACCAACCGGCCGGGTGATGCTGGAATTCACTTTAGCTCAGGAGAATCGAAAGTGGTCAGACGACGACCACGACGATCGATGGCGAAAAAATCTCGGTCTCCTTGCTGCAAAACGAGTATATCGGGGTAACACGGATAATTAAGTGGAATATTTTAGGCTCTGGACTAAGGGTGAGGAAGGAGTTTAAATTATGGGTTCCAACAACTATTGCTAAATTTTGAAAGGAAGACGAAATCCTGATCGGTTTCAGTGAATAACTGCGACCACACTGGGCGATCGGTGGTAATTAGTCGCAATCCACTGTGCTTTCTCGAGTGGCAACCAGCTACAGGTGTGGTGTAGTAGCAATTTACGACCTTTTACGGCTATGTTGCGGGAACTTAATCGGTGAATGATAATCAAAGGATAAATCAACTTATTTTTCTCTAAAAAGAAAAGATCATCAAATATTAAGCACTTACGTGTTCGTCCACGGAATATGTGAGTTCTCCATCGTCGTACAGTACAAACCACCTTCGTTGCCATCTCTGTAAAAGATTAAAAAAAAAAGCATATTAAACTAATATTAAAATCAATATGTACGTGAAAGTTAAACAAAATCGACTCTAATTTAAGACGCAAAAGTATAACCAGCTCAAAACTATTCACTGATCGATCTACATTGATCAAACTCAAGTTAACTTAAGACAACAACATTATTTATTTTCAATTTATTTATATGTTTTGCACAAAATTCTGACAGGATTTGGTCATTGTACAGAATTGTCGCTCAATAAGCCAGAATTTGATAAGATACCGCCAACGCCTATAACATACCAGAAAAGCGAAATTACGAAAAGATGAAAACGTTAGAACGCTTGAGCTATTGAGCGCAGCAGGACTAGTGTTAATTTAAGCGACGTGACAAACTTTGGGAAAAGGTCTTAAACACTCATCACCTTGCGTAGATACGAGTTATTAAGTGCAAAGGTGATGGTAATCATCAGGTCTCTAAGACATAAACGATTTGTTCTGCGTATCTAAGGCATAGTTCATAAAGCGGGCATCTGTGTGAGAAAGCAAAAGAGAAAAATTTCGCAACGGATCCCGGTGTTTCCTTTCCTTCACCTTTCTTATTATGACGGGTCATACCCAGGAGGATATTTTTGGACAAATTGTTATCCTTAGCTGGGATTCGAAATTCTAACTTTTCGCTGAAGAAGACTACACACTACCCACTACACCACTGTCATCTATTATCATCGTTAGGAAAAGTGTTTAAAAGTTTATACTAGGTGTGCTTTTTCGTATCTTACATAAGCTTAGCGAAAAATGTGTGCACTTCCACCCATACTGTTTGTTGCACTCAATGCTTTCAGCAATACATGTTGCCTTTCATTTAAATTCCGTGCATTATCTCGTTATTATTTCCCAAACTATTCTTTTTCTAGTTTTAATAAACAACTGATTGCTAAAGTGTCATTGAGATGCGGGAATGTGCGCTTTTTTCCGATTTTTTTTTAGTTTACATACGATATCAACAAAACATACCAAAAAAACCTATACTCACTCCAACTTATTTTTTTGAAAGCACGAGAACGTTTCTAGTATGCTTACTCTTGTTCCTCGAAACATGACTTTATCTACCTTGGTCACGAGATTAACCGAAATAACAACAAAAATAACATTAATAAAATATTTATATCTAATCGTCCAGCAGCATTAATTAGTTCGTCTAGATATATCAATACCATTGACCGCATACCAACTTAAGCAGCTTAAGGGTTTTCGGCACTTGATGTTATGGATGTAGTTGAGAGCTGCATATCCCTAAAAACAAATGCAATAGGATTCGATGGCATGCATCCTGTTTTCGTTAAGGCCTTGTTACCTTTCATACTGCGATACTTAATCCATATTTTAAATTCTATTTTCACCTAAAGTATTCGTCCATTCCTTTCTAAGGTGTTTAAGAGATTAATGCAAAAACAAATGTATGTACGAGTAATGCTGGTCTATGGCCTTAGACGTCCTGAGCTCCAATAACCATTTGTCTTCCAAACAATCAAGGTTCCGTCCGGTCCATAGTTGCACAACTACTTTACTAAATGTTATCGACGATATAAGAAAAGCTATGGATGAAGATAATGTAACATTTCGTATTCTCCTCTATTATTCTAGAGCGTTCGATACCATAAATCATTCTGTTATGTGAAAAGATTTTGCAAACGTACAACTTTTCCTCTCAAGCTGTTGAACTGATGCAGGCAGTAGCAGTTGAAAATAAGGTGATTTCCATGGTGTTCCACAAGACACTATTTTTGGGCCCTTCTGTTTTCGATATACGTTAACAAAATTTCTTGTGTGGCAAGGCATTGCTTTTCCATCCATTTCACTACTTTACTACAAACAATTTGAAATCACTACGATTTTTTAGGAAAGACCAAAATCTAGAAAATTGTATAAAGTTGCACGAATTATGTCCTTTTGCATATTTCGTCATGGAATACACGTTTAACTGCATGGTACTATTTGATGCCAAAATTTATTTAAACGAGATCAACAGACTATGGTAAAATGAGCAGCCATTTCATAAGAAATAAGAAATTCATTTCACTACGATTTATTAGGAAGAAATATGCATTTTGCAAACTGTATCAGTACGCTTTTAATATATGAAGTTGGAGCACTGGTCTGTGGTCTTAGACATTACAACTACGTCTCAGTTTACGCAAAGAGTATACACGGACAAGCTTAAATCATTTGATACAATATCGAACGATAACCGGCCAATTTTATGCAGACACAACAACCTGCTTGTCTTTATAACAGACCTTAGTCTTCGATGTCAAACAGATCAGACGCGTATCTGAATTCTGAGCGGGGTTGCCTTTGGAATCCTTCACCGAATTCAAAGTCGAAGATACCAGGTATTGTATTATAGTATCTAAGCTTTATAATAATAAAAACTGAACTCAACTGAAAGGGTTCGGTGTTTCCGGTTAAAACGGTTCGTTTATCATTCACTACACAGGGACAAATTCCAGAATTTTAATTTTTAGTTCTCTCTTAAGCGAGTACATGGAAAAGCTTTTCATATTTAAGACAAAATTCTTTTGTCTAAATGCAACATACCAACATTATGTTTCTAATAAGAGACAATTGGAAACTTCCCATGTACCTATAGGTATCCAGAATCGACAAAAAGTATTATTAAACACAAATTTTGTTTCGGATTGTAAAACCTTTAGCCAAATGCTGACAAATAAAAATGACAATTCCATTCGATTGCAACCTAATTGGATTCCCACATGACTCTCCTCTCCCATTCTTACGACATCAATTTATATTTTTATGTCCACTTCACCGGTTCAATTGCCCACCTTAAGGTCAATTATAAATTAGAACACACATGATTTTCACTTATAGCAAATATAGGTATACCTACATAGATCCTCACTCGTTCTACTGAGCTGCATAACAAGACTTAATTATACACTTGATATCGTCTATTCAAAGCTCGACGGCGCGGATTATTCTATTCCTAGTCCTTTGTTTCGTAGTGAACTGGTGTACCCCTTCTCTAATCTAATTACACTGTAATATTTCTATCTACGAATGTATTTCTAATGAGATTTTCTTTTGTCACCACAAATTTTTTTTACATTTTTCTTTCTAACCTACGACGCAGAAAGCTACCCAGCACTTCAAACGCTCCCAGCCCTGAGACATTCTCATAGGTTTTCAACTCTCTACCGACTACGATGACGTGAGTTACGTGAATCCCGTGTCGGTTTACATTTCACATGACAGGCGCAGATACAAAAAAATAAAAAAAAATTACACCTCTAATCATAGTCATCGCAGAGATACCAGAAGGAGGTAATGCTATCTGCTATGCGCGCGTAATTATTAAGAAATAATTACTACCGCAGTTGTGCGGTATAGAATTTTTTTTTGCTTCCTTTGAGAGTTACGGATACGTTTCGTTTAGTTTTAACCGGAAAATCCATTGAAAAATGCCTTCAGCCGTAGACAGTTAGGGGCGGTGAAGATGGGACCTCAGCGAACCGGTGGGAACCGAGATTCTATAATGCACACTGCAGCACATTCATTGTAATACGTTTAGCAGTCATTTTGCAATATAGCCCGTACTCCGGTGGCGGCTTTTGGGGTAGCTTATCGGTAAATGTATCTAATTACCGGCGATACAACCACCGCATTTCATTTCATAATCGTGCGATAGATACTTCAGAAAATAAAAAAAAAATCTGAAGTGCTGTCTTAAGTATCTGAGAGATACAAAAAAGAGTTTTCCAAATGCACTCCAAATACGATTTTGTAATTGAGAAGAAAGTTAAGTGGTTTATGGTTTTTATGGTCGAAGCCATTTAATATGTATCGAGTATCGGAACCCCAGTCGTTGGCTCTTTGAAGCTTCCAAAGAGTTGATCAAACTCGTGGAGTGAAGTAAGCAAATAGACAGGCAATAATGCCTCTGACTCTATTTTGCCAGTGGGATGTAAAATACATTTTCATTTCCATTAGCAATTTAAATTGCCAATAATTCAGGTCAATAAAATGTGAATTTCTGTGATTTATTGATAGGCCTTCAATTAAGGCTGTCATTAGACGTTTTTATTAGCAATTCGCAGTCTTTATGAAATGCGACGGGCAAAGTATTCCATAATAATTTTCGCAATGGATGTGTGTTGATTTGTTTTAAAGCAATAAGAGATTCTAGACGAGTAGAGAAAGATGCGATAATTCAGTTTCTTAAAGATGTTGGTTGGCAATAGGGAGTAAAATTCCTTTCAGATCGACCAATATGAGTAATTTTAAAAGTAAATATGATTTATTTAGATTAAAAGCGAATTGAAGGAATCTTAAAGGAAGGTAGTATTTGATCTTTGAATGTGATGTATTCCAGGATATTTTTTCCCACCTATATAGTGAATACACCCCGCAATACTGGCAATATCATGTCACCAAATTACAGCGAGAAGAAGACGGGACGACAGTAAAAGAGAGACTGATACATTGAAGACCGAGGTGGAAGACAAAAAAGACGAGAGCGAAGACGAAAAGGTGTAAACGAAGATATGCTTATATCTGTTGCAACAAGGAAAAACCGCTGAAGTCGAGTTTAGACGAAATTGAGTTTTTGATACCATTAGATTCAGCATGCCCAAATCGTCAAGATAAATTTTGTTCTAGCTCTTTATCTTCAAAATTGGAGCTACAATGTACAATGTTTAATAGATAGTCTAGAACCATTTGTAATTTTAAACTTTTTAGCAAAACTTTAGTATGCTCTTGCAACAGATATCTTCTTAAAATCTAAAACCGAAGCCTTGTGTATTTTGTTTATCTAAATCTAAACCAAATCTTAACAATTAGATAAAACTTAGAGTTACAATAAAAGTGCAGTGTCCTTTAATAATTTGCCTCTCGGGATCTTACATGTATAGGTACATATGTACGTTTTCAAATTGATTCAGCTGATGTCTGTTATATTATGTGCGTAAACTTAAGTATATGCTATCGAATTCAACAAGTGAGTGTAAGAAATCTTTACTTGCGAATAGTGTAAGGAAATGATTATCAAGATAACAAATTTACGAGATCTGGAAAGTACTCGAGGCTTTTGTTATGGATTAAAAAAACGTGTAATATAGAACTCCGTTAAACCTGCCTCTCATAAAAGTTCAACAAAACGTTCGATAACGCGAACAGAGTTCAGAACCTCCTTTATTCCTTTGAAAATTGGTACTATTTTGCTATCTATGTCCTAGTTTATATCGTTATATCGTTGTCCGGGTCAGCATTAAAATTTAGTCTAAGTCTTCTGAGTTTACATCAAATAGGACAATACGAGGCTTTAGCCCACACTTTGACTATCATCCATACTTCCATAGATGTCATAGTTGGCTTCAAAGAAACCATCTGATGGACTTCGATTGATTTTCGTAGCAGAAACACATCGCGTCTCATCATCCGTCCAATTACAACCTATACATATATTTATTTTCGTTCATCTTCATTATATTTTATCACTGCAAAATAAACTTCGCGGACCTCGCAAGCTATTAATTTAATGGAAAAATAAGATATTTCACTTGGCATTTTGACATTGATTTTTAGAAAACGCCATGGAACGCATGCTAGAAAACTTAATAGTTCGAAGTGTTTACACGTCGTAGACCATATAGTATATAATTTAGGCTACCTCAGATTTTTAGACTGACCCAACCAGTATGTAGTGCACTGATGACATTGCACAGCACTGATGACATTTGTACAATATCTAGTTTTGGTCCCAGTACAAATTAGTGGTACAAACTAGGCCTATGATCAAAATAGGCTGTCACAAGAATTATCGATTCGAAACGGTGCCCCTCAAGTATGTACGCCATCGCCAATACTATCCCGAAGTGGTCTATTTTATTAAAAAATGGTCCGTTTTTAGCTAATTAGAGATAAGAAGGGTCCCGGTGTCAGTGGCAGTGCCGTGAATTCAAATAACACCTCAAAGAGGTGCGTAGAAAGTAATGGGATATGAAGTGGAGGAGACTCAGGACAGGATCATATTATGGGAAGCTGTGATGCACTGTCCCTCAGCAGAACGAACTTTTTAGGAACCTAACAGATTGAGAACTGTATCGGCTATCACCAGAATGGGGCACAATGAATCTTTCAACCGCGTTATTTAGTCATGAACTTAGGTACATCCAATGTGAAAGAAAACTTAATTTCACAAAACAAAATTGTGCAATTTTTGTTCTCAAGACGTAACTTTCTGAAATGCAAAAACGTGTAAAGGATGATAGGACAGATACGCGCATCAATGCCATATTGACATTAAATATTATGAGGTATCTGGACAGTGGACACTATTTTACTTATCAGCAACTTTTTCTTCGACGCCTTCAATTCAATACATACAAGTAGAATCATAAGTGTACCTGTGTATATTCCGTCACTAATCAACGTCTCAAGATAGTTCGCAACATCAACAATGTAAACGAAATATCCATCGCACCCAAACCCGGTCAAATCAACATATATTCATGATTCAACAACAAAAGTCAAGCTTAAGCATTTGTATTTCCAAAATTAGCCTACTTCAACAGTGAAACTATAGCTCAAGAGTAGGATGACATGGCATAGCAACACGTATAACGCGCCCTTCGCCCGCGAAAAAAATGACTATAATTACCCGAGACGTGTACATCGCGCATTAATTCTCGTCGCGCAAAGAGAAAACAAAAACAGTACCTCAAATGGTGTTTTGACTTGATAGTCTGTGCTCTTGCATAAATCAGTGAGCGTTATAGTTGCTAGGAGAGGTGGTAATTTCCATTCTTGAATACTTTTGTCATATTATAGAGGAACGCAGCGAGCATCTTGGCAAATAATAATTTTGCCAACGCCCCAAAATGCAAAAATATTCCTTAACGTGTGTCTTTCTGTCTGTCTGTCTGTCTGTCAGTCAGACTGGGCGCTCGCTCTATGCTATGTTTGCCATCCGTCTCAAAGTCTGAATGGATGATTGCATGATTTATGCTCATCGTCATCCTCAGCGGCGCGGCGCGCACTAACCGCGAACTAATTTAAACAAATGTCTCAGTAAACACACTCGTCCGAGGATATATTTGATCGAGTTCATGTTTCAGATGCATAAACGAAGTCAGCACGACGAAATATTGAAATATAGGTGTGTGACCGCTTTCCACTTATGCCCCATCACCATCAACTTCATCGTAGCATTCGCTTTGCTAATAAATTAGCATCGAGTGTAAAATGCAAATATGTCAGGTGAATAATGGGATGTTGCTGTGGGATGTTGCTGAATACTGCAGATGCAGATAGTTGATACTGAGATGATGATAGGTTTTTGTGAGTGAGATGCACATTGTGGGCCTACGGTGTGCACACAGCTCTCAGAGACTATGCATAGCGCGACGACGATGATGGTGTAATTAAATATCTCCTGCCCACTTGGCCACCCTCTTCGAGGCAAAGGAGGAGGTATTGTATTGTTGTTGTACGGGGTAAATATTTTGTTCCACTACCACTACTTATTCTACTATTAGCACCACCTTCGTTGCTTGCATTATGGATGAAGTTTTGCATCGTTATTTATGAGAACTGATCTCAATTCGCTTGAAGAATAATTGATCGCACAGAGGAAGAGAGAGAGTGCACTTAATTGGAGAGAAGCAGGAGGATGGGTGTGCGATTTGCATATCAATTAGAGAGAAATCTGATTTTGAATGCATTCATGTAGGTAGGCATAGATCAGAATACATATGCGAGTGTGTGAGAGCGGAAGTTGCGATAAATTTGTCAAAGTCGTAAATGGATTTCAAATTGCGCTAAACATACAAAACTAAATAGTAAAATGGTAGTGTAAAAAAACAGAGATCGCAAAATCGTAAGCAGAAATAGAAATCATTAATTTGAGCGTGATTTTCTTGTTCCTTTGGCATCGCTCGAGGGCGACCCTAGAGGTCTATTGTGCCAAAAAGAAAGATGTCCTTTTCGAAAACTTGCCTCCTAGTATAATAAAAAAATTAGTCACGCGCGCCAAATCAAACCAGTGAAGTGCAGTGAAAAAAATAAATAAATAACTAATAAAAATAAATATGGTGCCGGTGTTTCCCATTTTTTCCACTCCCACTCACTCACTGTGGTGCTTCTTCCTTATCGCACTAAGAGCATGTGCTATACATATGTACATACTCCCAGTTGCGATGACTGAAAGAGTATAACATTTGATACATAGCCGACTGTGAATGTTTATCCGAATAGCGGACCTTAGCTGATTGGCATAGCACCTGTGACAGTTTGATTTGGATCTTTGGATCTTCGTCTTTTTGTTGATTTTACCAACATTCGTGGGTTTCGAAACGAATTTCTCCATTCCCATAAACCAGCTTTTTTGATACTTAGCGTAACCCAGGTAGTTGAAGAATCTTCTGATTTGAAACTGCCTGGATATAACTTAGTGTCATTATTCTTTCTCCACCGTGGCCTCGCCATTTATGTCGGAAGTGATATTGCTTACCAAGTTCTACCACAGTATGGCTACTGGTCCAATCCGGAATTCAATTTCAGATGGTTAAAATTCACTGTACGCAAGCAATTAATTCACTGCTGCTTTATTTACCGAAGCCCTTGGGCGGACAGCAACTTAACTTTTGACGAATTTGATGCGCTGTTCGATTCCATCACTCGAATTGTCTCCTTGTATTATCATACTGAAATAGTCATTGTTGGCGATTTCAATATACACTTCATTGGCTTCAACAATCTAGCCAGACAGCACCCGAAGGAAGGTATGATAAACTTTTTGCTGAGATAAACAATTTGACTCAGCTTGTAAATGAGCCTACACCGGACATTGAAAGTCATTCCGCCAACACTTTGGACTTGTTTCTTACTTCGCACCCTGATAAATACAACATGATATTTTAGCGCCTCAAGATCGGTCTGACCATAATATCGCGCCAGCTAAATTCTCGTACTCCGACCACACAGTTAAAGAAAAAACTCCTAAAAGAAAAGTATGGCAATACGAGAAAGCCAACTGGAGCGGTCTCTATAGCTTCTTTAGTAGTTTTAACTGGTCGCTATGCTTCCTCGACAACGTCGTGGATGCCGTTGCTGATATGATCACTGGCACTATCCTTTTAGCTATGAATACCTTTATTCCTAACAGACTAAACAGCATTAAACCTAAGGTAAACTCGTGGTAGACCAGAGTTTTACAGGCTACCAGGTCTTGTAAAACCTACAAATATGAGGAAAACCGAAAGAAGTTTAAACAAGCCAGAAAGATTGCAATGCCCACATTCGACGTGAAAAATTCTTACATGCCTAAAAATTGAAGCAAAAAATCCTACAATGTCCCAAAGGTAGTAAAATTGTTTGGTCATTCGTCCAAAATATTAAAAATTCTGCCTCGTCTGCCTCGTCTGCTACGCTCATTTTCAATAACATTCCAGCAGTCAACTCTCTATACAAACCCAATCTGCTTGCTGCTCACTTTGCAGCGAACTCCACGCTGCTCGATAATGCTTTGTCTCCGCCTGTATTTGAGAATGTCAAATTTTCCATGGGGTAAGTTCACTTTCGCACTCGTACAGTTGCAGGAGTACTCAAAAGTCTTAACATACTCAAATCCGCTGGTCCAGATGGTATCCCCCCCATAGTTTTGAAGCGGTGTTCTTCTATGCTGGCAAAACATCCGCGTAAGCTTTTCTGTCTATCTTGTTCTTCAGGGCTCTTTCCGAGTGATGGAAAAGAGCATTTGTCCAGCCCGTCCCTAAAAAAATACGAATCTTCTTCCCTGTCCAATTACCGACCCATTGCACTTACGTCTCTTCTTTCCAAGGTCATGAAAAGGCAGATAATTCGTCAGCTTATGAAATACGAGTATCTCGATTCACGAAAACTCCTTAATGACCGGCAGTGGTTTGATGGCATATCTCACCAGGAAGTGAAACCAACCTATCCATCACTTCTGCGAAACTAAGATGATTGTGCTTGATATTTCAAAGGTATTTGACAGAGTTTGGCATCAGGCTCTTTTGTCGAAAATGCGTGCATATGGCGTCGATGAGTCTCTCTTCAATGGATTAGAAATCACTTTTCGGGGCGTTCAATGCAAGTTGTTTTGGACGGCTTCAAATCTGCAATTCACCAAATAAATGCTGGTGTTCCCCAAGGCTCTGTTTTGTCTCCGACTCTCTTTCTTATTTTTATAAATTATCTCTTGTCTACAACTTCTAATCCAATCCATTCCTTCGCTAATGACAGTGCCCTCAGTTTTTCATATTCGTTCCCTAACTCAAGTCCTTGCTCTGCAGCTGAAAAAGAGGAGCGACAAAACATCAAATTCCGACCTGGACAGCATAATCAATGGGGTTCAACCAACAGAGTGGAATTTAATGCTTCCAAAATACAATGCTGTCTTCTGTTTCTCAAGCGAAACTATAACCCTCAACTATTATCCATGAATGGTACTCCCATCGCTGAAACCGAAACACTTGCGAAACACATTCTCGGTATGTGAATTAGTAACCATCTTCAATGGAATAATCACATATTCGAGGTCGCCAAAAATTCTTAAAAATGTCTAGGATTCCTTAAACGGTACAAGAAATATTTTACCCCGTCTGATCTGGCCTCAATTTATAAGGCATTCATCCGCCCAAAGGTGGAATATAACGTCCATATCTGGTCTGGTGTATCCAAGATCGTTTTGCAAATACTAGACAGGGTACAGAATCGCGCGTTAAAAGTGGTAGAGACATTGTAAACTGCATACATTCACTTGAACATCGTCGAAATGTCTCGTGTCTCTCCCTATTTTATCGCATTCCTCTCCTTAAAAATTTCACCCGCAACAGGCGTCATGCATGCTTCGAATGCACATCAGTTCATCCTTAAACCCAACTTCGGTCGTACTGTCAGATGTAGGGATTCGTTTATAAGCCGAACGACACTAATGTGGAATGATCTACCAGGCTCTGTATTTCCCTATCACTGTAACCTTCAAACATTTAAAGCTAACGTGCACAGGCTTTTCCTCTGGTCCTATTCCCCGTTTTTCTAAACGCCCGTGCCCTGGTATTCTGGCGCACGCAAATTATATATGTATATAAAAAAAGCATAGTATGTGTACCGCGGTTTCGTCCTCTGCTAGGTAGAGTCGGCATTCAATATGCCGCTGCTGATATGATCTTGAGTAATATTAATTTTGTCACGGAAATGGGTTCTACGAGTACCAAACGAAAAGGTGATGATAAATTTCCTAAAGGACTACCGGAATTCCTGCAGAAATCTGTGAATAATATGGTAGAGTTTACTGCGGCATGGTTGCTTAATGTACAAAGGTGCCGTACTTTTTAAAGCGACATAAGGCCTTTTTATAAAAGATACATATAGAACTATACGCCGAAAGCCGTAGGCCGTCCTGTGTATGAGTCGAAGAGATGTTCATAGTGGTTTGGTTTTTAGCGCCACACAAGTACTGTTTGATTCGCCTCGAATTTTAATTTAAAATTTAATAAAATGTAAGTGAATATAACATTTCTAAATTTTTTCAAATGAAGTATTAAAATATGACAAAAGTTCAATAAATTAAAATTTTATGCGAATTAAACAGCACTTGTGTCGCGCTAAAAAAAAAATAACATCTCTTCGGCTTCACATGCTCAGGGCGCCGCGTATAGTGCACAGTTTATGGACTGAAGTGATGGACTTTTTACGCCATATAGTCTTATATCTCGAAATTATATGCCCTTATGACGCTTTCGCAAGGCCATACTTTGAAATTGGTCTTATGTCAATGTACGAATCTAACTCGTCGAAGGGGTATTTGCATGGCTGTCTTATGCTGTCTCAGCCCTTGGGTTTTTTTTCCAATAAAGTACCCACATAAACAAGGGTAAGATGGAGGTTCGTTTTATTACAGCATATTCCCGAAGAATATTGGAATATAGGTGGGTGACCACTGCAATTTAATTGTTTGAATAGTATTAAAGTACGCAACGGATGTTGAGTTCATTAAGCAGGAACCTAGTGCTTATAGGTTCATTAGTACATGGATGGAAGCGCCACTGTCAGAATTTGAATGGCGTGGATTTCTCCCTGAAAAACACTGGTACATTTTGCAAGTGGTTTGTGTTTAGGCCCATGAAAAGCCGGAGTCTCAATTTTAAACTTTCTGCCAAAGCAACGCTATTATATTTGAGCATAAAGTCGAAAACCGTGCCATGCAATCCACATGATTGCACGGTTCATTTCTTTCCTACTTTTGGAGACTGATTGTTGCTTATTTCTATTTTGTTCACAAAAAAAAAAAAATGCAGTGGAGTGCCTAGAAAAATCATTCTTGCAAATTTGTTGTTTTATAAGTCAGGCTTTTATTTTATATTTTTTTCTTTATAAGTCGAAAAAAGTATATTCCATTTTCGGCAAACTAATTTCTTGAAAGGAGCCTCTGGCTATAATCAAATCACCATTATTTTATACGCTCCCTGACTCACTGTTAAACTGGTAACAAACAACAGTTGATGTATTCAGGTTTACTACCATCCTACCTTATACAATGCATAGACGCTCATAGTATATACTGAAACTACAAAAACATTTTCTGGGACAATGTGCGGTTTTTTTTTTCTTTGTTTCTACGACTAATTCTCTTTTTGGCTTGTGAAAACCACAGACGCTTATTACATTCCGTATTGTATTTAGGAGTAAACTTTAGCTATACTATAAGTCGTATCTATCCAGCATGATGCGTGTGCGTTATAGCTCGTAAATTTAATTTGCTAATTGAATTACGCAGGCTTTTTTTTTAGAGAAGGGGTTTTAAAACTCCTACAATATGGAGTCTGAAGTATAAGAACACCCGCTCTCTGATGAGATACAATAACCTTTGTGAATAGATACCCACACTTTACTCGTATGTCAGATTCATAATTAAACATTTAACAATGTTAAAGAGGTAACATATTTGTGCTGTGGAAGTTGATTTTTCAATTCGCTTTCTTCTTCGCTGTCAGCCATGTGCCGATTGTTGTGGTTTAGAAGAAAGGTTCCTTTTTTTTAGTTTGATTTATAGCCACATATCACGAAGAATATGTTTACAATGTGTGCAGGCGGGTCAATTTGATTAACCTTCACGGATGTGAAAGAACAAATTATGACTGTCTTGTCGTGTAATTAATTTTGTTTGCAAGAGAGGTTGTTAGATTTTTTTTTCTTATTTGAGGATTATTGAAAAAAACTGAGAAACAAGTCTTAAACTTGATTGTTGTTATGTCATAGCTGTATATTTTTCTGTAATGCCAGTTGGATATTAAAGTGAAACTGATAAAGTATATTACTACTATATAAGTATATTCCTACTATATAAGTATATTCCTACTATATACAGTGGCGAGCAAAACTGAGTACCAAAAATGTAAAAACAATGTTATAACATAAATTATAAATCAGAAGTGCAGTATTTTAATTTAACTCATTTTATTTGTTTAGACGGCTTTAATAACTTTGTTTTAAACTTAAAAAATAATTTAGTTTCCATTAGCTTAACAAACAAAAAATAAAAAATAGTTCATAGTCCAAAGTATTCACTTTTGCACGTTTTAATACTTGCAGGTAAAAAGTAGCTTCTAATACTTTGTCCATAGCCCTTTGTTTTTTATCACACTTTTTATCCTCTTCGGCATTAATTCTACAAATTTCTGGATAATTTCGTCTGGAATCTTCTCCCATTCCGCCTGAACCCTAGTCCAAAGTTCGATTAGGTTTGTGGGTGGACTTTCGTATCCCAGAAGTTGCCGTTTAACAATGGCTCACAAATTTTCTATCGGATTCAAATCCGGACTTTGTGCGGGCCATTGTAATTTTGAAAAAAGTTGGTTACCGAGCCAGTTTTTGACAATTTTGGCGGTGTGTTTGGGGTCGCCGTCCTGCTGGAAGATAATCTCTTCAGTGGGATACGCACATTCCTCAACAAAATCCGGCAAATTTGTCTGAAGTATTTGAAGATAATCCTCTTTTTTCATTATGCCATCGATTTTCACCAAGGGTCCGACATGCCACCAAGTAAAACACCCCCAAACCATTAGGCTACCTCCGCCGTGCTTTACAGTCTCCTTAACTTGGTGTTTGAGGACTCTTTCGTTAGGTCTGTGCCAGAAGTATTCTTTGCCATCTGACTGGTAGCGATTAATTTTTGTTTCGCCAGACCATATTACTCTCTTCCAGTCTTCAACCGTCCAATTTTTGTGGTCTTTGCAGAACTTTAGCCGTGCTTTCACATTTTTGTCAGATAATGCAGGCTTCTTCTGCTTGATTGCCGATACAAGACCGATTTGTCTTAGTGCTCTCCTGGCAGTCCATTCACTAACGTTTTTATTTATAGCCCTAGAGGCAGCCTTTGGTGTCTTTACTTTATTCGCTCTAAGCATCCTTTCCATGACACGAGCATCGCCATCCGTTAGCAACCTTGGTCTTCCGCCTACATTTTGTTGGAGATTGCAGCTTTTCTTCTTTTGGACCTTAATTACTGTTGTCTGACACACGTTACAGAGTTTTGCAATTTTTATTGAACTGCAGCCATTATTAGACAACAGAACAATGTTATTTTCAATATCTTTTGTAACTTTTCCCATTGTCCTATAAAAGCTCCTATTAAAACAAATATTTTGTTCTATTTTTTTTTAATAATACCTTAAAATATCACTTGGAGCACTAAATAACTAAAAACTAATATTGCGTACCTACAACTGTTAACAAATTTTCAGAATAAAGCTAAAAATAAAACAAGACAAGATCGTGCAAAACTGAGTACTTCAGAGTTCCCAATTTATTTATATATCACATGAAGAAAGTTGGTTAACTGAGTAGATTTTTGTATTATTTGATAGAATACATCCTTTTTTAAATAATATTAAATAAAAATATATGCATACCGTACCAATTTTCAGTCCTACATAATAATACATGAATTTTTTTGTAAGTATATTCCTGTGGTCCTGGAAGCATTTCCATTCATAACACATTATTCCACTAACTAATTCATGGTAGTGGTCTTGTATTGTTGGTATTGTTGTAATATCACTTGCCCTAAAACTGATATTCGCTCAAATCTGCCCTCACCATTTACAAAGTGTCATGGACAATGTTGACCTTCATTAGTGTCTCATCCTATAGAATGATGTTACTTAAGGTATTTTGTCTTTTATGATTCAGGCGAAAGCTCGGTGCTAACGTGCTCAAATGCTTCGTCTTCATTAAGGGTCACCTTTGGAGCCGATGATCTTTAAATGCTCGTTTGAAGTAGAAAGTGCTGCAATGAGTCCCAGAATGATCATAAACTCCACTTTCTTTTATGTTTAACAGGAATTGGTTGTATGGTTGTGTGAAGTATGTAATACAGTTTTCGACTACGGATGAAAATAGGTTTAGCATAGCCTATGCTGGAATATATAGTTTTGTGCAGTCAGGGTAGTTCAGCTATGACATGTATTTAAGATGACCAGATGAGAGAGAATCTAAAAAGGATATGTCTGAACTTTCTCTGGGTAGAGCGTGAGCTTTTCGCGGTTATTTTTCTGCAGTGTAATGTATGCTGTACGTAAGATATCACATAATGTACTCGTTTGTAAATACTCGTACGTCTGGGTGAAAGCAAGTTTCAGAAAAGAGAGACCAGATCCGGAAGAAGATACTGGAATGTACGCCTAAAGATGAACTTTAAACACATTGAATTGAGTGCTCCATCTCTCGTGGTTGCAACAGAATTGAGAACTTCCCTTCTAGCTTCGTTCTCCATACAAAATTGTATAGGGCGAAAAGTTGTGTGAATCTCTATAGCAGCAGTCGGTATTCCTTATATCTCACCAGGAATACTAACGAGTACTAAATCCATTCAGGATTTGCCCAAATTTCTACATTGTTAAGGAAAATTGATAGCTTTATACTCGTATTTCTTAATCTCCACATGTTTTACAAATGTTAATTTTGGGGCCAGATTCAAAAGGGTACTCAAGTAATTGATTTTGCTAGATGTTTTCCAGTAATAATCAGGATGGGTGCCTAGGAATACGAGCTATGTAAATTGGGGCAAATTAGGTAATGCAGGTATTATTTTTTTCCTTTTGGAAATATCGGATAAATACTATCTAGTCCCTAAGAACTTCAGGGCAAGAGCAATAGGATAATTGCTTATAGATCAATTTCTTTCTCGTTAACCAATGCTGGTTATACCAGGCTGTAGATTTAAGGGCTCAGTCCTCTCTCCAACAATGCAATCCATATCTTCACATACGAGAGTATTTTTGACTTCACTTATTCTTAAATGATTCCACAACAAGGACCCAAATTGTAGAGTACCAGTGACACTCAATATTTACCGAACTCAATTCCAATATAGATACAATCATCAATTAAAATCCAGTGCTGTCTCTAAAACAGGATACTGACGTAACCAAACTCAAAACTACTGGAGTTGACATTGAGGATTTCAATAGTTGTCAATGCTCGGCATACCGAGTTTTTTTGACTGTGTTCAGTGACAAGCAAGAAAATTTGTCGGTAATCAGGGTACTTGCAGTCGAATTCCTTCAGGCTATCTATAAGATCCTAAACCACAAATTGTTGGAAAGATATTAATTCAACGACAATAACCTCATTCGCAATCTTTAAAGCAGGAGGAGAACTGCTTCCGCTGAACATCAGACCTCACAAGAATGATTTGCCAGTATATACTGCAGAATTTTAAAAAAAGAGAGGACATAATACACTTCCTGGATAGATACCGAATTCTGCAAGAACAAGTGCGCGTTCACTGAGTGAGAGGTTTAAGGTTCGAATCCAAGAAAACACGAAAATAAAAAAAGTTTTCTCACGTTTCAGCACGAGTGGCTGCGAGAAGCTAGGCCAGGCCGTACATTGGGCTGCTAGCGCCAAAATATTTATTTATTTCTATTTATTCTTTAATTTGCAACTATACTCAACAAATCTCATCTGAAGAAGGTGAAAATGGAAGGACGTGTGGCAAATATGCCTATGACAATAGTAACTCAGTGATCTTAAAATAATTGTTAGTCACAAACAACCCATAGGAAGCAATAGAGCAGGCCTTTGGCCTTGCTTCTCAGAACCACTTGCGATTAAGTGTTATATTTTCAGCACAAATAGAAGAGACTGGTCGTACAGTTTTATTTATCCAAGTTCGCTCCGATGCTCAACAGCCCAAAGCGCTCCACCTCTGGCCCTTGTTACTCTTTTAATATGTATCTTTATCGTGATACAGTCTTACACGATATATGAGTACCTTCACAAAAAAGATACACGTTCAAGGTCTTGCGAACTCAGATTTGATAAAGTTCCACCTGGAAACTCAAACGCAGGCAAGCTAAAATATAAACCAGCTAAAATCATCATAATATTTGGGTTTTTGTGGACTGAAGAATAGGAAATAAGTTAAATGAAGCTAAAGACCACCGCTAAAAAATCATATACAACACACAATAGGAAGAAGTCCTCTGTAGCATCCATATCCCATTAGATGTCGCTTGTGCAATATAGTATATCTCTAGAACGATATCTCCACTGTTGTGGATTGCACTTGGGTGATATGTGTTTCTAAATGTATTTCCATCAAACCCCAGTTTTATAAATCTGAAAAAATAGTGAACCAACCAACTACTCGTCTTCCAAATAACAAACAGTAGCATATGTATGTAGTAAGCTGTGCTACTAAAGATAATTTCACGCGTCATTAAATTAACATTTGCGGCAAACTGCTGGCACCTGTTTTTATTACGCGAATCTCTTGCCATTTATGTGTGTTCAATTTGTTAATAGCCCAGATAAATATTGAATTCATCGTTATTCACTTTCAAGAACACTGTGTGGTGGTGACACAGTAAGCACTTGAATGAATCAATTGTACTGCAATGGCCCACTTCCTGTCATTATTTTTATTTTACTGTCTTTCTGTCGCCTTGAGAAGTTTTTACAGAATGTTGACATTCACTCAAGTGGCGCGAGTGTTGTTGTTGTTATTATGCAATTGAGGATAAGATGTATACAGTTGACCCAGTCCACCCAACCTCATCATCCAAGCGATCGATCAAGATCATGGACTCACTTTACTCCCTCCGATTTCCATCATGCTAAAGAGGGCGATGAATCATAGCACTTAAGCCGAAGCACATGCATCCATTTGAGTGTTGTAATTTTTTTGCGCCCCAGAATAAACGAATTAAATTAACCAGAGATTGTTGTTTATATTCTGCGACGACGATGTGGGCTTATGGAAAATGCCTTGGGAAATTAGGTTCTGTTTAAATTTACTTTCGGGGCTAACATACCGACCGACTGTATTATGTTTGCTTTGCACTCGACGTGCAGAAATGCAATTTGTTTTGTTAAGTAAATTAAATGCGTTTGGAATTTTTCTGAGAAAACAATTTTTGCTTATGATTGTCTTGGGTGGATAACCTAGTTTATGGAAATTGATGTCTTCAATTGGTTGATGGGCCACATAATGTGCATATGAACTGATTTTAACTACTTAAAGTGTATCTAATAAAAGAGGAGTGATTTTTCAATTGAAAGATCTTTGGAAGCTATAAGAATGAAAACAATAGAAATAAAGTGATAAGACTGTTTTTTAAATTCATATTTGTAATTAATTTAAGCAAATTGGAAAATCTTCACCAAGATTTTAAGAACCTTTCGCTGATGTGACATTAATCTGTTGACTCTAAATCTGGAAGAGTATAAACTTTTTATAGATACAAGGATCTTTAGTAATATATATATTTTTATTCAGGCAATCTAATCGTCTTGGAAAGAATTAATGAAGTCTCCGATTTCGGTGAAACACTTGATAGGGTTTTTGAAAATAAATTCCTTTGATTTTCGAGCCCCTTACACATTAAAATCGATATATTGTTCCCTAGTCAGAATTGCATTAGTTTGATCCTCAGACCAAGAGATGCATATAAACAGAATGGAGCGGATATAGAAAAAAAACTTTACTGCTAGGAGGTTATGTTTATTAGAGTCATTGCTTGTGCTCGAACAATCTTAACTTGTACGCATCTATTATACTTTACCAACTAATGGTCAGAATGAACCTATTTCATGATTACAATGATGTTCTTGATCTGGTTAAAGGGTAGAGAAACATTCAAAACCAATTTTTTACTAAACATTCTTTTTTAAGTCTATCATCTTTCTAAAGTTTCTTTTTTTATTTTCTCTATGCTACTTGAATCGAATCTAAAAGTTTTGTTTTTCAGAATTAGAATTAATTATATTTGTATTTTCTTTTCTTTAGTTTTTAAGCATACATAATCAGTAAATATAAGAAAAACTGTTGTTACGAATTTTTCTTATTTGCAACCAAAAACCACGTATTATGATGAGATACTCGTATTCACAATAAGAATCAAACATCACTGTAAATAACTTTGAGAAATGAAGATACGGTTTTTTGAAGAAAACGCTCCCAAAAAGTATAGGCGCCTCTGTACAATCTATGAACCAATTTTAGATAACAACAGCATCTATATACGAGTAGGTATTTTGTTAAGTGAATATTTTTTCAGTTTCTAGAAGAAATGTTGAATATTTTACTTTTTTTAAAAGTGGACGTATCTGTGGGCGGATTTTAAAAATGTGTACACTTGTACTGCTTTTCTAAATTCTAGAAAGTTTATATACAAAATTTCACCTTTCAATCTCAAAATTTAAGCACAGACGGACGGACATAACTAAATCGACATATCAATGGAGATCACAAATATATACATATATTTACTCTTCGGGTGGCAAGTATGTTTTTTTAGTGAACATTTTCGAACTCGAAATTTGAATTAATCTTGCAATTCTATTCCTCCGTCTGAATGTACCTTAGGTTGCGGCATAAACAACTGGATATATGTATATGCTTCAAACTTCAAACCTTAGGTCTGTGGGGTACTTTCCTACGCTATTTTTCTGCGTGCATCAAACGATTTCTATAAAAATTCATATTTGTCGGATATAAGGAAGATGATTTTATTCAAGGTAGATATCTAAGTCGTTCTTGACATACACTGCTGTGCAAAATAATAAGCACACATGGTTCCTTATCCCTATATGTCTCACTAACACTTTGAAGGATAATGCAGCCGGCTGGTTTTGCATTATTTTCGTTGCATGTTAATAACGGTTAAAATAAGTGTGTGCAGATGCATCTACTTTTTTTACTTTAGTAGTTCAGAGCAGTTTGGGGAAGAAGGTTCATTTTCAAGTGTGCAAAATAATAAGCACAGACAACTTTTCCAGCTGTTATTTTCCGCCGTATTCTCTTTTTGCACTTTTCCATTGTAAGTAATATCAACCTAATAAAAAGAGTTAATTTAACAATTGAAAAATGTCTATAATGAAAAATGGGTCTGAAGAAGCATTGCTCACCAGAATTAAGGAGCATAATAAACCAGCTCAGAACCGAAGGAAAATCACTGAGGGTTATTGCCAAAAACGTTTCTTGTTCTGTAGGAATAGTAAGAAATGCTTTAAAATTTGAACATTCGAAAGAAACTCGGGGTCGAAAGCGTAAAACATCTTCTAAAACGGACCTTCGAATAGTTCGATGCGTCAAAAAAGATCCGTTTATAACATCGAAACAGATTAAAACGAGTTTAAACTTAAGCATCGATGCTTCAATAATTAGAAGGTTAATAGAATACAAACTTAAAGCTTCCCAACCAAAAAAGTGTCCCCTTCTATCAAAAAAAAATATCAAGGACCGTATTAAATTTGCGGAAACTAATTGCAACAGGCTACCTGAAAAATGGCGAAACATACTGTGGTCTGATGAGACAAAAATTAATTTATTTGGACCGGATGCATAAAAAAAGTATGTGAGAAGGCCACCTGGAATGCAATTTGACCCCAAGTTCGCTGTTAAAACCGTGAAACATGGTGGCGGGAACATCATGGTCTGGGGATGATTCTCTTATTATGGTGTTGGTCCCATTCATTGGATAGAAGATGTTCTAACAAAGGAAAAATATGTCGAAATCCTGGAAACAGTGATGCATCCATTTGCAGATGACAACTTGCCCCTGATTTGGCAGTTCCAACAGGACAACGATCCCAAGCATACTGCCAAAGTAACAAAAAAGTGGTTTGCTGATAATAATGTTAGAGTTCTTGAATGGCCAGCACAGTTCCCAGACCTTAATCCCATAGAGAATCTTTGGGGACATGTTAAAAGAAGGTTAAATGAAACATCTAAACCGAGAACTATGGGGAAAATGTGAAAAAAATCTGGTATGAAATACCCAATTCATTATGCCGGAAACGGGTTGATTCAATGCCCCGTAGGTGCAAGGCTGTTTTGAAGCTTAAGGGAAGCACAACTAAATATTAATAATAACTTAATTAATAAGTAAATAATGTATTACTAACTTTTATTTCATCGTTATTTGTATAAATATTTTCGTTTTATATTATATGTGCTTATTTTTTTGCACAGGTAAAAATGTTGAAGTACTTTGTTGAGAATTAAAAAAAAATAACTACCTCAGTATAAACCCGTTGTTCTGGCTTTAATAAACGGAATTAAATTTTCCTTTAACCTGTGCTTATTATTTTGCACAGCAGTGTATGTAAAGATATGACATTAAAAAATTGTTGCCATATGATCAAAAATTGTTTTAGCTTAAATTTAAAATCTGAACAATTTACAAACGAACAGCATATGGAAGCAAATACGTGCGATCCAGTTATGCCGTTTATTTTATCATGTTACAAGCTATACATCAAATTAATATATTCTATAGGTTGAAAAGGGGATGGGAAAAAAATCAGCTAAATAATAATTAGCGAATGATGAGCGTACAGTAAAACTGACCATATTATGTGCAGCCCCACATTCGGAGTGGAGTAAGCGTAGCTGGGATAACATAGGAAAACGTACGGGTCGCTACATATCAAAGTATCTAAGCCCGTCACTAGATGTGGCCTGATCGGCTGAAACTTTAATTATATTGAGGAAATGAATATAATGCGACAACAATAAAAGGACACAGAAAATAATATGGTGCAACATATATACGTGCATATGATGTATATATATATATATATATATATATGTATATATACTAGCAGCCAGTAATGGCTTTGCGGACGACATCTCAGTGGTATTTCTAGCAAAAACTGTTGAAAAAGTTGAACTCCACTGCAACGAGACAATCACAACGGTACGCGATTGGCTAGTTTGCAGCTTGCCGACCATAAAACCGAGGCGGTGCTCATTGCAAGTAGAAAAGTTCGCGAAACGATATCGTTTAGAGTCGGAAGCCTCGAAGTGGTTTCTCAACCGTTTATTAAGTACCTTGGAGTGATTATTGTTACTCGTTTAAGTTTCAAACACCATCTTGAGCATTCATACAAAAAATCGTTAAAAAGCTATTAGTGCACTTTCAAAGCTAATGAGCAAATCGGAGGCCCAAAACAGAATAAAATAATTCTACTTGCAGGAGCTGCCAGTTCTGTACAGATATATGTACATAGCAGAAATATGGTTAAGTGCCGCGAAAATTAAGTCGTACGTGCGTGGAGTTAAATCAGTCCACCGCCTTAACGCACTAAGGGTCGCCAGTGCGTTTCGAACTGTCTCGAGCGATGCTATACTCTTCGTATCTTCAATGCTATCCATCCACTTACTCTTTGAAGAAAAGGCAAGAATAAAAAGCGAACAAGTTCGAAATGGACATCAAATTTGTCCGCATCAATTTTGTGTCCGCTCGAAATAACTTCCAGGATAGTTTTAAACCGATTTATTAAATCCAGATTGATGCCTGTGATACGAGAAGAGCATTCTAGATCAGCGAAAAATCTTCTGGACGTGTTGCCATCATTAGTATTCCCAAATCCTGCTTTTGGAATATCTACTAGGAGTCCCATTTGCTCTTTGAAGGCACTTTGAATGTGCACATTTGTATCACCAACAATTTTCTTTTCTTCAGCAGATCGTGCTTGTCACTTTTTTAATGGTATTTTATAAGCCAAATGAAGAAGCCCTTCGAAAAAGTGAATTCTCGCATGAAGAATTGAGAGTCCAAACTTCAATGCTTCTACATTGACTTGCTTCGTTTTAATAAACTTATTGAAATCTTTAGAAGTCTGTACACAAATATAGCATCAGTAGCAGCATTGCATATTTTGCCGTCAACCATTGTAAGCACCATAGTGTGCTTTATTTTTGCTGTTCCATTAGAAGTGGATACTTCTGTTTCTCTAAGGTGCGTGATTTGGTTTTCAATATATTTCATCTTTGGTAACATCTTTAGATTCGCTAATGAAGCGCAAACGTATCGGCCTGCAGAATCTAGGAGAAGAACTGACTTCCCCATCAATAATAACAACTAATCGCAGAGGAACAAGGGAACTTTGAAAAATATTAGCATCGCTGTCAGCGCCGTCTTGAAACTTTTGCTTGAACTGTGTCTGCTGCGACCCGTCGAAGCTCCATTTTAAGATCAAACACATATTTTGCCTTCTCTTAAAACAAAAAATGCGGAATCCATTGTGCGCCGCCCCGATTTCGGCCGGGGCCATGGCAGTTAAAACATACAAATCATATGTATATCAAACCTGTGTATTGAGTATGCGCATTAAGACCTCGCTGCTCACTTCCCACTACTTCTAGCGATGCAGCCTGCGTGGTAGCGAGAATGCTTCCAATAGATATTCTGGAAGTAGAACAGCAACGTTAGTACTGCGCAAGAGAAAGAAATGAGGCCAGCGAAAACTGGCTACACAAACCAGAAAGCGTAAGCAGATGGACTCATAGGCTCATACACCAAATCCAGACATGGATTGATAGATTCCATGGAGAACTTAATTTTTACTTAACGCACTAACTAGCGAGCAATGGATGTTTTCGTTCGTATTTATTTCAGTATAAACACGACAATAGCCCCTACTTCACTGACTGTATAGAAAACGCAGAACACGTGTTTTTTTTTCAATTTTTCAAGATTTCTCGATGAAAGAAATGCACTAAGGAGTGAACTCGACCAGCCGCTAGAAAACATCGTTGGTTAAATGTTAAAAAGCCAGGAGTCATGGGACACAGTCGCTGTGAAAACACAATGCGCATAATGAAGATTCCTAGAACCCTAGAAAGAGAAAGGAAGACGTACATACACATTAGGCTAACCCTAATTTTCCCTGCAATTTTAAAGTTCTAATCCACAGCTAAATAACACAATAATTTTTCGAAATTAATTGCAGTCCGCTCTATTCGCCAAATTGTCAATTAGTCTACATTTCTTGACGAGTATTCAGATAATTTTATAAAACTATTACGCTTCACTATTCGCCCCCCAACTACTAAGTTCTTACGAATCAGATCCCTAGTTGTGCACTTCATTTGCCTTTGTAGACAACCAAATATTGGGTATTGTAAATATAGACTCGAAACTTTAACAAAATCTTACTCAGTTGAACTATAAAATGTGATGTGATGTATCGTACCTGAAAGAAAACAAGAAAAGCTCATTAAAACATAAAATATTGTTAGCAACTTAAAGCCTAATTTATACATATTTCTTGCCCGTTATGACTATAGCCTACATGTTCGACAACTGCACACAATCTGAACCAACGTCTGTGATCACTTCATTGTCATATAGTCAGACCTAAGGACCATTAAGTGCTTATGGATTTTCAATCATCATAAAATGTCCCTATCATTCAATCTAAGTCCGAGGATTTATCTCAGATATAAATTTAATTTTGCACGATGCAATGGTAGGGAAAACATTTAGTTTATATAAATTTTTATAGCATTTTTTATGGCTTCTTAATATTTGTTCAATAAACAACACCAAATCGAATCGCATTGAGATCACCATCGTCATAAACCTATTGTCAGGGTTCTCTTTGTGGTTTAATGGCCGTAAAATCAAGGAGAATTCCAGATATTTCTTTGTTATTATGTGGGTATTATGGAGGGTAATGGAAAAATTAGGTTATGCGCATTAAGTGCGCAATAAGGAAAACCTACCACAAGAAGGGATCAATTTAATTGACTTGCTGATAGCATTTGGTGTGAGATTGTTTTCAACATCGTAAAATGAAAAGGTTAAAGGATTATACGGGTAAAAAAATGCACTCGTATAAAGGAACATCATTAAATTGGGATGAAAGCAGTGAGTCATGGAAAATGATGACTGACGACGATAGATAGAAGTATTAAACTGTAATCTCAATCTGTTTATGACTCCTCCTGTATTCAGCGTAAGTATTTCAAATCTCACCGACTTTCTTCTCTGAATTATTTTGTTAACCACTCTGCTAACAAAATCAATACACATTCTGTCTATAAATAAGTTTAATTTATTTTTAGGCACAAAGTAGTGCAATAGTTCGAGAGACAGAACACCTCCATTTCGATTAGTTAAAATGTCAATATTCCAGAATAACCCGTCGGTTGGGTACAAATCTAGTCAAATGCCAATCAAATCCACCTCATTTTGCCTTTTGCTTCAGTCTTACGTCACCACAACTAAATCTATGTCAATTGCAATCAACTCTGCATCTCATCATTAATAAACAATTTTCCACTTCGCGAATTCGGACGAAGAAAAAAAAAAGAAAAGAAAAGGAGAATGCTCTCCTCCTACAGGAAAAAGTTGCTGCAAAAGTTGATTAAAGTAACACGCGCGAGCCATATTTGCGCGTAGCCATTCGGGGCCACCATCGACCAACATCAACAACCTGCTTCCCAAAATCTCGTTTCCAAACACCTCAACAAGATTATCTTCCGTTTCTGCTCCTCCTCGGCGCGTCTAATTTTCACTGCATTTGGCTTCCAGTTTTCTGCGTTAGTACCTATCCTAGCTGATCGTCGGCGCATTTAGAATGCCACTGCAAGCGAATCATAGAACCGCACGCCAGCCAGCACAGCATCTTGTATTATTCCAAGCACACAATCTCAAAACATTGATTCACTATTGTGGCCCAAAGGCTGTAGCGACGGCGGCGGGCTTGCTGCTTACCTGATTGTTACAGCTGCCGGTACAGTTGGTAAGAGACTGTGCGAAAACAAGTGCGCTTCTGCATCAAAAAGTAGTTGAAGTAATAATAATAACTATAATAGTAGTAGATGCCATCAGTGGTCTTTCATTTTGAATAACAACAACTAGGAAGACAGTAGTAGCTCTTCAGGAATTCCCTAGGCCACTGTTAATAGCGGTTTTGTAACACTTTGATGGACAGCGTGCGTTGTTTCGTGTGAGGACCGAGAGATCATTCATTCTACGTGAGTACTAGGACTCACCACAACAGTTCTGCCGCCACCGCTGCCGACATATTTAAGAAGAATTAAATATTACTTCCTGATCATCACCGGGAGTGGTTGGCTGTTATATCAGCCACCACTACCATCACCGGTTCTCTTGGTGGGACTTGTAAAGCTCAACCATGAGGTGCCTCTATGATGTAAGATCTAATTTTTCTAATGGATTCCCTTTGAACACAACTCATGATGAGGTGGTTGATGCTCATGTCGGGCATACACACACCACAAGTATCTACGACTTTATGTTGCCTATAATTTTGTATCTATAACGTGATGTTGCAGCATAGTGGGCAAAGGAATCATGTTAGCGCAACGCAAAACTGATGGTTACGCACGATTGAAGATGCAATTCATTCGCCATTGGTATGTTGTGGAATGTTGTGCAATCGATTAGTCTTGTTATTTTCTGTTGTTCGATTCCAAAATTGATTTCTCATTACTCCCTGGCAATTGGGTACCACACCCCAAAAAAACTGAAGTGAACGGGTTCACGACTTCAATGAAAAATCAGTTAAATATGCATAGCGGAGTGACTAAGCGGTGATGAGGTGATGTTGCAACATTTAAATGTATTTTTTGCACTTGGGTGCTGCGATGCAGGAAATTGGACGGCGGCCAAGTTAGGGGAACATAAGGCTGTTCACCCCGGACGGCGAGTTTTATTTTTTGGGGGAAAATCCATTTTTTGGCAGAGGAATTTGTACTGTGTGTCATGTAATCTATTTTTGGCCGACGACTGTATGCCCATTTGACCGAGTGAATTTATGGAATTTACTCGCAAAGAATTTGAATGAAATGTTTTTCAAGAAAATTCATACATATGTAGGTAAGCATGTTTAATGTGGAGATATTAATTTATCTATTTAATAAAATTCTTTGAAGGATATAGTGAGAAATGTTGATGGGAAGGTGCGGATTTCAAGGATAATATTTGCGAAAATATAACCATTGAATAATGGCTAGAAGGCTAGAGAGACAGTCGTCATTTTAAGGCTAACGAGTCATAGATGACAGCAATGAGTTATTAAAAAACACTGACAAACAACTGCCATATGGAAGCAACACTTTGAAAAAAAAAAAAAAAGTTACAATCCACTTGGAACGGATAATATGATACACTATCCCTCATGTTCCAACACGTCCCTAATAAAGTAGGTGTGGTGTTGTGAAATGTTTGATTCGAATGCAACGGTATCTTAAAAGATGAAATATTCCATCGATTTCTCAGTAATTTTATTAATATAAAGTGGGACTGGCTCTCAAAATTTGTAGTCATAATTCATGTACATGTTATAATGAGATTTTCAAAATAAGACTTGTCCGTCATCGAAAATAGCTACCCCCCAAAAAGTTGGCGTAGACAAATTATTGAGAATATCAACGACTTACTTGTAGTTCAGTTCCTAGCAAAAGTATTGAAAAATATAATTTTTTGAAGAGTAGTGTGTCTGTGGGCCGATTTCTGTTTATTCTGCCTCGGATTCCAGAAAGCTAAAAACTGATAGTATTGTATCATATAATTCGCGAACGAATAATAGAATAAAGAACCAAGTAGATAAGAAACAACAAAAATTGGGATTTTCGTAAAATGCGTTAAAAAGTTAAAATACTTTTTCGACCGTATGTCAAAAATTTGAATGCCATTTCCTTATATATGTCAAAAATTACGTAGATAACGATTTTGAATAAAATCAAGCCAATTTTCGCAATCCTGCTAATAAGTAAAATACCGTTGATTAAATTTTTAGCGAAAAACTTATTGCAAACGTCCATATGAGATTATTCCAGATATGAATTTTTATCGAAATCGTTAGGCTGCAGCTCGAGGTATAGGCAGACACACGTACAAGACAGAATTGCGAGATCCACTTTTTTGAGTTCCTCAGTAGTAGTGTTAAAATTAATTAAAATCTCGAGATCGAAAATTTTCACGAAGACAATACTTGCACCACCTGAGCAAGTAAAAAACATATGGATACGTACCCAAAAGTTATAATCTTGAATGGATCTTAGATTTTTTTTTTTTTTTTAATTTGTCTTAAGAGAAAAAGGGGGCTCAACTACGAATCAAGATGAAATCTTCACGATATGTCATTCAAAACCGTAAATTGTCTTGAAATAACGAAATCATGTTTTTAAAGAAAACGCCTCCAAAAAGTAGGCATGGGTCATTTGAAGTTTAGCACGTATAAAGGATTTTTGTTAATATTTTGTTAACAAAGTGATTGGAAGTTACAAGGGAGATGTGAGGACTATCTGTGAGCGTTATAGCTATGGTACCTCTAAGTTTGATTTTTTCAATTTCAACTAACGGTACCAGCTTAAGGGGTTCAAATTCCTTCCCGCCCCCTCCATATAATTTTGTTTGAGTTTTAATCCAAGGAATTATCCCCACTTGAACTGATACACCTTGTACTTACATATGTATGTATTCTTATATTCTGCCGATATACATTAGGTCTGTTATTTATTATTCAAATATTGAATAAAATAAAGGGCGCAACTGGGTCGCGTGTACATATATGCGATTATGTGCTGTTTGTTCGCAGTTTAATTAAATGTATGCAAAGTCTAAAATTTTAATCAAAATCGCCCTAGCCATATCAGATTATTAATTAATTTTAGCAAGTCCGCCAATAAGTAAAGAACCGTTATTCGAATATTTAGCGAAATCGGTACGCAATCTTATTATCGTTTTCTTTGCCAATAAAATCGGGCATTAGTAAAGTTCCGTTAATTTGCGTTTCCGCCTCGAGGTGTACATTAAGTTTAAATCAAATCCTTCCAGCCGCTTATGGTGCAGTCCGATATACAGACAGATGGACAGATTAGCGAGACACACTTTTCGAGTTTCTCTGTTGTAGTAATACCAAGGTTGATCAGAATTCGAGATCAAGCATTCCCTGACCTAAGATCAGAAACAAAAATGCACGGTAAAAAATTAAATAAAGTATGTTACACACTTTGAAATTAGAGCGTCAGTTTAGATTTTTTTTTATATCTTTGACTTAAAATTTATAGCCATTTGATTCCGTTTAATGAGGACACCCTGTATATTGCCCGTGTTGCCATTTTTGCTAAAGTGTACAAATTATGTTCAATCATTTAGGTAGCATGCCCAACTGAATACAGTTTTTTTCCTTCTGCTTCGCACTTTTCATTTCTCTACTCTTTTCCCCACTCAAAGGTAAATCATTCATTGACATACTCTCAATACTTCGGACATTCGAATGGGAGCCAGTATTGTCAGGTTGTGTCTTTGGAAAAACCCAGATTCAACAAGGAAAAACCCAAATGTACTCACGTATTAAATCAAAAAACCCACAAAAAAAAAACTTTAAAATTAACTACATACGATAATAAATTTGTTTTTACTAAAATCAACAAAAGCAAGGAATCACATACTTTGTACACCTTTGTGTTTAATATTTGACGGGAAGTAATCAAATTGTGCACTCCAACCAATTTTCTTGAAAATTGTGTTTATTGTCCTTTAAATGACTGAAATTTGAATGCGTGAAAAAAGACAACAATACGAGTATACATTTTGCTAAGGAATTGCCTAATAAATTGTCTTGTCAAGAGCTACAGAAGCCCTCGAACGACCTAACAAGTTGAAATTTTGCGCACTTATAGTACAAAACGAAGAGGAACAACTGTACGGAGGTGGAGTTTTGATTTTCCACTTACAACTTATAATTTTTTAGATTCAAATTGAATTAATCCACGTTAACGAACACGCGCACATTTAGAGGTCGAAAAACCCATAAAATGGGTGAAGTTTTACGATCTGACAGCACTGATAAGAGGTGTTGAGTAGTATGGAAGAAATAAATTGAAGGGTATTTCGGAGAGATGACCTCTGTTCTACGGGATACTTTACCATCTCTCAATACCACCCGGGGGAGGATGATTTGACTTGGATGACCAACCCCATACTGGTCGACCAGGAAACGTTGGCCAGGATCCGGTAACTATCGACAAATGAGCTTTCAGTAGATGGAGAAGACCTTAGGCATTAATGTTTACAGTTAACATCGAATTGATCGCGGTAGATCATCTAATTTTTTTTTTTTTTTATATTGAAGTGTTATAAAATTGACAACATTTCCTTATACTACAACTAGTTAACACTAACGAGTAGTTTACATTTGTTATATATTACATTATATACAAACACACGCTTATTTTACATTTATGTTGTATCTTCTAGATAACTCTAGATAACATTGTTCCCAGTTAGCTCGTGTGGTTTGCTTCGCTTTAGTCTTCGAGTAATCCCAGTTGTAGGGAGGTGGCCACGGTGTAGTGGGTAGTGTGTTCACTTGTGACCCGAACTGTGCAGGTTCGAGCCCGGACGAGGGACTGCATTCACAGCCACTAGAACATAAAAGAGAAACGAATAAAATCTAAGTTTCTCCAACCACTACACCAAAAATGAGTTTCTGCCTGGTAGTACAATGGACACAGCAAAATGGAATCTGAGTGGTCCGGGATTTGGAAATTTTCTTTAATAAAAAAAAAAAAAAAATCCCAGTTGTATCGCAAAGTTTTGCTGCTTCCTGGTTGATATGTCGTCCAAGTCTTGAGTGATGGGCTGTTGCAAATTCACGGATCGTTTCTTCAACGGATTTAAGCTTAAGGTCGCGATGTAAGTCGTAGATTCTGACATACCATGGAGCTAAACATCTTAAGACTTTATCTTGGAAGCGCTGAATTATTTCTATGTTCTTTTTAGCAGCACACCCCCAGAGTTGAATGCCGTATGTTCATATAGGTCTTAATGTTTGTTTGTATATAAGAAGTTTGTTATGTATTGATAGAATAGATCTTCTGCCAATCAGCCAATCGAGTTTTCTCAGCTTTCTTTCTATCGTAATTTAGCGTCCAGGTTCATTCCTAAGTACTTTGCTGTATTGGAATAAGGTATTTGTATCCCATTAACAATGATTGGAATATGTTGAATCTTTTTGTTCGTGAAATTTATATGTATGTCAGTCAGATATAGTCAGATATAGTATTAACAGCATTCTGTAGGGTTTGAGTTGATTCTACTTCATTTTTTCCAACTGAGAGAATGGCAGTGTCATCAGCAAACGTAGCAAGTGTGCAATTCGAAAAGGTTGGCATGTCATTTGTGAATAGTAAATACATTGTTGGGCCTAGTATGCTTCCTTGGGGAACACCAGTTTTGATCGCTTTCAACGCAGAATAGACATTTTCTTGTTTTACTCGGAAATATCTATCAGTGAGATAAGATTCTAGAATTGTCGAATATTCTCTAGGAAAAAGAGTTTCCAATAGCAGGGGACATGCTTCAGGCGAAAACAAGCATTTAGAAGTATTGTTAATTTAATCTTAGCTCTAGCCGGTAGGTGTTGTAATAGCTCAGCAGTAATAAGCCAGGTGACTTTTTCATCTGAGATCTTTTTGTATAATAATTTCTACCTCCAAGGGTGTAACTGAAGGAATTTCCATGGATTGTTGCTCGATTTCCGGCCATATTACTACATGTTGTCTCTCATTGGGTTGAAAAATATTCGTCAGATACTCGGCGAATGCTTCTGCTTTCTCAGAGTTGCTTTTGGCCCATGAATTATTTAATTTAATTGGTGGGTTGTGTTGAATAGGACGTTTAAGATTTTTGGTTATTTTTTGTCGGCTGTTAGTTGGCGTAATTTTCGGTTAACTGCTTTATTTTTGAGCTCATTTAATTGGGAGCGAATCATTTCAGTAAGCTTGTTTAATTGCGACTTGTACAACGGGGATCTTGATTGTTGCCATTTTTTCCTTAATTTTCTCTTTTCGGATATTAAGTTAAGTATTGGTTTCGGATAACTATACCCGATTTCTTTCTTTTTTATCTGAGGAGTACTTTTCCAAGCAGCTTTTTGTATTTGTTCCGTAAAATTCAATACTTCATCTTTTAGTTGGTTTTTATTACACAGCACTGTGTTAAAGTTTAAGTTCTGATCTAATAGTGCTTGAAAGTAATTCCAATCTGTAAATTTATTTACAAGGTAAGAGTTTTTATTTTACATGTTTACCCTGTCATTATATATTAAATATATTGGTGAATGATCAGAATTTAAATCTTTTCCTTCTTTGATATGAAGTACATTTCTGGAGACTTGTTTTGTAATAAAAAAGTCGATCAGGTCTGGAATTTTCTTTCTTTCCGTTGGCCAGTACGTCGGCTTACCAGTTGACATGGGTTCACAACCTTCTTTCCGTATCGCTTTTAGCAGTTCACGGCCTTTTGTTGTTATTAGACGAGATCCCCATTGCGTATGTTTAGCGTTAAAGTCTTGTATCAAGAATTTATATTGATCCGAGCTAATTTTATGTTTTGGAGGACTATACACCGACGTTAGTGATAATAAGATTTGTTCTGTCTTAATTGATATCGTGGTTGCCTGGAATTCTTAAAATTAGGAAGCTTTTTTCTTGGATACCTCGTGTCCTAACTATAGGAAAGAAAAGAAAAGAAATTCAAAGATACTATTATATTTCAATTGCAATAGGTGGCGAAACCTGTCTCTAATATTACGAGCAAGGTATGGATTTTTGAAGATGAGAATGTCCCGACTGTAAAGAAGTGCATTATCAAAAATTATGACTGCTTTAAAAAGGTCTAACAAGTATGCAGCCAAACAAGACTGTTCCCTATATAAGTATGTAAAATGTTAGAGTTAAAGGTCGACGTACTCCGCTTTATAAATTCTAAACAAAACCACTACAGCCTACATATCCAAGGAGATCCGTTACATCAGGTTAAATGATTGAAGGCTTAAAAAATTGTTAACACTCATAAAATCACTTGACCCAAGCGAGTATACCTTCTCCTGTTGTTCTCCTTCTAAATTGAAATTCCAATTGCCTAAGCGCCAACAAGAAAATATCTGTTACAATATTTAAAAAAAAAAGAAAAAAAAATAATAATAATAATAAAACGAGGTACATTTTTCATTCTTTAGAATTTCCGCTCTCTATCAAAACCATAAAATCTCGTGCCAGGTTAAAGTAATTTTTCGCTACAATAAGTGCGCGCGCGCTCTCACCCGTCCAATAAGAAAGAGAGAGCATTTCCTCATCCACCTCCTTGTCAAGTGTGGTATTCTGTGCTGGTTCTCTGGCACTCACCAAGTCTTTGGCATTTGGCGAACGTAATACTTTTATGCCTTACAGTGGTTACCAACTCATCTCCCGAAGGCGTGGATGGCGATGTCTAGAACGTAACTTGTTGAAATTCCAATCGAGTGTACTACAAGTCGTCGCCATCGTCGTTGTTGCAATTCGGTTTGGTTTGGTTTTGTTCTTGGTTTGTTGGTTGAACTTGCGTCTATTTTTGCACCTTTCGGTTACTGCGGTGGGTATCTGCGACGACGACGGTCGGTGAATCAATCCTTTGACTGGTGCCCACCACTACCACGGTTAGCTATGAGCGGCGCGTTGTGTAATCAAAAGATAACGGCATTTAATGGTTTGTGGATGAAGATGATTATGATGATGAGGACGATGATGATGATGATGATGATGATGATCCAAGAAATAGAAAACTAGTGGTGGTGCACGTATTCCAAATGCGATTGTAGTAATGCCGCGGCGTGTCTAGCGGTAAGCGGCAACTTGGCTTATATTGAAATGTCATGTCTTTGGAACAAATTTGTGGAATTGGGTTTGCAGATTTGGAGTGTACAAGAAGAACGCTGGTTACTTTGAGTTGACAGTGGAGCGTAGACATTTGAATGCGAATGGATTTCGCATTGTAAATACATAGATGACTTCAACAAGTGGACGATGATTTACATTGCATGTGATTTCAAATTGTAATGACCAGGAAGTTGTAGTTTGCTCTCATTTCAATCGACTAATAGAGTATTCAAGTCAAAATTTATTTTAACTTATTATTGTATCTGTATTGATTTGTAGTTTTGTGCTCGTATATGTGATTTCAGGAATAAATTATACATAATATCGTACGTAGGTAGTAAAGCAGTAGTTAAAGCCTTGGAATCGCCAATGTTACGATCGAATTAGGTAAAGCAATGCCACGGATATGTTGACCTGAGTGCCAGATCACAGGGATGTTGAAAGTAAATGTGAAAGAAAGAATTGGATAAGGAGGGTGCGAGTACTTTCCTGAAAATAGAGGGGAATCGGTGCCTTCTATGGAAGTAATAATGTTCCAAGTATTATTAGCACCGGTCTTACGTAGAGCCAAATCTGACAAGAGATGGACTATTATGAAAAGTGTAAACTTTGCAATTGAGACAATGGGTATTCTACAAAAACTGTTAAGAATAAGAAAAACAAGAAAGAAACAATCACACATCTTCTAAGCACATATCCTGCCATGTTGAGGATAAGAAGAAAACTAATTGTCAAGAAATGATATCTACTAAATTAAGCGAGGTAAATTCTAATAAATTGACTAAGTATCGAAAAATTTTACATTATATATCACTTCCCTATATACACCATGTTGCTTTCGTTTCACTCTCGTCGCTTTTTTTAACATTGAAAGAAACAATTTATGCTTCTTATCAAACCAAGAGAGACAGTTTAGTTTGGAACAGGAATGTTGATGACATCAGAGTTTTTTGCTTGATGTCTCTATTCTGAACAGCCTTAAGATACGATTTTCTGCAGCACTTTTAGGTTAGGTTAAGTTAGGTTCAACTGGCTGCCTCCGGACAGACATACCTAGACCAGAGTAGGTCCATTGTGATACCACTGGATAAGGGAATTTCTCCGGTCTTACCTTGGAACCTATTGGAGCTTCTAATGAAACGATGGGGATTCCTAATATTAAAGTTAGCCAGTTCACGGAGGGTATCGTAGAAGTAAGCTCCCAAATAAAGCCTTCTTTTGACAGAGAAAGCCGAACAAATGCAGAGGAAATGGAGAGTTGTATCTTCCTCCCTACAGCTTCTACAAAAGTCGTTAGAGAAAAGACCTTTTGGCGTACCTTCCAATGAGACAGTGTCCCATAATGACACCAATTGTTGCGCTGACATGTTTCCTGCTAAGGGCAACCCAACCTCTTCGATCATTTCTGATACAGCTGATGCCAAATCAGTCTAGTGATATGACACTTAATACCAGTCTCCCACCTGAAGTTGATCTCATTGATAGAATTTAGCTTGAGCAATTGCTTACATGTAGCAAGAGACATGCCGAGGTTCTCCTTTTCCTGCCTGGCAAGATTATCAGCCTTCAGTTCCCTGTAATACCCTATGCCTCTGCACCCAGCACAGGCGAATGTTGAATTACTCTACCATCTTGTTAAGAGATAAGCGGTAATCTAGAGCTACTTTTAATGTGAAAGAGATCGATTCCAGAGCGACCTATAGCACATATTATATTCCATTCCAGCCAAGATAGAGCTTCTTTGATCGCCATTATCTCCGCCTGGAAAACGCTACAGTGATCTGGGAGGCAAAAAGAGATGCTTACGTTTAGCCTGTCGGAGAAAACCCCGCCACCCACTCCATCGATTGTCTTCCAACCATCCGTGTAGAAATGTATGGATTCTTTGTCCGAGGTCACGTAGTCTAGTCTGGATGAGATAGTGGCCCGGAAGTTTTTATTGAAAGAGAATCTGGGGAGGGTGTAGTCGGTGTTTTCTGGAATGAATTCTGAAGAATTGTGGAGTGGCCTGTGGATATGCTGGACCACTGTGATGTGGCACAGAGTCGAATGGCTGCATTGGTTGTTTTAAGTACACCACTAATGCACAGACAACCTGATCTCTGTATTTTCACTAGCTGGATGCGGAGTATATAATTTGAGGAGAGCCGGCCATCAAACGTATGGCCTTGATATCAGATAGTAATAACGGAGCCAGTCCCCACTTCTTATCAATGGCCTTCTTGTGCGAGCATAGAGCTACCAGTATAGAGCTTCTTATCTAAAATAATGCCTAGGTATTTTGATTTATCTTTAAAAACGAGGCTGTTTACATTCTGTTTAGAAGGAGCTAAGTAAGGAATTTTAAATTTCCTGGTGAAGAGAACCAATTCAATTTTTTTAGGGTTTACCCCCAGTCCACATTTATCAGCCCATTTGGAGAGTTTAGCAAGGGCATTCTACAGAAACTCCCTTAAAGTAATCAGATGCACCACTTTTAAGGTAGAACACATTTGTGAAAACTGCCGAAATCAGCTGGTTTTTGAAAACAGTTTTCACTTCAAATACTTTTTTTTTTACTTTAATATTTTAAAGTTGAATCTTTTTAAAAACATAAAGATGTGAAGATGTTTCTTAACCTGAGATATAAGCTTTCGCGGACATTTTTATAGAACTGCTCAAGTCATAAAAATGTGTCATACAACAATTTGACGTATGTCTTATAGTGTAGCCGACATATTATATAAAATTTAATGGTGCAGACAAATAATTTTTTTCGAGGCTTGGGAAATACATTTCTTGTGTTGAGCTTCCCAATATCGGATAGTAATCAAATGTAACATCAAACCTTCCATGTTCAATAGTTGGATAAAAACATTGAAATCGGCTCAGTTAGTCTCAAGTTATATGGTACGAAAGCAAACGGAACGCTAAAACATTGAAAACATGCAAAGTGTGTATTGGTAGCTATCTTAGGTATATATGCTCTCGCGCACTTTTCTGTAGATTTATTTGAACTCTAACAGATTTTCATACGTTGTTTTTACATACTGTTTATAGTTCAGCCAACATATTGAAAATGCTCAGAAAATTCATTGATGAAAACTGCATCTAAAATTGTAAAGTGGTTCTTGAGTTATAAACGGTCACGCAGACAAGGAAACATTTTCATTAGACCGTACATTTTTCACATTGAGAAAGAGACTTAGATATGGTGGGCTTTATTTGGAAGGTCTTCATAAATTAGGAACCCTCAGTCTCAATTCGTTTACTTATGTTGCTGACAGAAGAGCAGACCCTAAGTAGACAAAATCCTTGACAATGTTCAAGTTTTATATATCCGAAGTAACAATGTCTTGATCTAGCGTTGGTAGTGGAATTTTTTTTTTTTTTTTTTGATAGCGCCACATTTTATTTAACCTCTGCAATGGCGAAAACATCATTTTTAATTGCCACTTAGTATGCATACTCGTATTTTTAATACTATGACTTAATTAATAGATTTGTTTAATTCTCCATAAATATCATGAAACCTCAATCTGTCACTTAATCAACTTAGCATTACAGTAGACCCTATAACTCATACCGCAGTGGCTGAAAAGTCGTTGTCCTCAATACGCAATCGTAAACTCGAAAATCGAAAATCTTTCCCATAAACCTAGTGCAGAGCTCGAATAGAAAAATCAATTTATAGGCAACTTCGGCCTGGCCTCCCATGTCACAGGCAGAGAAAACAGTTTTAATTTTATTTTTATTATTTCATTCGACTCACGCATAGCACACCGTGTCGTAAGGAATTCATTCCGGTGACCTGTCTCAACATTAGACTCCAGACTCAGAGCACTTGTGTAAGGTATACGAGTACTTGTAAATATATGGGTGCTGGTGCTGAGAAACCTATCAGATTTTGATATCAATTATTTGGCAAGGTAAACGGGTGTCGGATTCTGCGGTGGTAACCCAATGAAATTAACAACTTGACAATTGGGACGTAGGGGTTTTTTTTCTCATTCGATCTTTGACCACCTTTTGATTGTCATGTTTATTTTTATATTTTTTTATTTCGATATGTATACAAGTATGTAAGAGAATCAGTTTCAAGTACACAATGTTCACGCATGATTTTTTGATTGATAAGCTAAAATTAGACTTGCGGCAGCTATGGGTCATTAATAATGAATTGTCTGTCAGTTGAGCTAGCTGAGAAGACGTTTCAATGTCATGGGCATAGGTAATTACAGTATTGTTTGCACTTTTATTAAATGTTTGGATTAAATCAGAAATGAAGGGAAAAAGTTACGTATACGCCATAGGTTTTTTCAATCTAAAAAAATAAAAATAAGAAATTCGAGTGATTGTTTGTTTAACCATTTGTTGCAGAGTTTGTGAAAAAAAAATTACGCACTAATTTCTGATTAAAATTTGTCTTGTGTCCATTTGTGTCCAATTACGAGTACATGACCTTTTAGAAAAGTGTTTGCATTAAGAAAGACACCAGTCAGTTTTCTTGGGTTGTTCTAAAGAATTCAAACTAATTGCCTCGGCAATGTGGATTCGTGCATATAAAGGTGCAAGAATCAAGAGAGCATGCGGCATGAGAACATGCCCTACATAAGCCCTGAATACTGTACCTTTTAACACTTTACCCTCATATTCTATATATGTATATCATCGTGTAGTGCGATTAGACTAAAAGAAACGAGGTGTTGGTGTGTCATACCGTATGGTCATAGCAACATCCTGAATATACTACCAGGGGGATCTGTTAGCAACTCTTACCGACTACTCAACACCCCAAAGTAAATTTTAGTAACGTCGTCATGGTCAGTTTCCTAGCGAGAGTAGAATGGGAAAAAGGGAAAGTGACGATGATTCGAAAACGAACTGCGGTGTGGGGGCAGGGGTTTCCTCCGACACCGTCAATATATCAAAATCATACCGGCTATCGTACTTGAAACTTGCCGTTTATTGAAAATCATTAGTACAACCTTCAGAACCATCGCTATCCTCGTTGATAGTCAGGCCGTTATCAAGACAATCGTATCCGCTACGTCTTCCTCCAAGCTGATAGAACAATGCAAATAGGAACTCGCCTGGCTGGGACATCCGTTCAGGATCAGTCTCTTTTGGGTGCTGGGACACAGCAACATTGAGAGGAACCAGCGAGCTGATGAGGTAGCGAGGCGGGGATCTGCTCTTGATAGATGCCTTGTGGAAGCGTTTCACATACCCCTGGGGCCTCTCACGGACAATATCTTCGGGCATTTCTTTTAAAGGCCAATAACCGATGGTATGGGTTGCGGAATTGCGTCATATCTAGTCAGATGCAGCCCAACTACAACAGGCGGAGAACACAAGATCTACGGAACAGAAACCGGGCAAATATTGCTAGAATTGTGGCGATTAGTACAGGCCACTGGCCCATTGGCGTACACGCGATCAGACTAGCCATTACATTCAATGCACATTGTCACAGCTGCAGTACTGCAAGCAAGATAAAAACTATCTACCATTTCCTCTGCAAATGTCAGACAGCGCACACTAGGCAAACCTTTCTTTGACAACCTAAAGCAGATTGCGGAGAAAAGCATTGGGCAAGTTATAAGCTTCCTTAATCCTCTTATCTCTGTGGTTTATCATCCGAATAACACCCGATAGGTCACGTGAATTGTGGCATTGAACTGAACGAGTTTTAATTAAATTTAATTTCCAAATTTATAATGGTGGGTAAGACTTAAAAATCTTCAAATTCGGGGGTATGATATTTGCAAAATTAAGTACGAGGGAGCGCTGTATCATAACTTGGTAGATATTTTTTTATGACCAGACGAAAGACCTAAAGAAGTTTAGGATTTGGTTCCAGGATCAAAGCATTCTGACCCGGCAAGCCTAGTTAAACTATGACTTATGAAAATTACCGCTCTTTTAACACAACATGAGTAACACGAGTAATACTGTGGTCTGACCTCGCATTGATCTTGGAAGTATATCTTCTAAACTCATTGGCATATGAATTGCGATGCGTGGCCTTGCTTCATGTTGCACACAAGATTGGCAATAGACAAAATTTACACAAACAAATATCGGACAAACCGAGATGGTCTGTAATCTAGATCTCTATAAGGTGATGGCTAATTTCAGGATGTCAACCGAACTGGATCAGCGGTAAGCGTGGGTTTAAAGCGCATCCACTTAATCTATATCTCCACAGAAACTGTGAGAAATAGATGGGGTATCCAACCTCAACTAGTACATTGGACTTTACTCCTCAAACCAGACTTAATAATATACACCAACTCCAAGTTCTCCAGTATTTCACCCTTTTTGCTAAAAGACATTGCCCCTCCAAGTGCATGTATTTACATAGATTCCCAGTCAAATATTTGGGTCTTTTCCATGATAGAAGTAGTTCTTGAATATAACTCATAACTGCGATCACATTTGTGAAGTATTTTCCACTTGAAACTGTGTTACCCTTCAAAAGTGATTATAACTAAATGAAGACATTCCAATAAGAGCAAAGCTAACAAACACCTTTCAATAGTGCGACGATGAAACACCTCAATTTTGCTTCCCTAAATCAAATACCACCTATCACGTTGCAGTGCACCCTATCACTCTCGCTAACAAAACAAATTTGCTGAAGCAGAAAATATTACTGACAAACTAGCATAGCTTTTACATAGGGAGAGCCACTTAAATTCACGCATTGCACGACGCAGAATCGCTTAACTTCCTTAAAATTTCACTCATATGCGCGAGCACATCAAACGAAAGTCCAGCAAACAACCGTGAAATGCACCTGAGTCGAACAAATAATAAATTTAATAAGCCAGACCAGCCGCGGGAAAAAGGCCAGAAGCAGTCGATTCAAAGTAAATAGAAGAAGCCCAACAACGAAGACGACACTCGTGCAAAACCGTGCGCATGTTATATTACGTCCATAATTCAAAATACCACCGGGCACGACTTTGCCACCACCATCAACACTTCTTCAACTTTAAGTGAAGCTTCTAGTTGCCTTTGCCTACTACCCGGCTACGTAATAGAGCAAGCAATGAGCTTACACAGACAACTCTGATGCAGTCGTCGTCGTCGTCGTGTCTTTTACTCACTGCGAAACGTAACAAATAATCGAATGACATAATTGTTGCGACATTTTGTTTTTGTTCAACTAACCGTGAGATACTCGTTCTTCTTTGCAGATTACCTTATGGGGAAGATCTCACCCACCAGTCTCACGGTCCTATCCGACTAAGGAGAAACTTGTCAAATTTGCCAAAGAGAGGAAGAAGCTTGGAATGTTTGATGAAAATTGACAATTTTCCCTCGCGAAATGAAAATAGTGTCGAAAAATATTGCTTAATTCGAACATACCTAATGAATTTTTTTTTTTTTCGGTTCGTGAAAGTTATGAAATGCATGCTAACTGCAACCTCATGTACTTGTATTATTTTTGTCGACAAGAATAATGAAACATTGTTTCAGTGCCTGTTGGATAGACGGAAATGCACACAAAAAAAAAAAAAAAAGAATCTAAAAAAATGTAGTTGTTATAGGAGCGCACATGTTTAACAATGTTGCACCCAGTCCCATAATAGTAGCTTGGCACGTCGTACCTTGCGCGTATGGAACCTAGATACTTTTGTTTATTATGGCTATCGTGCTGCATTTTTGCTGACATTATTTTGTTCCCATATTTAATGTTTTGTGACAAAATGTGATAGCAGTCGTAACAATTAGAAATGTAACGAAAACATATAAAAAAAATGTGTTAGCAGGTGTTACGCTATTGTGCGTTGCGCTATTATTAGTGGTTCACTGTGAGAGCTGTGCTATTGTGGACGGGTTTCTTTTTTTTATCTCTTGATTGTATAATTGGCTGAGGTAACTTGTTGTTATTTAGATTTTCTGCTATGATGTCATAATTTTAACCTTTTTTTTATCTCTGTTTCTGATTTGTTAGACTTTGACGGTGTATGGATGTACGAGTACATAACACCCTTTATACCATCGGTTTAACAGAGAGATAGTATTTGTCGACGAGTCTATAAATAACTTTAGAAATTCTATTTGCAACAATAACTATCCAAGATTTAACCTTTATGTAATAAGCTACTCATTTAATACGGATTTTAAGATCTCAGATTCCTTAGAGAATATGATTTCTCCGGCAATAAATTTAATATAAAAATTACAGGTAATTGATCAAATAATTAAGCCAATTAAGTTCATATTAGATCAGCAAGTACGTAAGTGAGGAAACAACCTTGGTTACTGAAGGTGGAGGTTAAGTGTATGTTTTGTGTTATAATACTGGGTAAATATTATCTAGTACACTAAAAAGCATCGTCGAACATTTTAAATCTACGAGTGTTTCAGAATTTATACGCATGTTTTAAACAAAGAATTTTTCAAGTAATTTCTTGTTTTATACAGCTAACTTTGAACTTATTCGATACTTCTTCGTATCAATTAGATTTGGGCTGGGTGAAACAATTCGGACCATAATAAGATGAAACTTTAAGCTTAGTGGAATTTATACACTTATGTTACGAAGCTACTCTCTTTAATCTTCGCTTCACAACAAGAAAGAAAATTAATATTATTTATTTTTAATTTGATAAGGTATTTTCTAAATACCATGAGAACTATCAGTTTTTGTATATTAATAATACATTTCTGAGAGAAAATTAGTCTAAAAGACGAAAATTTAGAGGATAGAGATTAAAAGAAATGACCTTTGACGTAAATATCTCAAAAGTGGAATAACCTATTGCTTTCGCTTTGCCCTCAAAACAAAAGTTATTACTCGTAAATTCCGTAAATTAAATTCTCTTCATAGGAGGAGCTATCGAACTTTTTATAAGTCAGGGTTTTTCAAAGTATGACTAACCAATACGCTATATATATATATATCTTGTAGATTCAAATACATAAAATAAGAACAAAAGTCCTAGTTTTGACCAACAATTTGTTTCTACTTGCACCTAGTCGTATGTATTGCTTTCCTGAAAAGTTTCAATATCGAGATTTTAATCAATCTTTGTATTACTATAATAGAGATCTGTGGGGTCACAATTAGAGCGAAATTTGACCCAAAAATTAACACCACTTTACTAATGGCCGATTTTGAAAAAGAAAAATCGATTTTCTCGAAAACCGCTCCAATGATTTCGTTCAAATTTGATATTTGAGTTACTGTGCGCATGTTTTTGAAAACAAATTCATACAACGCTTATTTTCTGTTTTCATTGGATTAAAAAAATTTGAGAATTGCAAAAACAGAACAGAAGAATGTTCATAGGTGCATATTTCAATATTTCTTAGAAGTGAATAAAACATTCTTTACACTTTAGCAAATGTCGCGTTTATAATTAATACTTCATTTTAATTATGTTATACATTAAGTTCAAACTAAAGAAATAATTTGCCGCTAACAGAGCCTTGACTAGCCTCTCGCAGGTACTAGTGTCGAGCGTGTTACATATATTTTTGTTCAGTTTAATGAAGTTTCCAATGAAATTAAAAGCTTTTTCTTGAGAAAGTAAATAACATAGAAGCACATCAAAGACCAAGTGCAGACCAAGTAATACTGCATTTTCATACATCAATTTAAGCTTCTATCTTTTTAATCTTGGAACACCCTGTCTGCTAAAAAAAATCATTTGCTTTTAGTCGATGTGTTTAGGGTCATCCAAAAAAAATTCCGTATGCAAGTACGAGTAGTATATATTGGGTGTGTGGTGGAATGGTGGTTTTTCTAACCTTAGATTTCAAACTCCCAGTGTATAATTTTTAGTCGGTCGTTCATTGTGCTTGCTTTAAATCATTTGCATTTTAGACTTGCCAAGCAAATTATTAGCACTGCGCAGATATTCATATCGCGGTGAATCGAATGTAAATTTTGTATGCAATCCCACATTTATGGGCGGATTACAAAATTCGAGAGCGTTTTCGCTAATTTTTTCCACTATCATCGTAGTTAGCTTGCAAAAACGCATTGATTGCCAAACAAAACGCTTTACATTGTTTTTTTAGAGTCGATTGACCCCAGAATTGCACATGGATATACAAACAACAGATACGAAGGATGTATCTATGTAGGTTCTCCAAGTGCCACTATTTGAGTTCACCTAGCTTCCTTTACGAAATTAGTACTAGATTGTAAATTGTAGATTGATGGTTGAGATGGGATCAGACCACTATATCACTGCGGCCACTATTGGACATATTGTGATTTCCTCTAATCCTAAACCTCATTCAAGATGTCAGAATTGTTGATGAATTCAACTATATTTTTGAGTGAGCAAGCAGATATGTTTTCTGCTTCAAAGTACAATTTACCTAAGTAACGATAACGTGTTCTGGTTAGACAGTTACAGTGACATAAGATATGTTTTGCGGATTCTTTGCACATTCTGCATATGTTTTCTTGCGCTATCCTCATAGCCATGAGATGTTTTCTGACTCGACAATGGTCTTGTGAGGAATTCTATGGCTATTTGAATCTGACTCCTAGTTAGGTGTACTCGTATGAGTTGTTTCGTTCTTTTGTGGGAGGTATTTGGTAGAAAGACTTTGGCTGTCTGTTACCTTCAGTTTCCAGCCAATAATGATGCGCTTTTTCTTTTAGCCAGTTTTTACACAGCTTTTTGCCGTACTGACTCGTAAATAGATAAAGCTCCTGTCATGGCTAGCAGGTCAACAATTTCATTTCCGAAATAGTACTAATCGCCGAAAATTTAGTACTAATTATATAGGTAACTGTACGAGTATCAAGTCATACCATAAATAATGCGAGATTTTGTGTGCCTCAAACAAATTCAAAAAAAAAAAAAAACCGGAGAAAAAAAAACTACTGATGATGGCATCCTAATGTACTGGTAACTGTTCTATATTAGATTTATAAAATTTCTCTGGTATACTCGTAGAAGTGAAGAACTCATCCAGTACAGTTTCGATCTAATTTCTCTGTATTCTCTGAGGGCGCTGTCAGGAGAGTACGCTAGATAATCCATAATTTTTCAACCAAAGCCGTAAATTTTCTGGATTGTCTCTCTTGCAACATGTGGATCGGTCTAATTGTTGACCAATATTCTCCTTCTGGATGGTTTGGTTTGAAGAAAGCAGTTTAAAATAGTCAGTATCCCACAGATCCCACCATACAGAGAGCATTACCTTTTCTGGGAGGAGATCTGCCATAAGCACTTGCTACGATTTATCTGAAGGACACAGTCACTGCCTAGGATGCTTAATGTTGAGGAACGGAGCACAATTCAAACGAGGAAGCATAAAAGGATACATTGTTATTCGTTGCTGCAGATTGTTTTCGCTCAAACCCATTTTCCAAACTTGGATACTTTTCTAAATGCTTTCAAGTTTATGTGAACTAAGAAACTGGAAAAATCCAACAACTCGGCTAATTTTTACGGGATTAAGTTCTCATCCAGTAGGTATAACAAACAAAACAAATATTTGGCGCAACAGCTCATTAAGTGCCAGGGCCTAGCTTCTCGCAACCACTCGTGTTGTGTGCGTTATATTTTTCACACGAATGGAAGGGACCTACAGTTTAGTGCCGTATCCGAACGGCAATTTGTTTTGAGAAGCTTTCTCGTGACAACAATACTCTCGGATGTTTGTCAGACGTTCGCGAGAGGTGGGATCGTGAAAAAACTTTTTAGTGTTTTCTGGGATTCGAACTTGGAACCTCTTGCGTAGTGATCCGACACACTAACCACTACGCCACGACGCCCAGTAGGTATGCACGGCATTATTAAAGTCGCTGAGCCCATAATTTATTTCTAGGCATACTTTTCACTTATAACTTGCCTGCCATATACTTCACATAATTCACGTGCAACTTCCACTACATTACGATTTTTTTTGTTGATATTCCTAAAGACAAATCCCACTTCAATGTATAATGTCTAACACAATTTTTGGTCTATTCGGTTCAAATTTTAAACAATGAATGAAAAATAGCCGTACTAAATACTAAATATAAAAAACCGTAAGGCAATTCCTCGATAATTTATCTATGTCAAAAAACTATGCTTTCAAATAAATATACTACAATGGGATAGGATATAAACATTCAGAGTGCTAATATTGTTCAAACTGGACAGGTTACCAATTAAAGAGGCCATAAAGTTTCACATGTTTCACTTCATTTTTTACGGTATTTCATCTATGTTCAATGATCTTATGTAAATATATTAACACACATACTCACTGATTTGTGAGTAGTATAGCACGTTTTCAAACATACCTGCAAAGAAAAAGAAAAAAATAATAAATCAGAATCTTTATGTAGACAAATTCAACAGGTAGAAGTAAAACTAGTTGCGAACAAAAATACTCAAGGACGATTCAAACATACTTAATAAATTAGAGTTGAAAAGTTAAAAAGTGATCCATTTAAAACTAAATTTTGGAAGTGTTCTTGGTGACACATTTGCTTTGGTGGGAAAACTGAAAATACAGACGATTATTGAACTTTTCAAGGTGTCAGCATAAGATTTGAACGCAACAATTTAAGCACAGTATAGAAACATTTACAGGCACTGCCAGAATATTTATTCTTCAGAAGTTTAAGGTAATAACACAGTGGGGAGGAAGACTATTGGTTAAATCGCTGATTTTTCTCTCGACTATGTTTTTAATCTAAAAATAGCAAAAGATAGAAAAAAGAAGAGGCTATCAAAGCCGCAGACAAAAACACAACCATAATGACGGAAACACTAGCTTTCCTTGAAATCTTTGACGATTAGTTTAGCCGAAATGAAGTGACAAAGAACGCCAAGAACCCTCTGTCAGGCACTCTGGTCGTCTCAATCTGGACGATGATCAATTCTGTTTAAGAAGTCAACTGGAACTAATTCAAAGCAGCTAGAGTTATCTTTAATCCTAAATTCACACCCAGCTACATTTCAATGATTTCAAGTTTGCCTAAAGATACAAATCTCTACCTCGTCATTATTTACTTTCATAAAATCCATCTGCATGAAGAAAGTGTTCTACTAGAAACAAGGCTACTTGATGACATGCAACTTCCTAAATATTGAACTTAAAAAAATTGTGCAAATCTCGCTGGTCAATTGCATTCCAAATACTTGTTACTGCCACTTTTGTTACTCTGTTATCGAACTCTTGTCAATCATATCCTCGGAGTCTTCGAGGAAAAAATTCTTCCTACGATCGTTGGTCGTATCTACTTTGACGGTCACATGGCATAGGGGATGCAACCACGATCTCCTATGTGCTGTAAAACTACATCGACCAGACGAAGAAGATATACAGCAGCACATAAGGTGACTGGGTCATTTAAAGCGGATAAACGCCTTCTGTTCTTGCCCGAAGAATTTTTGATTCCATGTTAGTTCAGAGAAACCTCGTCTTGAATTGTGGGTGGAGAAAGGCCTTTAACCAGTTGGAGAAAGCTGGCAAATATGTACATAAAGAGCTGAAATCAGTGACCATGTACATTTTTGGATGGTATTTGTTGAATCCTTGAAGGAGATTCCATTCCACAGATAAGTTTTGCGAGTTTTTTTGACCTTAGATACCCTCTCCATGCACAGGTTTATTTCGTAGATCATGGTGATTTAATTCTCGAAGTTAGGTGCCGTCACCCCGTGTGGCAAAGAGTGCTGAAGTAATTCCTCTATAGAACGAGTACTTGTGCGACTCTGACTCTAAACTACTGTAATGATGGTAATAGACTTTGTTCAAATTTTTGATCAATCTAGAAATTTAATCCGACGAATATACTCAGCTATATATCTATTCTTCAATGCATTTCAAATTCATTTCCTTTGCAACACTAATCTCCTCTACAACATCAGATCTCTTCACTTTACTGCAATCCCACACACAGGCGTAAAATTCAAATTGAAATTATATCCTTCGGCTGGACTCTCCTTCCAATAATTTTCAATTAAATTTCATCTGTCATCTACGAATCACAGACATGCTGCATGGGCGAATGAACTTTTTATCCCTTCGCAGACCCGAAGCCCCACAACATCACATCTCCATGCAAATGCTCCACCACGCAAACAATTGTCCCCTTGAGCATTTAAGAGAATTACCCGTTTTATTTCGGTTTCATTGAAAAGTCATTGTACTATAGCCTCAGCGAATGCTACAAATGGCAAAAAAAAAACTCATGCAATCAACTTGAACTGAACTCGAGCAAAAATTGAATGATTTACGAGAGTATCTCGCCCCAGCTAGCTAAGGCCCTCTGCATCATTGTCTATGTTCCTATGTTGGGAGCAACCGCAGCATTCTGTTATTAATTTATTCGTGCGGTCTTTAAAGGAGAGCGGTCCTTCTCAAGACCTCATCGCATCAACATACAGCGGTATCCCACCTCCTCGACACCGTACGCAGAGAATTAATTTGCCCAGATTCCAAAGGGAGGAGAAATTGGAAAATCACGTGGGCCGATTTGCTGTAAAGGAAGGCCTTGTGGAGATCACTCTTTGCAAACAGTCTAATGCAAAAGTGATTTTACATTGCGAGCCGGATGAATTTTCATTAAGCACTTGAAGTTTCTTTTTCCCTGACGATTATGTGTGTATGTGAGTTTGAATATTCGAAGTATCTTCTGTGAGAAGAGGCGGGCCTCTGTTGGTTTGTCTGTCAAAATGTGAAATGTGAAATAAATTAATGTTTTTGAATAGTGAATTCTGTAGATGGTTTGATGATGCTGATGCTATTTGTTAGTGGGTAATAATCGTTAAGTAGCTACATACATGGATATTAATTTAGGGATTTGAAAATTTCAATCCGGTAACTAATGCGTTGTACACATATTTTATCCGTGGGACTGAAACAAAAAATCTTTGAGAATGCGAGTGCGCTTTTGATGTACTTAATCCTCACATAGCCTAGGTATATTAGGTACAATTTTTCTAAAAGTTACAAAGAAAACAATTTAAGTCTGAAAGATGGCTTAAGTGGTCTAAAAAGTAAAAACTCGCGAGACCTCAAATACCGACTCCATCAGTGGACTTTAAAAACGGTAGCGGATTCAATTAATAAACTGACTGTAGCCGATCATGGCATATTAGATAATTGGTTTATAGAATACCCTCCATGGGCTTAATCCAGCTATACGATCACAATGCCTTCTGCGTAAGTAGCAAAGTTTTTGAAAGATGTTTAAAAATCAAATTTTCGGGAGAAGAACAAAATGTCTTTGGCAGGGATGAACGAGTCTACTTTAACGATTCGGGTTACGAGTACAGGTAGCGAAGGTTGTTGGTCCGTAAGTCACGCCCGGGATTTGTTGAATTACCCCAATTATGAGATTTCTCCTGGACCTCGTAATAACTCTGTTTAACGACGTGCTAATGCAAAAGACGTCAAAGTCTGTGCTCTTAGAAGCACGGACGCATTTTAAGGAGAAAAGCTTAAAATGTCATCATTTTGTAAAATACATACTATACTCGTATCCAAGCTACCAGTAAAGACGTATATCTAATGTTGGTTCCTTGGGCAACGAAAACATATTTCCAACGACTACATCGCGGACTATATTCAGGGGAATTTAGTGGACGCAAAGAAGTTGCGCCAACTATTTGTTCACGCTATTACTAAATTTGAGTAATATGCTATAGGCATATAGCTCTGCTGAAATCGTTGCCTTTGCTTTTGGTAGCACTGAAAAGATACAAAATGTTGAGTTAATTTTGACCAGGTAATGTTCTACCTATGGTCTAATGGTCAAAAGGACAACAAAAACAAGAGGAGTATGCCCAGAACCAATGGTTCAAATTGAACACAGGGCAAAATCAATTCATCGATTTCAAGTGCATGATAACACTGATCCTTTAGTTTAGGCTAGCTTCCATCAAACTTGAGTCAACGCAAAATTTTCGTGACGTCTATTGGAGATGCTTCTGAAATTGTGGAATCTGTCTTTATCGGTTTTTATTTAAGATCACTGCTGGCATCCTGTTACCTTTGTGAATGTGCAAATGATAAAAGGCAAAAACAACAAAGGGCGAAGGTGATAAAAATTACGTCAGGTGTTCCACAGGGCACCTGACGTAATTTTTATTGTCTTAGAATCATTAATTTTAACATGCTGGAAACGATTACTTAAGTACGATTCTATTCAACTTAGTAAATTTGTGTGAAATCCCAAACTACCTAATTTTGGATTAGAGTTATGTGATTAACTGTGTCAAATTCTGTAGAAAACACATCCGTTTGGCAACACTTTTCAATTTTTTTTTTACAACCGAATTGTGAAAAAATCGTAAGTTAGTCGAAGTAGACCTTGCCTTCATAAACCCATGTTGATTAATCGATAGTTAACTTTTAATACGAAAATAAATCTTGTTGCAGATTATTTTTCTGAATAGCTTTGGGATTAAGAATATTTTACAAATAGTCGATAATCGCAAACCTTTTTTTGGACCCAGACTTATGAATTGGAATAATGTGAGATATGTGAGATAATCTAAAAAGGAGCGGATAGAGATTTTGCGCAGTTTTTTAATAGTATTGGAGCAATATCATACCAATACTATACTTTTGAGTTCATTCAGGACACTTTTAACAACTTATCAAAATATATTGTAAATCGCTTAATTCAATTAAAGGTTCAAGACTGGATAAATTTGTAGAGTGAGCAATAAAAAAAAAAAAACCGAATTAAAAGTCAGCAAAGGAATTGCATATAGTTTTGTTATCATCGGATGATGAAACCAAAAATATTTGCAATTCGACTTCAACCTATTTTCTGTAGAAATTATGTAAGAACGGTATACAAATTTGTTAAGAGTGACAAATTCCCGTTGACAAAGTAGATACCAAGATTTCAAATCAGTATTAGCTCTGTCGTCCCTGAATCGTTTATAAGCCTTACTTTTTTTTCAGGTTAAAAAGTTTCCTGTTAAACCAATGCGGGTTAGCTTTTAAATTAAACTTTAAGAATTGAAAAAAATTTAACAAATGAAAATCCTCAATTGATACACCAATGACCTTTACATCAACGTAGAATTACTGTATGGTGCGCCATTTGGGCTGGCGGCATCATTGGGAACAAATTTTTGAAGACACACAATGACTGGTGATCGCTATTGTGACATTTGGAAAACTTCTTCGTACCCGAATTGGATTGGGAACACAACACAGGACGGTGCCACAGGAAGGTGCCACATCACAACGTTGGATATTGTGCGATATAATTTTCCCGGCCGTATAATCTCAAACAGAGGTGATATCAATTGGTCCCCACGATCATCTAATTTGACCACTTTCGACTTCTTCCTTTGGGGTACTTGAAGGGAAGGTCTACGGCACAACCACAATTCCGATGATATAGGATAACATTATTCAAGAAATTAGTGAAATAACCACCCAAACGTGCCAAAATTTTATGCAAAATATGGTTGAAAGAGCACGCATCGGCACCAAGAGGCGTCCATTTGCCGATATAATATTCCATACATAATCGGTCAATAAAAAAACAATTAAAAAATTGTGTTTCATTTCAGTTAGTCAAAAAAGCATCCGGCTGGAACATAAAAAAACACCCTGTACTTTAAATGGCTTCGAATGGAAATAGTATTTTCCAAAATCCTATATCTTAAGTGCAAGAGGCTTGAGCAGTGATGCAGAAAATATGTTATGTCCTCATGACCTAACTGGTTATGACTTATGTATATTTCGTCAAAGCCTTCTTCATATGCCTCTGTTACGATTAAAGTGGAGATTTGATTGTTTGATCGGTTTGTTGAAAAAGTATGTCCAAGGCACACTCTTTCTTTTCCAATTAACTAGCCGCTTCATTGCACCCTTGCTCGTTTCTCAAAAACGTTTAAAATTGTGCCAATGACCTTGAAGTCTTGTGATCTAGGTGATAACTTTCGGTACTGCTATAGCCTCTTGGTCATTTTGAGCTGTAGCTATAAGCATAGATTTAATTGCACTTAGCCTATATTTTTTTATTATTTATTTACTTTTTAATTAATTATAGCAATAGGTTAGGTAGTAGGAGATACAATTTGTAACAAAATAGTTGTGCGTCCTTGATAAATTTCCCAGCATTCTGACTGACTCATTTTAGAGCACTTATGGCTGCATGCAATTCGTGTACCTTTGTAAAATAGTTTGAAGTTGATGATTGATGTCGCTAGAGACTAGACCAAAACTCCATATGTAAATACTGGTCGAATATTTTTCATATTTGTTCCGTTTTCTTGAGACAAGGAACCGAATTGAGTAATTTATTCAGAGAATTCTATAAGCACTGTAGATTAAGGTTTAATTACCAACGTTTTATCAGGCACACAAGTTCACAACAACATATACTCGTAAAACTAAATAAGTCTTGGAAAAAATTGTTCCTTACTTTAAAAGTTTAATTCCTACTCTCTTAAAATGCTACTAAAAACTACAAATTATGCTACTCTTGAAAACTGAAAAAACGACAGCACTGATACTATATACGAGTACATATGTATATGTATGTATATAAACATTATTCGGCAAGGGAAAGGAAAAGGCCTGGTAATTCGAAGAACAAACCTGACGTTCAGAAGTTAAATAAATACTCTGTGGGTAGTCGTATTATATAGTGTCTCGCATTTATTCTACGCATGTTGGGATACTAATAGCATATTCCTATCTACGCTGCAGAGGAAGCAGATATCAGTCAATCTCTACAAGGTTTTTAGATGAAATAATTATACTTATAAGTTTATGCGTCGAAGATCTTCATGACAAACGTTAGAGCTTTTTTCCACCTTATTTATGAGGACTTCGTTAAACTTGGTAATGTGGACTACTCGTAAATACAAACAACTCTTGAAGATACTCAGAGTGAATATCGACGTCATTTTAATACTGCACACTGTCCACCGCGATCGGCGAATAATTCAACGTTTTCAAGCACAAGGATCAGTTACGGACTTGCCCCGAAGCGGAAGACCGTGAAGAATTCAAATTGCAGCCACGATTGAAAATGCAACAATATCCACCAGGCACCAGGCACAGCTTGGGCTGTCCAAAACATCACTGCAAGGAATTTTCAATTGCTGCAAGAATTGAATCCATTGGATCCACAAAAGCGCCTTGAATATTCCCGTAGACTTCAAGATTTTGCCATTTTTGTTTTTGTTTTGACTTTATATGCCGCCACGTTCCCCGGATCTAACGGCACCCGATTTTTTTCCTTTGGGAATACTTGAAAAACTGTGGTATGTAAACAAGCCGCATTGAGCATGAAGTTCGGACAATACAGCTCGAATTATTAAGGAAGGTAATGGAAAATGTAGTGAAAAGAACAGTTTTGTGCGAAGCAGAAATTAGAGATCATCTACGTAATACTGGTTTTGGCAATTGATGTGTAAAAAAAAAAATTATTGATTAAATAAAAAAATCCAATCGTCATTTCTGTGTTTTCACCAATATTTTAGAAATTATAGGGCAAACAAACTAGTTCGTGACTTCATGGCTACCCTGTATTTGAATGGCGGTCTACAAACGAATCTAATTTCTGCTGGCTGGTTTGAAAGGCATTAGTGATAAATAACTGATAATTGGTTGTCGAGATGCTTTAGTTGTCTATTCAATCAGGTTTTTGGTGACCATAGTTAATGAAAAAATCTTTATAAGGACGCAAAATTTGTGTTTGTGTATACGTACAGCGATGGCGGTGGTTGTGCGCATTGTACCACTTTTGAAATACTTTATCTGTGTTTTAATCTTGTACGGATTTTTCGACTTCTCTAGAGGAAATGTTCCGAAGTCGATTTGGTAACGAATGAAAGAAATAAAGTTCGAAATGTTCCCTTCATTGAAGTCGAAAAAACCGTACAAAATCAATTTTATTTCTTTCCTAGTGAACATTATTGAATCCAACTTATTTAAATCGAAATTGTCCCCTAATACCTAGATTTTAATTCAGAGGCACGTTGAAAATAAATTTGCACACTTTTATACATACGTACATACATATTTATTTATTATATTTCAAATGAAAATTGTTTTATTTTCAAAATTAAAGTCAACGCACACATTTAATTTAAATGGATCAGATTTCGATTTCTATTTCAGATATAAATGGAATGAAATTAATTCGGTGCGTGTCTGTCCGCTTGTCCGTGTGTCAGTCACACGCTTGAAATGTTTCAACCATTTAAGCAAGAGAGCTGAATTTTGTACAAAAATATGACGTGTCGGACCAAACACGATCAACAAATTGTAAAAAATGCTGTAACATAATAATAACTACGCTCCTCCAGCCCATTCCAAAGTGTCTTTTCATTCGAGGTTCGTGTCTGCGGTTAGTCTCCACAGTTCATGTACACGATAAGAGATGGATGATGTCTAAGACGACGTCACGGATAAGAGAGAATATAACCGCAAGAGAATTATAACTGCACGAAATGATTGTCATCTTGGAATTATTACATCAGAATTTTTAAGGACAGATGGCGATCGAGAGCAGGCAATTGGTTTAGAACCGTGGCGAAGAGATTGGAAAAGTGATAATGGGCGAAGTTGTAATTTTGTGATAAATTGAAAGTTGAGAGTTAACAAGATGAAGTAATTAGTTTGGATTTGTGAATTAAGTAATTGAAAGGAGATAAAGTGATTTGAGAGGAAAGAGAGCTTGTAAGAAAAGAATTTGCGAAGAATAGTATAGTGTGAACTTGAATTGTGCTATAGACTAGAAAATAAGGAAATAAATTTCACAGAATATCGTTTTATCTACTCGAGCCGTAGCTCGCATATTACAATACTTTTACGGTAGAATTTTTGGGACCATAGTGTACCGCAAAAAAAAAAAAATATGCACCCATTATGCGACGAAATTAAAATCAAATTAAAGCTGAACTTCCAAAAAGTCTAAAAATATTAAAAATATTATTTTTTTGATAATATTTAAGCGATCGTGGGGTCACTCGACATTACCATTTCTGGACATAATTCGGTCTGGAAGTAGTACATAGAGTAATTGCATTAGCTGTATGCGACGTGGCACAGTCCTGTTGAAACCACATGCTGAAGAAGCTCAAAGCATCTTGTTGTCTGCAACGCAACGGATAAAGCATAAAAAGAGAGGAATTTGCTTTAAAGATGTTAAGAACCCACTTAAAAGGCCTAAAGCCGAATACACCCAGCAATATATCGAGACAACCCGAAGTACGCTGCAGCTTGCTGTCGTTGATTTCGAAAAGTCTAGCGATAAGCATTCCTGCGAGTATGAGGACTAGATCAAGAAAGCTCTAACCAAAGCGGTCTTTAATTATATTCGGGGGCATGTTAGTTTTATTGTTCCCACGTAAGGTAAGGTAGGTTCGAGGCGTTATATGAGTACAAGCTTTCATATGAATTTTGGAGGGCCACACTAACTTTTCTGCTGTTTTGGGAGGGGGCTGAGATAAAGGCGGTCCCCCTTGGAAGAAATTCTCCGAAAGCCAAAAGGTAGACTGTGCGTCCCCTATCTGAGTGCAGACAAAGTAGAGATTCTAAACTTCCTGAGACCCCAGAATGCAGACATTTCTATGAAGGACTGCCAGGTAGTCAGCGAAGAAGAGCCTAAAAACGGTTCCAGGGAAATCCGAATATTAATGGATGAACCACCGGAACTGTTGCTTAGGAAAAAGCAGATTAAACTGTTCTTCGGGGCAGGGGAAGACTGCTGCTGTGGAATTGATTGCAGACATCAATGAAGGTAGTGCAAAACCTGCACCACAGTAAAGACGCCTCTGACAATCTGAGCTGAATATCTTGGCCCTAACTCAAGAACCATTAATTTTTAACATTCGGGTGATGGGATTAGGGTCCTCTACCTGGTTCACCATTGATGTCTCCAGTTTCTTCACAGCGCCTAGACCATCTTGTAATGAAGTTGTTTGTAGTTCCCAGATACTTTGCTGTCTTTGTTGTACTCCATTTCGATCCATTGGGATGGTGTGTTAAGCCTCGATTCGTCCCATGTATTTCGCACTCATCGCTATTATGACCTGCTTAACTGAAGGCGTGAAATAAACTGAAATAAAGAGTATCTCTCAAGATTGGATCTCAAGGGGGAGGCCATGGTGTAGTGGGTAGTGTGTTCGCTTCTGACTCGAACTGTGCAGGTTCAAGCCCGGACGGGGAACAGCAACCACAACCACCCGAGCATAAAATCCAAGTTTCTCCAACCACTACACCAAAAAAGTAGTTCTGCTTGGTAGTACAATGGACTTCGTGTGAGTCTGAGTGCTCCGGGATTTGGAAAATTTCCTTTTATTTACTAAAAAACAAAAAAAAAAAAAACCTCTCAAGATTCAAAATGAACATATGCATATAAGATATCGTTATTTTTTACGTGAGGATGGGTAGTAATCGTTTACCGTTTTTTATCCAACAGGCGTAGATATTACACGTTCACTTGCCAATAGATCTCTAAAACATAATAGACAACAACTTGTTAATCCCTGTCCCACTACATTTTTTTTTCTAATACTTAATAAAAAATCTTAGTTGTTGTTATCTAAACTGATTGACATAAACAATTTATACTATTATAACAAATGCTCAATCACTATCAGCGTAGATGTCAAATAAGCCAATTTAATTGTAGACTCAACGTATGGTCGCATTCACAGCGCAGGAGGAACTCATACTAATTGAACCATTATTTACGATTATGTGGGTTGTATACATGCTCTATGTGTCATATGCAAATGCTCTTAATGATTTATTACAACCAACTAGAATGGTATGCGCGAATTAGAAGTACGTTAACCTTGGAATTTCATGCACACCACAGATTTGATTGATTGACGTCAAATTCGTTTAAAATGTTTGTGGAATTCTACCCAATTTAAGAAATTAAAAATATCCCATTCACCATGTTTACAATTGACTATTGTAATAAAATACGTACTGTATTGAAAAAAAAAAGAAGAAATCATTCATAAATTTCTAAATCACTCTGTATGCACCTACATATATATGAATCGCTTTGAGAAGAAATATGATACTCTACCACTCAACTGAATGCATTCATTAAATTTTTTTTTGCACAAAAGAAACACACAAACGATTGACCAAAGGAAATGAAGAAACCCAACAAAAGGTGTCAACTCAGATGTGAATCATGATTCATTTTTTAATTACCAGTAATTAATTTGACTGCGTGGTGTCTGAAAGTGGAATTTATTACGTTTCGTTGCCTGCATCTGTTTCAGAGTCTCGTGCAATGGTCGTTATTTCCTCCATAAAAATAAGGCGAAAATATTTCTTCGGCTGATGTCGTATGTAGTGCTACTGCAGCGCCTACACAATAACGAATTCCACATGAAGTGTAATAAAATAAAAATAAAAAATATTGCGAAAATGACATGACAGGAAATTAGATCACAATGAGGTTAATGAAAAATTTCGTAATTAGTTTCTAACATGGTTTTATTGTGTTATTTTACATGAAAGTGCCAAGTGATGCAAATTGTCACTGTGCGTCTAGACTATGGTTGCTTCTGAATGGATTGGAGGTTGCAGATTAGACATTAGTGGTGTATGCATATTCATTTAACTTGACTAGAAATCGTTCAATGAAATTTACCAGAAATAAGCATTAGTAACTAATTTACTTATACATATTAGTTGCCACGCACAACTATATTTAAGAGCTATTATGATAGTTTAAAATTGACGCAAAGTGAAAAGAGTTAATAAAGAAAGCTTTGTTAGATGTATTTATAAAAAGAATCTTTTTTTTATTGGGTTGCTTAATACCATACAGTCTTGGAAAATTCAATCGACCGACTAAATTTGGAATTTAAGACCGTAGAACGCAGGACGATTCGATAGAATTACAACTTGGTGTAAAAATGGGAGAGCAGTATTGCCAGTTTACTATGATCGTAGTAGATCTACTTCTCTTTTCATGAAATTCAAATCTGTTACGGAGTAAAGCAAATCTAAATTTTTTTTTATAATATGTACGCGCCGAAGGGGTATTCCAGACATCTGACAGAACCACCAAAGTTGGGCTTAAGGGTGAACTGATGTGCATTCGAAGCATGTCGCGTATTGTGGGCGAAATTTTGAAGCGAAGGAGGAAAGCGATAAAATAGGGAGAGACAGGAGACATTTTTACGATGTCCAAGTGAATGTATGGAGTTTACAATGTTTCGATCACCTATAAACTTTTAACGCGCGATTCTGTACCCTGTCTAGTATGTGCAAAACGGTCTTGGATACACCAGACCAGATATGGACGTTATATTCCAGCTTAGAGCGGATGAATGCCTTATAAATTGAAGCCAGATCAGACGGGGGAAAATATTTCTTGCACCGGTTAAGGAATCCTAGACATTTTGCAGCGTTTTTTAGAGGGTTATGATTTCGTTTGAGAGACAGAAGACAGCATTGTGTTTTGGAAGCATTAAATTTCACTCTGTTGGCTGAACTCCATTCGATTATGCTGGCCAGGTCGGAATTTAATATGTTTAACATACGAGTATGTTGTCGCTCTTCTTTTTCAGACGAAGAGCACGGACTTGAGTTAGGGAACGAATATGAGAAACTGAGGGTACTGTTATCAGCGAAGGAATGGATTGGATTAGAAGTTGCAGACAGATAATTTATAAAAATAAGAAAGAGAGTCGGACAAAACAGAGCCTTGGGGAACGCCCCGAAAGGTAATTTCTAATCCACTGAAGAACAGACTCATCGACGCTATATGCACGCATTTTCGACAAAAGAGCCTGATGTCAAAATCTGTCAAATGCCTTTGAAATATCAAGTGCAACCATCTTAGTTTCGCCGAAGTGATTGGTTCCACTTTTCGGTGAGATATGACATCAAATCATCAGTGGACCTGTTGCTACGGAAACCATACTGCCGGTCATTAAGGAGTTTTCGGCAATCTAGATATTTCATATGCTGACGATTTATCAGCGTTTCCATGACCTTGGAAAGAAGGGACGTAAGTGCAATGGGTCGGTAATTGGACAGGGAGGAAGATTCGCCTTTTTTAGGGACGGACTGGACAAATGCTGTTTTCCATATGTTCGGAAAGAGCCCTGAAGAGTGGCGATAGACAGAAAAGCTTACGCAGAGGATTTGCCAGAGTAGAACACCTCTTCAAAACTATGGGGGGGATACCCCATAATCCAATACGGCAAGTATTGTCTTCGTGAAAATGTTCGATGTTTGATATTTTGACCATTCTTTGCATCATTATTAAAAACGAACTCGAAAAAGTGTGTCTAGTTGGACGGATTTTCTTCAATCTTCTTGTAAGTTAATGCTCAGATTTGCATAAGTCACTTTGGACATATGTAAAGACATGACATTCAAATTTTTGGGATATGCTCAGAGGATTTTTTTTAGCTTTTCAACGCATTTTACGAACAATCAAATTTATTAGCTTCTTGAAATCTGACCAATTTACAAAGAAACACATAAGGGGCAAGTACGTACGACACAGTCGTGCCCTTTATTTCCTCATATTTTTTTTTAAATTTCCTGATAAAATGCAGTGAATATTATTCGAACGGTTCCTGATCCGCTAATTCGGATACCGAATAGCTACTAATTTTACTAGGCAACAAATTTGTGTGACTATATCGACCAAAAACAAAATGTGTTGAATATATGAAAGAGTTTTAATAACCGAGCAGCAGCATTTTGTTAATTCAGCTTCTGAGTAAAATAATTCATTCCCTTTCATTTTAAAAAAATATTTTTTTTTGGTTTAAATTATGTTTTATGTTCTAAAGAAATGGAAGTTCATATGGGACGAGATCAAATATCGATAACGTCAGATGCCAAATCATCTACGAGTACATACAATCAAATCGCAAAGAGAAGTAGTTTAATTAATAGTGGCCTTGCGTCTAACTATCTATCTGGTTAATTGTCTTTCGCTATTTTCATTGACTATAACTTTCGCAAAAATGCACCAATTTAAATGCTTTTTATATATAAAAACTAGACTGTGGTTTTAATCTGAGTAAAAACCTATAATTTTGTGCAATTTAGCTTCATATTCAAAATTTGTGATTCTCTTTGTATGTTCGTGCCAGTCGGAACATAACTTATCGAATAATCCGCTTTTTGTTAAATATTACATTTGTGTTCTTCTTCTGTTAACCTTTGAATAATTACTTTTGAAAAAAATTTACAAAAAATGTACAAATCGGGAAAATCGTTTTCGGAATATATCTATCAGCAATCTTTTCCAACTTTACTTCCAATTTTGCTGATATGTACTTTGTACTTATGTATAATAGTATCAACAAAGCATAATGGCTTTTGCTTTCTGCTGCGAAATTTGGAAATTTCTTAAAAAAAAAAAAAAAAAACTATTTTAGGATTAATTAATCGCAAAACTTTGTGCTTTCTTTCAGCAAACTCTTGCTTTGTGATTAAAAAGAACTGCAATTTATGAACATTGGTTTGCGTTAGACTGCTGTGCTTATTGGCAAAGTTGAATCCCGGTTCAAATCTCACCTGAAAAACTTCTCGATTCGCCGTTCGAATCATAATACTTTGTTTTACTATGTGACCTGCAAAAAAATGAGACATAGAACTGCTGAAAAACGAGCAGCCTGGCAATATCTATTAAAGGACAGAAAACTACGTGTATTCGTAACAAAATTAAATGAGAAGGTCTCAGTACTTTGCGTCTTGTATATTTGGACCGGAAAAGGAATAAAACTCAATCATAATCGCTTTAATCCTTAGTGCGGAATGGAAAATAGCATTAACCTAGACGCTTTGCTATGGATCTACATATGTATATAAGCACCAAAAACCGGTGCTTATCGCGAGTTAAAAAAAAAGTGGTGAGAGCCTGTACAAAAAAAAAATTCTCATAGGTTTGTAAAGGGTCTTTCATTAAGCGCTTCCTATCTTTAAAATTAAATAAAACAAAGTGTGTGTGAGATGTCACAGAAAAGCCCGTATGTATGGAATATAACATCGTTCAAATGTCCGCCGCGGCTTCTCTGGGTGGCGTGCATCCGAAATGTCCAATTTTCCATGACTCTGGTGCATAAATTAGGCTGAATTTGACCGATGGCATGGGCTACGTTGGCTTTGAGAGCCGCTGTGGTTTGTGGCTTATTCGCATAGACCTGCGACTTCAGAAAACCCCACAAGAAAATGTCTAACGGGGTCAAATCGCACGATCTCGGTGGCCAGTTCACATCACCTCCACGTGAGATGACCATGCCCTCGAATTACTCGTGCAGAATTTCCAATGTGGCGTGAGCTGTGTGGCACGTAGCGCCGTCCTGTTGAAACCACATGTCGTTGCTGTCCATATGATCCAAATCAGGCCAAAAGAAGTTGGTAGTCATCGACCTATAGCGTTCGCCGTTGACGCTGATGGCCTGGCCAACGTCGTGCTCAAAGAAATGTGGACCGATGACCCCGCCAGCCCAAAATCCACACCAAACAGTGACTTTTTCGGGATGCATTGGGCGCTCTTGGATCTCAAGTGGATTGATATCGTCCCAAATTCGACAATTTTATTTGTTTACAGGGCCTCATTGCTGAAGATGATTTTTCGATGAAAATTAGGGTCAGTTCCCAACTGCTCCAGAGCCTTTTCAGCGAACACACGTCGTTGCCTATGGTCGTTTATCTTCAGCTTCTTCGTCAGTTGAATTTTGTATGGGTGCAGGCCCAAGTCACGATGCAAAATTCGCCAAGTTGTGGTCTGCGAAAACCGAGTTCTTATGAGCCACGCGAAATCTACTGCCTCGGATTCTCCTGCACAATCTCACGGACAGCGGCGATGTTTTCGGGAGATCTTGCGTTTCGTCCACTTACGGGTGTTGGTTGATCGTTTACTGAACCAGTGGACTCAAATTTATCCACCACACTGCGAATAGTCCTCTCGGAAGGTCGATTATGGCGACCTTAAAATGGGCGAAGTGAGCGGAACGTTGCCCGAACAGAACACCCATTTGGATAAAACAATTTTATTATATGCACGTGTTACTGAACGCTATATCCATCCTTGGTAATTTGGCAAAACAGACTAAATAAATGACAGCCAATTTGACATATGTAGCTTCAACAATATGGCCGATATAAACTGTCAAAGTTCGGAAGACAATGTATATAAAGGAGTATTGCACATGTAGTAAAAAAAAAACAACAACAATCGATTAATATATGTATCAGTTGCATAATCTGATGATCTTTACATACATAACTTCGCTTTACGCAATAGCCCCTAGTTAATGCCCGATTGAAAGTTTTTAAGTATTCCGTACGAGAATGGTAGTATAAAAGGAACGCTAATGAATTTAACACGGTGTTTGTCAGTCGTCTATCTGTCCCTATCTGGACCCACGAGGTGAGCTTAAATTATCAGCAGGTGGTAGTTCAACCGCTATAGTCTTAATAAAAATACGTGATTGGGAAATTCTGCAGATCACTCACTTTATGATTGATCCAACGATTGACATTAAATAATTTTATTAATTCCTTTTCTCGTGAAACCCCATCGGTTGCCGTCAGAGGTTGTCAAACTTAAGTTCAAATTAAATTCCGCATTCGATGACCGGAAAATAACAAGTAACGATCTTACGACTGAACATGAATCATTTCGTTACGAGTATTTTAATGAGACGTATTAATTAAAAGAAATCCGCAACGTTTCTTTGTTTTAACTAAGAGGACGATTTAAATCGGTGAACATTCTCTACATTTCCCGAAAATTGTTTTAGTTATATTGTTCTGTTTTACCAACGATCGAAATGTCAAACAGAATATGGCCTATATGGTGGAGTGAAAAAATGGATTTTCTCGAATGGAAGATGCCTATATCATAAAAAAGGAATGCCAAAAATTATAACCAACATTTAAAGCAGATTAAGCACTATCTTGAGGTTCCTATAGTGTTCTGAAATTCAAGAAAAAGTATTGTGTCCTTATATCTAGCAAAATACTGGTGCATACAAAATGTTCAGAAGTATTTTGAGAATATTTTTCTCTTAATTTTCAATATTCAGGAACAAATTTATTTCCGCTAACTATTTCGCACTAATGTATCCGAAATACACGTGAATTAAGTTAGAATTAAATTTGTTCAGCTTTTTTGAAGGTTTTCATGAACCGCACCGCGAATTAGTCGCTCAGACACTTGAAGGTTCCATTCAATTGACCTGATCGACGTTCCAGTGTCCTGGTGAATGCGATGTTACACTTGTGAAAAAATTCCAGGCTTTCCTGCTGTCGGAAAGTGTTGACTGTTTTTACCGTTTCGAAACAGGAGAAATATGCGCGCCAGAATCGTCCAACTCGACGCGAACTTTGTGAACGAACGATCGGATGACTTTCAGCGCGATATTTCGCGATGTAGTCTGCACATATGGCAACAACAGGGCGTGTCTTTTCATTTATTGTGTTATTGGTATTTCTCTGACATTGTACCCGAGAAAAACTTAAACATCTGCTATCAACGCGATCTACGCTACGACTGAACAAAGGCATGTCCTCAAGTAGCCCCCACACCCTGTACACATATACCCCTTGGAAAGTGGGTCATATGCAATTGCATTAGGATATGCTACTACTGTGGTCGGCCGTTTAAAAGTACATCCGCCTTTACCTCAATCCTAAGAATTTTTAAATCTAAGTTCGAAATGTGTCGAAGTAGAGCATGTTTGAAAAATTTTGGTTCTTGCTATGTGATCATTTCTAAAAGCTGAAAAATCTAGTTAATTTCCTTTTTGTAGTTCAAAGCAAATGTTTTCCTAAGTTATTTACTATCTTCCATAACTATGATGAAATTAACACAAAAAACAAAAACTCAACAGTAGGTCTCTTCCATCTGGAGAATTTTTCCGATTCCACCTGACTTATCAAAAATTTACCTTTCCGAGTTATCTTCCGTAGCTGATCGCAATGACCTTGCAGAAGGGTTTAAATCCAATCTAGACTAGGAGTTAGTACACAGACGAGCTCCATCTGAAAACACGTCTATGTCACACTTTCATGACTACATCCTACGTATCGGAAAAGTGTGAGATACAAACATCACAGATTGCTTCTCATTTCGTCGCTTTTACCAGTCGCCATAACTCTTCTTTATCAAATTGTTGAGTGTCATACGACCACCTACCTATAATACAACATCTCTGTTAGATGTCACAACTACGAGGTCACTGCAATTAAGCCCGCCACCCACAGATACTTAGTAGGCGATACACCAAGAGAAATCTCCATTTGATATTCAATCCAATTAAATACATTTATCATATATACAGCCGATTATCATAGAGTAACACCAACTATCGACTGCTAATTACACTTTACAGGGTGTGCCTTAATCTAATCTTTCCGAAAAAAAAAAATTCAAATAGATAGTTATTTCTGGAAATTAATCCCCTTACCCCGGGATCATTTTTGTTGATTCAGTTAATTAATTTCCATTGTGGTAGCCAATATCACGTCGTCGTATCGCACTCTGCCAAACATGGCAAAACATGTATGTATGCCATAACAATTAACGTCATAAATTTTCATTGAGATTTATGTGTGTGGAAATGTTTTTAACGTCTACGTCGTGCATGCATATTTACACGGGATTATCTCAGGGGGGCTAAGCGATACAAAACCACGTCACAGAGACTATAAAATACGCGCGAGTAATCTCTCTGACAAATGTTGCATTTTAATTACAACAGGGTGCTGCTTCACGATCAACCAACCAACAACAATACTGATGACTGTGTACAGCTCGATGACAGATTAATAGGAATTAATATCAATGACGGCGATAAGATAAATGGTAAAAACGACTTAATCCCTGTCAAATGCGAAATAAGTTCGTCATTATTTATGGTCGCATTGTTCCAGTAGTGTGTGTTAGAGAGTTCGCTTGTCGCCATCCTGTCATGTGTCTTCGTCGTCTTTGTCGTCATTGTCGTTGTTGTCTTTCACTTACTTTTTCATTGTCTCTTCACAGAAAAGTCACACACAGAGAGTTATGTGACATCAAGGGGTATCTCTAGTCTGTATAATATGCCTAATGCAATTCTGAAGCATTACGGTTTGACAAATGTGTTGTGCCACGTTTTATAGTGAGCTGATGGTGATTTGAGTGGGTTTTGCCCTGAAAATGCTAATGATGAGTAGGCTCACTAAAAAAAAAAAAAGAAGACAAATATACGATAGTTAGAAATGTTTGTCCGGCTTAAACGATGACAAATTTGTTGGATATCAAAAGTGATTATCTAAATGGACACTTTATTAACTTTTTTCACAGGTGATATCGATTTATTTGTTTATCTTACGCAAGAACTCTGGGATTGTTCTTCTGTGCACGCCTAGAGGCAAAATTCCAGCTGAGGTTGGAAAGAATTATTGAAAAATTATTTAAACACAGGCGCACGTGTGAGTGTAAGATCTATACCTACGGAGAATGACCTTTGTTGACAAATGTTTTGAAAGTTTGTCGAGGCTATTAGAACAATATACGGTTTCCAATAAGATAGAGCTCGCATCTATTTATTTGTCTTTGGTGAAGAATATAGCTGTAGCTACTTGCCTCTATCTAAAAGCATCGCTCGAGCTCTATTCTTTGCTATGAAGGTCGTTCAATAAGCGATTAACAATTATTTCTGGTATTTGTTAAATAATATCATTAACTCCATTACATACCAAAACCGTATAATTGAAACCATGTGTATATGTGTTTACAGTTTACAACAAAACACAATGACAATGAGAAAAGCAGAAAATGTGACCAAACTCAAACATCGTGCTGGGATTAAATTTCACTCAAAAAAAAAAAAAAAATATTAGCTATTAGCAGGGATCTACCCCTTTGTTGTCGATAGATCAGAAGTTATCAAGTGAACTCAAAAGGGTTAGCGAGCGCATTCAATGCTTACAAAGGAAAATGTAGTAAAACTTTTACGAGAAGATTCTTGAATTAGGCTGAAAATGATAGCAAGGAAGACCAACATATCCGTTGGTACCATTCACTCTATCACACCTAAACTTACCAAAGATCAGTACAAGATGGGCACAGCAAATGCTCACTGCACCTCAGAAACAAGTTTCTAGTAGATTGCTGTAAGGAGTTTCCTGGAAGCGAATTGTTACTGGAGATGTCATTCGGCTTCATCACTGTGATCCTGAAAGCGGTCAAGAGCGCATGCAGTGGAAAAGACATAAACTTTTTTGGAATTGTTAAGAACTAAAGTTTATAACAAATAAAGGTAAAAATGAAACCATCAGCGGGATAGCCTATACTGCTACCCTGTGTCGACTAAAGGAAGCAGACGAGGAAATAAAAAACACGACACAAATTAACCAAATATGCCTTACTTCTCTACGAAAATGGCTGTATACGGCACAAGTAGAAAAGGATAGTGGGTGTGAGAGGTGAGTTTGAAGAAACCAACCATCCATCGTACCTCTGCTCAAATTAAAAAAAAAGATCTTCGGATACCATTGCCAATAAATGAAAAATGTTCGTCGAAAGAAGAATATTATTCTTTCCGAGATGTAGAACAATTATTCGCCCTTCTATGTATGTATTGGGGTTAAGATTTATTACAATCACACATTTTATATGTACATATATATGTTGGCGCAGAAAATAACTGATAACAGGACGGGAATTGCGAGAACCGATGAGCTAAGATTATTAATCCTTTAGGCGATTACGTCGAAAAAATAAAATGAGTACATACATATGATACATACTCGTACGTTATAGTAAATGCATTGCTTTATTATTTATTTGATTTCAGACGCACAGCACGAATTCACCCCTTTCTACTTTTATTTGCGTGTACATGGGAACTATATATTTCCAAAGAATGTTTGTGGTTATAATAAAACATAACAAAGTGGCCAATGTCATTGATAGTATTCCAGGAAGCTGTAATGCACGAAAAATTCGTCATCAACCTTTATTAAAAAAAGGAGAGATTTTTTTCATGAATGGGGCCGATAGAGGAACAAAAACCTATTTATGGGATATGGCCTAGACGATCTTGACCAAAATTGATAGCTTAACAATATTTCACACATGTGAGGTCAAATGAGTACATATATATTAGATATGATGCAATCCAATTAGCCGGCTTCGGCTATCCTCTATCCCGGATAGCCAATTGCTTTAGATGTGAAAAGGCATTTAAGAATTTCAGTGATGCTTTTTGTCAAAATTAAAATTTCTAATTATTAAGTAAATTGCTTTCGCATCGCAGTCTTATCCACGCATTGTAAAATACATAAATATATTAGGGGTATTCACGCTCTTCGTTGTACCTGATATTGTATCGTTTTAAAAGTGTAAAAGGATAAAAGGGTAACGATTTCTTACAACACAACAACTGGTTGTCATTTTGTTACACTTTTACACTTTACCAATGCTCCAACCCTATTGTTATGGAGAGTGTAAAAGTGTAACATTGAATTAAATACTATTTCTTCAGCATTTTTTATTTATTTATTTTTTTTTTTTTTTTTTTTTTTTCGAACCTTCAAATCACATAATTTTATTTGCAGGATCTTCGACTAAAAACTCAATAACTTTGCCTTTAACCCTTTTTTTGCCATTGTGTATTTATCTTAGCAAATTGTCAATTTGTAAACAAAAATCAGCTGATTTTAATATAAGCTTCAGTTTTGGCTAGAAACACAAAAGAGTGTGTTATTTGTGTATATTTTTATACTTCCACAGGACTAAATATGATACAACAAAGCGTAAATTTTATTATTATTATAAACTCAAGGAAGAACAAAATTGAGATTTTGCAACGGTAATAGAACAGTTATAAGTTTATACCGTATTTAAATTTTGGGCAATACGTTAAGCTACAGAAAAGTGACGTAAAGTTCAAATGGCATTCTGTCGGCCATTTTCTTCAATAACTTCCAAATTATTGAACCAATTTTATTGACATTTTTTGTTGTTTACAGGATTTTCTTGGGAAAATTTATTTTAGTACTAACAAATTAAGGTAAATAATAATAACTCTATGTACTGAAATATGGAGTCAAGTTTTATTAGATCCCGGGCAAGCCATGTGAAAACAAACATACAGATAGACATGAAAAAAAAAATTTGTTTGTTTTGATCTGATCCATACTCGTTCAAATATGATCATAAATACTTTTCTCTTGAATAAATCGGAAGTCAAATTAATCGCACGAGGCTTGACTCGCACTTGACCAATTTTTTTTCAATTTTACTACGCTTTAGCCTTCTCATAATGGCAACGCGGATACAATCTAATAAAAAATTACTACTATAATAATAGGAAATCGGATTCCTAATTTCGACATCATACATTTGTGTATAAATTGCGAACTTGCTTTCACACATTAAAAAAGGTAAATTTGCACATTTTCTAAAAAAAATCGCACTTTTTTTTAAAAATTTGTTTATTTTAACAATAAAAAGAAAATACAGTGAATTGTTTCATACCACTAAATTAGACAACTAACGAACATTTTGTTTCTATGTTAACATACAAATTACATTTAATTAATACATGTACATATGTAGATATTGTAGACAGTAATGAATTATGTATTGTTATTTCACTGGATTCCTTGTCCCATCCGTCTAGTCGTGTAATTCCAGTTGTATTCAGCAGTTTCAGAGCCTCCTCATTAACATGCTGCCTTGCCTCCTATCATGGGATTTGCAAATAATTGAATTGTCCCGTCTAATTTTAGGTGCCAGTGAATGTCGGCATAATTAAAAACCAGAGAGCTTTCCCTATATTTCTTAAAACTTTATTCTGAAAACGTTAGATAAAATTAATTGTGTTTTGCTTGGCAGACCCCCAGATCTAAATGCCATATGTCAAAGTCATTTTTATAATTTGATTGCAAAGTACTATCTTATTGCTTAGAGTTAAGGATGAGCCAGTACATCTATCTATATTTTATTTCTAGTTATTTTCTCTGCATCTTTATATATTCCTTCCAGCGAAGCCTTGCATCTACCGTCATCCAATTTTCTATTCCGTTCACTGCATTTTGGAGATTGTTTAACGACTCATCTACTGATTAACCAAAGTATGACCGTGTCGTCTGAAGATATGCCAATTAAACTATTTGGAGGAGACGGTAAGTCACCTTTATACAGGAGATAGAGCAAAGGTTCAAGTATGCCACCTTGAGGAACTCCAGTTTTAATTTCTTTTAGTTCGGAGTACCCATCATCCAGTCTGATGCGAAAGTATCGTTGTGATAAACGGTATAAGTATTTTAGTGTATTGCTTCAGGAGACGAGTTTGCAGCTAAGTCCTTCATACCAATCTTTGTCAAAAGCCTTCGAGACATCAATAAAAACGGCAGAGCAAACGTTTTTAATTTCAAATGTTTTTTTTTTTTTTAATAGTCAATTAGTCTATGAACGTGCTCAATTGTTGAACAGTTGTTTCTATAGTCGTTAAAAGTTATGTTCTTCAATTATTATTTTTAGACGAGTTAGTAATATTATTTTTAATAGTTCATAAAATCACAGGTAGCAGAGATATACTCGTAGGTCTATATGATGTAACTCTGAGGTGTTTTTCCGGGTTTTAGTAGCATTATTACTTCTGCACTTACTCGAAGTGGAGTATTTATTATGTATATCTAGCAACATTTATTTGATTGCTTTACCTGGTAGTTGTTTTTAAATCATATCCGGCTTTTCTTAATTTGAAGGCTATTTTGTATTTCTTTTTTGTTTTCGTTAGAAGTTGCTGAGGGAATATCTGCTTCGTTCTGATGTATGTTATCCCAAGTCTGTTCGTCAGGTCCATCGTTTGGTTGGAATACGTTCATTAGGTGTTCAGAGAATGCTTTTGTTTTATCAATGTAACTTTTTGTCCTCTGCTCATTACTATTTTTGATTGTGGCATTCTGTATTACTGGTCTCTTCATATATTATGTCGATTTTCATACCATAGTAGTGTACTAACGCTTATCATCTGTCAATTTGTTAAGGTGGCTGATTAAATTTTAGTTCTTAATTTCATTTATCCCAGAGTTTAGTTGTTGGCAGATGCTGTTAAGTTTATGTTTATCCTAAGGGGCCCTTGTGTGTTGTCATCTTCTGCTAGTTTTGTCCGACAGTTTTCCTTTTAAATCTTGGAGTACTACGCCATGCAGCGTTCTGGATTGCTTTAGTGAACTTTAAAGTTTACCCTATAGCAATACGTGTATAATATTCCATACTTTCTTACTTTAATATTTTGGAATATCCTCAGTCCGTAAATTTGTTAGTCAGAGTTAGGCAATTGGTCCCTTAGGGACCTTATTGGTAAAGAAAAAGGCAATTAGATGAAGTATGAGGCTAGGTCAGCCAATATATAGGTTTGTTTGTGGACAAGAATTCACATCCTGCCTTCTATGCAGCTTTGAATAGTTCTCGTCCTTTCGTTCTAACTAGCCTCGGACCCCAATGGGTATCCAAAGCTGATTCAGAAACAAGTTATTTTAGACTCAAAGCCTATAGCCACTTGACAGTAATAATTAGCTAAAAACCACATACTAACGTAGCTTAACCACATACCACACCTGCTATTGATCGTGATTAAAATCAATTTCATTTGAAGACAAGCTCACTTCCTACAAGCCAACCCTCCATCATAACCAATTAACTAACTAACATTCCAAAGGATTACGCTTGCGAAAGATGATTCTCCTCAACTTCTGCAAAAAGGTTTAACAAACAACCAATGATTACGGGGACGACATCCAAATGACTTCCTGGTTTAATACCAGATCTTCTGCATGGTAATAAAACTCCTGGCGATATTGAGTAAATGCTGTGCGGAACAGTCTCGATCATTCATTATCCCTTATCTCGCTCGCTCCGACCTGAAGACGGGTACTTTGCGCACGCCTAGGCAATGATTTCATCATGATCACCATCCATGCCCCATGGAATAGGAGCACATTAACAAAGCAACCTTCCGGAAGATATTACCCATAAGTAAAAGATTTCCATTTGCCAAATGACACTAAATTATGATAAGCTCATCGCTAAGGCAAATTATCATGCGATTAAGTTGTCAAAGAAAATTATCAGCGCCGCAAATTATGGTGATTCTAATGCGCTACATTTCACGAGCTCAGGTGGTAACGATAAGTGGAAAATTGTGTTTGTGCCACCATCAAGTTCCCTTGGGGGCAATCGCTTTTCAAATGTACGAGTATGTACCTACAACACTCCGAGAAGAAGAAAAGTGAAAACTGTTTTTCCACGACCACAGAAGAACTTTCGCTTAATTTAGTCTTTCATATGCTTGTAGTTTAGACATGTGGATGTTAGGTGAGGTTCAACGTGTCGTCCAACTAACCCAGCTGCGGAGGACACAAATCAGCCTTCTAGGTGACCACTGAAGCACACACCTTCGCCTGCAGGTTGATTGTCGATTTTTCTGCCACAAAACAAAAAGTATCTTTTCCGAACAAAAAGTATCTGTCGGCATTCAAATGGCACAACTGCATACAAATAATAATAATGAAACGATCTCCCTGGCGGGGTTTTCTTCTTCTTCTTCTTCGTTGTGAACATCTGTGGAGATCATTGAAGATCACTTATAGTCTGGTTCAACAACCAGACCAGAGCCGCCTGCACTTAGTAATAACAACAAACAACAACAGCAACGGGAACACGGAGATACCGATGGAGACTCTCCAAACAAACAAAACAAATCATGTCTTTAGGTTACTTACTCTTTCGTTGATTGGGACTTTCTTCGGTGCTCCCATGGAGAGGACCACAAGTGGAGTTTCCGTGAACACATACGCTCTCCCCGCCCATCTTTGCTAACTCAGTGGGAATGGTTAAAGAGATCGCTTCTCATTAGGTGGAAAAATCGTTATTTTCATTCAGCGTTGGTAGTACAGTGGGACCACAGTAAGTGGGAATGATAGGCAAATTACTTTTCGTACCGAGATTCATCTAGAGATTCGAAGATTTCAAAGATCAGGCAACAACGAATGGTAGATATAGACTGGTTACTCCCAGACTACGTGCTACTTGAATCTTTTGTACGATAATGCATCTGGTATTATTTTCCTTGAGAAAATACTATGCCGACCAAATACCATAACTTCCTGTTTTCTCTCACAGTAATAGAAATTCGTTCTTCGGAAAAAAACAGTTTTTATAAGAACTGATTGTCAACCTAATTGATCCTTTGTATAAATGGTCATTAACCCACCTATTCATCCCTTCTACCGATCCTCAGGCATGAGTTTCATTATTAGCGATCCTCACTTCAAGTGCTCTTCGTTTCATATGTTCGGAGATCTGCCTGATCATCTCTTTAACCTAAACTAATTTTTACCATACGCACAAAAAATTATCATCATACTGATCTTCATTCAGTAAGTTCAATGGGTCCTTACCAAATGTCGTGCTTATTAATAACCCTCATCACAAGTGGCCTTAGTATATCTTCCATTTTCACGAGGAGAATTTAACCCTAGGGGAATATTTCTATGAATAACTTGGCCAGGCCTGATATTAACAAAATAGAGAGTTTTGCCTATGGATCTAGGCAAAACTCTCTTTACGGGTTAAACCCGTAACGGTTACCCATTCTTTTCTTCCTTTAGGAAATCCGGTTTTTCTTGTGGTATCACAATGGACCTATCTTTGGTCTCAGTGTGTCTGCCTGAGCGGGGACAGCCACCTAACCAAATCTAAACTACATCTTCACTACAACAAATCCTAACTACAACTCGGTATGTTAAAAAAATTTGGTCAGTCGAGCCTTGTGCGACAGGTGTCCCATACAGTTATTTCAATTGTACGAGTATCCTACTTGGCTTCCTCGTTCATCCGGAGAGAAGGAGTGACTATAATCGTACCTATTTGTAAGGGTCAGATCAAAATAGACACTTCTTGTTATATGTCTACATAGTCTGTTTGGTTTATGGCTTATTCGAGAACCACTAAAGAAATTTTGATAACATTTTGTACGTATGTTTGTCCTGATATGAAGATACTAGCTGACCCGACCTGCTCCGCCCAGGTGCATAGTTTGAACATATATTTTTGTTACTATTTCTTTGGCTTCGTATGTCTCTTACAAATGAACATATTCCCCGTACATATATCCCGTACAATTAAACTAAATGTATCCACCTATTTCCGACGGAAGTTTTGTAAATCTTCACATGTTGTTGTATGTGTATATTACATATGTCCCCAACTGAACGAAATCCAAAAAAGGTTCATCAAGTTATGTTCACAATATGAAAGAGATAAGAAATCGTCATTATTTTAAGACCACTGAGCAACGTAGAAAAATGATTGACGGACAACGTAGGTAATATGATTTACAGATTGAATTGGATTGATTAAGGCTACAACACATGTGGCTTCAATAAGACGGTGCCAGATCATACACAACTAACGATATGATGGATATTTTGCGAGACATAAATAGAGGTTATATCGATCCTCTGATTTGACTTTCCTTTGGGGGAACTTGAAGGGAAAGGTCTACGTCAACAAGCCAACCACAATCCCGATGCTAAAACATAACATTATTCAAGACATTGGTGAAATAACACCCGAAATGTTTCAAAATGTTATGCAAAATATGGTTGAAAGAGCCTTCATCTGCACTACGGCCAGAGACTGCCATTTGTTATAAACCAAATAATCTGTCAAAAGAAGAAAAGGTGTTTCATTTCATAGTCTGTCAAAAAAAACATAGGCCTGGAACATAAAAAACATCCTGGTTACCAGAATATAAATCCCAATGTGTACATTCCTCCGAAAGTGGTCAGTGGAAAAACCCAATGGTAAGTTCCGATATGTCTGACATGTCCATACAAAAACAAGGAGGCCGAGTGTTAAAAAAAAGTTCAAAGAAGGTAAGCATCGATATACGTATATATGAACATAAAATATAAGAAGTCATATGAGTCAGCAAAATTTTAGGATGCAAAGATCGGTATGTCAAACAAATCAAAACGTCATCCTTGTCGTAAAAAGTTTTACAAAAATGTTTTTGAGGAAAAAACGTGAATCCTCTAATTAACGCCATGTTAATATAAAAAAAAAATAAAGCCTCCTTACAAATCAAGGTTATTGACTTATCGGGTTATGCCTAGTACCAAAGATCTGATCCTCGTAGTCACTTCAACTGATTTTCAGTTGAACTTTTCTTCAACTCTATTTGATTGTGAAAACAACTAAGCTTCCCTATAAGAGATTACTGCTTCCAGTGATCGCAATTTCAAATGACCGACACAATACATCGTATCCAATCAATCAATAAACAATCATTTCAAACTCTAGGATGCTTTATCTCCAAGGAAAAGAGCAAGATTGTTAAATATTGTACTCCCCTATAGCTCAAAGTTCAATGTCTGGAAACCATGCCTTTGAATGTCTGAAAAGAGTTTAGAGGACTGCAGTAATCTAGGCTCTACACAGTCATGTTTAATTTTATCCTTATCGTCAATGAAGAACGAAGAACCTACTGCGACAAACAGAGACTGGTAGAAATATGATGATCAGGGTAAAGCTTAACCACAAAAATTGTTTTTGTAGCCTGACCCTATAATCTATAGATTTAACTTTGTTTGCACGGGCCATAGCTTCCATAGCGGTAGAGCATTGTTGGCTAAAACCGAATCTATGGCAGGATCGTTCCCTGACCATGTAGCATGTTTTGTTTTTCGTTTAATTCTTCAATGAATATTTGATTCCATCATTCGAGCAAAAACTAAACTAATACAAGCTTCTGTGAATATTTCGTTAGTAACAACCGTCATACGCTGTTGGGATTCAAACCCATTACTTAATGCGATAACGGAGGTTCTATCGACGGCGACGTCAAAGGCAATACGTGCTCCTAGCATACATTTGCACTAATTCAGCATCTAATGGTCTCAAAAATTGACGACAGCTGGCAAGGTTCAAAATTCATTAGTATCTGCAAAAATTTACAAAATACCAAACATATATACTCGCATATACTCGTATGTACATACTTAAGTGACCAAAAACTTTGGACTTCAGGTTTAAAACTTCACGGTATACTCCGGTTTCATCGAGCCTTTCTGTGCTGACCAACATTTCTACTCCCTCCACTAGTTTTCTGTGAAAGATAGATTTATGATAGCTATTAACTCAGACCCTCAGATCCCCGTTGAACCTCAACAGCAGCTTAGAATTCGATAAGTCTTAGCATAGTTGCAGTAACTAACAAATTTATATAGAAGGGAGGTGTTTTTGGTGAGTAAGAATCTCACACTACTATGAGCACGTGTCTGCGGTCTTCATAATGTCTATGGAAAAAAAGTGATTACCATCCGAGCATAGCAATGTGGTAGAAGTGTCAACAAATAGTAAGTTAACTAGGAGGTGTTGCTATTGTACAGAACTGTGAGCATAATTCGGACCCACTGTCTGAATATTCATGATTTAGTAAGAGGAAAATGTTCTCTCACTATTCACGTCAAAGTGCACAACGCAACAAAACTGGAACAATAATAACAACAAACATCATCAGTTGAAGCAACATGTAGCGTGCAACAATAGCAAAAGTAGCAAAAGTAATGCTGCACGCAATTATCTGTAATTGGAGACTGGCCTGGTCATTTGTGTCTGGGTTTCGCGCTTTTTCATCTGACAACGATAATGAAACAACAAACTATTCAACATTTGTGCGGGGAGGATTTAAGCGAACTGATTAGTGATATCACCACCACACTCGCGTATCTAGAGTGCGTCCGCGCGCAGGCACTACAGACGGTCAGTTTCAGATGGATCTAGTATTTTTTTTTCTCTTTCATCTGTGGCTGTGTAAACATAAAGTGAAGGCATAGAAGCCAACGAATTATGTCTGTCATTGAGGAGAGTTGGAATTTTTGTCGCTGTCACAACACAAGGCGTCCAATTCGGTCCTCCAGTTTCTAATGGAGCAATCAACTGTTTTTGTCGGGGGAGGGGAACGCGCTTTTAATTGAGTAATAAAAACACATAGCGATAGACATGGGTGCGTTCAATGCACTTTGTGTGACTCCAGCTGCTTAAGGCAAGGCAACATAAATGCAGTCTTTTTTTTTGTTCGTATTTATTTCTTGGATATTTGGACGTTGATCATGCGATACTTGAGTAGTGAAAGTGGAAGTTGGAGACGATAATATAGGTAATAGGTAGGCTTTCGAAACAAAACAAAAGCACTTGATGACGCACTTTTTGCTGAACACATTGGATAAGTAGGGGGAATTGACGATTAATTAAGAAAGCGAGAGTACCATCGGATTTTGAAAAAAAGAGGGTACTTTTGATGCAATGACTGCATTTAATTATAGAAAAAATGTAGACTGGCTTGAGAACTACCTATAGGTACATATATATCAGTTACAAGTATTTCTCTATTTAACTGAAGGACACGAAATAAAAATGCCACCATTACTGGACATCCATTCATCTTTTAAAGACTATCTAAGGAGAAAGATCTGAATAAAATATATGCACTGCAACGCGGTAACTCAAAAACGACTGAACCGATTTCTATATCATTTCCTTTGCACATTAGGAAACTTCTCAAAGAATCTAAGTAATTATCGTACAATGAATTAATGCATACGTATGCAAACACCAAGTGCTACTGACTATATACTATATATAGGGACTTTATGATGGATCAGCGCTACGTCCTGCATGGAATAATGTCATTGGAATTAGAGATTCTCATAACACAAACGCTGATGACGTCTTCTCACTCTCACAGGTATTATTTAAGTGCTCCGATAGAGCGAAATCAGCGTTATAAGGCTGTCTTTAAAAACTGCCTATTGACTCAGATGAGAATAAAACCGATGAAGATATCGTCAGCAGAATTGACAGACGTTCGCAAATACAAAGCTAGGTAGTACATACCTCGTTATTGGTCGGTGAGATATCACCATAGGTTCCGTAAAGTAGTCGTGATTAAAATTGGTTGGCAGATGTGCCGGTACAACCAGGGCGGGACCAACAATTTATAATGGCATTTCCTGGGGGACTCTCTCAGAGAGTACGGCATGAAAGTAACAACTTACACCAATCATACATGGATCCACATCTACACGTTCAACTGTTGGAGAAGTCAACGACAAAAAAGCTCGCACTTGAATCTTTCAATATTATTGGCCTGGGATTTAGCAATCTGAATATAAACTGGGTCCATCAACATCTAGAATAAAAGAATCCACACATGCCAGTCGTAACCGGAACTCAACTCTGATGAATTGCCTTGATTACTTGTATATACGAGTACTCGTACATACACTGCCGGTCATAAGTTTGAAAACGCTTCAGTTATGTAAATATTTTTGCACATGGAACCTCTAGATTGGGTGCCATGAAATAAAGTCTTATGCAAAAAGGTCCAAAACGTAATTTTGGACATTATTGCACTTTTGAAATTGCAATAAAGTCCAAAATGCCTTTTTGCATAAGACTTTATATCATGGCACCCTAGATTGTTTTAAAAATAAATTTCATTTTTTACTTTGATTATTTTTATACGAGCACATTACGGAAATCCTACGAAATAAGTTTTACCTGTGCATTTGAAAATAGGGGCGGTTGGTGTACACAAGGAGGGAGAGCGTATATTTTGGGTTTTTATGCATTATTTCTCAGTTTTGTGACTTTTTGTGCTTTTCTTGGCTCTAGTAGGTATGTTTTAGGTCAATAATTACCTATTTTGGGTGGAAGGGCTCAGTATATGATAAAACCCATGACTTAGCTAAATAATAGTTAGTCTAATTGTTTTGATTCCGAAATAAAGACCACTCAAGCTGTGGAAAAAGTAGCCGAAATTAGTCTTGAAAAACGCCCTGCAATAATTACCCTTCACAAGGAAGGAAAATCTGAAACTCCAGCAACGCTGGAGAACAGACGCTACCAGACGGTGTAGTGCCCACGGTTAAACATAGTGCTGGCTCAGTTATGGTCTCAGGATATTTCTCTGCAAATGGAGTAGGAGATTTGGTGCGTAACGAGACAACGATGAAAGACGAGGACTTCAAACTAATCTAAGAAGACCATTCTTTGACATCTGGCCTGAGATTAATTGAAGAAGGATTCTTAATGCAGAAGTACAATGTCCTCAAATGCACCTCAAAATTATGCAGGGAATTCCTAAAAGAGAAAGAAAACTTGGAAGATCTGGCTGGCACAATCACCTGATCTTGAACCCACTGAACTCCAATGGGAAGATAGACGAAGCTGAGACCGATGTCTATCTTCAAAAGAAATAATTTGGAGAACATTACTGGATTGTTGGTTTTACCTACCACAAGACATAATTCAAAAATTAATAGCAGGGATGTCTCGTTTAATAAACAAAAAATAATAATAGAATGTAAAGGTGGTCTTTCTTCTTTATTATGTTCTTTAATTTCAATCCTTTTTTGCACTTTCTTAGGCTCAGTGTATACAACATACCCGTGGTCTCAGGCTTATGACCAGCAGTGTATATCTTCATTGCCGAACGAACTCCGTACCCTCTATATATTTGCTCGAGCAGATTTTGCTTAGCCTAGTGAGGTGTCGTTGACGTTAACGCACTCGACGTTAGGTATATGGCTGAAACTTGTCCTGCATGGTTCCACCAAGTTAGTGCGGAGCCTTTAGATCATTACCAGGACAACCACATCATTATCCTCGCCGACTTCAACGTTCATAGCTCAAACTGGAGACTATGCCCCAATAGAAATGATAAACTAGAAAGACAAACCTGAAGCCTCTACCATCCGCTGCAATCTCACCCAGCTCACAAGAAAAGTCCGCTCGTTTTCCCGACAATCCAGATCATTATAGAAATGTTCTGAGTCTCGTTCTCTCAACAGAGCCAGACAGTTACACCATACAAGCGTTTGTCCCTACACGCAATTCAGAATAAATGGACAGCAGATTACAAATTATCTAACTGCCAGAACTGCAGAATTTCGTAGCTTCTTTTCCATTGGCTGACATTTGTATCAGGAGCACTGATGTTAGTATCTGCGCTGAAGTTGCCATTTAGATAATTCTTCTCGGAATGTACGAGTATCTATACATTCCCCACCCCACCAAAAAATCAACCTCCAGTAAACCTTGATTCAACGGATGTCAAGAGCAGAGACTATAGACAGTGGTACTTCGATCCAAAAGGGCAAATAATAAGATCTAGCTAAACGATTTATTAAGCGAAAAAAAAAACCTATAATGAAAAAGATACTACCAAGTTTCTCGATTATCCCCAAGCCTCGCCTTTTCTGTTCACTCCAATCACTTCTCATTTCCACCTCTAGTGAAAAAGGACGGACCACTAGTTATAACACCTAAAGAAAAGGCCGAATTTTGTGCCAAGATATTTTCAAGCAATTCGCCTCCATCTGTCCCGAAGTGCAGACGCCGATACCAGATATAAAGTTTTAACCTCGTGTAATCCAGCGCATAATTTGGATTGCAGAAAGGCATAAGAACCCAACGGAATACTAGCTATAGTATTAAAAACAACTATGGATCAACACTAGCATCTATTCTTTTTAGATTTTTTCTTATGTCGTAGGCGCAGTATACATATGTATCATTCATGCCAGAAAACTGTCCGCATTCAAACGATTCCCAAAAAAGTAATGAAGAGCTAGCCGCAAAACTATCGTCCCACAGCATTTTTGTCCATGCTATCCAAAGTGAAAGGAAATATCATAAATGCCGAAATAATCAATTATCTGGAAGAACACGAACTAATAAGCGACGGACAGAATAGTCGGAATAAACAACCGCCAATGGACTTCGGCCATTGAGCAACACCGGGAATTAAAAGCTAGTGTTCGATCGAGTGTGGTTGTAAACGCTGAAGTAACTCAGGCATCTATAGGTTCATCAATTCCGTTTCTAGTCCATATCAATGACCTACAAGAGTCGAGCAAAAACAAGCTCTTTAGTTTTGCTGATGACAACATCCTGATATCATCTTACTCGAACAACATACCCGTGAATTTAAATATATCACATCGCCTGAGATGCGATCAAATAAACTCAATAAATGAAGATTTGCAGAAAATCTTGCATAGCTGGTAGACGCAATCCGCCGCCATTTCCAAAAAGAGCACGTCTACCGTACCACAGCTTCAAATGGACGACCAAATTATCCAACCCAAGGAAACCGTGCAGCTTCTAGCCTGTTTGAGTTTACTTTATCAACTACGGGACTACTACTTTGATATGTCTCTATTGAGCGACCTAGCTTTTTCGTTGTATCAGGAGAACATACTACAGTTTATGTTTGGCTATTATTTTATAGGCGGTATTAAGGTAATTATTGTACATAACCTAGAACTAGTGACTTCTTCTATGAGGCTATATTCATCAAAGCTGAATAGGGCAGCCAAGATCTGACAATTCCCATTACATTACCTACTCTTTGGTAACGCTTGAAGTGTTTAGATTTTATTAAGACTTATTATTCAACAACAACTTCACTTGCTGAGCATAGAACATAACAAAAATATTTTCTTAGAAGAGACACTGTCAATAATCTTATCATTGTTATTGGTTTATATCTTGTTTGTGGAATCCACACCCATTGCTTTATATCCAAGAAATTGTATATAATGAGTAATCACAGTGATCAATCAATTTCACAATATGTAGTTGTAATTTCTATACTGTTTACCACTTCTAATGAATCGTATTTGTTTTTACTATTTACTATTCATTAGAACGCGATCATACAACATCGCCTAATGTGGTTACTGCCTCCGAAAGTCGTGCGGATGCACAATACCAATGTATCCTCGGTGTAGAAGACAATTATACTCAACTAATCAAAGACCACCTCAAACACGCTTCTTCTATCACTGGCAAGTTAACTCCAATGTGCGCTACCATCATAATCTTACATTTCAACCTACCTAGTGTCCATAATGTATGCCCCGCTATCAGCTTCCCTCCGTTAATCTACACTTCCACCTCCAAGATAAAACTATCAACAGTGCTCATCCCCATGCCCTGCTATAGTAATCATCACTAAAATAACGAAATATCCAATCTTGTATCTTCGTCGATGCGCGCATTCAACCACGGATTGCATAGGCACAGTGCGATATGTTCGCATGGACATCGCCTGCGTACAATCTACGTCGGTAGCAATCACCTGCACCGAGTCCCAGACCAGCAGCCGAAGAATCATTTTATTGCAGCATTGGATTATAATTTTATTAACACACGTTTGCCTCCTGCTGGCGCAACACGGAAGTTAGTGAAAAACAGCACGCGGGCATAAACTTGAGCGTAGACTCACACTTGTCCGTCCGGAAAGTTGAGAAACGTTTATTACCCCGGCTAATTCATGAATTAGAAATCATTTAATAGACTTTATTCGACTATAACTTTGCATAGGTAATTAAAGATAAAAGGGTTCAGTGGGCTTGCTGACCGATTTCACCTACTCGGTGCGCATTCCAAGCCAACTGCGCAGTGTCACATTGAATTAGAGAATATTAGCTTCGAAGAGTTGACAAGTTTTTATTATCCATCGCTTGTACGAGTATGTCATGTTATTGATTCTAACAGCATTGAAGGATATAAACATCGATATTCTCTGGGATAAATCACAGCTGAGGAGGTAGTTGGGGGTAGAATACGACGGCAACGTGAAAAAGTTTAAGGTCAGGCATAAACCCGCAAAGGAAATCATGGTTAGCAGTAAACCTTCACGCCGCCGCCTATGTTCCTTGCTGATAGTTTTTACATTAATCTTGGAATTTGCGGTTTCGAAATTATTGTCGACTCAATAGACACCACGCAAATGGTGTGGGAGAGTTTAGTGAAATATTTTGAAAGATACTTTTCGCATGAGTTGGCTAGGGGGTATAATATTCGGGAAATATAAAACAAATTTCTAGATATCATTTACATTTGCTTCGTGACCTTATTTAGAAATAAGGTTAGAAGTTATGTTCCCATCAGTACTGAACAATAAAACATATAACATATTATGGAATGCCAGACAACCTATGGAAGACCTATTTTGCATAATATCTCATCAGTAGATGTGCCACTTTAAAGGCATACCACAGGTAATCTGCTGCATCAGCATATCGATACCGACGCTTTAAAAACTATATATGTGCTTCTGGCTGTATCTACTACCTTTCATTTAGTCTGAAGTTAGAAAAAAAAAAATAAAAAGGCTGGGATTTGAACTATACCTACATATATAGGTATATGGATGGGTGGAAATCGTTCACTAAATTGCTACTGTTTGGCATACTAGCACAACAACCACGTTAGTAACCAAGTGATTGCTTTACCTCGCCCTGGTAAGTATGTATGTACGGTATGTACCAACATTTGTAACATTTATTTAGCAAAAATCGCAACACTGATCTAAATACTAGTTTAAGAACGAAGACTTTCAAAAGATGCTGTTGAGTTCATGCCACATAAGCTGGGTAACTTTGGAATAAGTGCAATAAGTTGGTCAGATGCAGATGTACTCGTATTCCAGGCACCAAGTATCGTGTGCGTAATTCTAGCAAAAAGTTGCTATGAACTATCCTATATCGTAACGATGGAATCAGGGGCTCAAGGAAAAATAGACGATAATTTACTAGGGGCTTTCCACAATACAATAAATCTCAAATTGTAATTGCGATATGCATTTAGGCCAGAATTAGACTGTGATTATTTGCAAGATGCATGGGACAGAATATTGTTTTAAATGTGACCGTCTATACACATGCAAAATTGTCCATTCCGAAAAAAGGCATAGTATAGTTCAGGACTTACATAACTGCAAAGCTAGACAATGACGACGAAGAGCCCATACATAGCATTGAACACCATGGTCTCAGGAATCGCAGTGGCATCGGTGGTAGATTTGTTAATTTCTAAAATAACAATCGCCTTGTCATATACTCGTATATATACATCTATATACAATATATATAACTATATCATCAACCAGTGACATTCTGGTATATTCTACCGAAAGTTAGCATATCAAACATTATATTTTCCATAAAGTATTTCATGCTTTGTAAGTTTAATTTTTAACTCTTATTTAATTTCAAATGTTTAGTCGCTCGTATGCGCTAAATGTTTAAGACAAATAATAAGTAGTAGAGGCAAGCGCTTTTAATCTCGTTGTTGAGAAAGCTAAGACAGTTGCGAAAAAAGTATAATCACACCAAAAAATTTGCTGTAAAAAGGCAACAAGTTCTCTGGTAAAGAAAAAGTTTAACTTGTTTCAATGCCTTCCCAAATAAAATTTGCCACATATCTAAGTCAATTTATGCACATAAATAGACTTCTGTCAAGTGCCAAATTTTATTTAGGAAGACATTGGAACAGGATACTATAGGTATGTTCATGCAAAATATTCTACAGGTTTTAAAACCTTATATTTTCCTGTCACTCCCTTGCCCTGGCCATTTTTTGGAAGCCATATTAGAAATTCCAACTTTCTCATTTCTCCTTTGTCTGCACACCAAGTACTAATTCTGTATCAAATTTCAAAGTTTGATGTCCACGGGAAGCACTCACTGATCATCAAAACCTATATGGTGGTCAGTGAGTCAGTTAATCAGTCCCAAAATCAACATTTTTTGAAGTCTTATATATCAGCAACCGCTTAAGCTAGGGATTTTGGTAGAGTTACTAACATGGCTTATCTGAACACGGTGAACAATTTTGTTCCTATCATTATTACGAGCCGAGTTAGAGGGAAGTAAAAATGCTCTAAGTTGTTTTTTGTAAATAAGGTGGTAATGCACAAGTTGCCAGAGAACTTGGCGATGCATTACCGTGCACCTGAATACCAAAAGAAATCCAATATTGCGGATACAAAGCAACGGCCCAAAACATATATGTAGAGAAAAAAATATTTACTAATCAATTTAAATATTCAATACAAACTACAAGCCGTTTCCATTGCAGAAAAATCTGAAACCAGGAAAAAAATCGAAGATGGGATAAAGTGCGTGTCGCAGCGGCAAAAGGTTTCCGCCTAATTGTAAATCATGTTGCGGACATGATTGGAAAACACTGGTAAGTAATAGGTAGGAAATAGTTAATAAAAAATCGAAAATTATGTCTCGCAAATCTGTTCGCCACCACAGTTAAAAAACATTCAAACAATTGTGGGATTGTAAAATGTATATGCATATCCAACTTAACTTCCGTTACCTATGGGTTCCGTTGTGAGGTGTGGAAAATATCCGACGACACAAAAAATTGTATAGCAATACTGGGAGAAAGTTAAAATGAGATTTTGATCAATTTTGGTATGACTATAATAGAGAACCTAATAAAGGTGTGTCTCTCAATTCTGCCCTTCTATCATACGTCCTAAGCTGCGTACCAATTATTTGGAAACATTTTGTATAACGGTACTTTACCTATTATTGATTTTTTTTAAAATTAGTTATTTTTCAGATAGGTAGGTACTAGATACCAAACGTTTTTGGTGAAAATTTACGTCTAAGCATATTTGACATATGCAAGGACATGGCATACCAAGTTTTTTTTTTTTGCTTTTTAACGTATTTTTCAAAACAAATGCATTTTAGCAATTTCGCTTAATTTCATATCTGAGTAAACAGCGCATAAGTGCAGGTATGTGCAACTCTTTCGTGCACTTTTTATTCGTCAGCTCAAAATTAGATGCTCTTTAATGGATACCATATTTTCCAGAGTAGAAAATCGTAAGAAATGTAATAAATCATACCATTGGCATTGATAATAACGAGTCTCAACTATCCGACCTCGCTAATTTGCCCATCACTTCAAAAGATTTGTAAAAATGGTGTTTGGATGCGATAATGACAATACGAGATCTGTAGTGATATGGTGTCAGATAATTCAAAAGCAGGCTTAAACAGGTCTGGTATGTCGAGCTCTTATGTGAGGATGCTCCAAAGATTTAGTTTGTGTTGTATAGTACATACAGTCGATATGGAGGATTACCCGCCAAGTATGCTGACTACTAAAAGCTGTTTCAAGACCGGGGAAGGTTTTGAACACTCTATACTACAAGGTGCGCCATCTTTTATGTCGGAATGTGAATATTGAATAACTTTAAAAAAAAGAACAACGGATCTCCATATATGAGGTATTTTTTGACTAATTTTTGAATACAACATCAATCAAGTGACCGCCTCTATTGACCAAAGCAAAATGTGCCCTTTTTGCTGCGTTTTCCAACACTTTTCGAGCATCTCGGGCGGTACAGCGATGATTTCGGCACGAATGTTTGCCTTGAGCTCGTCAATGGTCTGAGGCTTACTGGCGTATACTTTGCTTTTCAAATAACCCCACAAAACGAAGTCCGGGGGAGTCAAATCTGGAGATCTAGGTGGCCAGTCAATGTCTCCATTTTTTGACAACACACGTCCAGGGAATTTTCGTTGCAGAAACTGCATTATTTGATTTACAGTGTGGCATGGCGCACCGTCTTGTTGAAACCAGTAACCGTACAGACCTTTTTCACACATTTGTGGGTAGACATAATGAGCCAACATCCACTGATATCGATTCCCATCGACTGTTTCGCTCTCTCTGAAGAAAAATCGCCCAAACTGTCGCTTTTTGGTTATGCAATGGTGTTTCATGGATCTTGTATGGATTCTCCGTTTCCCAAATGCGGCAATTTTACTTGTTAACGGCGCCAGAGAGTGCGAAGTGGGCCTCGCCGGTCATCAAAATTTGCTTCCAAAAATCAGGTTCAGTGTCAACCATTCGAGCGACTGTTTGGCCGTATTCCAAGCGATGTGGACGGTCTGTCAGCAATATTCTTTGAGTCAATTGCACTTTATACGGAAACAAATGTAAATCTTCCTTCAAAATGCGTCGCAAGGTGGTTCCACTGACGCCAAAATGCTGAGCGCGGTGACGATACGACAGATGTGGGTTCTCGGGAACACTCTCTCTTACCGCATGATGAACGGCATGTCGACGATCTCCCAGTGTCCCGTGTTCAACAAAATTCGACACCGTTGTCAGACGGTGTTTGTTGGCCACGATATTTTCGACGATATGCACGTTGAGTTAACACAACTGAACGACTATTTTCAATGTACAGCGTCACTACTCGGAGCGTTGTTTCGGTGTGAAACGATTCATGGTTAAAATTGTACTGAATTGACGTTTCAAAAACATGTCTACTCAAGTCAGTCGGTTGATAAATGTCAATGTTATTCAGTGATTACATACCCACATAAAAGATGGCGCACCCTGTACAATACAATGTTATTATGGGGCTAGCCAATATCAGTTAGTTTCAAATATTAAAAAAAAAAATACTATAAATTATCCACCCTATTACTTACCTTAGTTCTATATAGAGGATTATTAAAGTCCCAATCCGGTGCGACAAAGAGGTAACCACACTTGGATACTTTTCGTGAAGCCTAGAAATAAATAATATAAACAAATTATTGAAAGCAATCATTTAACAATTCTTAAGTTCTAAGAATAATATTGCATGCTACTCGTATAGAGTTGTAAGTGAATTGTTGTCTTATTTATACCGCTAACATACCAATGCCTTTATAATGTTTACAATTACTCATCACTGATGCTATTATGAAATTGTTCTATTTATACACTATTGGTGTAGCGGTGATGATGATATATATGTACTTATAAGAGAAAGTAATTAGCGAACAATATCATAATAATTTCTTCCAACTACTATAAAATATCGTACACCCAAGCACACAAACTACAGAATTCGATTTAAAGTGCGCACAGTGCTGCCCTAAAAGGTTGCAATTACCCATAATCAAAACCTAATCAACTTGTCACTTTATAATCTAACAATAGCACGACGTCGCCCAGTTTTACAGCATTAGAATTCTTCAGACAAAACCAACTGTGTATGTGTTCTATTGGGGCCCCATTTAAATTCCCATAAATCACCATTAGACAGACTTTTTTTCGTTTTGTTAGCAAGAATTCTTAGATTCGTGCAATTGTTATGAGCCTCCAAATAACAATGCGACTTGGGGCGGGCAAATTATGCTACTGCACTACGCTCTGGACGGCCACCACCATTGTGTCCCATTTTAAATTGGCGGGCAATTGTCTTCAAGCAGTAGTACCTATGTACGGATACATAGTTCGTCGTCGATGATGATAATGATGATGACTCATTTAGTCACGACTTGGTAACAAATTCGCATACAATTTTCACAGAATGCGAATTAGTTAACGTTGACGACGACGATAGTCTTATGTGTACAATTGAAATAGTTTTGCCATATTTAAGAATGAATGGAATATTTTACAAGGATGAATGGAAGCCTTAAACTTCTACTAGAACTGATTGTACTAAAAAGATATTATAATTTTCTAAAAAAAAAAAAGTATGTATTGTAGATACAAAATTATTACCAAGTGTTCTTAAAAGTGTTTTGCAAGGCTTTCTACAAACTGAACTAAATACGTAACGCACACATGAAATAACTAAAAAAAAGTGTATTTTAAATGCTTATCAACGGAAAATGCTTACATCAAGAGAAAACTTGCAACAAATAAAAATGAATTTATTTTTCAGTGACATAATCACAAGGTGAGTACTTACGGGTACAATAACCGGCTAGACATGTAACAAGAATAAATAAAAAATACAATTTATTGCTAGGTAATTATTTGCCACACCTATCGACAAAATTCGATCTAACAAAAAAGGAAAACATGTATAGATACTCTAAAATGTGTCAAAATTTGTTTTAGCTATTTTCCTAACACAACCTGTCGGCACGTCTCGGCCCACCCACAGAATAATACACATAAAAAATAAATAAACAAAAAAAAATCTTGCTAATCACATTGATTGTAGAACGCGCTCTTGACGATGATCCACATGAAATTAATCGAAACAAAAACCAATTTCATCCATGGATCGATATACGAGAAGTTCATGGTCTACAAGCGACGCACGGAGGCATGACTTACTGGACACGTTACGGGTGATTTGGAAGCGGAACTTGTTGCGACAACAGATAACGTCTTAGGTGTCAAATATATCGATGGTAATATTCCAGGCATGACAGACAAATTTGTATTTGATGTTTGTTTAGAAATGTTTGAACTTATACCTAGTGTCGTGAGGTATAATATGTACCTATACGGATCTCAAGGTGTCAGATTACAATTTAGCTTTTACAACGATGACGAACAGAAGAGTGTCAAATTGGACACATTTCTGATAATTTTTCTTTGATTTTGGGTAAGACGTGTGAAATATTTTTTTAAGACGCGACGCAGTTGAGAAATGAGGTCTATTGTATTCATTAGAATGACGTTGAGGTTGGGCTGTTTATATAAGAAAACAACTAATAACAAATTTGGAAAATTTGGAACATCTCCAGTACATGTTCTGAAGTGAAAGATACAGTAAACTTATTTTAATCGAAGCACTACAAAGGAACACCAAAAGTGTCTAGCAGTCGTTTTACTTGTGTTCTTTGTCTTGTTATGGGTCCTGGGTAGTATACCATTACCACGCACCGTTGTGTATACCAGCTTTTCCTTAATTACTGAAATTCGTCTTCGAATGTTCTCCGCGAAGTTCGATCATCTTCTTGAGTAAGTGGGCTCCATTGCATGGCCTGGTGAGCTGTGCAGTTATCATCCTTTCGCCGGGTGTGACCAATCTATTGGCACTTTCACATTAGTATAACAATGAAGCATACTCTCATAAAGGTTTTCGTTTGAGATATGTTCATCTGTATCTCAAAAGTTCTTCTTTCTTATGATATTAGTCACTTTCCCGGTGCAGCACCGAGTCTAAGTTTAAGCGGAAAAGTGATTGCTTAGGCAGATCTTAGACAATATATACAGAACGTTGCTTTCGATTCTGTACCACTGTCTATTTGGCCAAAATACAGGGAATTTTGTATCTGTTGCCCAGCAATGCTTACTTTTAAGGCCAAGAGTTTATCTTTAGCCTCACAAGGAGACCAAGCCAGAGGACCAATATTTGGCGAAACTCCATAAATCTATGCTATAGAAAGCAATAATCATTGACGTAGTCGAGGTGTGGCATGTGACACTTTGCGGCTTCATACCTTATCAGCAGTTTGTACGGGATGCCAGTCCTGCGTAATTCATGCCATATGAATTCGCTGTCTATATTATCGAACTCATTCTTGATGTCAATGAAAGGCAAATATAGCAGAGATATATTTTAGATATTTCATCAGAAAATTAAACATTGATCAAATAAGTTTAATTTTTAAAGGCAGGACTGGGCTTCGTAGTCTCAATTACTATATATGTCGCAGCGTATCTAATAGGAAAGAAGTTGAAGATATCTACCACTATGTGGGAGTCTGTCCAGTTTTACTGGAATTGCGTATGCTCCACTTTTTCAAATAGATAGATAGATAGATTTTTATTTCGCATAAAAGATTTACAGAGGTTAGTTACCACACGTTTTATAATTCAGAGATATGATAATTAAATTACTATCTTTCATCTGTAACATTATTATACAATTGTATGAATTTAAAGATATTTACATGTTAAGTTAGTATCCGAAGGGAAAAGCGAAAAAAAACCCTTCAATTTAAATAAAAAAAAATAAATAAAAAATAAATAAACAAATATATATATAAATAAATAAATAAATAAATAAATAAATGTATTAAATAAATAAGTAAATAAATAAATAAATAAATATATAAATAAATAAATAAATAAATGTATATATAAACAAATAAGTAAATAATTAAATATATAAATAAATAAGTAAATAATAAATAAATAAATATATATAAATAAATAAATAAATAAATGTATATATAAATAAATAAATAAATAAATAAATAAATAAATAGATGAATAATTAAACATACAAACAATCAGAAACAGAGAAAAAAGAAGAAAAACATAAAGATAATATGGTATTAGCTACCATGTTGAACATGATTATCATTCAGGTTGTTCACTAGAGGATTTTCAGCAAAATTACAGCGATCTAAAAAGCGTTGACTTAATTTCTGTATTCTATCGAAGATCAATTCAACATTCGCCCTTTGGTGAATATCGCGTGTTGAATGATACCACGGTAAATTTAGCATCATTTTCAATAATTTATTCTGGGAAACCTGCAATTTCTTAATATGGCTTTTTGCGCAGTTACCCCACACTTGGCAACCATAGAGTAGAATTGCTTGGAAAATTACCTTGTGTATGATTATTTTGTTATCATTTGACAGCTTTGATCTACGATTTATAAATGGATACAACATCTTAATTGCAATTGCAATTTTTTTTTAAGGTGTTCGTTATATGAGCATTAAAAGTTAGTTTGGTATCCAGATAAATTCCAAGATATTTTACGGAAGGCTCCCAACTAATACTTGCCCCATTTACCTGGAGCTGTCCACTAGGAAGAAAGCAGGCTTTTCTTTTTCTGGTGAAAAAGATTGCTTTAATCTTATCTTCATTAAGTTTGATTTTCCATTTGTTCAGATATGTCTGGAATATACTCAACCCATAGCTAAGATTCCTCTCAATGTCGAGAGCGAATTCATGAGAGGAGAATATCGCCGTGTCGTCAGCAAATAGAGCTACTTCACAGTTGGGTACTGATGGTAAATCGGATGTGAACAGGTTATACAAGACAGGTGCAAGAACCGAACCTTGAGGAACACCAGAACGAAAGTGGACAATGTTAGAGACATCATTATTGACGTACACTTTGAAACAACGATTGGACAAGAAACTACGGATAATTTTACAGATATGCGGAGGAAAATCAGCGTTGATCATTTTGAAAAGGAGGCCGTCGTGCCAAACTGAATCAAAGGCTTTTTCAAAGTCCAGTAGTATCATGCCCGTTGACTTACCTACTGCACGAGATGACTTTACGTGCTTGCAGATCCTTAGTACTTGATGGGACGTACTATGGTTGCGCCTGAAACCAAATTGTTCATTAGGAAATAAGTTGTTGTCAGCAATATGTTTGCAAATTTTTTCCTTTAAGACCTTCTCATAAATTTTGCCAAGAACACTTAGTAAACTAATTGGTCTGTAACTGGAAATTATATCAGGAGGCTTACCAGCTTTGTGTATAGGTACAACCTTCGCAACTTTCCATATATTTGGAAAGTATTCCATTTTAATGCAAGCGTTAAGAATGAATGTTAAACGCTTAAGACCAGATTTAGGCATTTGTTTAATATAAACATTTTTAATTCGGTCAATTCCTTCAACTTTACGTATACGCAGCTCATTGACCATGAATTCGGTATCCACTTTTTCAAAAGTGCTCTCACATTGTTAATTGAATGTTTTGGTGTTATGCTCAAACTTTAATCGCAATCGGATGCTAGTCTTTCCCAACCTGGTACAAAGCCTCCTTTAGTTGAAAGAATGTGCGTAAGTACCAATCTTAGCAATCCTTCTTGGTTCGTTACCATAACTTTCGCAACGTAGTCAAAATGCATTTTTAATGTGTCCAAGAAAAGATGTGGTGTACGTATCTCCAGATGTAGCATATAATTGGGAGTCTTACTCGGCAAGTGGAAGATTCGTTCTATATTAAATATTTTTTGCTTTAAGTTGGGTTAGGTACTTATTTTTTATGCAGCAACGGCAGACTGAACAAATTACACGCTTAGCTACGATTTGTTTGACTGTAAGGTGTTTGTTAAAATTTTAGTTCGCCCAGATTAAAAATCCCAGATACTTCTACTCCCGTACGATTTCGACATTCTCTCCTTGATAGGTCCATTTTTCATTACGAAAGTTTTTATAGAAATTCAAATGGAATGAGGTAGTCTCCTGAGGCTTTCTTGACTCTAGAATACGATGACCTGCTGCACTTCATATCAGATAAAGGGAGCATCCAACGACTCTTCAAAAAAACATGCGCCGCATATTGAAAAGCTGGTGAAATTTGCGGAGCAGTTGTCTAAAATGGCATCTTAATTGTGGCGAATGCAAAGATCCACCATGTAATTTCTCTCGGAATATGATCCGAGTAGGTCTTCATTGCTACCCGGAAATCGTCCAGCAGGTGATGCCAATTCTCTGAGGTGAGACATTAGTCATTAATTGAACATGCCGTTCCTCGAATAAAAGTAAGCTGACCGTCATCATCACCATCGCAGCTGCCATTTAGAATATGATAGTCGAATGCATCCACGGCGTTGAGAAGTCTGGTACCTTTGTTGTCGTTGATCCTTCCGTTGAAATCTCAGCATTGAGTTGGTTGATAATTTGCCGCCACTTCTTCTTCCTTTTGTATTTGACTTTACAGCATAAGTCCATTTTAGTTTATAATTCGAAATAATATTTGATTTTCAAAAAATATTATACAAAAATATCAAAGCTTAAAATATGATTGAAAAAATCAGTAAATAATAATTTATTTTTTAAACTTAAAATACCGTTATTTCGAAAAGTTTATTTTTCTCAGATATACTCGTACAGCTACGAGTAAAGATCATTGGAACGAATCATGTAAACGCGCATCGTGCGTATGTACGCTTGTGGTTAAATCACAATCATTGTATGCCATTCCAACTGCTGTTGTTATTCTGTGGAGTTAAGTATTACATTAGACTACGTGTTTGACAGTTGAACCATTTGACATCGACGTTTCGCGTGGTTTGATTTAGAGACAGATTATTTTTTAACTGCTGTATCCTTATGAATAAGTATTTGTTCCTTTGAGTTTTTTATTGAACACTATAAGCAGAGTCTATGACGATACGAGTACTTGCATCGTCTTTTTTTAATAGACCAGAGAACATAGACTTCGCATTTTTTTTTTACATGGATGTTGGTTTTAACGGGCAGGTGCATGACCATATTAGTTTACACATTTGTTTGAATAAGTTTATCAATCGTGACTCTAGTAGCTTATTGCGGTTTTCCAGATACTCGTAAATTACTTTTGCCGAACTTTCATCATGCTTAAGTTTCAAGTCGGCTAACTCAGAGCACAGCAGTTCAAAATCGGTTTTCGGCGCTAATTGTTTTACGAGTTGTCCATTCTTCTCATCCAATATTTCTTTTAGCTTGTCGATGCTAATGCCCGTAATAGCATCCGTCGCCATTTCGTTTGCGTTTATAGTAGGATGACGTCTTTCGTTGGTAGGAAGTTCTGGTGAAGTTTCGTCTAACCTTAGTTTGTACATTTGAGGCTAACTTCGAGATGGATTTTGAACTTCGCAATTAGTCGACTTAAATGATATGACTTACTCAGATCATTATTTTATTGTGGAATCAACTTTTTTATAAATCACTTCAAAACACAAATTTTACATTTATTTGTATGTTTTCTATTGTGTTTCACTTTTTTTTATAAGTTTCACGCATCCGCCACAGATCAATCGAATGTCAAGAATTCCATATGTATATAGGTACTAAGCGCTTTGAATGTCTAAGACAAATTATAAGTCGTAGAGACTAGCAGTTACCAACTTACAGACCAAGTTAAACCAATAAACTAAAAGCGTGGAAAATCCAAGATGGCGAATGTAATGTTGCAACTCAAACCGTTTAAAAAGTTATTTAAAAGTTTAACATAAACTGCAAGTCGTGGAGACAAGCGGCGTTCGCCTGCTTGCAGAGAAAGTATTAAGTACAGTACAAAGACAAATCTAAAAGTTGGAGAAGTCAGAGATAACGGATACAATATGGCGGTCCAAAGTTTTGACAATATTATTTGGTAATATTTGAAACGTTTGAAATAAACTCCAAGTCTCTACGACATGCAGTTTTCAAAAATTTGAAGAGTGAATAGATGACGGTACAGAAGGAATTGCAAAGGTTAAGAGCTGCCTCTGATCTTCGCATCTTAGGTTTTTATTTCTAAAATGTAACAACATGTGCTAATTAATAATACGAAACTATTCATACAAAATAGAAGTAGCATTGACCGTTCATTGTTCATCACGTATGTCAATTGTCTAAATTGTAGTAGAATTGAGTTGCTACCTAGAGGAGTAGTAGACTGCATGTATAGGTAAATGAATCTAATTTCAAGTGACTCGAAGTGGGCAGGTTCGAATCCGAACGGGGAACAGCAACCAAGAGCCACCCGAGCATACAATAAAGACGAATAAGATCTAGTGTTTCTGCCTGGTAGCAAAATTCACCGAAAATCGAATCTGAGTGCTCTGAAATTTTGGAAATTTCCTTTTAATAAGAAAAAAACTGCATTGCATTTGCTACGATATTGTAGTAAATCTCTAGTAGGGCTGCCAGCAGCGATGCACCAATGCAATGTTTGCGCATGTTGTTGATTTTGTCTCATCTTCTGTTTGCGCTGAAGTGGGTGGTTCCGATTTAATTACAATTGATGTTGCCACTAAATTGAAAGTATAATATACATGGAGTCTGGGTTGTTTCATATAGGTAGGTACTCGAAGAAACGTATTCTAGTATCTAACAATATGACGACATAGAATAATGAAATAAATTTAAAATGCATATCTACATATGTATTTTTTTTTTTTTTTTGTAATAGTTTGATATCTAGGATGACATCTAGAGTAAACAAAGTGGAAACAGTTTTAAGTAATCCATTCAATATAACAATACAAACAATTTTTCACCGCAAATATGCTTCCATATTTAAATTATGCCCACATTGCCTATTTTTACCAACATTTTTTAACATAAACAACCAATTACTTTACTTCTTTTGAAATCATTTCTCCTTAACTAAATATGAAGAAATATTCTAGACACTCACTGTCAAAATTGACATAAACTTCTTCAAACTTGTCACTTACCTACTTTGTTGATCCGTAACATATCTCAATTCTTTCAAAAATATAGCTTTCGCCAAATTTTCCCTAACGCTCTCCTTTTACTTTTTCAAGAACCCTTACCACAATACACAACAAATTACTAATTGTTGGCGACTTCTGTCAACCGTCAAAGTTGCAAAAAAATGTATATGCATAGGTGCCTGAATAAAAAAAAAAAATATCAAACAAACCTCCTAACGAGTTGTAACCATTTCCTGTCATAATTTACGGTAAAGCGCTCGCAAGTTAGCAAAATGTCTAAACAACAGTTAAATTGATTCAATTTTCCATTCAATTCTATTCGTCTTTTTTGTTTGTTTGTTTGTGTAGAAGTGGAAATACCTCTTCAGGCCACAATAATAGACGCAATCATCTCTGCCTTTGACTCAAGTTGATTATTATTTTCGTTTTTTCACTCTTCTCTTGTGGGGATCTCTAAACAACAACCTTTCAATTCCGATTTTTTGTTGTCCTCCATCTTCGCTTTTTTTTTTTTTTAATATTAATCAAAAGAAGAGTGACATTTCAAAGTGTAATACTGTAAAAGCGAAAACGGTAAAAATCACTTTGTCTGATCAATAAACTTTGTCGCTCGTCGGTCGCCGTAGCCATTGTCGTTCCCATAGCCAAACCCCGTTTCCTTTTCTACTCTGTGAAGTGCACTTCTACGCGCCATAGGACAGAAAAGTTGAATCAAACAAGGAGAAGATGGGTACAGTAGAGAAGAAGATGAAACAAAACAAAAATTGACAAAATAAAAACGAAAATGGAGGAAAGAATCTCAGGTTGACATTAAACCGGTTAAACGGTAATTGTGCTCATGTCGTGACTTCTTTGACATTTCAATGTTGCGCTGCTGTTGTTGCATGTTATGATGCAGCAGTAAGGCATCCTCGGCAGCAATATATTCTTGAGTACTCTATGGTAAAGCTGATGTATCTGTGTGTGTAAGTAGTCATGTATTTATGAATGCAATACGACTTTTGCCTGATTCAATTTTTCAAGAAATTTAATAAAAGGAAAATTATCTCGATAATATATTGTAGCTCATTTTGGAACTGTTCAATTTAGAATTGTTGACTACATCTCCATGATAAGCAATAACGTACGAGTTCAACCTTATTCTCGTAGTCGTGTCACACGAAAACTAATTGGCAGGTGCAAATTGCTAGTTTCATTAGCCCATTCATATCCCAGACTATGGGATTACCCATAAAATTGAGGCTATGAAATTGAGGGTATGTCCCCACATTGAAAGTCCGTACAATTTTGCATTAATTTGCAAGTACGGGAACAGGGCTAAAATAAAACGTGGTAAAAATCTGTCTCTTCGACTTTGGGAATATGTAACAGCATTTTATTTTAACAGAACCTTCTCCCAAAGGCATTGAAACCCTGTCCCAGTTAGGACCTAAGGATTCTAAGGGCATTTGAAGCCCACAAGTAGCTGGAGTTTGGTTATATGTATAGACCATTTGCTGTGTGCTTATAGCTGTTCGATTGTTTTATGAGCGAAACCAGGAACAATACAATTTTAAGTCAAAGTGTTAAGACTGGGTCAAGTTGTCAATTGAACTATGTATTTATCTCACGGACTTAAGAGGCTGACGGCACCGAATTTCCAGAGTCAAACTGACCTCCGGTTTCTTCTAGCTTTATCTACTTATGCTGTGCTATAAGTGGATGGACTTTCTCTTTTTTGAGTGGAGCAGACACCGCCTCTGGAACCCACCAAGAAAGCAAAAACCAATACAATATGAGGGTAGGTGTCTCACTAGACGACTTCCGAGACGGCCAAACAATAAAAACTTGAGCTTAAACAATAAAAAACAGTGAAAAACGCCACTGTGAGTAAGATAACTTCTTAAGTTCCCCGATGATGGTCTACAGAAAAGATTTATAAGATGCATGAGCAAACGTTAGTGGCTTCTAGTAAACACAACTCGTGGGCAGTTGAAGAAGACTATCTTACATTGCAACACTGCATCTACTTTCCTGGCTACTGCGACTGCATAGCGAAGTGCAACCGACCAATGAGTGGAAAGTTTTTCGGAAGGTATCCGTCCTACAGATCATTTCGATGGAATAATGCTCGCTGAGATATTTTAAAGAACAAAAATGAAAGCTGGTCATAGACTCCAGGGTAAAGTTCAGGATCAAGAATCCTAAATTTAGCAACGAACAAATTGACCGACACCGCAGATCAGGTGGATAGCGAGACGGAGATCTACTCAGTTGCTTACCTCTGGCTACTAACCTCTAATTTTAACTGCTGGAAAGTCCGCTTCTGCGTAAAAGCTGACAGCCATTCCTCTCTTATTCCGTATTCTCTGCTACGTCTGAAAATACTTCTTCTTCAATTTGCTGGGCATTGTATCATTGATGCCCTCGTTGAGGTGCACTTGATCGTAATTTGTTCATTGTTTACTCTGGATGGAGACTGGGTGATTTAAGCGCCTTCTATTGGAACCAATTACTTTTCGCTAAAACCTTTTGTTCGTATCCGTACTCGCGCTAAGATCGTTGAGATCGTTAAAAAAAATATTCAACCAGGGCAACTGGCAGGCAGCTACTACAGAAGTTACTGGGGATACCTAATCTTCGAGCATATCTGCCTAGAATAAAATGTCCAGTTATGACGTTTGTTTGTTTGGCGATTATAAACTTTCTTTTAGTTTTAGCTGTCCACGGGTTTACTAACAGAATGCACAGATACTATAATTGCATACGTAGGGACTAAAGAATTAAAACATATTGGAGCTATCTAGGAGAGAGTGCAGTCTTATATTTATAAGCGCTGTGCAGACACGTTTAGAGCAGATTGGGCTTATTGTGAAATGATCATAAATGTCGATTTGTATGCCCTATTCGCAAACTATGTTGACTTTCTTCTTCTCGAAGTCTACATATAAGGAATAGGCTAGAACCTGTATAGAGTACCTTATTGTTTCTGCAGCTAATGCAGAAATAATTAAAGAAAAGACCTAGCTAAAACCAGTCGATCAAAAATGTAACTGGATTAAAATGAAATGGTCTCAAATTCTCTACATATTCCAAAAAGGTTGTCCGGACTAAAGTATAATTATTTGAATAGGTAGCTTAGAAGCATACTATTTAGTTAACTATATAGTATATACTCTAGCGATCAACCTCGCGCGTACTACTGCTGCAAATGCTGTCGGACCTTCGGAGGAATCGTAAAAAAACAGCAACGCCTGCGCACCCTCGTACTCTAAACTCTGCAACACATCTTTGCCTCTTCTATTAATGCTACAACTGTTCAACCATTTTTATGTAGGGCGGATTGACTTTTCTGCCTCTTATAGCCAATTCAAAAATTGTCGAAACATTTCTTAACACTTGTATTTTCTTTAAGGCGCAAATCATAAGTGTACTCTATAGTTTAAATCACCTCATTACATTAACACGCGCAGAATGTCTTGAACATACGAGTACCTTCTCCATCTTCTCGGCCAAATTGAAATGGAAAGTATCCCATCTTCGTCTCTCCCATGCCAATCACTTCGACCATCTCTTCCGAACCAAGTAACGTACAGAGACAAGATACTCTATCAAAATCTTTACAGTTTCTTAATTAATGTGATCGAGCATCTCTCCGAAAAAAGCAGTTCACCGACCGGAAAGTCTGTCTCCATCTGCTAATGAGCTTCATCATCCTTATAGTGTGCAAAATCGAAAGGAACTTTGCTGCTGAGCTAACGACAATGGTTATGATGATGCCTGCTACTGCTGTTGTCTGGTTGTTTTGCTGGCGATTGTGTATCATCATGATGATTGCGATCTTCAACGTTTGTCTGACGTTCCTCTTCTGACTGTTTGGTGTCCCCATTCATTCTGACTTCTTCCGATTCCACATGTCTCCTTTCGATTTCGTTTTTACAATACTTTCGCCGGCTTTAGGGGCTCTAAGACAGGTAACATCTCTCCTCAGCTAGAGAAGATCGTGCCATTGATCGTTTCGTGAAATTGGTCCTATGCATTGTCGCCAGTGTGTACACCGTTTGGAGTTTGTCCCCGTCTGGTAATGAATGTCCCATTAATTCATTAGACGAAGCAAAACGGAAAAAAAGAGAAAAAAAAAAAGATTCGAATATCATGCCCAATTGATCGAGAGCTACTGATCGATCGATCGTGCCCTTGTGTGTCAAATCGATCATGAAATGTCATTGTCGTTTAAACTCTTGACAGAGTTTCAGGGGAGTGCACTGCCAGACGATGTGAAACCGGTGATTATCGTTTTCATTTTCATTCTCAGTCTTTTGCGATGGTGGCTCCTTTCTATTTGACATTGTAGATGCCCTGTTGTTGATGCATTCTTGATGAATTTATTCTGTGGCGTTTCAAAGACATGTCACGGTATTTGTTTGTTGGATTTTGTGTGTGGTGGTTGTTTTTAAATTTTCATTTTTCTTGATCTATAAAAGCCAGTGAAAGTAAAAGTGAAAATTATTTTGATAGGGAATGTACACGTCATTGTTGACAGATAAACTGAATGTAATTGCCCTAAGTTTAACTTAAATCTCTAAGGGGTGGAATAAAGCTGGCTATTTGAATAGTGAAGCTATGCTTATAAAATAAACAATAAAACAGGGATACAAATGCAGTCCATTCGAATTAAAAGGTTAATGCAATGTAAAACATCGCCTAGATGTCGTTCGAATCTTATCTATACCACATTCTAGGCGTAAATAAAGACTGCACATATGGACTAAATTGCGCTACAGTCCGGGGTTGACCGAAGCCCAACCAGATAGTCTGCATCGAGTTCCTACACACCAGTTGGTTCAGGTTCCTTTTCACTTGTGCGCGCCACCAGAGGTGATGTCTTCCTTTACGCGTTGTTCCTCCGGGATGGATTTGAAGACTCTTCCGACCGAGTTGCTTTCTTGGTTTCTTGGCATTCCGATTTGGTTTATTCGGCCAATACAAACAGTATAACTTCGATTTTCATTGGCGTACCACAAGGTTCGATACTTGGACCATCTTTGTTTAATATATTTCCTCAGGAATTTCCTATTTCAGGCTATAATCGTACATACATAGTTTGCAACGTAGACAAATAATAACGATAGACCCCCAAAAGTATGTATATTTGTGATCAGCATCAAAAGTTACATATGTCGATAACCATATTGTAGTTGCTTTATGAATCATAGCATTTTGATCCGACCTCCTGATGTCATCACAATCAACTTGCATTTTCAGACATATGGCCAGCCTACTGCCAGTGTTATGTCTTCGCAGTAGGGTTGACACAATCTTTCACAATTGATCGACTTTTTTATTTACTTGATGCGAAATAAATAGATGATTCTTGACATCAGGATTTGAAGCTGCTGAGTTTTCGTCGAGGTCTGACGCAATATAAATATTTGATACAGACCATCCAGACTGTTGACAAAACGGTTACGTAATATTGAGGATCAGCAGACTGATGCCCGTGTAGTCGTCGCAAATTCGCATTTCCTCCTTGATGAATGTAATAACATATCGCCAAGGGCATTAACACCTAATGCCATAAAACCCAAATCACTAAAAGTCATAACGCTCGATTGTAGATTTTGTCGTTCGCGTTATGTAGGTTTGGAGATTGTGATTGCACCGCTACGCTACTCTTTATACCTTATGTTTAAGAATGTCGCCAATATTTTAGGGCAATATCTGTCTGCATTTGGGTGTTGTGGCATTTTTAATTTTGAATTTTTGGACAGTGTTACACTATTTGACCTTCATAACAATTTGGCATTATGACTTTTTCAGTACCGGCACCTTAAAACAATGGTAGATTATAAATAGGTTGGATATTTATCATTTTTACGGTAAGGGAAAATGATAGATCTGTTGCAACAAGGAAAAACCGCTAAAGACGAGTTTGATAATTTTTCAGGAGAGCATATTAAAGTTTTGCTAAAAAGTTTAAAATTACAAATGGTTCTAGACTATCTATTAAACATTGTACATTGTAGCTCCAATTTTGAAGATAAAGAGCTAGAAAAAAATGTATCTTGAAGATTTGGGCATGCTGAATCTAATGGTATCAAAAACTCAATTCCGTCTAAAGTCGACTTTAGCAGTTTTTCCTTGTTGCAACAGAAATATCCAATTTTGAAGAAGGTAGAATGCTGATGGTCTTGAGAAAACCACCCACAGCTTTATGTGGGTGGATTTGAATTTGACTATTTGACAGTGAATCCTTTCTTTTATGAGATTTCCAAGCATTCCGTTTGGTTGTTTTCGTCACATCAGACATGAAGTTTTCCTTCAATTAGTGCACAAACGAAATTAGTGCAAGATATACTCGTATGTCTTCACATAAAAACGTGGAACAATTTCTCAAACAATGCAACTAAGGTTTGAAAATAACAAAGGTAAAGGTTTGAAATATTAAAGCAATAGAATGTAGAGTAAATAAGGCGACAGGATTACCCGCACAATTGTATAAGTGTTGGCAGTCAAGCGGTACACTTATTTGCCATATCGGTCAAATCCTGTCATATTGCCCATATTTCGAGTTATAACTTTGGTCGTTAATTTAGACAACAGAAAAATGGACGAAATGAGCAGATTTTATTATATATATAGTATATTCGAGAAGTTACGGCATCCATAGGGATTACATTTATGGCTCCACACCGTACATACAATGAAATGTTATTTTGGTCAAAAGGGACCGTATGCGACCCTCTGGATGTGTGAGTCCCCAATGAGTGAGCCGATCTTCATCCTGACAACTTTTAAATCTTCCAAGTCCTTTCATATTAAATTGGTATAAGTCACAAACGAGCAATTGGCTTCTTCCGAATGTCCCAGTTACCAACTTAGTGAATCATAAGAATGATGATTCTTCTCCACTTCCCTACATAAATTGAAACCTCCAAGATACCAATCAAAATTCCTCAACCGACAAACTAAGCGCCACAACTTAGTTTACCTCGTCGAGAACATGCCATGAAACAGCATAAAGATATTTCTCACAAATATTTAACGATTTCATTTCAATGTTCCAAGGAATTTCGTTTAACCTGCTTCCATCATCATATGTTTTGTGTGTTGTTCCTTAAGATTCACTCGCCCACTTTCATTTTCTCATCTCTCACTCGAAACATCGTCGACAAAAGATAAAGAAAGTTGTACGATGCGGCAGCCGCGTATGCGGTGGTCAAAAGAAATTCAGAACACCATTCGACCGCTGAAAATGCCAAAAAGTCCGCTCAAGTGAAGACATTTTTCTCTGCTTCTTCTTCTTGGACGGTATTCTTCGTCTTGTTCTGTGACTAGGTTAATGAATGAATAAAATGAGAAAATCAACAGAAAAGCACATACTCCGCTCGAGCTCGAGCGGTATTCCAAAGACAATTCCGCGATAAATTCTGATGAATGTTGGACCGGAAAGTGGTCAAGTTATCCCACCACCACTACTATCAGCATCTTTTGGTGGATATGTATCTTTTCGGTTTGCACATTGTTTGGCGAAATGATTTATCGTAGTGAGTAGGTCAGGTGAACTGAACGAATTCGCATGCATGCGTCTGATGATGAGAACTGCTGATTGCATCCGAACAAACCGGTGCGGATGTTTCGTCATCAGATTTAATGCGTCCAAAATTGAGATAATGGGAGGCGGTGTGGATCCCTATGCTGTGTGCAAAATATTAATGTGAGCCCGAAAGGCAGTTATTAGTGGAGAACACGGGCCTATTAAAGCTGTTTTTTGGCGGAAATATCAAGATCAATCTTTAACGCTGATTTGAGTCCGGCCGGCTGGCATATTGGCTCACTTTCTTTTACGGTTTCAATCAAACTGTCGTTAAGAAAAGTTGAATGGTGAATTGAAATACCCGTTCCCGTGAGAGACTTAAGATGGATCATACACGGTTTAGACAACTTATGCTGGCACTTTCATTTTCAGTCCTGTCGTAGCATCGTATTTTTAATGGTAATGGATTTATCATATATTCCACGTGATTGGTGCATGACTGGAGTTTTAAAGATTCCAAAAGCTTGTAAGAGTAAGAGGTTTAAGTTAGAACGAACTTTTAAGGGGATTGAAGTGTATCAAATAATCGTAGATATTCGTTTCATTCCATCTTAGTAATTGGAAAATTTTACCTTCGGATAACTTTAGATAAACTGGTTGCAAAAAGCTAAGCTCTAGGAAATATCTATATGAGCTGTTTGCTCCAAATATATATTTTGTGTTCACATTTCTACTAACAATCAAAGATATGGAAGCTTACTGTGATAAACTCAAAGCTTAGGTCTATAAGGTTACCTCCATATAGCGTAGAGTCCATATTCCAAGTACGAAGCTAAAAAGTTCTCAGATAGCCAATAATGATCGTATATTAACGTGTCAGACTGCTTGTAGACGAAATTTCATTCATAATAGTTAAAAAAGCTAAATAACTTAGCATTTAGTCAATCTTATTTGAACTCACTCCATCAGTGATTAACATCAATATATGTTTCGTTACTAAAGGGAGGATTAACGACGAGTTGGAGCACTTCAGCTGAATCCATCAAGCCAGTAGAAGTCCCGCAAATGATGAGATAGTTTCAGTGAAGTACGAAGTATGAGCAAAGCTAGATCGAGTAAACGAGGTAATGTATATTACAAAATCAATAGGGCCCTTCAGGTTGTGGGTTATGAGAGGTAAACAAGCTAAGGGTACTAATAAGGGGATCAATTTAAAATCGCGACTCGGAAACCACGCGATAGTCGCTCTTGGAATGTGCATACCTTACAGCTCGTGAGATAGATTCACATTCTAGTCGGACAAAAGTTCGAAAATAAAATTTCATAGAATGTACCGAAATAAATCACAAGCTGCTTCTAATAATGTCCCACATTTGCTGTCGGGAGCGGAAATAACTAATAGCTTGCTTGCAACAACTTTCGTACTGCATTCATCCGAATAAGCGAAAACACTGCTTGAGGAGAGCGGTATGACATGACCACCGTGCTGCAACAGCTTAGGAATCATTTCGCTCAAGAAACAGAGAGAAGCGGAAACAGCTTAAAGTTTGCTCTGCAGCCACCCATACTGAGGATAGAATCGAAATGAAATTTCAGTATCTTATGAAATTATTGATTTCATAAACAAACTAGCAAGCATAAGAATCACCAAGCAGATGCGACAGCAGAACCGCCAAGGGTAAAATCACCAAAAAGCTGATCGCGGCTCAAAGCCTTGCTGGTTTCAGATGAAGTAAAGGGTTTTTCAATAAGGACATAACAATTTTGTATTTAAATAAAACACAGAATAATTGAGATATTGGTCTGAAATTTATTCCAAGTGTAGTACATATGTTAAATTTAAGTATGGAATTCGTACTCGGTCATAAGACCACCGCGAGCACGTTAGCTCTTCCACACATATCGGCCGGAACGTTGGCAATTTCGCATTCGAAAATATTTCTGAGCTCCTCTAACGTTGTTGGCTTGTTGGCATAAACCAACGCCTTAACGTAACCCCATAAAAAGGAATCAATCGGTGTTAAATCGCATGAGCGAGCTGGCCATTCGACCGGACCATTTCTCGAGATTGCACGATTACCGAACTTCACCTTTAATAGATCAATTGTTTGACCAGCTGTGTGGCATGTTGGAACCACACGTCACTGATGTCAAGTTCATCCAATTCTGGCCAAAAATAGTCTTCCAACATGGCACGACAGCGAACTACATTGACCGTAACATGGCGATCGACGAAAAAATACGGTCCAGTCACACCTCCGGCATGAAACCAACACCACAAGTTCACTTTTTGTGGATGGAATGGAGTCTCTTGAAGCACATGTGAGTTTGTTGCTGTCCAATAACGCATATTTTGCTTATTGACAAAATTATTGACTTCAGTCGGTGCACAGAAACTGGCACAGGAACATTCAATAGTGAATATGTTGACTCGAATTTATCCACTTCTCGTATAACACGCACAGCTTGTCTGGTGGGACGATTATTACGACCGAAAATTGAAGTAAGCGCTCTTAAAGTTGCGACCACCCACTCAGAATTTCGGCAGTAATTTTTAATAATTTCCAAACGTTGCTCGTTCGTGAACTTCACCATGATAAAAATGTAAACCTTGACTGACTTTTTGACATTGACAGCTCATAAAAGAAAAGTTTAAGTGTGCGCTTGTATTATACAAATAAGATGAAGCTAGCATTTTTACAGTCTTTTAAACCACGTTATCTGTTGTCCAAAACCATTTCCAGCCATTTGTTCTATCACCGATAATCCATATAGATAATTTGTAGTGTTCCGCTCCAGAATAATATAATAGTGATGGATTCAACTGGTTTTTGTCGGTGTGTCTGTCACAGGCTTGTTACCTTTCAGCCGTTGGAGGTAGAGGGATGACCTTTTTTTTTGTGGTGAAATAAAAATATTAACCTGAACTATTAACGTGAAATATTTGGCATGAAAAGTATTTTTTTCATCACCATCGAATAACACATGATGTGCATGTACGAGTATGTAGATATCCGCTACACTTGCTTTTTAATGACTTGAAAGAGGCGTAATACTTAAACTTAAACTGCAATTTTTCGTGAATTCGGCACTTTTATCATGGGTGCAGTGCATGAAAAATTACCATCAATGTCAGAAGACAGCTGCAAGCTTTTGTCAATCATTGTCACTGCCTTAACTGCATATTACATGAACAGTTTAATGAAAGAAATGATCAAGAATGTGTAGATACAATTATACAGAAATGGAAGTGGCAGTGCATTCGTCACACTTTGCGAAAGAATGGTAGCTGCGTAGCCCGCAATCCATTCAGATAAATGGGAAGAAGAGCGGGTCGAAAAACTTGGCGCAGAATAGTCCAAGTAGAATAGGCAATTAGGGAAAAGCTGGGACACATATCCTTCCAACGTACACGATGGCGCGTAGGCTTGCTAAATGCATTACGATCCATAAGGGGATACAAAATCTAAGTTAAAAATCCCGGCCGAACGGAGTCTATAGAGGGTCAATACAATAGATGTGACAGCAAAGTTTCTTAGGTCCCTAGGATATCCCGCGAGTTGTGGAAGAATTGCACATGAATAGCGAAATTAGGTCATATCATAGAAATATATTACCGATTTTGTAGACTATTCATTAGTACGAGTATCTTTCATGCTCGCCAGATGGATTCTGCTGAAACTATACCGGTCCCGCCATGTTATCATTAAAACCACTTGACACGGTGCAAACTTACAACCTGGCTGTTTTCTCAATTTAAACACGGTCTTAGAACTGGATGCAACGTTGTAACTTTGTTAAACTAATTAGACCGGCAAGATTTTTTGTAGATAATTTTTCCGGGAAAATAAATTATATATTTTTAAAAATGTTCAGTTTAGATAAGGATTTCATCAATATTCTTTATTTTAACTGAACTGGCAGTGTATTGTGATAATATATATCCACTCTATCTAGATTCTACTTTCTCACACTGTTTCTCTAATAGGATATTAAATCATTTTAATATTTCAGTCATTAACCCCAACAAAAATCCAGTTCGCTCTAAATTAAGTGAAAACCTCTAAAGAATTTCAATAAAATGTAACTATCTCTAATAACTCACGTTAACAATCTAAAACGAAACCACTATAAGAGCGTGCAGCAGAGTAATGAGATTCATGGTCAAAAACCTCTAAAAAAAAAAGATACAATACACACATACTCATATACCAACCCAGCTAAAAAAAAAAAAAAAAAAGATTTATCTAGGAAACACCTGTAACAGAAAAATGAGAAAGTTGACACCTACCTACCTTTTAATCTCTGCACTCTCTCAGGCAACGAATTCCACGTCTAAACAATCGACATTAGCATTAACCATTGATCACGAATGTGTTCAACTTAAATGGCCCGATAGACAGAAAGTGGAAAAGTGTCCCCTCTCTCTTGCTGCCTCCAGCCGCAAGCAAGGTGGAGTTTGTTCGATACACGTTACTTCCTTCCTAGTCAAAGTGGTGGCAATATGCACAACAACGACGATTTCATGGTTTCGTAAGCCGCAGTTGTCGTTTTTGGGCCTACACACGTGCATCATTAAAAGAGGCCCCAGCCAGGTTCAAAACTATCAACACAATGTGTATCGCACACTCGATAGTAGTAAAGGAAAAAAAAAAAGTTGCTAAACAACTTTCCATCATCAACATCTCATCTCTTTTGCGTTAGGTTTTGTCATTCAAGGCAGAAGCCGTTTTTTTTTTTTTTTTTTTTTTGTCTCGATCGTTTCGGTCATCTTGGTCGCCTTCATCAGCATCATAGCCTTACGCTTTTCCATGTGGACAAGTGAAATCTGTGCGCATGCTGTGCTATGCTGTGTGGTAGTTTCTTTGCTGGCCCCAAACTAAGCTTGTAAGTTTATGGTATGCTTGGCATCCAAATACGTTCGAGTGGGTACCTTAAAGGTATCTTAAATGATTAATTTAGGTAACATAAGGCTTACTCGTTTAGACATACAATGTTGCCAAGGAATGCTGAGGATCCTTCCTCTTGCGAGAGATTTGTAAGAATAGCTTATGTCAGTGCTCTGTTTATGGTGCGCTAAGATGTCCAATTAATTCAATATGAGCGCGGAATGTTTACACAGTTTATCAATTTACTCCCACAGGAAACGTATCTTTTTGTTGATCGCGTAGTAAGCAAGATCAAAAGATCTTACAACACAGTGGTTAGTAAATGTATGTACGTACGTTATAGGGAGAAGGTAGTAGTACCGGATTAGGACCGATTGCAACAATGTAGTTGAGAGAAATTTTGGGTTTTTCAGCACGAGGTCTCGTTTTATTTTTATTATAAAACACAAATAATCTTCATTCAACTGGAGACTACCGAACGCATGCAATATTTTTTAAGCAGAAATCCTTGAAAGAGGAAGATCTAGTTATATAGAAGGATCAAATCCAATTAAATCAACGGCAGTCAATGCGTTAAATGGTATCAACCACCACAAAATCGGACTATGCTGAAACAGCAATATTAAATGGACGGAAATAGCAGACGAACTGGCGAGAGTGCGATACATTTAAACTGCGACCTAGAAGAGAATTGCACAATAAGAACGACAGTAAACGAAACAAACTCTTTGTGGCTTGATATCAATAGAACAAAAACTTTGCTAGTAGTCTAGGTAGATCCTCTATTCACGTACTAGCCATTGGAACTCCGCAAATAACAAAATGGTTCCAACGATATCTGCAAAATTTCCAAAGACGAGAACGAAACAGAAACGATCTACTATGGTTGTTTTCTGCCCCGCGCTTTGGGCTCTAGATTCTTGGAAATCATAACAGAGCTAGAAAAACTCAAATACACCGGATCTACTGAAACTTGTAACGAACTCGAACTGGTTTACGAGCTAGTAAGAAATGAGCATAGATTCACAAACCATGAAGGGACAGTAGACCTCAGAGTCTCCGAGTGGAAGCGATGCGTTGAATCATCACACACCCTTCATAATCTAACTTTACCATGTACCAATTAAAAGTATAAAATTGATCATTGGGTTAGAAATATTACATCTGTCAAACAGCTACTTCCTCCCTGAAATAGCAATCTATTCCTTTCTAAACATATCTGGAGCTTTTGAATATATATCATGCTATATTGAGAGAGCCACCTATGCTAAAGTGCATGTAAAGAAGCAAAACCAAACCAAAACCAAAAAGGGCACTCATTTGCCACTAACAAAGTTCAATGTCCATTGTCATAGATCAACATTTAGACGACGTAAATACATCCGGCTTCACCACCCAAAGTTAGTCCCATGCCCTAATTATAATCATAATTATTAGAGGCAGGCATAAAGCACCTTTAACAGGTCTACTACTATATGCTCTAAACAAACTTTGAAGTAGGTGCCAACTCGACGGTCTAAGTGTAAACCCCAACAAAACGATAATCTTTTCATTCACCAAAAAGGAAATCCTCAACCTTTTAACTCTAACGCTCAACAGAGCTGAAATTCATTTCTAAAAAGATACGCAAATTTGACTTTATACGAAATGCTCAACTGGAGAAAACGCTAATGAAAGCAAAATCAGACTTATGGGGCGTGGTCAAGACTTTTCCGCAAAGAAATTAAATTTGGTTGTTCCAATCAAATTCTTTCTGCTGGAGCATAAGTAAGCTCTGTAATTCTATTTCTAGATAAAATAAAATCACCTATGCTTCGCTAGTTTGGTGGGATGAGCTCGAACAGGCATCTGCCCAAATCACACTGCAGGCTCCCAAACACACGCCTTTGTCAGCATCGCAGGTGCCGTGCGCTCTTGCCGAACTGTCACTATGGAAACCCTTCTGCAACTGCCCTTACTGCACATAAGAATAAAAAAAACAACAGACTATTGCAGCACCAACAGAAAAGGTCGATGTGTGTCTTATATCGGAAACACACTTCACTAGCCAACCGTTTATAAAAATTGGAAATTACAAAACATTTCCGTATTACACTATTCATCTTGAAAATGCTACTAAAGGAGGCATAATATTCAACATTACGAGGAATTAAAATACAGTACAAAGGAAATTCAAGCAATAGCTATTAACATCGAAGCCAACAATTACTCAATCAATCAAAATTTGGAAATAGATTTATAATTGGAGGTGCCTTCAACGCAAGGTATACGCACTGGGAATCCAGGCTAAAACACGAAAGGGATAAGAACTACTCAGAACAACTAGGATATGTGAATCCGAAGTTTTATCAACTGGAAAATCGGCCGACTGATTCAATCAAAATACGAGTACCAGACTTGATTGATTTCTTTAAATAAGAAATATACCTGCCAATTATATCCAAATAGATCTTCTTTTTTTTACCTGGGTAGGTAAAAATCTTCATAGATACTATTAGGAGACAGGCACCGCGTGCTCATAGTAGTGTGAGGTCTTTACTCATTCCAGAATTTGGAATACGGCGTTGTTGCCATGACCTTGAAAAGGAATACGGAGTTTGCGAGCAAAGTTTGTTATTCCGTCGCCGACGGTAGCTATTTCTAAGTCTCTGTGGATATATCATAATTGTTTCTAATATATCATGGAGCATTCACGCTTACTCTTAGCATTTTGTTCTGGAAAGATTATCGAAAATTTGTACTGCTTAGTTTAGTACAACCACAAAGTTGTACGAGTACACCGTACTTCACCGACTTCCATTTAAGTTTCTCGTCTTTTTTTTATAATCTTCTCTCAGGAAAGGCGAACCTACAACGCAAAGCCAGCGCCCCCAGATGTTTGCATGTTGATTCTGATCTTGAATTGTTGGAGCACGAAGGCTTCTGGAAATATGTATACTGGGAGTGAATTCCAAAGTTTGCTTGTCCCGTAGCAGAAGGAGTTTTGATAAAGGGATGTCCGCGTGTCCAAATGTCGCATTTCTAGGGATCATTCTGTTGAGGTCTTCGGAGATTGGGGATTGGAAGTTAGCACGAGATTTTCTATTAAGCGGACTGCTCGTCTTAGTATGCTGTCGAGCAGATGAAGAGAATGTTTTGGTGCCGAACTCCAAACATGAGAATAATACTCATAATACTCAAGCGCTGTAAAGTATCTCTTTGCTTTAAATAGGTAGCTCATCTTCATGGATGCCGATTTTACATAGTTGGATATGTGGTCGTGCCATGTTATATCAGAGTCATTCCTAGATATTTTGTCTCTTTTGCATACCGTATTTGTATCGAGTTAATGAAAATGGGTAGGTTGCTTATTTTTGTGTAAGTAAAGTTAACATGCAACACTGACTGAGAATGTTTTAAGAAAACTTTGGAAGACAGGACCGAACTATCCGTCGCTCTTCAGAATAGAGAACAGCTAGAAAAAAGATGACAAATATGTATACCTGAAATCAAAAATAAAATACTCGTAAAAGGAGACAACTATCTTAGAGAAATCAGAAAACTTATTGCCGATAAGAAGGATATGACAACAGGTAATAGCTCCTCAAGATGAAATAAAATTAAACAATCTCACTCGACAACTAAGGAGAGAAATTAAAGCGTTAAACCAAGATTCAATTAAAGATTGCCTTAGATGATTGACTAACGAAAACACAACTGACGATTCATTTTGGAAAGTAACTGAAAACATGAGAGGGCCAATTATGCAAATACCGCCAATCAGAGCAGCTGATGGAAAGTGGGCTAGCAGAAACGAACATAAAGCCAAAATTTTCGCAAAACATCTGGAAAATATATTTCAACCATATATAGAGCAAGAAATACATATTAACATCAGCAGAAGTAGCCTAAGAAGAAAGTGAAGAAATAAGAGTCACCACTCCAAACGAAATGAGAAATGAAATCAAAAATAATATGAATTCAAAGAAAGGTCTTGACTATGATGTCATAACTGGTGAAATCTTAAAGCAGTTACCAAGAAAAACTATAATAAAACTAACAAGTTTAATCAATGCAGCAATATGTTCCTCGCTCATGGAAAGTGGCAGAATTAATAATGATTTCAAAACCTGGAAATCCACCACACGCAACGTCGTCGCACAGGCCAATTTTACTACTGACAGCATTTCGAAAATTACCAATAAATCGGAATGTAGAAAAAAACCTGATTCTAAATCAGAGCGATTTTAGAAGAAATCATTCAACAATTGATCAAGTCCACAGAATAACTAGTGTCACCAAAATAACATTGGAAGAGAAAAAGATCTGTTCTTCGGTATTTTTAGAGCTTTTGATAAAGTTTGGTATGTAGGACTAAATTATAAACTCAGATGTCTCCTGCAAAAACAAGACGATAGAATTATATTATACCTAAACGGACGGTCTTTTAAAATAAAACAAGAGGATTCACACGTATAACTAAAGAAAATTAAAGCAAGAGAGCCTCAAGGTAGGATGCTGTGTCTGTATCTTTTATATATCAACGATTTCTCAGAGCTAGAAAATAGTACTATGGCTAATTTTGCAGATGATAAAATGATGAAAGTCTAATGAAGAATCAACACAGAACTTGCAGTCTTCTGTAAACAAAATTTGTGAATGGACAAAAAAAAAATAGTGAATAAAGCTCCATGCAAGCAAATCAATACTTTATGTGTATTGATTTGCTTCTTCACTAAAATCATATCCCGGTAACTATTAAGGAAAAAATAGTATCGTATGGAAATTTAAATTTAAAAATTTGACCTTATTTCGCTTTATGAAAGTGAAATAAGGCCTTATTTCACGGCACTTTTACAAAGATTCAAAAACAAGGTGCTAAGGAACGGTGCCGTGAAATTCAAATTCAAAAATTTGGCCATATTTCGCTTTGTGAGAGTGGCCGTGGTGTTGTGGTAACATCATCGCTTGTCACGCTGTTGGTTCACGGTTCGAATCCTGATGTAAAGAATCATCTATTTATTTCGCATGAAATAAATAAAAAAGGTCGATCACTTGCGAAAGCTAAGTCAACTCTACTGCGAAGGCATAACACTGGCAGTAAGGCCAATTTGACATTATTTCACTTTCTTTTGTTTTTAATTTTGAATAATAAATTACAATTCTATGTGAATCAAACAGTACTTGGATGGAGCCAAAAAAAAAAACTATGTACATCTCTTCGACACATATACCAGGCGTCCTTCGGCTTCATATGCAGGTGCTCAGAGCAACGCCACCCTTTAGCGAACGAAGCCTTTTGAGTTTACCTATTCGTGCTTCTAATGTCTTCAGAAAATATATTGCAAATCATTTTTGTATTTTAAAAATATACATATGCGAGCGTAATGGGTCGACAGCAACGATCGAAGGGGCGCTCGGAGTCAATATATGTATCCCCCAACATTATATGCGCTTACTTATATGCATATTACCAATATTGTCAAATACTGAGAGGCGACAATGGGCTGAACTCTTGAGTGGATAAAGTAAACCTTGGTTGGTTGGTTGGTTTAAGAGGGTGAGCTTATGCTCTTCACTTAGGCCTCCACTGGGCCCGTTGTGTTCCCCTCGTCTGTCGAGCTGTAGGAAAAGTAATGTAATGGGAATTAAATGATGAGAGAGTATGTAGGTATTGGCATCATGGGAGTATCAAGGAGGAGGCTATGTCATATAGTGATCGGGAAATCGTCTTGTTCGTCTAGCGAATTCCAATATATCACCGATTCCTTTCTTACTGAGGTATGTTAGATCCGGTATCCTTGGGGATCCCAATATCTTCAGTCTTAATCTTGCTGTTGCAGGGCAGTGGCAGAGGAAGTGTTCTATATCTTCCTCCTCCTCCTCACAGTTGGCACAGATTGTTGTTTCAGCTAGCTATTAAGATTAATGTTCCCTGTTAAAAGTCCCACTATCGCTCGTAATTGTGTTCTGCTTGAGTTGAAAGCTTTTAGCTGTGTTGTTACCCGGTTCTGTTACCACATATCTGGCCACTTTACACATGTCTAGATTCGTCCAGTAGTTATTGAACTCCTATTTTATCTTCTCATTGATTATCGTTTTAATAGTTGTCAGAGGGACCCCTATAATCTTAACGCGATTAAGTTTTGTGTCACTCGCTTCTTTCCTTGCTAGTTCATCTGCCTTTTCGTTACCCGGTACACCTTCGTGCCCCGGTACCCATATAAGGCGGACTCTATTACGCCTGGCAAGTTGGTTCAATTTAATTTTGCACTCGAGAGTTAGTCCTGATTTTGATACAGGGTTTGTGATCGCGCTAATTGCTGCTTTGCTGTCCGAGCAGATGTCTATTTACCTCTCTTCGCTGGTCCCTTCTGCGTGTAAGTAAAACTTACAGGGACTGTGCTCCAACCGAGCCTAATTTGCGGTTAATACCGGGGTAGGTAAACGCCGAACACCAGGCGTGTGAAATTCGAAATAAAATGCACAACATAGTCGAACGTATTCTGTAAAAAATCTGATTTTAAATTTAAACAAAAAAAAAAAAAAAAACGTTAAAATTAGAAAGAAATTATTTTGAAAATTTTCAAAAACTTGGTATGCATGCCAAATATGGCTTAAATATCGATTTTGAATGATATCGTCCGAGTTATGTATATTTGAAAACAAGCCAATTTTCAAAAACGGATCAATAAATAAAGTACCGTTACAGGTTTTTTTTTTGCCTAAAAACCTGGTACGCAATCTGCTATTTTACCTCAAATGTAAAATTAAAAATAGAATCGCCGGAGCAGTTTTCAAGCAAATCGACCATTAATTAAGTACCATTAATTTTGGGGCTAGAATGAAAATTCCGATTTCTTCTCGAATTGTGAACCCATTGACCCCAGATATGAAGTTTGAAGAAAATCCGTCCAGCCATTTAGGCTGCAGTCGGTCATACATAAAGACAAACAGACAGACAGCCAGAATTGAGAGACTTGATTTGATTTTCTCCATTATACAAATGTCAAGTTGGATCAAAATCTCGAGATCGAAAATTTTCGGGAAACCAATTCTTGCCCTTATATATAGATGCAAGTAAAAAAAAACATTTTATATAAATGCCTTTCCATTGCTCGCAGCGGATCAAAAAACTTTGAAAGAGGGTTCTTCTCCTAGGACGATATCACAAATCTCAAAGTCAAACCTAACCCTCTGAAGTTCAAATGGAAAATATAAAAGTTCTATTTAGATTGCGGTGTTCGTCAGGTCCATCTTGATCTATTTCGGCCACTCATCAATAATAATAAGAACACAATACGATGGAGTATATGAAGATTATAGACCTAACTTTAGGGCCCGACCCAGAGTTTGGGATGGAAATAACTAAACTTGCTGTTGATGAAATTTGACTTGTACCGGCCATTTCGATTTCCAACTTCTTCTCGTTTATTTTCAAAATGACATCATTTTTAAGGTGACCAGAGTTCATATTGAAAATCGAAATTCTTATCTAATATTATACATTTCACTTCACTCTCGAGCAATAAAAAAAATTAAAATAAAAAAATAAAAGATACAACACATGATCCTATGATCGATTCGAAAACTTTTACCCAATCCATAATAGTTAATCAAAGTGTATCTGATCACGAATGGCTAAAATAAACAAAACATCATTCCCGCTCTTTGCTAACTTTCACTCATCTGCTTTCGATCACACACTGAGAGTGGCTGTGTATTGTGTGCCTGTGCAATTATCACTGACATACTAATATAAATAAAAATAAAATCACAAAACAGCAAAACACAATTTATAGATACAAATTGTTTTCATCTGGCCGACAGATATGCGCGCACGCAAAAGTGAAGACCTTCTTTTTTCAATGTGCGCGCGAGAAGTTTCACTTGTATGGAGAAAACAAAGAGCATAAATAAAATCTAATTGAGTGCATAAATATGTTTAGAAATAATTCACTAAAAACCGTTACATGACTCCATGTACGATAGTACGCATAGTCAGCCAGGCACCACAAGACAGCAAGACTCCGGGGAATGAACGAGCAAAGGAACTCGAACAGATGCGTGCAAATTACCAATTTACCAATTTAGTGTTTAATTTACGCACGCTTAAGTGAAAAAGTTCATCTTTAAGTAATTAGTCTTCACAGATAGTAATTTACATCAAATTGTGGTGTTGCTTACCTGGAAAGAGATGAAAAGATTTGAATCATTAGTTTTGAAGTGAATTATTGATTATATCATATCTAGAATAATGTTTAGTTCGTAACATACAGAAATAATTAAGATACACCCTGTAAAGTATATATATATGTATATGTAAGTACATACAAATGATCATATCATAGTACCAATAACGAAATCGATTAAACCATGTCTGTCGGTTTTAGACAAATCGGATATGGTACGAGTAGATTTATGTATTGTAAAAATTATTGGTAGGAAGAAAATATTGTTTACTGGCATGGATTCGGCATATGTATATGCAATTAGACTTAAAAACACCTTCAAAGGCACTGGAAACATGAAATGTTTTCGACAGGAACCATTGACAAATTAGCACATAAATATGTCAAAGATTCGTATCATAAACACGCTATATCTCAAAAACTGTATGTGTTGGACAAATTTTGTTCGCATATTTGAATTCAGCGCAAAATTTGAGTTTTAAAACTTTTCTTATCACGCCTATTTTACTGCGGTACGGAAACTTAAAATGATATATTTAAAAAAAAAATAAAATGTGAAAACCAAAGCGCCACATTCATCCAACTTTATGAGAACTAGGTCCTACATATGTAGGTTGAGGTGCAATGACTGACGCCTAACATAATATTTATATACGAGTACAGGAACACCGTCCAGAAACGTGTGTTAATCTGGTATAGTTCTGCTTCTGGAGCGTCTTTAAAGGTCTTATATTCCGTAAGGTCTACGCCAACCGAATATTGGAGAATAGATTTCGGAAAACAGTGATTGCGTTTCTGGCCAAAAATCGCTACAACTCTAGCTGGAAACTCACTTTCCAGGCTGCTGAGATTCAGAACACTTGGAATATAGAACAGCATCCTGTAGCTAGATCGGGTGAACCTGATGACTACAGAGATGATATATTACAGAGCACAAAATAGCCTGACAGATAAATCGTCCAAACTGTATAAATCTGCAGGATGAGACGATATTATTCGAATATGAATATGCTTCAACATGCTCTAGAAACAATCGTGCTCTGACTTAAGGTTATATTCACAAGCTGCTTAAAGCCTAGATACATTCTAGTCAGCTGGAGAGAGTTAAAAGTAGTATTCATTCCCAAGACAAGAAAACCTACCCATTCAACCGCAAATGATTTTAGACCAATTAGCCTCTCCTCCTTTTTTTTTTAAACGATGGACCGATTAATTGTTCTACATGTGAGAGGCCGATTTAATGAACATAACTTTTGTAACACCCAACACGAGTAAATTAAAGGTAAGCATATCAAACATTGAGAAAAGCCTTCACGACAAATAATACACTCTATTTGTATTCCTGAACATAAAAGCAGCGTTTAATAACGTGAACACTAACTCTATTAAAGCGGCTCTAGAAGGGATAGGACCTACAATAATAAGACCGAAGGAAACTAACAAATTTCAATCCACTACCGGAGCAGGAGTTCTCTGTAAGTCTCTACAGATTATCTACTCATTCAAACTCCCAGATGAATGCAGCGTCTTCACCATTGATAGAGCAGCGTACAAACATCCTCACAAAGAAAATTAATTCATCTCGAACAACAATCTTTGTGGACAGTCAGGCAGCTATCAAGACACTCAACAGCGAAAACCTGAACAAACTAAGCAATATCCACGTGGTCAATATAGTGATATAGAAGGAAACGATATAGCGGACGAAATATTCGGGAAAGGATCACAACTAGGCAAAAACGTACTCACACATAAATAGATATCCCTATTGGTGTAGTGAAAGGGAGAATAGATCTTAAGATCACGGCACTAAGCTTGGATATGGAGAAAAAAGGAAATCCGCATCTTGAAAGGGCTACTGACAGGGCATAGAGCGATCGCCACTATGGCCAATATACTAAGCATAAACTCCCTGGACTACTGCAGGAGCTGTCAGGATGAGGAAGAAATAGAAACCATCAAACACTTGCTCTGCGACTGCCCAAATCCCCAAAACCGTCGCCTCCTCCATATGGGAAACAGACTCTTTGGAGAACTGAGTGAGCTTGAACAAGTTTCGCTGATGGGCTTAATGCGATTCATAAAGAGATGTGAAGCAAAACCTCATGATTAAAAGTACCTAATTATTAGGTGCGCAACTAAGTCAATAGATGGCTCCAGCAGTAACTGCTGGTCGATTTTGACATATCCAAAACTTCATGAATCGAACTTAGACATATGGTAAACAAACTGTTTTGACACATTAGTGATTTTGTTTTGGCCTCATATACTTTTGGTTGTGTGAAAATGTCTGATTTTGTGCCAAATAATCGTCATTTGCGGGAAGTGTTGATTTTCTTCTTTCATTCGAAGAAAACGGCGGCTGAAGCGCATCGAGAGCTCCAAAAAGTTTACGGAGATGCTGCTCTAAGTGAAACAACGTGCCGTGATTGGTTCCGTCGCTTCAAAGATGGTGATTTCGATGTTGACGAACGTTCGCGTGAAGGAAGGCCAAAAACCTCCGAAGATGCTGAATTGGAGGCATTGCTCGTTGAGGATCCGTGCCAAACGCAAGAGCAGCTTGCTTTAGCATTAGGAGTTGCCCGTCAAGCCATTTCCAAGCGATTGCATGCGTTTGGAATGATTCAAAAACAAGAAACTTGGATTCCTTATGATTTAAAGCCAAGGGATGTTGAGCGTCATTTTTTCGCCTGTGAACAACTGCTCGAGCGGCAAAAAAGGAAGGGTTTTCTTCATCGTATCATGACGGGTGATGAAAAATGGATTCATTACAGCAACCCAAAGAAAAGAAAGTCATGGGGACTGCCCGGTCATGCTTCTACGTCGTCGGCTCAGCCGAATATTCACGCTGCGAAGATTATGCTGTGTATTTGGTGGGACCAGGCCGGTGTCATTTATTATGAAATGCTGAAAACCAACGAAACCATCACTGGGGAACGGTATCGACTTCAATTGATGCGATTGAGCCGACCACTGCGCGAAAAACGGCCACAATACGTGCAGAGGCACGAAAAAGTGATTCTGCAGCATGACAATGCTTGGCCTCACGTGGCCAAACTCCTTAAAACCTACCTGGAAACGCTCAAATGGGAAGCCCTACCCCACCCGCCATATTCCTCAGATATTGCGCCATCCGATTATTACTTGTTCCGTTCGATGGCACATGGTCTGGTTGATCAGCAGTTCCACTCATATGAAGACATCAAAAAATGGCTTGATTCGTGGATAGCCTCAAAAGATGAACACTTTTACCCTAACGGTATTCGAGCTCTGCCAGAAAGATGTGAAAAAGTTGTAGCTAGCGATGGGCAATACTTCGAATGACCATTTTTTCACAATAAATTTGCATTTTCATCAAAAGAGATCTTAGTTACGCACTTAATAATAATACCATCCAGTGTGGCACATCAACGACAGAACCAGCGAGCGCGGAAGAAAAAGACGGTTTGCATTACCAGTATGTAGCTAAAACATTACGAGTGTGTGCCTCTTAACCCATTACATTAAACACATTATCAATGTGTCGAAACGTCTCAATACCAATGCGCTCATTGACAATAAAACATTAAAATATGCTATCTGTTTACGAAAAAGCACCAAAGCGACCACATGCTGACTTCATGCTGACTTCAATCGCTTTGACATGGGGGTTAAGGAAATTGAGAGTAAACTCGGTGGTTAGAATATTTTTAGGGTGAATGGGTTGAAATGAAGTGTGGGGTGGGTGGATGAAATTTCTCTATTTCTGCCAAAACACCCTAAAAAAGTGCAGCAACGTTAGTTGTTCGTTCTCTTAAAAGTCCACTATTATTACATATAATGAAAGTTATATTAATCCACACTTCAATCAAAAAGTAATTGCGATTTCGATGTAGTCATGAAATACATAATCTTTATTACCAAGTAACTGCAATTGCTTTGTTATTTTAATTGAAGTAAATTCAGCTGCAAATGGCAGTCCATACAGAAGGGCAAATGGAGAGGCAGACAGACAGTATTGAGAGAACAACATTTTTTTTAGTTTCGCTATTAACATCAACATTTATGAAACATCTAGAGATTAAAAATTATGGCAAAACCAATACATTACTTACATACAATAAAAAGTATTTAGAACAGGAATTAACTTAATTATAGTTTAACATAACTGCTCACAACGTACTGAATATGAGCAGAATCTCCAGAGAATTGAGCATTTAGCTAACTGGTATAAATTAAAAGTTTTTATTGAATTTCCAATAATGGGTTTTATGGTTGTACGACTTTCATGTTCTCTTTTGTGATTTTGGCGTTCTCTGGTACGATCCCGGAATTGATAGCAATAAATTTCTCATGAGCTATTACTATTGTTAATGTATTTTGTATACACACTGCATACAAGACGAGCATATCCATCAGAAAGCACACATTCATTTACAGGCTATTGGTAGATAGATATTGCTACCGGAAAAAGGAAAGTTTGTATAGGTTTGCGAAATTTAGAGCTGAACTCCTGACAATTTCAAGAAAATCTCTCGAAATGGAACTTAATACAAGGGCATTGCTCAGTGGCTAAGTATGCCATTACTGAGCAGGAAATTCAAGATTCAAATCCCAGAAAATAGATAAAAAAAAAAGTATTCTCACGGCCCGACCTCTCGCGAACGTCTGACAAATCGGAAAAATTGCAATTCGGAAACGCTATAAAATTGTAGGCCCCTACCATTCATGCGGCGTTCAGCTCGAGTGGCTGCGAGAGGCTAAGCCAGGTTCTGATTGAGCTGTTAACGCCAAAATATTTATTTATTTATATTCAAGTCAATTAGTCAAGATCAACTTCCATCTACACTCAAAGAACATTAATAAACCCCGCCATAGCTTATGCCACAAATTGGAGTAAGGCTTCCAGTTTCCTACTTGAAACCAGCCAGTCATTTACATACAAAAATGGTCATTATTTTCATGTAAGGACCTGAATCTTACCCAACATCAAATTTAGCATCCAGTCTTTGGAATGCTCAAAGGGTAACACAAAATATCTTTTAGGTCGTAGGTCATCCAACACTTCATACCTAATATGCCCCTCAACTCTAATAATAATAACGGGTTGAAGGATTGCTTTTGTCTTGTATGCCTAGTGCCATGTTCGGAAAAAAGAAACAAAATATTTGTCGTCAGCCTCCAATCTAACTAAAATATTGATTTGTGGAAAGTTCGGACATTGCGCAATAGATTAAATGAAATAAAGTTCACGCTTTATTCATATGTATTTCAAGTCAAATTAGTTTTAAATTTCTCCGCCCTGTACACCATACCTCAAATTTATATTAAAATTAAATTTAACTCGATTCTGAAGGCCATATTTATACGACAGCTCAGTTAGGATCGAGCGTGTAGGCACAAAACTTGGCTGTTAAATGATCAAAAATGTAAATTGTTGATTTTCTGCCCAAAGATTTGAATACTTATAAAACTTAAGTACCTATATATTCCACACGTTCTTATTGTAAGGTGGGACATGTTATTGCACCCCACTCTCTGAAACAAGATTTGATGAGTACATGCTCAATACAATCGCGATTGAGCGACCGCATGAACATTACATTCGGTTTACATTCAATTATTTGGGAAGACTTAAGCTACATTTAAAAAAAAAATTGTATTCAGAACGTACCAATTCAATGCTAGGTTGATTTGAAGTAGATCAAAAATGGCATTTTACGAACTTTCAAATGTCAGTATCTTAAAAACCCGACGTGATAAAAATATTCTTATACCAGATTGAACATGAATCTGGTATACAAATATTTCTATACCAAAATCTATAGGAATCAGGATTTAAAGAATACAACTCGTGTTCTACAATACTAATAAAATAATGTAAAGAAATTATGATTAAAATACAAATTGAAACTACAAAAACTGGGGTCGAACTACAACAATCCATAACGAGTAACTCGTCATCGAAATGTGAAGATTTGGCATTACCGTCCTCGTAATCGAGTATTCACTATCGAAATGTATGTACGTAAAAGCATACACAATTGTGCTCTCGAGTCGTCGAGCGAAACAACAAATATGTACACCCCGCGCAACAAAAAAAGCCGCATACGGGTTTTCCATTTTTTTGCGCTAATTACCTTTAAGGGATTCGCCGAATTATATTTTATTGTTTCCGGGTTAGGTAATGCACATTTTGGAATGTGTCGGAATTCATTCTGGCAGTATTTAACAGTGCGTGCAGTTGTATTTCTTAAATAAAAGTGAAAAGAGTATATCGCGATGTCTAAAAGGGTACAATTGAGTAAAGAAAATAAGACAGTTATCGTCGCTTTATCCAAACAGAATCAGTCATTTCCTGAAATTTCTCGACAAATTGGATGCAATGAGAGTTCTGTAAGAAAATTCTGTAACAAATATCGTCGGGATCACAATCTGGACAGACAAATTGGCACAGTATTGAAGAGATGTACCACTGTTCGGGATGACCGGGAACTGAAGGGGCTAAGCTTGAGAAACAGGTTTAAAAATGCATCGGAGTTAAGAGCTGACCTGCGAGAAGCTACTGGGGCTGAAGTTAGCTTCAGAACTATCCAGAATCGTCTCAACGAGATGGGTTTGCTAGCAAGGAGACCAGCGAAAAAGCCACTTCTGACCAGCAAAATGAAGAAAACGCGCCTTAGCTGGGCTAAGGAAAGGCAAAACTGGAGTGTTCAAGATTGGTCAAATGTGGTGTTCTCTGATGAGTCCAAGTTTAACCTAATCGGACCGGATGGGAAGCAGATAGTTCGTCGTAGAAAAGGGGAACGCTACAGCGACGAATGCATAGCTCACACCGTAAAACATTCTCCTTATGTTATGGTGTGGGGATGCATCACCGCAATTGGAGTTGGATCTCTAATTATGCTCGAGGGCACTGTTAACGCCATGCAGTACAAACAAATTTCTTAGATGGTGTTGTACCGAGTATGGAAATGATAACAGCAGAAACATCAAAACCAATTTTTCAAGATGATTCAGCACCTTGCCACCGAGCAAAATCTGTGAGTAATTCGAGATTTTTTTTTTTTCATATTTATAGGTGTTTTGAAAATCTTATGATTTTAATTTTTAAATTTCCTCCACAGATTAAAACTTTGAAAGAAGAATTAGGAATAGAATCCCTAATTTGGCCGGGAAACAGTCCAGATCTCAACCCCATCGAAAATGTCTGGGCTCTTATGGGAAAGAAGATCCAAGATAAAAAACCAAAAACCATGCAGCATCTAAAGAGCATCATTGAAGAAGTGTGGTTCAATGAAATTAATAACAATTACCTCGGTAATCTCTATGCCTCCATGCCAAACAGGGTTCATGACGTTGTTAGGGCGAAGGGTGGTGCTACGAAATACTAGAATCATTTTTTAGTATTATGAAAGTCTTAAATTATGTAAAAAGGTTTCTTAGTTAATAAAAATATGAAAAAAGAAATTTGCTTTTCAAATTGTTGCTCTTTTTTAATTTATGTATATTGATAGTACTTGGGTAATATCTGATATTTTGTAGTCTGATCTTCACGATCACTACTTTTTTTCAATTAGGCTAGGAAATGTATTGTCAAATTGGGGAATGTGTTAACTTAAATGTTCAACATCAAAAATACAAAGTGACTGCGCAGTGATTAGTCATCATTTATTAAATTTCTTCCATTTTGTTAAAAATGACCATATGCGGCTTTTTTTGTTGCGCGGGGTGTACGTATTTTTGTTTTCAATCTTTTTTTTTAAAGGAATTTACTAATACAATGTCCGATTTTTTAATTAAGGTCCAATCTGAACAAAATTAATTGTATTCTGGCCGATTTTATGGCCGGCCAAACACCCAGATTTCGCAAAGAATATATATTTTTTTTAAAGTGGTTGAATGCATCTTCCGTAAAATAAAAATGTTATTTACTTTTTAATTCGCGTATGCTTATAATTACGCAGCATTTGGCAATGAGAACGGATTGCTCCTATCCCTTAAGCGCCGGCGCTCAACGAGTTAGCGATATTCATCGTCGGAATCCGAGGACAATTAAAAAAATAGATCCATTGTTGACTTTAATTTCACTGCAAATAATATTTTTCTCTCTTTTATATCACTAGAGAAACGTCACTTTGTGAATTCTATTAGAATTTCTCTAGTACAATTTTATTCTCATTCGACACGTGAGCTTTCGAGTGCCATCATCCCAATGAGGTTAATCGATCATCCGATCACGAGTCCTACTCACTCACTCATTATCGACGGCGGTAATTCGGCCCCTGATATGCATTAATACAGGGTGCGACAAAAGTAATTATATGATGTAAACTATTTTTAACTTCTTTTTTTTTCTATTTCACAGATTAAACTTGGGAGATATAAAAAATGAAACGTTAAACAATTGTGCTAAGAACTAAGACTGTTTTACTACTCCTTGACTGTTTTACTACTCCTTGAAAATAATATTACTACTCCTTGAAAATAATATTATATAATAATTAATACTCAAAGTGGTAAATAATTTTGTTGAATTCGGAACTGTTGGAGATTCAAGACGTACGAGCAGACCTTGAACTGGCAGATCGTTCGAAAATATTCATGTTGTAAGACAGAGCACAGCAGAAAATGCCGAAACATTAGCGAGAAGACGATCTGCTCAGTTTCAGCTTTCTGAGGAAAAAGTGTGCGTGAATAAGCCCCAAATCCTTGTACCAACTAAAGCAAAACATTCACGAAGAAATGGTCTTATACGCAAAAAACACTCCACAAAGTTATGGAAAATGCCATAAAAATATGTTTTTTTTGCGTTCGATAAAATTGATCTCATTTAAGTGATATTATTTTTCATACATACTCGTAATGTAAAAAATAGCATAAAATAAACTTTCTTTTAAAATTTAAACTTTTTTGTTTATCTTATTTCATTCAATGTTTATTTTTAAAAAAAAAATTATATAGTTACTTTTGCCGCACCCTGTATAAAACAATTCGCCGTGGACACAATCCATAAGTCGCAGTAGATTGTAAGCAGGGTGTAGTGAAGCAGTAGATTTTCAAATTTGTTGAAAAACGCAATAGATATATTGCAATTGCAGTAAAGTTCGAACTCTGGTGTGTAGATTAATTGTGAGGCTTTTTTTATTCATCAATAATCTTCCCCAACTTCCTACAATTTCAATACCTGTTCTTAAAGTTATTGTAAATGTCCCGAAATACCGGGATTTTCTAATTAACAATCCATGGATTGCAGTCCCTGGGGCCTAGATGATACTTGTATCTATTAATTCGATTTTTCACCCGACTATCGAAGTTTTATTAGCTGGAAAGTGTTAGCCAATTCGGCTACGTTGTACATGATTTTGATGTCAAGTTGTAGTTTAAATAAAGTTTTTGACGAATATTTATCGAAAAATTGTATTATATGTACCTTTTTATGGAAAAACACTTTTAACTTTGCTGATCCCCAATAACAATAAAAATATGTTCTTTTTTTTGTTTAAAGAAATTTCTAAATCATTCCTTAACACTCAGACTCGATTGTCGGTTCATTGTACTACCAGCCAGAACTATATTTTTGGTGTAGTGGTTGGAGAAACTATGATTTTGTTCGTTTCTCTTTTATTCTCGGTTGCTGTTTGCGGTTCCCCGCTCGGACTTGAACCTGCACAGCTCTGATTACAAGCAAACTCACTACCCAACGATTTTGATCAAACTTGACATTACTACAATAGAGAAACTCAAAAAAATGGGACTCTCAATTTTATCTGTTTGTCTGTATATCTGGACGTATTTTCTTCAAACTTCATATCAGTAGAGTCACAATACGAGGCGAAATTGAAATTTTCATTCTAAAACCAAAATTAATGGTGCTTTACTTATGGCCGATTTTGCGAAAAAAAAATGACTTGAAATTAAATAACAAGTACATGCGACACAGTCGTGCACTTTATATTTCGTATGTTTCTTTCTGATAGCTTTAACTAGTTCCTAAAGGTACAAGTTGTGAACTGAGCAGACACGTAAGACTTATAAGAAACGTCAAAAGTATGAGCAAAATTCGAGGAATAGAATAATACTAATGTGACAAAATGGTATTAATTCTCATTTTGTATAACTTTTAGACAACACTTCATTGATAAAAGCACCCACCAAAATTGAGCGTAGACACGGACATAAACATTTTGCGGAAATATTTGTAGAGCATGCTAAGATCTACATATCTATCATATTAACTATGTTAACATATTTTTTTGTTTCAAACAAATTGATTCTAAAAGCCAATGATTAAATGTGTGTACATACATAATTGTGTACCGCATACAGACTACAAAAAGTAACACCATATCTAAAACCTGTAAAACAATTTTCTTATACCGCATTTCGTTACAAGACAACTGACAGCTGTCAATTCTACATAACCTCAACTTCACCATTCATAAAACTCAGCACTACTCCATTCATTCTTTTGCAAATACAACATTTTCTACTTCGCCATAACCAGTATGTCTCACCTCACTAGCAATCCTCTATATTAGTGTCATTTGTTCCACTTACAATGAAGTTGGAAACTTTGTCCGACGAAAGCAGCTATGCAGACCGAAGTTGTAAACTACTTAAATGCATAGTAGTAGCACTTCTCATTATAGAAAGTGCACATATAGATTTATTTCTTAGATAGAAGCGGTGACCTGTCTCTCTCCTCATCTTAGTGCACTCCATCCCGTAGGTAATGCGTTACGCGTTTCAAAAAACATGTCACGTGTCTTCCTGCAGATACATATCCATACAACACCCAGCTACACAAGTTTTATCAATAATAATGAGAAATTAGATCAGAAGTCTATAGCTAGCTGTGTGCCTGCCTCTGTGACTATATGGGTTGGGCTCTCGGTTGTTCATTCATGTCTACTACTCGGGTGACTTACCTGATGCATGCCGCGCCGCCATTCCGTTTTGGAGAAGAAACTTACGTGCACTTACACTCCTTAGAAAAGCGAACAAGTAAACAGTTATTATTGCCTTACAGTTTGGCTATCTAGATACGCAAAACAATGGCCAATAAAAATTGTGTGTGCGCACCATGGCTATGGCCACATGCTTAAGCGTTTCTCTCCTCCTGTAGCATTATATCTTTTGAGTTTATTAAAATACCAAAAAAAAAATGCATATGTACATATGTATGTATATACCAGGTGGAAACTCTTGAATTGTTAATCATTGTCGGGCAGTGTGGCAGTAGTGGTTTTTTCGGATACTAATGTCCCGTACACCGTATGAGTTACGATCTGTTGTACGGGGTTTGTCGTGACCTACCTAAAAAAAAGAGACATGGAGGAAACTAAACGACCGGTGTGGTACGCCACGACTGCAAATTAGATTGACCATTAGTAGTAGGTACACTACATACACAGTTATTATTAGGTGCGGGGATTTCGATGTTGGTATGTGGGAATTAATAACTTCGATAATGGTGTTCAATGGAATGTAGTATTTCTAAGGGACATACATACTAAGCGAGTCTATGGACTATGGATCTTGATTCTTAAGGTCACTAACTGGACTCTTTGGATTTCCCTCATGCAAAGTTGGAATAGTTACCTTCACGTTTGTTCGGTAGACACCAGCATGTGGTAGATACCACAAATCTGCTGATGCCTTTGATAATGCTACCATGACTCCATATCAAAGAAGACACAGAGTAGATGAATTTAATTCATACGAGTATGTTCTCAAAGGCTGCTAACTACTGAAAGTAAATCGGGTAACAGGGTCAAGGTTGACGTTGAAAAAGGCTGGCTGTAAGAGTATAATCTAGCCAATCATAGACATAGAAAATGTACATTGAACTGAATTCGACTTAGCCTCTCGGAGTATACTGACACTGGTTTTGCACAGTGTCCAACAGATTGACCAATTCGTAAAATTTTTGAGCAATTTTCTTTGTTCATAGTGCCTAACGATAATATGAGCCCTGTCGTTATGTTTGGCAGGAGATTGAAGTTGAAAGCGAGAGGGTCAAATGGAGAAATTCCAAATGATTTTTTTTGCGGTTTCCACTAATGTCTTCTATACAGACGGCGCTAGAACGGAATAATGAAACAAAATACCCTTACGCTCTGAGTAAAATGGAAGCAATTGTAGGCAACCTCAGACACACTCGCGGAAGAAGGCTCAGAGACTACCGGTCTGAGTCCGGAACCAATAATTTGTGTCAGATTAGCAAAATTCATTCTCCATTTGGGTAAGAAGGACTGCAAAGCTATGATAAGACCCATTAGAGGACACGACACATGTGATCATTACATTACCAAAATGCGAGTCATTGATGGGACCTGTATCGAAAGAGAAGATACGACTGCTTTCGCGAAGATTAGTTTAGGCACTTTGGGCTTTGATGTAATTTGAATGAACTCGATCACTCTATATCCCCGGTCCAAAACGTCGAAAGATATTATTATCAGTCTTTTAAATTAAATTACCTTATTGGATATCGGTGCAGCTAACAATGTCCCAAGGCGGAATATGATTAATCAACAGCCATCCAACAGCGTTCAGAATGGGTGTGATCTCTGCCAGATGAGATGAAATAAGAGTGAGGATACACTCGATTTAACAGATTTGGAACTGTCAGTATAAATCGATGTAGCGACTTTCCTTACCAGATATCCTTGTGGGATTGTTTTTGTTAAAATCAAAAATGAAAATGCGTATTTCGAATTTCTCGTCACACACGTGATATTGTGTATATTATTCGGAAAATTGTTTTAGCTAGTTTTGTAGAGAGTAGTCCAAAGAGCAATCACCATACGTCTTGATCAGTATGGATCTCAACATGGAAGTAGACATCGATTGCTATAGAGCTTTGGCTGGCTATTATTGCTTCAGAGGACATTGTTGTCCCTCTAAATAAATCCAGAAATCTGTCCCTGGAAACTCTTTGTGTTTCAGGGATGTTTCTAAAGAATTTATTATTGAATCCAAATGCAAATTTCATTATGTCTGAAGTTTTTTTTGAATTCGTGTCGGTAGGTTTTATCTGCACTGCTATAAGTATGACTGTCATTGGTCTATTAAGAACTCCGCCACCACCATATCTTTGACAGACCTGAGCTTCAAATTTGTCGAAGAGAACATATAATATATTCACTAAGTCTGGATTCAAAGACACTAGTCAGAATATTTCAAATAAATCACCTATAATGGATAGGATATGTAGAGCGAATGGAAACGGACGTTTCGGTCCGGAAATTCTTCGTAACCATCGCGGAGTAGATTGAGCAGCTTCTTCTTCTATAGATCCACCGGGCTGGAGAAGCTTGTTGGTTGAGGCTCAGGTTCCCTCCGAACTATGGCGCCATTTTTTAACCAGAGAATATTTTTAATTTGGCAAAACCAATAGGCTGAAAACTACTAACTAAACTGTGCCTTGTCCTGTTGCAAAAATGAAGCAGAAGATACCACCGCGAACTCTATGAGCGCTGTACTAAAATGTGAATGTACTCCATAAAAGCGAGACCCAGTGGCCTTCAAATCCCAACCACCAGGTCGGAGAACCTTCGTTTTAAAGACCAAGCGATCGCGGATGTAAAGCAAATTGGTATAGTATAGTATATTGGAAACTATATGGAAACAATATGCATCGGATCGGGTATTATGCAAGGCTGCAATATCTCAGGCGGATACTCTTCGCAGCCAGGGAACCCAACATGTACTCGTATGTATGTATGAATACTATTAAACAGAATCTATTTTTAGACAAGCTTTCGAGAGTACTTCGAAATCATTTGAAAAAAGATTTATCAGCCGCCCACTTAAACTTAGATCGTCTGAAATCATTTATACCTTTCTGTATTTATGTGTGACTTTTCCCTATCGACAGTATGTCATTCAATCGTAAAGCCTTCGAAATGATGGACCATCTATTAATGACTCGTTTTATACAATTTAAATGACCAATAAAATTCCAAAATAAGCTAATATGCATTCGTTACTGCCAGTCGAAGTTGCTACATCTAAACTCAGACTTAATTTAAAAGTCATCAGCAAACTCTTAAAACTGTGCTTTTGGAAAAAAAAACAAAAACAAAAAAGGTATCGACTTTTGGAATTTTATGACAAATCCCGCAATTAATTTCCCTCCATCTCCATATTACGCAAATTAGGTTCTAACATTCTCCATTTCTACGAAAGATACCGAAAACCCGAAATGGAAACCATAGTCATCGAAAGAGAAATTATTATTAAATTAACTCTTTGCATATAACAGAATGGAGGCTTTCACTACAAATATGTAGAAGCTATACGAGTATATAGAAAAAAAAAACATTCTTAAGCGTCAGTAAAACAAAACACAGTTTGAACCTGTGTTTGCATATACAGAAGAGCTTAATGAGTTTTCAATTTTCTAATTAATTAATTTCTCCAATTAGTGGTATGAGGCTGTATTTGTGCTATCAATTTCGTGGGGAAATTAGCGAAATTCTTTAGATACTCGTAGCATTCAGCAGATAAATATTTATAAGGGGATTAGATCTTTTTGTGAGAAACGAACTGAATACTGAAGGCCGAATGAGTGTAAAATTGGAGCAAATGTATATGCATACATGTATATACATATGCGTGTCAAACTGTTCAATAGGAATACCAACAAAATATAATTTGTCTTCTTAACTGGGATGTAGAAATGAATGTAAGTGTCGACTTTTTAAAGCAAGGGATAGGATTACGAACATCTGGAGAAATTTCACAAGGGGTAAAAAAAAAACTCCTTAATAAAGCTCAACACATCTAAATGTGCGATCGTTTTAGGTCTACCTACACTGAATATATAAATGTATGCATAGTCATCGGCGATCCTAGTCTGATGGCCAGCTGTAGAATATGCCATAGACCTAGAATCACTTACCAAAATCCATCGATTAACATGCATAACTAACAGACGCCACTAACTGAGAACCACACCAACTGTAGGACTCGAAAATATGCTTGTGCTAGCACTGGTGGATTTATATGCAAAGGAAACAACTGCGAAAAGCGTCCCATATCTCCAACCATCGAACTCCTGGGGTAAGGGCCAAATAGATCACCTCGCAGTGAATTTTTCGTCAAGAGATAGTTGGGCTGAAGAAAGGGACCTAAACACGAACGAACTAAACACTGTCTTCCCAGACAGACAATTCGGAAATGGAATAGAGTGTACGCTCCGGAATTTAGTTGGAAGAACAGGCCATTTTCCGGTCTGCAAAGATTTCAAACCACGGCAGTTTGCTCCAGGCAGAGGTTTTAAGTTATCACCGAAGTTTTCCAAGAACTATCTTCGCAATACCTCAACGGAGAGATGGTGACATTTGCACAGACAGTATAGACGGCTACCAAAGCCATCAAAGTCTAAGTCTTAAAACTTGTCAAGTATTGTCGCGACGCACTAAAGTTTCTCAGCTCAAACATGACACTCTACTGAATCTCGGGGCACAGAGTTGCCTTCGGAAACAATAAGTCCGACCACTTACATAAAAGAAGTTCAGCAGATAAAAATTACTCCTGATTTTTAAGAAAATTATCCTAATCTTGTTATCATTAGGTTCAGGGTGAGGTTATTAGTTTCATGGGAACGATCAATACTCAAAAAAGTCATTCTGTCTGTCTGGCTAGAAAGCTGAACGCATTTGCTTCAAACTTCATATCGAGGCGAAATCGGGATTTTCATTTCAACAAAAAAATTTTTGGTAAAATTTCTCGAAAACGGCTGCAACGATTTTGTTTAAATTTCACATTTGGGTTGAGTTAGGCTTATGCCATTAGATGGTGTCTCAAATTTTTGGAAAAGGTCATAAAAAGTCATATTACTGTTCTTTACTTGTTACCGAATCTTTGGAAATTGGTTATCTCTCGGATAGAGCTCAAACCGTTTTCTTTAGGAAGGCTGAACTCACTGAATCTTGTTTGGGTCCCAGGACACAAAGGGATAATAGCAAATGAGATCTCTGACGAGCTTGTTAGAAAAGGCTCAGAAGAGAATTTCTCTGGACCTGAACCCACGTTGGGTTTGCCAGCGTCCTCTATTAGGGCTTCCATTGACGATTGGGTTTTCAATGAACACAATCGAAGGTGGCATGACTCTCCAGGATGCAGGCAGACTACACGAATGGTCCCCGTCGTCTGTAAGAAATCCGCGGCTTTCTTGCTATATCTTAGCAGAAAAGACTGCCACTGCCACTTCGCCTTTGCTAAACACCTCCATGTGCTAGGTTACCCCTGTCTGCGACTCCTGTGGAGAGGGCGATGACACTGCGGAACACTTCCTATGTGATTTTCCTGCCTTTGCTCGGATCAGGTGGCGGATCTTAGGGTCTGATGTGGTGAGGGCTGATGACCTAAGCTCTTCATCACTGAAGAAAAAAAAAAACATTAAAATGGTGTTCTCTGCTTGGTTGTACCATTTTGAGTCTGAGTGCTTCAGTCAATGTACCCGCTCCGAAAAAAATTAATGTCAAGATTATTTAAACTTACGAGATCGAAAATGTTCACGAAAACAATACTGCACTGATAAGTAGATGTCTAGATAACACAATGCAATAAGCAATAAGCAAACTTTTAGAATAATCAAACGATAAAGGTGAGGCTCATTCGCCCCTCAGCTAAGAATACTAAGGTCATATAACAAGCAAGGGTCTGGAAACTTAAAGTCGTTCCCAGTCATCGCGTCACTTCAAAATATGGGTGCTGCATCAAATTTAAAATCGAATTTTTATCTATAATCCATCAAACTAACTACCCCTTCCTAGCTCTAAAATCTTGCCACTGTTCCACTCCTATTCCATTGACCCTGACAGCCGAATATTGAACTCATCAAACCGCATCCCAGCTACAACATTTCTTGTCACCGATCTACTCTTATCCGATGATCTCTCTAATTGAATCTTCGCCAAATCTAAAGTGGATCACATAAGCTACCTTTGCCTGCGCTCATCCCTCCGCTTCAGTCACCATAGAAACAAACAAAAAACCGTATTCATTTGCCAATTCAGGAGATGTGTTACCACTCTAAAGGAAATCTCTACACATACCCTCGCCACACTCCTCTGTCGCAGCATACTCACAATTTGTAGGCTGTTTTGGTAGAGATTTCTTGCGATGAATTTGAAATCTTTCCGTGTTGTCTGCGTGTGTTTTTTCCCCCATGCATGGTAAGAAGTTATTCCACATACCTCAGCAACAACAACAATAACCAATCGACGGAGACGAAAACCAGGAAAGATAAAATAGATTTTAAATTATGCACACGGAAGCGTATCCATGGAGGATTAGTTCTTGCGTACCTTCATCTGCCACAATGATCCGAGCCGAACATCTCCCCCACACCCTCCTCACAATACTTAACATTGTTGATTCCACATATTGTTGAACGTCTAGTTGTGTTGCTTCTGCTGCGGCGCGCAAGCCTTGTATTCACTATTCTTACTCCTGTTTGCCCATTTCTGAAAATGCGGTCCTAGCCATATTCGGGAAGAATTGGGTAGAGTAGATCCAAGAAGTGGTATCTCTTCGTGTGTATATCGCGACGTATCCGTTAACCGGTCGCGAGCAAAACCATAAAAATGGCAAACTTCCCATATGTGCCCAGGGCCACATACCGACTTGTCAATCAATCTCTTTACCCGGTGATTGTCGATCGATCGTGCGCCTTACACTCACTCCACCACATGTTGGTGGTGCTCCATGATCTCATCGTAGAGATTGTGCGTCTTGCTGTGTATAGGCTGTATCTCGACAAAAGGACGAAGATGTCTATGGTCAGAGTCAGTGGAATCTCTTTTTCACCATTTTTGGTCAAGAGGAGGAAAATGGAAATTCTTCTACTTTTTTTCCGTAAATTTTCTCTATACCACCGCAGTTGGACAACGGGAAGCGACAAGAAGCAACAAACAAACAGCCAAACGGTGCAGCCAAACCAAGAAAGATGCGTTAAATTTTCAAAAATTTTCCTCGCGCGCGTACTCGTATCTCCTCCAATAAATATGTCAAATTCTGTTAAATGCATTTGACTCGTCATTGCTGTCCAAACGGGACAGGAATAGATATTTAACTAAAGGTAGTGCAGGGGAATCTCAGTAGCAGCTTCCTCATCAATCTCTCCCCATGGGGTTTGTTCGTCTTTTGTTTGGACGAAAAAAAAAATGTCTTCCATTGCTCCATGTACATATCTCTTGAATAACGTTTTGTGTAAAGTTATTGCAATTGTCATTTTGTTGGTCAGTGCAGCCACTAGTTCTAGGACGGGATACAATTATCCAAAACAGTTAAATGGTGCAGTATTGAAATTTATTTATATGATTGGAAGTACAGTGCGGACAACATCCTTGCGGTTGCTGCTACTCTGGCAGTAATCACTTTAAGTTGAGTATCTTATGGATGCACTTTGGTTTAGACACAGGGAAGGAGGAGTAGCAACGGCAAAATGTGTGCTGGACTCGAGCAATGAGCAGAAGAAGTTTCGAGATTTTATGGGAATTTTATGCAGTTCTCGGGATCAGTAAAAGATATCAGGGTAATCCTTAGAATGTTTCTTTGGTTTCGATTTATTGCACATTTCGTTTGTACAACGAAACGGTAAACGATTTTCCATTGTTTTTTGTTCTTCAAATTAGGGGAATGCATTATTTTATTAAACAGTTGGATGCAAGGTACAATAAGTACCTTACATGCGTGGAATGAGGTGGAAAGTATTTGTCTCAGATTGGGTTACCACAGCGGTACACTATAGATCCATTAATTGACCACGTTTTTGAGAATCTGCAAAGATTTGGAAGTGAGATATCGAATAGTTCTTCAAAGTAGTAAGTGGATGAGACCCAATTAACACTTCAGCGCGCAGTTTTATTACCAAAACTCTTGTGACCGGTTGGTATTTGTGAGTGTGAATGAATGTTTCACAACTGTGGGTGTTAAATGAGATACCTAGTTTAGCCGCATGTTGTCTTACAACCCAATAACCTGTAGATATCGCCACAACACAGGCGATGCTTATGCGGTTCCTGTTGAAGAGTTCATTTGTTTTGTTGAGGTTGTATATAGGACATACTCGTATCATTTTGGGTACAACGCAACTGTCCAGTCTACTCCGCTTTAGGTGGGTTCTTGTTAAATGGTGTGAGAAAACTCTTCCGCTAACTGCTTCAATCGGAAAGTATACTATATATATAAAGTAGATCGCCACCATGCTAGTTTATCAGCTTGTTCGCTGCCTTCTATTCCCATGTGGCCCGAGACTCAAACTAGGAGGATGTATTAACAGAGGCAAGGGCCTTAATATCTAAGTAATACAAGGGACTTTGATTGACTTGTCTGTTGAAGATTTTATCACTTTAAAACACTATTGTTATCAGGGAACCTGATCGAGCTGTGTAGATCTAGTTCGACATCACTGGCGGTCTGCCACTAAATTAGGTTGCAGGGTGAAATTATTGACCAAACGAACGCTGTGGACATCCTAAGAATCATTTTAGGCTGACGATAAGCAAAACCTTGATCATGTAGACAGATTGGTTAAACCGGTCTATCTATACTTATCTATTTCTGTACACTTATTGAGTTTCTGAACCCAAAAGACTGTAGCAGAAGATTGCACAGTTCTTGCACTAAAATCATAAGACAGAACTCTCGACAACAGTGCTGGTGATCTGGAATCCATACCATAAAACTGGAATATTTCCCGCAGAGTTTCGACATGCTCGGAATTTTTAAAGAAAAAAGGAACCAGTAACTAGTTAGGTCAGAGTTTTTAGTAGAATCTGACATGACCTTGCGCTATTAAAAGCTCAATCCATTCAATGCAATATAATTTTGTGGATTGGAGGCTTCAGTGAATGGGACAATCACCAAAAGGTATGCAATGCGTTATTAATGTCGATTTTAAATTGACGTGGATACGCAAAAATTAGAAAATCTAACGAGACAGTAACTTAAAGGAGATTTCAAGAGTCAGTTCAATAACAAACATGAGGGTTACTTTAAGACAGAATGAAGGACCTGTAAATTTAGAAAAAATTGAACGAGATTGTTATCAAAATTCTGTTCTAAATCCTTAGGTAATAGTTGATTGATTTGTTTACTATCCAATCATTTTGATATATAGTTTGTAACAAAACAAATAACAACGAAAGACACCCAAAAGTATATATATTTATGATCAGCATCAAAAGTTAACTCGATCTGGACATGTTCGTTTGTCTGTCCGTCTGTATGTTACCAGTTTTCGTATCTTAAATTTTAAGTCAGGAAAATTGAATTTGATATATAAGCTTTTAGAACCTGAAGCAGTACAAGTGTAAAAATGTTTAAAATCCATCCACTGACACCCCCCATTTAAAAGTCTTTCTTTTAATATTTTTACTAGAAACTGAAAACTATTGCCTCAACAAAATACCTATAAGTACACCGTATAATGCCACGCCTACTTTTTTCGGGCATTTTCTTAAAAAAAAGACCTGATATTACTATTTTAAAGCAACTTACTGCTTGGATAAGCCTTATTTTCAAAACCTCACCAGAATCCATGAACTTCGGTTACAAATATTTACAGCCATGACCACTTTCTTGTACGAAGAAGCCATAAAATCAGTTATTCTGATAAAATCTGTTATAAATCGCGAAGGTATAGGTAGGTAGGAGTGGCGGTTCTAAGAACCCAATTAGCACTAGGTGCCGTGTTGATACCACTAGTCATGTAAACCTGGCTATTAAGGTGTGGAATTTAAGAACGTTATTAATTCTTGAATATTTTTCCCTTAGATCTCATCGAGTGAATTGAAAAATGGTTTGCCTAATGCTCGTTGTCTGGCCCTACTTTCAGCCGGACAGGCCCATTTATAGTGGGTAAGGGTTTCTTTTTCGGTTAGGTATGTCTGTATTATTTGAGATGCCTAATGTGGCTGGGATGCCTAATCTCCTATCGGCCAGTGTCCCGTGGTGACCGCTGTTATTCTAGCGATGTTTTTACGCATTCTGTTTAGGAAGTCGCCTGTCTTTGCCTTCTTGTGACCACATCTGTCTAGATATGACACAGTTTGTTAGCCTAGCCCATCTGAGAATGGCTTTTCTAAGGAAGATTGAGGAGATTTTTGCTTTAACTGCTCCCAGTGGAACTGACCATCTAGCGAGGCTAACTCACTTCGGCATTCTTTTACTAGTTTGGATGATATAAGTTAATATTGATTAAAACACACTTTAAATATTTTAATTATACCCCTTTTATACTTTTTCAAATATTTTCCTCTATGAGGAAGCTTTCATACTCCATACTCGAACGCCGTCTAAATGTGACTAAAGTAAGGGGTCTTCTTATCTGCTCACATCATTTCATAAACAAGGTTCCGTTGGCCAAAAGAGATCATCGATACCAAGATCGCACTGCTATGATTGACATTATTCTCTTTACAATTGCGAGATAAAATGAGATGATGATGATAATGATGAAGTTATTACAAACAACGTATGCAGATACCGCTGGTGGATAATGATAACTTTCAGCAGTACAGTCGTTAACAAAGTAACTAGGCAAAAATCCAAGCCCAGCTTGGACGCGAATATTATTTTTTCGATCTGGTGATGGTATTTTTCCGCCGATCTGGTGATGATTCATAACTTATAGTAGCAGAGGCAATAGCTTTGATAGCTGCTTGGCATAGCATCCAATTTGAATCGAAAATTTCAAAACGCCACGCCCACTTGCCCACTTTATTAGGGATGGGTTAGAAGATGAGGGAGATACGATCCATTTTAGATAACTTTCCTGATACTTGAAACATGGTTTTTATTGCTAAGGTTTTTATTGCTTAGACTTATCATAAAGATTTCATATAAGCAACATGTGAAACATAGATTTTAAACGAAAAGGAGAATTCGTTTGTATTGTTAATTATAGCACTTTTGTTACATAAATTGAGTCATTAATCAACGAAGACATTTTTTATTAAATTATGTTCTACTCACTACTGCGTTTAACGTTATTTGTTCATTCGCTAGACTTACCTAAAAGAGAAAAGAAAAGCACGTTAGTAATTGAAACCATTTTTTTTTTATTTTTTTTTTTCCTAAACTAATAAACTTTAAAATCATAAAAAATTCAAATTAATAATATTTACTGTTAAAACAACATCACAGAACGTTCATTAGAAATCCAACCACAATATCTGATAATTGAGCTACGGTCTTGAATCGTATGATTGTGATTTGGAATCATTTCTAGAGTTCGCTAGTGATCCCCCAGCACGTATGAAATCAGTAGCACCCGCAGCTGACAAGATCAATAGTTTGCGGATTGCGAGTGGAATGTTTAGACCGTAAATAAGCCAAGTGACAGCCAAACAAATAGCTAAACCATTATACTGCTAAAAAGCAGCTATCAATGTCATCTAGAGACAGTGAAACATAATTTTCAATCACATCCTACTACCCCTTGAGCAATGTCCTGCAGTTGGCTGGCTGAAAAAAATTGACAAGCGTAAATTAATTACATTTATTGCCTAAATGCAGAAGTGAACATTTGCAACAAATTAGGTATAATCAGCTAGAACTCGTACTATGGCGAACATTTTTAGACCTGTCAGCTTTTCCTAATTTTTTCTGAAAAATTTGGAACGTATACATAATTTTGAAAAGAAAACTTGTAACCCTATCAGAGTGTATAGGATCGAGAATGGGCTAGATCAGTGGTTCCCAATCTTTTTCAGTCCGCGGCGCATCTACAAGTTTAGAATTTTGTCACGACGCCCTACGCTAGCTATTTGAAAGAGAAACAGTCGAATGAAATAATAGATAGATAGGCACAAAAATTAAAACATCCACAATATGAAACTGAGTTTTTTATTATATTTATAAGAATTCAGAGTTGAAACAGAAAACAACAAGAGAGGCTTAAGAAAAACAAAAATAAAATGCAAAAGCTACTCAGTCAAATCAATGTGACGGGTGAGCCTGGTGATCTCCAAATAGTTTTTCAAAGCGGGGAATAAGGCTTGACACTTCTACACTCATTTCTTGCTCCACATTGATCCTTGAGCTATATTTGCTCTTGATTACAGCTACAGCTGAAAATCCAGCTTCACATAAATATGATGTTGCAAACGGAATGAAAATTCTTAAAGCTTTTGAAGTTAAATTTGGATATTCATTTTGAATCGATAACCAAAACACCACCAAACCGGAACTGGTGAATCTAGTTTTTAGGCTGCTGTCGCAAGAGAGTTCAATGAGACTCTCTTCCTCTTGTGATGTGAATTCTGGTGGAGCTTGTGCATGAAATGGATCTTGTCGAAACTTTTCGACATCATCATTTGCAAAGTATTTTGAAAACCATTCGATGAGTTTCGAAAGGTGTTCCGTGAAAAGGGCCACAGGTCTTGTGAGACAACAAGTTCATTAGATGCCGCATATTTATACAATTGCGGGAAGCAATCTTGACCGCCACCTTCATTCATCTTTTTATCTACAACTGCAATTTCTTTCTAAACGCCGCAATCTTCTCCAATAGTTTCAGAATGTGCGTGTTGTTGCCTTGCAAAGATAGATTCCATTTACTAAGTTTCTCAAATATATCGCACAAATATGCTAGTTTTAGCAAAAAATCTGGTTCAGCAAAGTATATGGCGTTTTCATGACGTTCTTGTTGTAAAAAGTGCGAAATAAGACATTTCCACGTGAAAGCCACCGCGAATTGCAGTAATACAGCAGGGCAGTATGTTCAGCTTCCATATCTGTGCATAGTTTTTTTTTGAAAAGTCTGGCCTTCAGCGGCCTAGTTTTTATGTAGTTTACTGCACCAATGTCATATTCTAGTACTTGGTTCAATTCAGAGCTCATTGACTTTGATGCAAGAGCTTCCCTATGGATGATGCAATGGGTCTACATAGTACTCGAAGCTTTTTAACGAATGCAAGCGCTTGTATTCCTACATACCTGCCAGATATGGAACGAGCACCATCAGTACATACACCAATACACTTTTCCCAATGTTTAAAAATTCAGTTTATTTAAGCTTAAATAAATTTGTATTTTTGTGAATTTAAAATAAAATATAAAGATATAAGATATAATACACAAGAAATACGTACTATTTTATCAATTATTTAATTATTATCTTTTAATCTATCTAACTCACGGCGCGGCGCCCCTCTTTACTTTCTACGGCGCACCAGGGCGCCGCGGCGTACACTTTGGGAACCCCTGGGCTAGATGATAGAAATTACTCTCTTGGAGTGTTCGTCGGCATTCATCTATGACTCTGTCAGCGGTGGACAATTTGGGACTGGACATGCAAGCTTATGCTAACGAAATGATGTTTATGTTGGGAGTCGTTTATGATCATCGATAATTGGTGTACGAGTTACGAGTAACTAGTCAATCCGAATGAAACAATGGTAGTTAAATCTGCATGTTCTATACTCTCCCGACTGCAAAGAGAGGTCTGATCGGATCATGGTTATAGTGGAATTATAGATAGTGAAATATCTGACGCGCCAGTGAAGCGGCTCAGTTACTACTCTAATTTAAGTCTGAAACCAATTGGTGTCAATTTAACAAATATTTTATAATGCATCGCCTCTATACTTATTGGTAAGAAGAGATGGTCTATTTTATTTTACTGCAGAATCACAAAGTGTTTTGTGCAAGGGCCTAATAAAAATGCTGCAAAAAACACACAGCATTTGATAGGAAGAACTGTAGAACATGTGGCCATTGCGTGACCAACCTGGGAGCCATTAAAGACCGTACGTGTGAATCTTATCTCGAAAGTAAGGATACGACGGAACACTTCCTTCGTCAGTGTCTCGATTTTGCAAGAAAGAGGTTGCGCACCTTGAGTCTTAATGTAATAGAAATTGACTCATTTCAATCTCAATATTCTGTCTTTTAAGTACAATGTACTCTAAATACGTTTCTATCACCACAGGCAGTAACACAACGCCATTTACACTGCTCCATCCAACCTACCTAGCTAGGTCATGACACCTAGTTCTTCATTAACGAGAATTGAATCTTGTACTGAAGTGTCGTAAATTAGAGTAGATATTTTTTCGTTTATTTCAAGTTAAAGTGCCGGCAAAGTATACCCTTAACACACTACCTTTCACTTCCTAGCATCCAAGTTAGACATTACCCATCTGCAGTGAGACCTCAGGTTTAGAGCTCCTTCTGCCCCTGCAGAAAATCGGATTTGCTCAGGCGACCAAAGTTGGTGGGACCAGACTTAAAATCGTGTATGTTGTTTGACAAGTGTTCTTTCTAGGAAGCAAAATTGAAATGACAAAAACGTATGCTAGGTCACGTCACAAAACCCAGAGTCCATCTTACAGCTATACAGCGGTATCGACCCTAGTAAAGCGACACATATAGGGCATAATTCCTCAGGTTCGAAGAGTCCTTGAATCCTTTTACGGAGAACATCGATATATTAGTGAGTGCTCGAGGGACCATAGCCCAGCAGACATTGTGTCGATTAAAAGTCCATACATCCGCGCTCTAAACTATCCATCAATGGTTGAAAAATAGATTCACTGATGCCTAGTTATCGCATGCGATAAAGATCAAAAGATTCTTAACTCCAATTTCAGAACGCTCGTAGCACTGACTAATAACATGTGGGTAGCTGCACTTTTCTGACTTCCCACATATGTTTACAGATTTTCATTTGAATCCCCATAATGCTAATCCATTCAGCACATATGTAGTTCTTTCAAAATTTTTATTTCGCCGTTTAATATTATGCACTATTCATAATCACAACATGAAATGGAATGCATTTTTACTTTCTAACCGAATTTGCATAATGAATTGCAAAATTGCATCTAAATTGTAAGTGAATGCAAAACTTTCAGCATCATTCGAAATCATTTCCATTCCACATTTCCATGGTGAAGGCTGCGGCGGAAAAAAAAATAAAAATTGGGCCTCCAAGTCCATTGTTTAGCAAATTTTCCAACACACCATAATCAGAAGAAGGTACTTTACCACAAGACCTCAACCTCTTCAATTGCCCTTCAATACATGAAACATTCTGGGAAAAAGTCACAGAATCGCAAAAATTTGCATAGAAAAGGAAATTGTATGAATCCGCTACTTCTTCCCTCTTTACTCGTTTCTAATGAAAATCAAATTATAAAATTGCTACAGAGTTTCATATGTGAATTTCCAGATATCAACAACAAAGATAGGAAAACCGCCAAATTGCAGTCAATTTTCGTTCCGCTTTGCAGTTGTGTGATATGAAAGTACCTACTAGAGATACACATTTGCAGATACTTATTTGCGGCAGCATGTAACACACACATGCTAAGCATATCCTCGTGCAGATCTCTGATTGTCAGACAACAGCAAAGTTGGTGCAATGGGCTAGACAAAGGAAAGCTGCATGCCAAAGTCAATACCGGGCACGCTCTCTCATCAAGTTGAAGTTGTTTTTTTTTTTTTTTTTGTTTTTTTTTACATTTTTCTGTTCTGCGGCATGAAATGCGCCACGAAATTTGTGCGCTCTCATTGATTGCACTGGGAGATTGTGCGCCCCGGACAGGAAAATGTTTCCAAGGTGGATGTGTGGACGAAGAGGAAATGCCGCTATATAATGCTGCCGCAATTTTAATCTGATTATCATAGATGAATCATCAGTAGTATCGCGGCAACATCTAAATTAGTAAGTTAGCGAATGTGTGTGCCGTGAAAGATATCGAGCAAGTGGAATATATTTTGTACGGTGAGGAAATTGATATGCTATGTAGTATAGCTATCCTACAACTATTCCAGGACTTGTTCTCATACCCACGATTGATCAGAGTACTTACATACATCTATTTAGATTCATTTTACGCCCAATAGAGCGCACCTTCACAGCTTGTAAGTTCACATTTACGTTCTGTAGACATCCTCATCTTGTTCCAATTTGTATAAGTATCATACATTACATATAGTATATCTCACATTGAATTAGTATATTCCTGTTTGAACTGTGACAATGAAAACGCGCGAGCCCTCACAAAGGTTGGCAAAAACAACTAATGTGAAGAACAGGAAGGAAATAACAACGACGCCCAACTCCGTCAAGTCCAATTGCGAAGCAAAAGGGCTAGTTAATTATTGTACAGGTGAAATAGAAGATCAGTGACGAGTCAATAGTGATCAAGCGACATGCATTCGTCAATCGGGAGAACGACACCTGAAGTTGGTACATCTGCGACATGTGCAGGGGTGGCGAGCTAATTAGCACACCCTGCGATATTTTTCTATTTTTTGACAAAGTGCAATGAAAAACTTTACTTTCAGGTTTCAAATTTCAGTATTTATTTATTATATTGTACATTTTCACATTAAAAAATTAAATTTTTACATTACATTCGGTAAAGAATTAATAAAAAAAAAATGCTATCTTCAAAATATGGCAGTGATGGGTTGAAAACGACATTCAAGAAATCTGGCATAAGTAAATAAGTAAAATTTGGCTCAAATGTCATTTTTATGATTTGAACATGCTTTCTGAGCAATTATGGCAGCACATCTTTTGTTCATTGAGGATACTAAGTCAGCACAGACTTCTGGACTAATTTTATACCATTCATCATGAATAGATCTCTTGTAGATGCTGATTTTAACGCCATTACTCGTCTTTTGATGATGGCCCACATTTTTCTATTGGATTTATGTACGGACTCTGTGAGGGCCATTCCATCACGGTAATGACATTCTCTTCGAACCACTCTTTCACAATGCGGGAATTGTGGTAAGGGGCGTTGTCTTGCTGAAACACGATTTACCGGTATGATCCAAGTGGCAATTTTTCCTTTATTTTGGACTATTGGTCCAACGTCATTCGCAGTAAAGCAGCCCCAAACCATTACACCGCCAACTCCAAACTTCACTGCCTTCCAGGTGTACTTCGGGTCCAACTCCTTGTTATGTTCCTACCTGATTAAATTTGGATTCGTCGCTTCAGATGACAGAATTCCAAAATGGCTGACTTTCGCATAAATGGTTTTTTGCGAAGTTTATACGTTTTCTCCGATTAACTTGTGAAACCATTGGTTTCTTCAAACTTTCGCATCGCCGAAGATTGTTTTCTAGTAATCGAGCTCTTATTGTCCTAGATGATACCGTTACAGCATAATTTGCTCCCATTCGAGCTCTTATTTCCACTGAAGTATCAAAAGGGTCCCTTAGAGAATGTCTCACTATCAGACTGTCCTCATGTTTTTATGTTTTTCTTAGCCTGAATCGTTCCCGTTTCTCAAATGTGCCAAGCTCCTGAAAATACTTTATGGCATTCTGCACTTTTTTCCGTGAACCGTCGATATTCCGCGCGATTTTTGAAATATTTTTTTCTTTTTTGGTATAAATTCCAAATCAGACTCCTTTCCTACTTCGTGGAACTCTTTTTTTTTCCATACTTATTCGTAAACAAATGTCGGAGAAATAAGCGGAATGCAAAAAATATTAAATTTTAAAAATATTAATTAAATCACGTGATACATTATTTCCAGTTGAAACTTACCGGAACCTTCGGGTATGCTAATTAAAATGCCCCAACAAAACAGATAAACAAACGGTAAAACTTTTATATCGCGTGACAGTGATGCCAAATTATATTTTTTTTTACAATCAAGCAGTCATTGCCAGATCTTTTAAAACCTTGTGAAACTTTAATCTTAATAGTACGTGGTGTTGTAGAAAAATAAACTTATATGAATTTCCCTAGGGGTGTGCTGATTAGCTTGCCAGCCCTGTAGTTATGGATGCAAACGAAACGTCTATGTAAATATCGGAATATCGATTTTTCCATCACAAACATCGATGTTGATAACTAGTTCCGACGTAATTCATAGACTCCACAATATACAGATACTAAAGTTCGCCACTTCGCCTAGTCACAAGCACAGTACAAATTCGTACATGGATAAAGATGTACACACATTATTTACGACTAGACAGAGGTTAGAGTCAAAAACAAAGTCTGAAAAGAGGGACAAACAGATAGGACAGTATAGGGGGTAAAGAAAAGATGACTGTCATTAAGAATGTATGATGACTTCCAATAAGATATTTGCTCTTAATTAGTGTATGAGAATCGATCAAAGTTTTACCATTCTAGGCCAAATCATATTTATATTTTTAAATAGCCAGACTACTCTTAAGAGCTAAACTATTTTTGTAAGCCTTCAATGACGCGTTGCATATGGCTGGTGCGGCAACACCATTCATTGGTCATAGAACATGTTGATGCCTTATCAGGAGCGAATACAAAAGGCATTAGAGAATTGTATAAACTAAATACGATTTGTCTAGTATTTACAATCAGTAACCACTATGTCGAGAAAAAAAGAACAGCTACAGCGCACATCGTGGCATGAGATTGGTGAAATTTCCCTACGGCTCTGGCCACGAAATAGTCCGCATATATGTGCTGCTCTCAAGAGAGACTCTTGACTTCTTTAGATTTTACTAAGCGATGACACTATAGACTTCTTTAAGAAACTGCAGAATCTCACATACCCAGATGCCTCGCATCCCCACTAATCCAATCTAATAGATGTGCGGACTTTTGTTCCCTAAAACGAAGAAGAAAACGACTCAATGTCCGGAATTGAAATGCTCTAAAACAGATAGGTTTGACGAAATACATACAATGCCTATAAAAATAAAGTGCACGACTGCGTCGAACGTACCTTCTTGCAGCTATTGTTGCTTATTTGCCAATCAATCAGTTCGAAATTTGAACACAATCTTTAAAGTTAAATTTTGGTACGCCATGCCATGACCTTACATATGATAAGTATTGTTTAGATATTAATTCCAAATAAAATCGATTGATTCAAATTTCAAAGTCCAGATAATAAGCAAAACCTGATAGCTTATGTCCGCCATAAGTCAAATATCAAACTAGAACAAAATCATTGAGCCGTATTCGAGAAACTCGCTCTTTTCAAAATCGAGCATTAATAAAGTACCATTAATTTTGGGCTTAGAATGAAAATTTCGGTTTCACCTCGAATTATGATCCTACAGATACTAGCTTTGAGCTTTGAACAAAATCAGTCAAGCCGTTTAAGCTGCAGTCGAGAAACACACTTTTTTTATTTATTCATTTATTTATTTATTTATCACCAAGTATTACTAACTTTTTAGACTAAAATATAAACATAATATTTACAATCTTAAATAATTATAATGAATTCAAAATAAATATTTTATTTTTATTAAAATCAGTGGCATTTTCAAGTTCATTGTAATTAATACAGGCAAAACTAATTGGATCATTTTCACCATAATTAGTTCTATGTCTCGAAACATACAAGAAATTATTATCTCTAGGACGCAAACTGTGTGCCGGAACATAAACATTAAACAATGAAAGCCACATTGGACAATCAATGTAGGCAGTTAAAACATCATGAGCAAAAAGAGCTGAATAATAAATCCTTTTCTTATTAAGAGGCTTAAGGTTGATTAAGGCGCATCTAGCTTCATAATTGGGAATATTGTTATTATCCCAAGATAGCTTTCTGAGAGCAAATCTTGTAAACCGCTTTAGAATTCTTTCAAATCTAATCTCACTGTTGTAATAGTAGGGATTCCATACTATACAACAGTACTCAAGTATAGGATGAATCAATGAAATGTAAATTTATTTAAATAATCCTTTTGATTACTAACCCTTTTCAGGCACGAATTTAGAATCATAAAATCATACATTATAGGGAGACCTACTTCTAGCAAATGTTACAATTGTACACTTACCAATATTAAAACTCAAGCCATTATCCCTACACCATTTCGTGACGTTATTAAGATGGTATTGCAGTTCTAGCACATACGACATTGACTTTACGGACTTGAATATTTTCAAATCGTCTGCATATAAGAGGCAGTTTGAATTTGTAATGTATGAAGGAAAAATCATTGATGAATAAGAGAAAAAGTAATGGGCCCAGATGACTGCCTTGTGGTACTCTAGAATAATTAAAAATTTCAATTGAGAGTACAGAACCAATTTTAAAGTATTGTTTACGATTAGTAAGGTAACTGCTAATCCATCTTAAAATACTTGAATGAAACCCAATCATATTCAACTTCATATTCAACCAGGACATTGTGTTGAACGCGATCGGATGCCTTAGCAAAATCAGTATAAATCGTATCGACATGAGAACGCATTTCCATATTACGAAGGCAGTAATTCGAGAAAATTACCAAATTCGTTGTGGTGGACCTTCCGTTCACGAACCCGTGTTGCTGTTCGGAGATGCGATTACATACAGCTGCATACAATTTAATTTTTACAATAGCTTCGAATATTTTGGGTATTAAAGGAATTATGGTAATGTCAAGTTTGAAAAAAATCTCGAAATCGAAGAATTTCATATAAACAATACTTGCCCTAATTGATGTAAGTACAAAGGGTAAAAACTGTAACAGACGCAGAAAGGGTGTAGCCTTTGGGTCATTACAGTAGGCTGTGACAATCTAGAACGAAGACTGAATGGCGACAGAAGTAGGTTAATACTTAAGAGAACCGCCAATCGATGATGCTACTGAAAGGGCCTTTCTCATTCTTCTGGCAGCTGACTTCTTCTCAAGTAATTGGTGCGGTGTGATAAAAGCTTCACACTTTAGCAATTGAAGTCGGATTGGAAGAGCAATGTGACCTGACAGCAAATATATGTTGACATTATGACATTGTCTACACTATTTAATACTGAAGGATAATAATACTGAAGAGAATTGAGGTGATACTTTGATTCCTGAGCCCTATTAATTTTTGTTTGCCCATTTCCTCTTTTGCGATCCTCATTATTGATCCCTTTTAGCGGATCCCTCAATTTAGAGATGAGGAGGTGTACAATCTATGATTGCCTCTATTATATAGGTAGGACATGACTAAATTGCCACAGATATGCTTATTCAATGCATTTAATCGTTTTGGTTCTCTTTGCCCAAGCTATAGGATATACGTAACTGCTCTCACAATCACTGAATACATTCAGCGTAGGATACTCACACCGCTTCCTTGTATTATTTTCCCGGAAAATGGTCTTGATTGGATTGATATTTAAAGCCACTGAATTAATTTAGGCCCACTACGTACAATGTTGAACACTGTCTCCTAGAATTTTTCTATGGCGATTAGCCCAATATTCTTGATGATTCGATAGCGATGGTAAATTAAGTAACTGAAGATCCAGGAAAGGAAACGAATGCAGAATTTTATAAACCTTTTTTGTACACCCTCTAATCTATTTACGTTCACAATGTAGTATGTTAACCAATTTATATTCAATTATTGGTCTGATAAATGACACAAAGGGAAGCTTTTTGACTTCAAACAGAAGAACCATTAGATCGCATCTTGTTTGTAGATACTTAAAAAAAAAAGCGCAAAATCAGAAGAATGGATAGAGTTGACAGTCAAGAACCTGCAGCACTATCAGTTCCTCACAGGGGCATTGTATTAAATTCGAGATTAATATTCGAACATACACTAATATAATAATCTCCCGAAGGAGACAATGTGCTTTTTGCTTTACCAAACGAAATCAAGTATGAAAGCTTTGGGCCATTATGTTGTTAGTAGACCATCCAACAACATTCACACGAGGGTGCTTTCAAAATTTCATATACATATGTCCATATACACATATCATATATATATATCATACATATCCCACAACCACTTCTTCCGATTTAGATCATTTTCAGGGAACACAACTGACGTGTCAGTCAGCCGAATTTCATCAAAATCTGTTCAGACATTCTTCCAAATACGAGCATGTACACTTCTTGTCCTCGAATTAACGAGGAAGCTAATTAAGATATAGTTAACATCTAATCGCACCAATTTGTTTTTTTTTTTTTAGATCAGCGAAGCAAAAGCAACACATTTAAATTGGTACAGCAGATCTCTATTATTAAAGCAATATACAAAGTAACCTATAGTAAGTTTCCTACATTATTTACTTGTTATAAATTGTTTATTTAGATAAAATATTCCAGATGCTCATATTCGCCGTGATACCACATCAAAATGTTTCTTCAGATGCTTCACATCCTATCCGAAGCTAATCATTATTAACTAGCAACCTTCATCATCATGTTCCTAACATTACAGTCATTCACTTTATCTTATCTGTCAGATAAATCCCAAAAATACAAGAAGGAAGTGATTCCAGCACATACCTAGCTCACCATTGAACACGGCGACAACGCATATACGCGTACCGCGGTCGACAAATAGCATTTCAAAATTCTTGTTTCATACTTATGACCATGAGAGAATTATGATTACCATCTTGCTGGCTAACTAAAAGAGTAAGAGAAGCAGCCAACACGCTACACCAGGACAGGAAAGGGACAAAACAGGATGAGAGATTATGCAAAAACTTATTCCCCACCAAACAAACAGTTCACTGAGCAGCATCATCATCATCTGGAAGCTGTGTACGCAAATCTTCTTCAGCTGATTTCCATATCGCGTCCCAATGCATGCAGTATGACCTTCTACTGCGACGAGCCACGAGCATGAAACATGGAACAAGTGTTACTACCTACCGTGGAATGGAGTCCCGGGAGTGATATTAATTTTCTAACGCTCCTCGACAGCCGTAGCAAGAGAGGATGTGTGCAAGGAAATTTAATGATGATGACGATGATTCCGATGCTGATGTGTACATTCATGGCTTTGGCGATTAATTTGCGCTTCCAGAGAGAACGTTTCTTGGTTTCAACTGCGATGGTGGGTTTTTGCCCCCCCCTGTCTCTACCTGGTTTCAATCTTGATTATGATTACGGTATAATGTTAGAATTTCGCTATTTCGGACGCATACGGAACCTGCTTTTATGGGTACGTTAGTTGTTTATGTGCACCATAGACCCATCCTAGCTGCAGTTGATGATGTTGCAATGATGTGGAGCTGGAGCTATGCATGCTGCCTACAGAGAGAGGAGTGCCCTGGCAATGGTGCTGGAATGTATGTAGATACGCGAAGCCTTGGAATCGAGGTCATATGCAAAGAATTTTTACTGTACAACGATGCAGGTAGGATGTATCCAGTGTAGGCAGCGTGGAGGCGCCTGGGTTCGGATATATTGTTGCAAAGGTTTGCAGGAAAAATACTTAGGCGCATTCCACTTAATCCAGGAAGATTTTCTGCAGTGGCATGCTTAATACGCCAATTGGCCCTTGAAATTTAATTTCCAGCCACTTAACATCATTACGTGAGCACTTTGAAAAACAATTGAATGAGCAAGTTACTGAAAAGTCAAATGCAGCGTTTGCAGAACATCGAAGCAATTAATCGATTGGATGATCCCAATTGGAATTGATTTGCTTTGTAGTACGTGGGTGAGGGTTGTTCGATGGAAGCCATGTAGACGCAGTTGTTGAATGGAGTTGCAACATTTTAAATTCGTGACAGCAAGTATTTGAAACGTAATTTCTTGCTATTGAGAAGCTAAGAGAAGTGGGAGAATGTAGAGTACAACCATATTTCGTAGACTAAGAACAGGTCACACAGAATGTGTTGTGCGTTTGGCGTTTTGGGCAAAACGGTTCTATGCGCTTAGAATTGTCAAAATGAGTTTTTTTTTTATTTTTAAAGGTTTTAAATAAAAATACTCGATTTTGTTGATGTCGTAGCGAAATCCGCTTATGATTTACGAAAGACGTTGACAGTCAATTTTGTAACTTGACATCTAAAATATGTAATGGAAACCGATTTTAATTGCGAATATCTCCAAAATGGTGCGTCCTTCGAAAAAAATTATTACGGCCGAAATGCTAGTCTTCTCCACACGAATTTTGCAAAACTTTCAAAAAAACTGAAGGTTAAAAATGTCCGAATTTATCCAGAAGAAATTTTTAAGAATTTAAGGCATTTAACCTTTCAAAATATCCAACTTTGGCCGGAAATTAACGAAAAATACGAAATTTAGGCTTTGAAAAGACGCCAAATTTTTCAGAATTTTTAAAAATTGAAGTCCTACGATAGATATTACTATGATCAAAATTTTATATTTCAAAATTCAGTGCAAAATACTCGTAGATGTCGAATGTTTCACTTTTTGAAAAGTGTAGCTATACAAACTACCATTTTTTTTTTTTTTTGGATTGCGCCAGGGATGTGTAATCTTCATAAATACTAATAGCCCGAGTGCTACTAGCATGCACGATTCGCAAACCTGAGTAATCGATGCCAGGAATACGCCTACGTACTAAACACACACCCTACACACTTCAACCACTCTCCCTGCAGGACTGCCGTTAGGTATTATTTTGCGGGGCTGGTTAGCAGTTTATGCTATGCTTCTTGTGTCAGCTTCTTCCGCTGCTTCAGTTGCTCTTCTTAGCTTTTCTATTCTCCGCAGCTCTTTTTGTAGAGTTGTTACGAAGGAACATATTGCCATTCAATTCTCTTCCGACCGTAACATATGGTCGAGGAGTAATGACGGACTTGGCAGAGTAATTCTCCATGCTGTGAAATGTGTGCAGTAAAACACTGCGTGCTCCGTATCGTCATCTTCACCTGGGCATTCCGGGCAGGATGGTGAGTTGTTGTGTCCAATCGGTGTAGATATTTGCGGTAGTCACCGTGGCCAGACGGGAACTGCGTTAGATGGTAGTTGCAGTCTCCATGCTTTCGACTTATCCAACCTTGGATTGTCGGTATAAGTTTGTATGTCCATCTGCCTTTTGTTGTATTACCCCAACGAGCTTGCCACATAACTGCTGACGCTGCCCTTTCTTCAATTTTTATCACCTTGATACCAGTGGCGTCGTGATGACTCAATGCTGTTATATATCCTCAGCATTTCATCTGCAAGAATATCGATTAGGACCATTCCAGCTATGACAAATGCAGCTTCGTCAGAGATGGTTCGAAAGCCGCTGATTGTCCGTAGCGCACAGAGTCTGTATGAGTCATCATACCAATCATACCAAAAAGAGACTATCCTCAGATAGTTACCAACCTGAAAGTTGGCAAATTCGACGGTTTTCCGGCTGGTTATAAGAACAGCTTCTGTTTTATGGTCAGCTAGTTCTAGTCCGGCGGATATTAGCCAATCTTTTATCCGGGCAATTGTTTCATTTGTAGCTGATTCTACTACACGGATCTGTTTAGCTACTGTCACGACTGCAATGTCATCGGCGAATCCAATTATCGTTACTCCCCCAGGTAGCGCTAATCATAGGACTCCATCGTACATGATGTTCCACGATAGTGGCCCTAAAACCGATCCCTGTGGAACTCCCGCAGTTACGTTGTAGTATTTTACCCCTTCATCGGTATTGTACCTCAGCTTCCTGTTGTTGAAGTAGTTCGTCACTATCCGTAGCAGGTAACATGGCGTATCCATCCTGGCAAGTGACCTTCTAATAAACGACCAGTTCGCAGAATTAAATGCGTTTTTAACGTCCAGCGTTACTACTGCACAATACTCCTTTGTGCCGTAGAGCCATCTTTCTCCTTCGATGGCACCTTTGGCGATATCGACTACCGCTCCTATGGCATCAACAGTAGATCGTGCTCTTCTGAAGCCAAATTGGTGATCTGAGAGGGCTCTTTTCTCTTCTGCTACTGCGAGTAATCTATTATAGATTATCTTCTCAAGGATCTTTCCCATGGTGTCTAATAGGCATATTGGGCGATAGGATGATGGTTCTCCTGGGGGCTTCTTTCCTTTTGGCAGTAGGACCAAATGCTGCGTTTTCCATTTTTCGGGAAAGGTTCCCCCTTCAAGGCACTTCTGCATTGTTGACCTATGACCATGTGATCCGCTTTTTGTGCCCATTCAATCCTCTTCGGAATTGAAAAAGAAGCCATTGGTAGGCATTCCTCCAAGCAGTGGACTTTAATTAGGAATCTTTATTACCTATGAAATTATTTGGCTACAATTGGATTTATGACTAACTAACTAACAAAAATCTTTGCAATCAATTTAACAGAAGCAAGAAGCTTCTATTAATAAGCAATAAATCCCACCTAGAAGTATTAAGGAACGAATTGCGAATATTGCAATCAGTTTAATTTTCCATAGTTCATCAAGGGCATTTTTGTTCACTGATCTAAATTTCTGTTGGTATCCTAAACTTGAGAAAATATTAGAAAGAGATCTAACACAAATACCTTTTCAAAGGTCTATTCGTGCTTTTAGCCCCAAATAGTTCCACAAATAGGAGAGACATCCCTGAGTGGCATGGGTTGAAACTTAAAGACCACCCAACTTTATCCTCTCTTAGTGAAAACTCAACTATAATGTTTCTGGTGCTGCACAATCCCGTCAGTGGTAATATAATGGACATACATGCCCGTTGGTCTGAGTGTGTCTTTGCCTGAACAAGAGCAGTTACCTAACCGAACCGTGCATTAAGCTCGCTTTTGATGATCTAGAAAAATAAAAGTAGATCGGTGAATTTCCAAAAGAAAACGTAAATCAAAACTACTTCCATGATGACCTTTATAGTAGGCTGCATGTGATTGTATTCGCAGGGCAATATTTGCACTTTGCAAACACTTTTCTTGCTGTACTCAGATTGATTTTAGGGTGGTCATACATATGTCTTAACATATTCGAGACTGCGACCATATCCTCAAGTTTTTCCCGCTAAGCCTTTTCCAACTCTCAGAACATAAACTCGTGCAAATAATTAATCTTTAGATTTATGTCGTATGCGAGTGACGTAAGTGAGAACCTTCATGTGACAATTTTCTCTCTCGTAAAAGTTTGTCAGAGATTGGTGAGAGTTGGGATCGTGTTGGCACTAACCACTGTGCTTATAGACCACAATCTTTTTGAAATTTATGGACTACAAAACTTCTAATTTGAAGTGATAGTAACAGCGCCGTATTAGATTAAATTGAAGGCTCATCCTTCCCATCAGTACTTAGCCCGCTTTCCTAGTACTTCCTAGTACCTCAGAAATACACCTTGAACCCGTGCTAGCCCTGCTGTTGTCATGCTTTTTTATCAACGAAGCATTGTAAATAATTCCGTTCATGTCCAAGTCCTTTTTTGACCACTAAAGCTTGCTTAGTTGGCAAATACTATTCCCCAGGTCGCATGCTATTGGGGATATAAAAGCACCGTTTCTAGCGAGATTTTTCTGATTAAGCACAATTATCGTTCGTTCATTCGAATTCGTAGAAGGGCCACTTAGTTTAGAGATGCAAAGATAGCGAATTTAGTGAAGCTTGACCACCGATGGAGCAGCAACTAAAGCTTCGATGATTATGTAGACAACTAATGTTTTCAATCTAAGTGGACCGCTTTGACTTCCCAAGAACAAAAATGCTAAGGAATGCTAATTTCGAATTGTGTGGATTTATAAAACAGCACTTTATGTATCTCATATATGTAGTTATTTTAAATGCATCTCCTATTGTCTTGGCAGAGCCTTAAGTTTTTCGCGCAACAACAGGAATTTTTCTCCGCTTTGGCGTATTTTTGTGTTAACTGCTCGGCCCCCTGCATACAGTCTTGTACACCTTATACGTTGTTTAGATTATACCACATTCATACAAACAAACAGACAGTCAATTGTATACTATGTAGTGAAGTAAACTAAACTATATATATAAACTGTGATCTAACATTCAACTACGACTGGATTGTTTCAAAAATTAAGAAAAGTTCATTCCAACTTTTAAAGAAACAATTCAGTGTGTCCTCAAAACGTAAAACTGTTCAGCACGTTTTCTTTAACTCTATATAACTACATCTTCCTCTACATGATTATTTTGCATTTTTCTTCGCCAGATTTATCAGTCCCATTGCCACGGGGTATGAAAATAACTCTTTAATTTGACCTCTTGACCGTATGGACAATTGCAAAATGTCCAGCGATTTCGTTTCAAACGACAGCAACAATGAAAACTGAAAAAAAAAATTGCACGGTCCATTATTAGGTTACGGCCAACTCCAACGACGTTTATGTGTATGCAAACTGCGGTCAATAGGGTATCTCCCGCCTGAGGCTTTCGAAATCCTATAAATCTGCCAATCATTTCACTTGGTCCCACTGAACAACAACAAGAAGACGTGGAGGAAAGCAAAAAAAAAAAAAAAGAAAATCCCATATCCAGTTAAGTAATAATGAATGGACCGGCAAAGAGGCTAATTTAAACGTACGGTCTCGTTCGGTTCATTCCCTTTAATCCGTGGACAATGAATGCCACTACCAAGGCAAAGGTGTCCAAATAACGGTTGCCAATGCCAGTGTCATTCTTTTCCCAGCTTCATTCTCCACCTTTCTGCGTTCACTTACCTGAGTAATAAAAACGTCTTCATAAATACATAAATAAATTTCTGGTTGCGTACTAAATCTCGAATTAAAACTTCACTACCACATGGCATATGCGTATTCTCCTGCACCCGGCCGGTTACTACTGTTGGAGGCATGAGGATGGCGATCGTTGTCGTTGAGAATCCCAAAAGCACGTGACCCGCTTTTTGTGCCCATTATGACTCCTCTTTGGAATTGAAAAAGAACCCATCGGTTGCCATTCCTCCACGCAGTGGACTTTAATTAGGAATCTTTATTACCCATGAAATTATTTGTTTATTTATGGCAGATTGTCAATATTGACAAATATGAGGTGGGGAAGCAGGCAGACATGCCCGATCTCCACTAATGTATGGAAACTGTCTCCAGGTTAATTTTGAAGATTTATGGGTAATTCGGGGGTCTTATTACCTTTCACGTTGTAATTAAAAAATGTTAGTTATGTTTCTCGAAGATTAAGAGAAAAGATTAACACAGTCTTGTTGGTTTTTTTACGACTGAATGAACACTGCTGGTAGCAGACCGTCAACAGTAATGATACGTGGAAATAATCATAAAAGACGTTTGAAGCTAAGTAGGTATGCAGGATCGGATTACTTAAAAACCATTTATGATTTGCATAATGTCGTGCCCTCATTTCGCAGAATGGTAAAAACTTTTCCATGTACAGATTTCAGACTTATGTCTTTCCTTGGATGGCGTCAATTAGCCCTGCTTTTTTTTCCAGCAAACGCGTATCCCATTCTCTCTTTTTTCCTTTAATACATCTGTATATGTTTTTATAGTAGAAGCACTAAATCAATTTTAAAGGATCGGTGGTAGCATAACGTTGGAATCAAAGTCACACCAAAACGCAGATCTAGTAAAAATATGGAAGAACCTAAGAAATTGGTAGATCACTAGTGACCCTTGCTACTGGAAACATTACGACTAAAAGGAACAAAACCTAGGTATGTACGTATATGTATTCAACAGACTTTGTCCCTTTTCGCAGCATTCATCGCAGTCAGTCAAATGCCAGTGAAAATAGGTGAAAAATTAATCTCTGTTGATAAATTACACATTGAATGAGTCGTCTTGCGTTTGCGGGAAACATACTCCCAATTGAATTACAAATGTACGTAAGAACGAGGAAGATTGGCCCAATCGATGTGTCAAATGCGGTAAGACAGAACACATTGCAAAATCGTGTTCACAAGACCCGAAATTTATGCCCAATTGCGAGAAGAAAAATATGACCAGCAACTACGTACAAAACAGGTCAAATCTCCGTCATTTCAAAAGGTGCTGAAGAGAGAGCTGAAGAGTAGGATATGAAGATTTCACAACATAATCTCAATACTCGTAAATGAAGCAGCACAAGGTTTCTTAAGACAAACTCCATGTAAAGAAAATACTGACGTTGATATCCTTAGTGAACCATACGATAGATATGAGTGAAAATATTGTAAATATATGTGCCACGGATTGTACACAGAAAGCTGCGATATAGACTTGTGGAAATCGTGCCTTCCAAGGGAAAACGACAACAACTGAAACAAGTTTCATAAGGGCGAAAATCGAAGGCATCAACATATGCATGTATAGGTATATAGCTGCTTGGCACCGTCAAGCTTGTCAATTAAAGTATTCGAAGAAATTTTGAATAAACTAGCAAATTATGCCTTGGGTAACTTTAATGTATCCGCCACTGAGTGCATGTTCCCATAAGGAAACAGACAAGGAAGGGCTATAAAAATGAGAAAATTGCCAACACCAACACCGACGCCAAAACATCAAGGGGGACAGACGATGTAAACTTTTTGTCTACCTAGGCTCTGCTGTTAACATCACGACAGTGTAATCAGTAAATGTATTTCTTGGGTGAAGAAGGCAATTGAGTAGTAAATCCCTATCGAAAAGAGATAAGGAAATCCTACACAAAACGCTCTTCAATATATGTAGTCCTGTTGTATGGTACAAAAGCGTGGACTTTATCAAAGACTGTTGAAAGCATACTTGAAGTCTTCCAGAAAAAAATATTGCCTGCATGGTAGGTACGTACGAGTATATGGAGGAGAGTCCCCGAAAGGCACAGTATGCAAAAGATACAAACTTCATCTTCCATAGAGTGCGCAAGAGTAGAGAAAATCCAACCAATGTAGTTTACGTGATTGAAAGCAGCTGCCACGGTGGAGACGAATAAAACTTCGATGTCAGGCAGGGTGCTCCATTCAACCCTTACAATAATGATCAACATTTCCGTCCCTCCTAACAAAGCGAGGTGAAAATAGGAATATCTAAGCTTAAATCCGACTATAATACCGAGTTTGACGGTCTAACTGCTTAGCTATTTGAAGCAGCTATTTGGTATGAAAGTATGCCGGACGAAAGGAAGCTCAGCATGGTTTGCCCCATTCTCAAGAAAGAAGACCCACTGAACTGCGCTATCTATAGGGGTATCAGCCTCCTCAACATCTCATATAAGATTCTATCCGCCATATTATGTGATCGCTTTAAACATATTGTCTACAATTTGATTGGTCAATATCAGTGCGGTTTTGCGTCCACAAAATAGAGTCTGATATGGAATCAAGAGTCATATTTATTATTTTCTGACAAAGTTTCACCCCAAGACGAATTTTAATAGAGTCTTCGCCTCTACTGGGCCCAAAAAGCCTTGCAGCTTCTTGAACAATTAATAGACTCTAAGCGACACAGACACCATCTTAATTGGTATATCCTGAGCAGTTTCAGTTGCAAAATGATTCTGGGAGTATAAATATGAATATCGCATCATTAACTTAGAGTCCAAATCTAACCAATTGAGTTTAAACTTCTTAGAATATAAATCAATTATAATACGTAAATGCAGGTAACTAAATTCCAAACCCCCGATAAATCATTTCTAGCCGTTTATTTCAACTTGACACCTAACACTTCCTAATCAGTCCACTAAAATGTTAGTAGCAACTTCATACCAATCATCTATTGCTATTCAGTTATTCAATTTCACTTGAAAAACCTTCCCACATTCTACAAGTATAAAAACCACCATTGATCATTTAAAGCGAAAGAAAAATACACCATGTTCCACGCGCTTGAGAATTTCATCAGCTACAACTTAATTACACTTGATTCGATAATTAGATACAATTGTATCTGCATGCCTTTTCAATGACTGGAAAGAAAGAAAAATATAAACATATTCATAAATCTAATTAATTATTCCCAACACTCTTAACGTATAGTTGTTGTCTATGAAAGTTGACTTCACCATGCCAATACATGTCGATGGCTGTTGCTGTTGCCGCTTGGACCATTTCGATCGACAAGCTATAGCGTTGCAATTGCATACACAAGACTCTAGCTTAGCATGCCAACAGTCACCATGCATAATTAACTTTGTTAATTTGATTGCTGCATCAGGTAATTAATTTGAAAACTGAAAACATATTGAAGACAAAAATGCAATTCATTGGGGGGACGGACGGATAGTATTAGACATACCCTAGTGACAGGTTTCTTTCGGATTTTATTATTTTGGTCATGCTTTTGAGAGTAGTAATTAACGGCGGCTTTTTAGGTTTTATTGGGTGAGGCTTTTCTAAATGGAATTTCGTGGAAAGTCTCACAAAAAGATTTCAATTTTTAGAATCCAATAAAACGGAATGCATGGATATAAAACTTAATTATTGTTGCATTTTTTTATACATATCCCTAAAGTATAGATTAAGCCAAGGAATTAAAGATTTAGCTTATTTAATTTTGACCAGAAATACCGCATATTAACGGAAAACAAATCGTTGAGAATATTGGAAGAATCAGTTTCCTTGTGTAGATTCTGATTGGCAAATTACGAAACTTCACTCCACCATCAAATGGAGTGTCAACGGTTTTTCCTCTTAGACAAATAGTTCCTCCATCAACCAGGAAAAATTCTTTAACTTTCCGAAAAGCTTTGGAGTGAAAATTACCTACCTCCTACCTCTTCTTTGGTAAATAGTATGCACGACCTTTGTCTTTGACTTTGTCTTGTCTATTAGTGGAATGATGAAACTATACAGCTACGCACTGATTCCCATCGCGCTAGGGGGTTGTGCCAATGCTCTAGACGAAGAAGCACCTTCACCGAACTCCAATACCAGTAGAAAACAGTGCGAAAAGATCTTAAAATGGCAATCCAACATAACAAGCATAGGAGCTTGACCGAATTATGAAATGAAACCGATCGAAAACCAATCACGATGGCGTACCAGGTTGTAATGAAAAAGCTCAGAAATGCTACGTAACGTAGTGCAAGGATTATACCCAAGACAGCAAGAAGGCACGCTTGATGATGAACTATTGGGAGGTCCTCAATCTTTTTCCCTAGTAGCAAGAGATAAAGTAATAGAGATTCGGAGATAGAAAAGCGCCTGGGCTGGATGGTATTTCCAACGTAGCTCTCAAGACCGCAGTCAAGAATTGTTCGCAGACATATACATTTCATGTTTGAGTGTAGGAGTATTCCCAGACCAATGGAAAAACCAAAGGTGTTGCTACTCCCCAAGAGTAACCAAAATCATCCCCCGTCGTACAGTCCACTCTGCATGTTGGACACTACAGGAAAACTATTGGAGCGCATCACTAGCTCTACTAGCATAAAACCAATAGAGCTTTCGAAAGGATCGCTCAATTGTCGATGCTATAAAAATAGTTATTGACACAACACAAAGGGCTATAGAAGGCAGAAGGTGAAAAGGTGCAGTAGAGCTCCATGATAACACTTGATATTAAAAATGCATTCAATTCCGCAAACTTGAATATGCATATGATGATTACATCATCAAAATGGTGACGGACTTCCTGATGTATGATACAGAAGACGGTGCAAAGGAGGAGTACCAAAAGGTTCGGTTTTGGGCACTATTCTATAGAACATCATGTACGATGACATCTTTCGACTACACATATAGGTAAGGTACATACCAGAAGAAGCTAATATCGTCACAGTCCTATTTGCGAAACTGTTGAAAGAGGTTGTGCAAATCAGCAGTGATAATATTCGAGTAGTCAAACGCTTGCTGGAATCCGTTGGCCTAAAACTAACTGAGCACAAAACGGAAGCGGTGCTAATCAGCGGCACTAAGCAGCAGAAATACAAAAGAAACTATCATATTTATGGTAAACGGACGTCAGACTACATACGTCTAAGCCGGCCATCAAATACTTAAGTGCTATGATTGACTCGAGGCTCTGTTTCAAGTGACATCTGGTGTAACAGCGCTTTTCGCACAACTTCAGATGATGCAGTCTGTGTCATTGCAGGAATGAGACCGATAAACATACTGGCTGAAGTACTACAAAGTACGAGTATATACCAGAAGAGTAGACAGAAGGTTGAAGCACCCCGCGAGGAACAGAGAGCGAGAAGCTTGATAAAATGGCAGCAACGATGGAATTTGTCATCAAAAGGCCGATGAATTTATCGTTTTATCCTCATCATTGAGAGGTAGACAAGACAGTATAGAGAAGTAGACACAAGTATTAACGATGGCCAAATAGTGGCCAATATCCTGGAATCGGAAATAAAATAGAACGCAGTGAGAAATTATGCAACAAATATGTAGGTGAAGTTAAGATGCTTTGAACGAGAAAGGAGAGAAAGCCGAGAGATGTAAAGGATCAACATACCGAGAAGGTAAATGCCAATGCCTATATTTGATGATACCGTGGGGAAGGTGAAAATCCCACACTGTTACTATACAGACTGTACAGTTTCGCCTTTAAAAGATTCCCACCTTCCAATGCAAAAATTAACTTTATCTACCTAGACTCCGATGTAAATTTTAATAATGACACCAGCCGAGAGATTAAGCATCGAGCTACACTTGCCAACGGCTGTTTCTTCGGGATAAGAAGGAAATTGAGTAGCAAAACCCTTTCACGGAGAACTAAGTTAACTCTATGTAAGACCCTTATCATCTCAGTTATGCTATTTTTGGTTCAGTTTGTATCGATGAAATGAGGAGGAGTATTATTCTCAAGTTTGAAGTTCGGCCCCAAAATATTCTCTTCAACCGCTCGACAGCATACAGAGACGAGCAGTTCGATTAATAGAAGATCTTACACTTACTTCCAATTAGCTCATAGAATACTGGTAACTGATAATAATGGTATGAAATCTTAGAAATACGACATTTGAGCGTTCTACTAGGCAAATAATAATATCTTTGTAACGCCGACAAACTTCAATGAAAAGTTTTCTATCTATCCCTTTATATAAAACAGCATAAATTTGAGGCTTGTTGGTTCAGGCAACTGCAGCGGTCAGTACTTATGGCACTAGCGTATTAAAGAGCCTATCAACAGTCAAGGCACTGCAGCTTTTTGTGCCCTTGATGAAATTTAAAGTAGTGATTGCCAGGAGCTAAGGGAGAGGTTTTGTTGCTCTCAAGGCAGGATGCATCTGATGAGAGATTCGTAAGAAATCTGGATTTGATGTGGAAGAATTTAGGGAATAGCAGTTTATTGCAGGCTCACAACGTCGGTATAAAAGCAAATCAATCAAATATAAATTCAGGTAGTGTTTCTATGCACGTAGCACTTTTGCGGGTCTAGTTAAAGGGAGCTAAACAGACTCTTGGAAATATTCACAGTGAAAAGAAATCGTTGAACTGTGGCCCTCATACAATGCGCCCTACCAAATCTTCTACACCCCTAATATAGGTTTATCGGTAGCAAATACTAACTCAATAAACCCGATCTACACCGTTTGTTCACATTTCAAAATTTTGTATCAGCTGCTGCTACCCTCAACTTGAATCTCTCATCAAAAAGAGAAAGTTGATGATTCAAACAGAGCACTCGAATCGCATATGAATAACAAAACAAAATATCGATCCAAACCGTAAAAGAGAGTCAAAGAGAAAAATATATGTTTATGGTGATGCACAAAGATTAAAACCCAATTGCAGGCGTTTCCCCACACGAAAAACACCTTTTCATCCACTTAATGCACGCAGTATCTCGAACGCGCATCTAATCCGGGCAATGGCGATTTAAATTTTCAGACGATTAAGAATCAAATTATGGTAATTTGTAACTCGGGTTGTCGCTCGCGAGAGTTAATATCTTTCGGGGCTCTACAGATGTGGATAATTTATGCACATACATTGATTTCAATTCGATTGGGGGGCTCTGATTTTGTTTTCTGTTTTGAAATTGATCTGAGGAAGGGCATTAAACTAGAAAAAATAAAAATGTATGAAGAGGAAAAGTGAGGGGTGGCGGCGAACCGAATGACTCTAAAGTAGAAACATTAAAAATGAAAACTAATTAGCTTATGAAAAGCGAATCAATTAAAAATGGTATTTACGAGGCACTATGATTTATAATCGGGCGTAGAGCTATAGATGCATACCTACGCGTCCACTGGACCGGTATTCAGAGGAACGTGAATAATGTAGTTTCTCGTGAAAAGTTGAACGACTTTCTATAGTTTGAATTGAATTTCAATAAAGGGGGTAGACAAATTGTCGACTGTTGTGTTGTTTTATTTAATCGGATTATTAATATTAATTTAAGTTCTATCGATGATCGATCTACTGACACACAATAAACTGTGACAGTCTGTTACGAAAATGACCTGACACTCAATTAATGCTGATGAAATGTTGATGGTTAATGATGGTCTTTAACTAAAAAGATATTTGCACTTAAGAAAATTCGACATGATTTGATTCTTCATTTCAAGAGTAAGTTGGAGGGAAATAGCTCGTCAGAAGTAGCAATTACGGACTAAAGTATCTGCGATGAACTAGTGTATTTCAGGCTTAAGTTCCTATCATTGTTGCTTCGGCTTCGGAATTCCGCTAAAGCTATAAATCCGTAAACTCGATCAAGTGAACTGTTATAACACCTTTACATATACATATAAGTACAGAAGTAATTTCCTATACTGGGTACCAACACCTCTAGCTATTCTGGCAAAAGAACAATTAGTGTTCAGTGCTGGATTTCCATAAGAGCAGTATTGAAGTAGATATATGTACATACATAACAAAACGAATTGCTAGAGCTGCCGAAAGAAAAATGGGATACAATTCAATTATACTGCACGAATTCTATCTAGCAACAACAGACTATACACGTTTGGTCATTTAGTCAAAGAGAATGTCATTTGCTAAATACCTCAGGCGGGCCTTTGACGACAAGAATAAAGAAAAGGGCACAATTCCAAGACATTAACATAGACTGCAATGCTGATGACGTTGGAATCAAATTCACCAGCAATTTTGAAAACACTGTCACTGATAATTTACTGCTCATTTTTTCGGAAGTGCAAAGATGGTATGAAAACGAATGTTTCTCTGCCAATCTGAAAAAAGGTAACCATAGATTAGACTGCCCGATGCAATAAAAATAACAAACTGCATCTGGTCACTTATTATGTAGTGTAAGGTGAAACCAATCATTTCCTACAGCTGACCGAGTACCTGGCACAGAATGCATTAATAGACTGATACGAATTATTTGGTTGGTCCCTCATACTCGAATGTTGCGAAACCCGTTTGTTTTGTCTTTTGTTCACCGACAGAAATGTGCTTGAAATGTGTGGAGTTGAAAACAACTAAGGAGCCCCTCAACGAAAAGCAGCCCAGGAAGGATAAACAATAAATCGGTGAGCTAGGTTCAGGCGGAAAATTCAACACAGGGTGCAAAGCAGTGCAGACAGACCCCCAAATATTTTGGGGACTTGAGTTTTGAATTTCTCGCTAGGCCCTAGTTAACCCTACCCATTTTTTTTACCCTTTTTTGCCTGATATTCGGTGAGAGGCTCCAGATTCGCTTCGTCAACATATGTATTCGTAGCGGTTTTCAACTCTTTCGCATATCAGGAACATTTTCTTCACTGAACAAATGTCAAAACAAGAGCGAAAGGGGAAAAGGGCCATTCAAATAGAGGAACGGGTACAATAAAAGTGTGAGGTATCAAGCATTAGGAGAACAAGGCGAATGAAGAATGAGGTAAAATAAGACGAAATTCGTGGTATTGGGAATATACCTACTTTATAATTGCAAATCAGGCGATTGCTGTTTTGTTTCCATATCATTGGTATTAGTAGCGGGTGTACTACTCATAATAGGGGAGGGCTGTATTTCCCAAAGGGGCAGAAACTTTGTTGATATAGTTATCAGGCTCTGTTGGAAGAAATAGATCCAGGGCATTTCCCAAAATTACCTGGATTGCCATCGACAAGCTAGGCGATATTGCAACTGATAGCAAAGGATTCAGCTTTACTTCCTGCATCATCAGCTCAATTTGAATTCTGTAGCCAGTTTGAGTTGTCTACGTTGAAGTCGCGAAGGACAATAATTTGGTTTCTTTCCTTCCAAATGTAGATGGATGATGATGTTAAATCAAAGGCACATCAGTTGATCATGAGGGCGTGTGTTTCAAGGGTTTTTGGTGTTAGTTTGTCATGTTTAACCTACTGAGGCAGTCTCCCACCCCCAAGATCCGAAAGGGAGACTAGTTACCTCCGGAATATTTTATCTCAGCAAGTGTCATCATAACTTTTTGGCCCCATCCTGGTTGCATCGGCCCATATGCCAAGTTTCGAAATGTAATCAGGAAAGTCAAAGACTAAATCATCTAAGAAAAGCTCTCAAAGAACCGGTTACGTCAGATATGCAATTCGCTGAATTGTTTGCAGTATTTCCAAAGCGCAGTTTATCTCCAAAATTGTACTAGAAGTAGATACAAGCCTAAACTCTAGCCGTCTTAAGAGATAACTAATTGAAATGATGACGATAAAGGTCATATCATCCACACAGCCACTGAGTCAATGAGAACACTACTTTGATAAGAAAGCCAAACAATTTCACAACATAATTCTAAGATTTCATTGGTGATTAAATTCTGGCTACCACAATTCATCAGTACTACAGCATTTCTAAAGGTATCCTCTATGCGCCGCTTCAAGATAAAAGATATTAATTTTCAAATGAAAATGTTGTTGCTGATGAAAAACATAGAAAATAGCATTGACTACAACAATCTGTAGTAGCAGCACAGCAATGGGGCGACGGATGTACATACATATGCACAGAAGTATCCCCGTGAATATTTTCCGAACACAGTATGGTCAAACAACTGGAAGCCATTCCATTCCATTCCAATACTGCTACTAGGTACTACTGCACGCGAAGACTTGTCTTGCCATCTCGTACTCGTAAAAAAAATAATAATTTCGATATATGTACCTATATAAAGCTGGCTAACTCCAACTTCGACAACAGCATACGTTGCGCTTACCTATCAACCAATTGAAATCACAAAATGCTGAACTACGCTACGGTAGTAGATGGACATGAAGCGATACGAAAGCAAAAATTCACCCAAAACCGATGCCGATGAAATGTTCGAGAGCTGTGTAAAAGGTTAACAAAAACAAGAAAAAATTGCGATTTCGTTGGAAAAATTGGGTAAGAAGATTGCAACTGCAATAGTCTGCCTGTGAGTCATAGATTACGAAAGGATCACCTCTCCCTTTTAATCATAGAATATCGTTCCCACATTTAGAAATGAACAATTTTATCTAAATGCAAATGAAAGACTATTGGGGGAGTGCCAGTTGGGATCATTCTGCATAACAACACTTGACGCTCAAGCATATACCAATACCATCGGTAATTACCCACCCAAGGTAGTATACCAACGTCGAGTGTGGCAATGTAGGCAACATGTAACATGGCATCAAATCCATCACTGATGCGTGACATGCCATATAGATTCCCCTTACTCCGACCAACTCACAACCGGACATGACCATCATCGACTACTAACGACCGATTATATTGGCGAAGCTGGGTATTTTTTTTCTTCGGGCTTTTCCCCACCATCAACAACAATTATTATACAATAAGAATTTTTAATTCCACACCTCACAGTTACATTATGTATCTCTGCTGGTGTGTGCGTGGTAAATTAAACGCATCAGCAAATGCCAAATAAAAATCACTAAGCGAGTAACGAACTACAAATAGCGTAGAGCCCAAATAAAGGAATGAAAACATTATAAAGCGGAGCAAAACGCAGAACGAAATAACAAAAATGCATGCATGCCGGCCGCAATGGCCAAAGAGAAATGCAAATCACTGACATTCGGTCGGATCGTCGGGATAGGGAGAAGAGATGATTGCATCATGGATCGCAGTAGTTTTACATGAAAATACTATGTTTGGGTATCTATCTATCGTCTGTTAATAGCTAGTAGCTCTAGCATTTCCAATCACTGTGGTAGGCCATCCACCGTCTGAGTTCGATCAAGCGAACAGTGCACACACAGGAGACGGTTTCGCATCCATCAAACTCACCTTTTGAGCCACCCCAGTGGTATTTTATATGCTATATGCAAATACTGATGAATCTCCTTTATCATCATTTGGAATGGGATCGGAATGTCTTCTGTGGGAGATGCCACTGCGGTGGGTCACAGAGACGGCAAATTCGATTTGTTTAATTTATCTCTCCCACACGTAGATACATAACAAATGATTTTCTTTTGTTTGCCTGCGACAATTCGGATGTCAGACTGATATTCATATCAACACAAGATACCGACGAAAGATAAGTGCACTGCACTATGCTGTTGTGGATTTAATTTGACGTTGTTTTGTACGAGTATTTCGCTAGATTTGCACTTTTCTTGTGTACTTTAAGCCCTGATAAGGCGATTTTTTCGATAGAAAACTGAGTCATGGATAAAATTTAGTACTTCCGTCGCGTTGGCGGAGAATCTTCGGAGAAATTCAATGTTAAGGACAGGTTGACGGATAAGTGGGAGTCTGGCAGACATGGAAGCGTGTTTTGTTACGAAGATTGGCCGAGAAATGATGTCATATGGATATTATTACCTAAACCCCTTTCCGACTTATAGCACTGGGGACTTAAGTAAGCAAGTGACTCTTCGGTATATTCGACTTAAGTAGTCTCAAGCGTACCATTTCGGACACATTCCGTTTTCGCATGGCATCGTGACGGTATTTGGAATAAAGTGACCGCATTGCTCGCAAATAAGACCATCACCGAAAATCTGACCGGACCTCAGCTAGATAGGATTCAACATTTGTGGGGCTTTACTGCAAATCTGATAGTCACTGATCTTGCAAATTCATGGATACTGCATTGAGCTATGTCTTTTAACAAGTACTCATCCAACAAGAAAAACGCAACACTTTTATTAAAAGTGATGATATTTGTATTTTAATTTAAAGTACAAACGCCTCAGCTCAGCCTACAAATACGCTGTATTTCGCGAATAACTCTATTATTTTTTTTTAGTGCACGAATCATTGGTGGAGCATTGGCGTAGACTATATCTTTAACATAGCCCCAAAGGAAAAAGTCTAATGGTGTTAAACCGCACAATCTCGGCAGCCAATTGAAGTCTCCATTTCGAGAAATCACACGTCCAGGAAATTTGCCACGCAATAGAGCCATTGTTTCAGCAGCTGTGTGGCATGTGACGTCGTCCTACTAAAATTAAACGTCGTCCACGTCCATAGCATCCATTTCAGGCAAAATAAAGTCAGTCAACATCGTTCGGTAATGCAATCCATTCACTAAAACGGTCGCACCAGCATTATTTTCGAAAAAAAAAATTGCCCAATGACACCGCCAGCCCAAAAACCGCACGTTCCACTATTTCTCTTAGGTTTTCGGAACCCCAGATGCGCCAGTTTTATTTGTTTACGTACCCAGACAAATGGAAATAAGCCTCATCACTCAGAATAATTTTGTGTAAAAAATCATGATCTTTTTCAGCACCCAATCAGCGAAAGTACGGCGTTGTGCGTGATCTGCTGGCTTCAATTCTTGTGTCAACTGGACCTTATAAGCATGTAGGCCAAGATCTTTATGCAAAATGTGGTACAAAGTGGTTGCGGATAGGCCCAATTCCTGTGATCGTCTTGAAATGGACACACCTGCGTTTTCAGTCACAATCTCAACTAAGGCGGCAATATTGTCAGCTAACATTGCCAGACGAACACGAGTTGGAGTCTTCACATCACTAACCTGTCCGAGAAGGCGCTTGATGATGACCAAAAGCAGTGCCAACTTTACGAAATGTTTCCGCCATATTTTCACCGTTTGTTTAGTGAATTTTCACTATTTCAACACAGCGAGTATGTATCGATCCATATTTAGTAACCTCCTAGTTTTACTTATCAAAAGTCATCGCAACGATAGTTGAATGTTGACAGTTTTACAATGACGCGAAATTTAAAATGACATCTCTTGTTGGATGACCCTAATATTGCATACAAAATATCTCCATATATCTAACGCACTGTGTTAACGTCTTAAGCCGTTCTGTACCAGACAAATCGGTGTAACTTCCGACCCTGAAAATCGACAAAGACCAAATTTTCACACTTTGAAAAATTGTAGAAAAGTCTAACAAATTTCCCTTCAATACTCGACTTCAAAGTAGCATTCATTGTATAAAACTTTACAAGATGGTGACTGATTTTGGGATACAAATTATCTTGCTATCTTTTCATCGGCTTAAGTAAGATTCCATGCAGGAATTATGTCAGGTAGCTACAACTCGCGTGATGTACGGTGGACGCTATGCCACGGGAGCCTTTATCAACAAGCCGCAGTGAATGATACTAGACTGAAGGGTGCACCAAATCAGAACCTACGGAAGGTATGACAGAAAGCTTTAAAGAAGTCGAACAGTTCCTGAGAAGTACTGACATGACAGTAACGAAACTCGAGAGACTAATAATGTAATCAGCTATCCAATCGAAGGCAGAAAAGCATCAGTAATGTTTTTCGTGGTAGGAGATATGATATAGCTCTCTCGCCTGAATCTGAAGATAAAGTCAGGTTTTGTGTTTTTTAATGGGCATCGAGTTCTGTATCTGAGAGGGTGCACCAAACCTTGTGACAGTACGGGGTGGGGTCAGGTGTCGGCACTTTTGTGATAGCCCTTTGCCGACCTTCCGTAAGACTTTCCATAACATCCTACTACAAATGAGATAGAGCTTCTAGAGAAAGTCTGCAAGAGCAAGATAGAAAACCTAATAATTGGTAACGGTGCTAATGCTCAAAATCCAGTCTGGGATACACAACAACACATGCACAGGAGAGGTTTTACTCGAGTTTGTAGTCTGTAAGGGTCTAACTATTTTAAATAGAGAAACAGAAACAGGCCATTTCGGCAGATTTTGTACATACAATTTTCCAAAGTTCAGCATCCGTCTTTTAGGGTATTTCAAAGCCTAAAATGTTGGTTCGAATCATTTTCGAGATATTCGCACTCAAAAACGATTTCCACCATTAGCCTCGGGGTAAACTCAGACATTTTGGAGGATTCCGTGCCTAAACAGCTCATTCGGTGACCTATTACATGAAATAAACTGAATGAAAGAAAACTTGAATGAATGAAAATTGTAATGAAGAAATTTTAATAACTACCAATGATAGTTTTCTGCTTTGAAATTCTACTGCATTACATTTAGTTATAGAATATACTGCACTGTACGCTTCAAATATGGAATTTTTGCAAGTACTAGTTTTTTTAAATTTCTAATTTAGTTATTGTAATTAAATTAATTTTATTCAATGTACCTCGTACATACGTATGTACCAAATATGGTTATAATTATCAAATTGCTTATAAAATAAATTTAAATTATTTACCCCGTTTAATATCAATAATAAATTAATGGAGGAGTTTCCTTACCTGAAATGAAAGAAACCAATACAAAAATGTTATTAATAAGTGCAAGTGCGCATAATTAAAAAAAAAATATCCGATATACATAAATATGGATAACAACTAATTCATTATTGATTTCTTTTCTTTGTTGTCAAAAGGCAAATGAATTTATTTATGATAAACAAGAAAAAAAAAAAGAAAAGAAAAAATAAATGTTAACGCAAGAAACATGCCAATCAAACTCGTTGACCTCCGCACATTTACAGACAGACACACACTTTACACTTTCCAGTTCGAAAGATCATCGCATGTTGCAGCAACATTTCTTTTTCTTTTTCTTTTTCTTTTTTTTTTTTTTTATTTCGTGATAATTTTACGCAGCTTATGTAAATTTTATACAAAACTCAATTTCACATATGTGGTGAGAACTGGGCGACACGAAGAATTTGTAAAATTAACTTAGTCAAGGCTCGTTAAGCATTAAAGCTTTAGGTACTTGCTCACTGAGATAGAACTTATTTGGTAATTTACACGAAAGCAGTCATTTTCCTGGGGAGTAATTTTGAAACATTCACTTTCTGCACTTTGTTCCAGTAATTTACGACGAAAAGGAAAGTGACATTGAATTAGTGTAACTCCCAGCTAGACCAATTGAAGATTATGATAATAGTGGAAAATTTAAAGAGGTAATGGGCCAAATTACTGAGAGTTATTTGGAAGGTTGAAGTTGGGGTTTGAAGAAACGAAGAAAAGAACATTCCAAATTATCAAACAAATCATCTACGAATATGTACACAGTACTAAAACTTAATTATAATCTGAGATTCAATATTATATCGATTTACGAGTGCTCATTTGGTGCCTATTTACTATTAAATAGTGCCTATACAAATTAACTTAAAATTAAAAAAATTAAAAAATAATAGTCAATGTTGCCAGATTTATCTAAGATCCTCTGAAATATTATAAATAAAAGTTCTCAATGCGGATGGTCTTAGAGCGGCAATAATTATTCCTATTTTTAAGAAAGGTGACCCAAATAAGTATAGGCCCATATCCCTATTGTCCACTTTCTCAAAAGAAAATGATAGCTAGAAGAATACTGTTTTATAGAAAAAAAATTATTTACTATGTATCGGATTTGTGAAAGGAAAGTGTACTGAGGATAGCATTATAGCATGTTTCCATTCCATTATTTTTCAAGTAACAAAATTTTATAAATTACTACATATTTCATATAAGATGCATTTACAATATATGAGCAAGATACATTACTTAATATAAAAGATGTTAAGCAGTGTGTACATTCTCATTACTAATAGAAAATAAAAATAAAAAATAAAAAGATAAAAAGATACATTCTGTAGTTATAAATAACTAGGTGTCGAATGCATTAATAACCATATAAATTAAATATAAAATTGATACTTCAACAAAAAGGTGGGAAAAAAAGGTGAAGAAAGCAAATATTAACATTCATCAAGTATTATTATTAAACATAACAACTGACTTAGACTACGCGACTAATTAAATGATTTATGTATATCATTTAGATTGAAATTAAAAAGCAATTTTTTAACCTGTCTTATGTAAAAGAAATAGTTTCTGTTTTTTCTAATCTCAGGCGGCAAAGCATTATATAATCTAAGTGCAACAGAAGAGTAGAAGTTAACAAAGTGACAGGTTTTAAAAGATGGAATAATTGCTAGATTGTGATTGGAACTACGAAGTCCATGATATGAAGGAATCCTATTAGTTAAATATCCAGACCTTATAAAAAAAAATCCTTAAAACCTTATAAAAGAATAAATGTTTTAGAGGAGGAGTTTTCGAGTTGACAAAAAACAAAAAAAATACTATCACAGCGTCTTTGTCTCCAGATGATTCTAATTATCTGTTTTTGAGCGACAAAGTTGAACTTTATTACTATGAGTACCTCCCCAACAAAGCAAACCATACTGCAGCTTAGATTGGACTAGTCCATAATAAATAGGTTCCAAAAGTTTCTTAGAACAAAATTGCCTTAAATGGTACATAATCCTTTTTGTTTTTAGCAAATATGTTTTCAATGAGGCAGTTTGAGTACTCCAATTCAATTTGCTATCTATTTCAAGACCTAGATATTTAAAAAACTGCAGTTTTTTCAATATGAAAACATTGAGATGGACAGGTATTGTCACAATTAAGCAAGGCGAAAGAAGTTAAACTGCAAGTCTCAGGGCTAAGCAATTGATGTTGGCAGTTTGCGCTATAAAAAATAATATTGGGAAAATTGACAAAATTTGAAAATAAGTTAAAGAACATGATTTTAGTCTTGTCGCTGATAACCAATTTATGTATACAAAACCAATGCCTTAGGTGCTCCAAATCATAACTTATACTTGCAATTAAATCTAAGGCAGAGCTATTTGAATAAGAGCAAGCTATATCATCAGCAAAACCAGTTCGTAAACCTTTAAAATTTATATTAAAGATGGAATTGATATAAATTAAAAAGAGAATTGGGCCAAGTACAGACCCTTGTGGCACACCAATTTTAATGTCTAAATTTTGACTAAAACTATCTCCTATTTTAACAACTTGTTTTCGGTTGTTGAGATAGGAAAGAAACCATCTGAGCATAAAGCCTCTAAAAATCCCGCTTTCTCTAATTTGAATGAAAGTATCTCATGGTCTACGGTATCAAATGCCTTTGTAATATCAATGAAAAGCGCAGCTGTGTATTTTTTATTATTCAAGCTATCATAAGTAAAGCTACAGAACTTTAAAAGTGCATCCTCCGTTGACTTTCCGGCTCGAAAACCAAATTGATTTTCACTGAAAAAAGACGAATTTTCAAGGAAACCCATTATTCTAGTTTTCACTACTTTCTCAAAAATTTTGGAAAACACCGGAAGAAGAGAAATCGGCCTATAATTATTAAGATTTGAATTATCTCCCTTTTTAAATACAGGTAAAACCTCAGCAGTTTTTAAGGCATCTGGAAAAATACCAGTATAAATACTTTTCTTTAAAATGTGAGCTAAGACATCAACAATATTGAGTGAGATTTTCTTAATAAAATTATTAGACCAACAATCTTTTGTTGACGAGTTAGAATTTTTAAGTAAATTAATAGTTTTAAATAATTCAAAAGATGAGATCGAATCATAAAAGAAACTGCTAGCTTGACTCCTTTTATTTTTGTAACATTCACCCTTGCAGTGATTGGAAGAATTAGAGAAACCAGCATTAGAGAGAGTATTGGAGGCAACACTAGTAAAATACTGGTTAAAGACATTAGGAATTTCACTCCGATTTACTATAACATCACCCTGGAAGATTATACAATTTAGCGGTTTTGAGGAAGGCCCATTTTTGTTAATTAGTTCATTAACAATTGCCCATTTTTTCCTTAAATTGTCTCTTGCTAGGCGCAGTTTGTTAGTATAGTAATTTTCTTTATGTAAAATAACTTCAGCAGAAACTTCCTTGCATATCCTATTATAAAGAGATCGAAGATTAACATTTTGATTTGTATCCATCATGCACTAAATAAGAATCAGAAAGCAGCTGGTCTGTTCTCAACCTAACAAAAGTTTTTGTTTTAGGGCAAGTGTAAATGATTGCTGAATAAAAAACAACACATCAGAACAATGTTGGTATACTTCAGGGCTTTGTTCTTGGACCGATCCTCTTCCTTGTTTATTTTAATTCCATTTTCAACCTGTCCCTTAATGGTAATTTAATTGGGTATGGGGATGATTTAAATAATATGCAACGAATTTTCTGAATGACTTAAAACAACGAATGAAACAAAATCTAAGGCTGTGTTTTTCGCTGTTCAGCTGTAAAACTATTAGCTGTATCAAGGATAATTGCGATAAAGAGTATTGCTTTGAACTTACTTACTTACTTACTTACGCGCGGACTTTGGCTAACTGCTTCCAGTTGCGCACTCCAAGCTGGTTGAGGTCCCCTTCCACTTGCACGCGCCACCTAAGACGAAGTCTTCCTCTACTGCAGATTGGAATCGAAGACTCTTCGGGCCGGAGCATTTGTGTCCATTCGCTTTTCATTTCCCCAATTTTTTTTTTTTTTTTTTTTCATTATCTTTATTATAAATTATTTAAATAGAAATGACTAAATCTAATTTAAAAATTAACAGGTTTCTTATTCTAGCTTACTAGTCCTTATGCGGGCGCTCTAAACTTAACTATATCCGTATAACTATTGCATTTCGGTCTAAAAACTATTCTTACATATTATTATTTACCAAGAAAATATATATTATAAAATAGAAAAAAAATTTGTACTCGTTTCCTCACGCACCGGGTGGTCACGTCACCATCTTAATTGCTATCCAGGCACCTGGCAACATGGTGCACATGCGCCGCCGGGAGCTGACCGAGGCCAAGAGGCGTCAGTCACCTCTCGGAAGCACGATTTCATGTTGGGGACACCGGCCTCCCCCACAAACCCCCTAACTAATCTAGCTAACTTAAAAATAACTTAAAACTAAAGGGAATTTTACCGAAAGTAACGCACCGTCCTGGGAAGGACGAACAGAAAGTCGAACAGCCACCAGAAAGTGGTGTACTGTTTTGCAGTATCCGTTTTGTCCCTCTCCACAATTGAGGAACTAAAACGGAGGAGCTCAGGCGAATCGATGTATCGACGTACTCGCCGTGGTTAAGCCGATTACCTCTCGCGCTGCGGTGGTGGTGGTACAATACCGGGATACCACCACTGGTCTGTACCAAGCCTTTTTCGATATGGATAAATGCCTCATTTGGGTAATAAGCCCCAAAGACCAGGCTATTGTCGCTGGCCATAGCCCTTGCAACGTGCATTCGAATCACTTTAATAAGGAAATTGTCAATCCTGTTCAATTGAACCCCATCGTATAGGCCTAGTTGGGATAGGATTTTATATAGTTGGATTCAGGTGTTCGGAACAACCGGAGACAAGTCGTAAGACATTGTCTCCCCAAAACCCGAAACTTTTCCATATAACAAGGCGCTATATTGAACCATAGTGGACAACCATAAGCGATGATTGGCCCTATCAGGGCCACGTAGCATATGACCTTCACCCTGGAGGCAAGTTGACCGTTGTGAAACAGTCTCCTTGTCAGAGCAAAAGCCCTCTTGGCACTGGCAAGACAAGCATCTACATGTTTATTAAAATATAGATACTGATCGAACCAGATACCGAAATATCTAACTACGATTCTCACCGCCAATGGCTATCCGTTTTGTCCAATAATGACCAATTTCTTAGCCATCTTAGACGACTGATGCGCACTTTTCTGACCAGGTCGATGACGCTCTACAGCTCGTAGAGTTCGCTGTTAAATTTCCTCCTCCAAAGCTCGTGAACGCAAATATCTCGAAGAATTTTGCGTTCAAAACGACCAAGGATATCTTCATCCGCTTTTGCTAACGCCCATGCTTGTGCGCCATAGAGTAGGACTGGGATGATGAGGGTCTTATATAGAGTTTCCATAGTGTTTCTTGTTTTGAACAATAGTTTGTAATTCTGTTTAAACCAGGAGTTTTAATTGATTGTAGTATTAACTGGAAGGCTTTTTTTAAATAAATGCTTTATACCTCAATTAACAAACTACATATGTATTACTTAAGCAAGCTGGTTCCAAATAATTAATTAAGAATATTAATTTCATAAGATAAGATAGCCCGAATTTCATCTATATTTTGTTAATAATCTATAAATTGAAATGCAAAATAAAACTAAATAACTTCATTGCAACTTCACTCTTACACATAGTGCAATACTCTCTCTGCTGATGATTCCTAAAGTTATCATGCCTTTTTTTCGTGATTGGAACTTCTATCTTGATGTATTTTGGTCTACTCCATGAACTTGATCACTGCCTGATTGTCCTGTCATTCCTATTAGAATATTATTTTCCACTACCCTAGTCTTTTAAACGATGCAAAGCATAAAGCAGAACCACCATCTCGGCTTTGGATACTGGAGATTTTGTATCCGGACTAGGGTGGTACGATAGATTCAATTCCTCTCAAAAAATCTACTGCATAATCATTTAAGAGTTGGGGAGATTCAGTCTACCGCAGTAGCCACAAAGCTGTGCCCATACTTAGTATTTGATGCCAATTATACTTTGTGATTACTTTTTGTAACACTGTCTGTGAGTTTGTCTTTCTAAGATGTAACATATACAAAGTTTTAGATATCCTGAACAGGATTCGCTTGGTTATGGAATGGAAGGTTTTCAATGAACACAAAGACACCATCAATTTGGATTAAATGGGAAGATTTGTCTTTAGAGCTAGAGGAAGATTGGTTCAAATGTAGAGACACTCTTAGAAGATCAATCAATTTTCTCTAGAACTTCGAACCCATAAGTGCACAAGACCTTGACAATCTTGTTGAACAATTTACATGCACCTAAATAGATCCAGGAACAAACTGTGATTAACATGATGGTGTGTTTTCATCAATACAAAAAACTACATTCTGATGCACTCAAGACAGGAATATCACAAAAGATGAGTCGTCTGAAACTACTGACATCGTCATCGTCATCTTCAACCCGTAATGCTACCTACTCTAGTTGTCAATTTGATACTACTCCCAACGTATCTGTATCATATGCCTATATTATTCATGGTAATATTCCGTCTCGTCACCCAGACTTGGAGAAATTCCCTCCACTAGTCCGGTAAAGCCTTATCATGAACTTCAATGTATTGAAAGAATAATTGTTGTTTTCAATATATTAAAATTTGTTCAGATATGAAGGGCCATTTCTGACTCTGATCCAACAAATGTTTAGGGTCACCCAAGGAAGGGAGACTTTTAAGACATCACATCACTATATACACTCATTGGTATTTAGAACACTGCCAAGAGACATACACATTCATGGCATTAGTCTCTGAACTCCTTGCTGATATCTAATGCATCCAACATTCAGTGTCAAATGTCAACTATTTATACATTCTGACCCACTGACCGCGTTCAAAATTAGACCAAAAACCTATATTTTTGACAAAAGGGAAAGTCGGACAATCTCGTAAATCAGATTTCGACAATAATTGAAAGACTGCTCTTCTCTGCACAATAGTTCACTTTTCTTTTTGTTTACAGAAGAATAGCTATACATCTTTTGAATTCCTTTCTGAAGGTATTCACAAAGTCCAACCTCCTCTGATTGTCGATATAACCAACAAAAAATTGTTTTCATCTTGCGCTATCAATCAAAAAATTTCCAGAATTTAGGTCAACCAAAGTTCTTTATTTTTCCCCTTCGTTGACTTGTTAGCTGTTGCAATACAAATACCCACAATAGAATCATATAAAGTCCGTCCGAACAAAAAGAGAGAAGAGGAGAAAGAGGTAAAGCCAGCAAATCATCAAACATTGTGCGAACACAATGTTCTGGCGAGAATCATCTTCACCATTCTTATGTGTTGAATCAGAAAAACAATGCGCTCATCCGGCACGATCTGTGTTTTCTTTTGCAGGTGAGTATTATTCGATCTTTACACATTGTATTTACCAACACGATGGTGGTAGTGAGGGGGTTAATAAATTTGCCAACCTCATCCTCAAAGAGAAGAGGTCATCACACTTAAAGACACGTCATTCAATTATGTTGGCCTTATTAATAAAAAAAAATAAAATAAGAAATATTATGTTCTTGCGAGACATAGTGGTGGTGAAGGTGATAGCATCTGTGAGTGAGACTCTGAATTTGGTATGAAATAATGCGATGATGCACAAACCATCTCGATAACTTTAGGCAATGGGAGTGAACCGTTAATCGACCATTCAAACAATTTCTAAAATATTTTGCGGAAATTGTATTATAATTTATGATAGATACTTGTATTTAACACATCATGAGTTAAGGTTCGAGTAATTTTGATTGATTTTAGAAAAATATTGGTTGATGTCATCAATATTGTTCTTTGGTTAGGCTGAACAGGGTACAAAGATATACTGCATTCCAGGTAATTATAATGACGAAAAGGATAAGTTTAAGTGCGGACTTATTATGATACCATTGTGGAGGAAAGGAAACCCACATGGTAGCGGAGTTATTCTTTTTTGCTTAATCCTCTTTTTACTTTAGGTCATAAACTATATAACCATAATGAAGTCATTCTTGTATTATATATTATGGAAGAAATATTTCCGATGAATCTAAATCTTGTATGACTGAAGCTTCGACAGAGGAAGTCGGGTTATCTTCGAAAACATTCCCATCGCTGCACCCCCTGTAAAAAGCGTACTCACTGCGTTTACCTTCTTCTATTTTTTCAAATATCCTGCATCACTTAAAACTAAAGGTTATTAACCCAGTGAGCCCATAAGACCTTATATGAGCTATTTTAACAAATTCTGAGCTCAGTTCGATAAGGATTTTCAGAACTAGGTCAGGGTGTTCAAAAAGAGATGGTGGCGCATGAACGCTTAATGAGCCAACCTTAGTGTGTTACTAGCATCGGAATATCCGGCCCCTTGTCTTAAGGGTTTTAAGTGCGGATCTGGGCCTCTAAGTTGGGGGTTGTAAAAAAGAAAACCAACAACAAGCCTCAAATAAAGATGATTTTACTGTTGGTGAACCTCGCAAACAAAATAAGGACAACGACCTGCGCGTGGAATGTTCAGACACTTATTTCACTAATTTCATTCACTAAGTTTTTTTTATCAAATTGTCTTAGTTACAATTTAAATTATATGAATAAAATAAATAGAAAATGCTCAGGTACGTTACGTCGAAAGACATAGTTTTAAGTATTAGGTTTAGCTTAAAGCGCCCGCATAGGGCCAGTAAGTTAGAATAAGAATAGTTAAGTTAGTTAAGCTAGTTTTAAGCGTTTTTTGTCTAGCTATAAGTTTAATAAATTACATAATAAAAATGCGTTAAAAATGAATGAAAAATGTTCAGACACTTAACAGGTCACGTGCAGCCGAACAATTAGCGGAGGCTATAAAGCAGACTTAGTAAAGACCTAGTCAAGAAGTTATGAGCTTCAGGCGTATGACAATCTACATTAAGGCAAAATTCACCAAAATCAGCCTAATATGCACTCACGCCTACCACAAGATTTTCTATATGCAAATCTAAACAACAACCTGATGATAATTGGTGATTTAAATAGCAGAATTAGTGACCGGAGCGGGGAAATTAACAGTGCCGGAGGAATTCAACCAAACTCCAACGATTATCCAACGAATGCTATCCAAAGATTGCTTTTGTGAGTTCCTTGACAGGACAATGTCCAATTTATAGCGCTAAAATCATTGTTTGGCGATTTTGACGCAAAAATTGGTCATCTTTAGAAACACCGTTGGAAAATACAAGTTGCACGACAATACCTCTAGAAACGGACTCAGGCCAATTGACTTTGCGGCGGCGAGAAGCATTACCGTAGCTAGTACACGATTCCCGCACCTCATTCATAAAGGAACCTGGCGCTTTCCAGATCAACTAACTGCCAACCAGATTAATCACGTCTCGATTGATGCAAAGCAATCCTCTAGTATTTGGATGCTCGCACCTTCCGAGCAGCTAACATTGACTCAAGCATCATTGTTTGGTTTGATGAAGAGTGCTGCCAAGCGCACTCAACAAAGTAAGAGACTTATAAAGCGACGCTGCATAGAGTGACGAGAGGAGCTTAGCATATTTACAAGCAGAAGAGCAGGGAAAAACACCAGCTTCTATGAACTAACAAGAAAGTAAAGGGTGGTTAAATTTTAAGGGCCGATGTTGAATGTGAACCACACCTAAACGTCAAGTTTTTTTCTGCATTTCATTTGACATTTCTCAATTTTAGACTAACTCAATTTGAACCATGGAAAGATACACAATCGAGCAACGCGTTAAAGTTATTCAGGCTTATTATGAAAATGGGCGTTCAAATCAAAATGCATATCGTGCATTTCGTGATTCTTTCGGTCAATTTAATCGTCCAAATGTGCGTACAATCGGAAAAATCGTGCAAAATTTGTGCAAACCGGGTCTGTAGGAGATGTGAAAACACCAGTGCATGCTCGTACAGCTCGTACTGCAGAAAATATTGCTGCTGTTCGCGATAGTGTAGTGAGCCGTCCACCTCAACTCGTCGTCGTGCCCAACAATTGCACCTAAAGACTTGCATTTACGCACTTACAAGGTGCAATTGACTCAAGAACTAAAGCCTCTTGACCATTTCAAGCGTCGTCAATGGTCACAATGGTGGCAAGAAATGGCAACAGTGGATGATCAATTTTCGAAGAAAATCATCTTCAGTGATGAGGCACATTTTCACCTCAGTGGATTCGTCAATAAGCAGAATTGCCGCATTTGGGCGAATGATAATCCAAGAGTGATTGTCGAAAAACCAATGCACCCACAAAGAGTGACAGTTTGGTGCGGTTTATGGGCTGGCGGCATCATCGGGCCGTATTTTTTACAAAATGAGGCCGGTCAGGCAGTTACTGTGAATGGTGTTCGCTATCGTGAGATGATAGCGAACTTTTTATGGCCCGAATTGGAAGATATGGATGTGGACGATATGTGGTTTCAACAGGATGGTGCCACTTGCCACACAGCTAACGAAACAATGGCTCTTTTGCGCGACAAATTCAATGGCCGTGTTATCTCACGTGGTGGCGATGTCAATTGGCCGCCAAGATCATGTGATTTGACACCGTTGGACTTCTTTCTTTGGGGTTATTTGAAAGAAAAGGTGTACGTCGATAAGCCAGCAACAATTCAAGAGCTAAAGGATGAGATAATTCGGCACATTAACGGCATAGAACCTCAATTATGCCTCAGCGTCATCGAAAATTTGGACCATCGGATGGAGGAGTGCCGCCGAGGTCGCGGCGGCCATTTGGCCGATATTTTGTTCCATACATAATTGAACCATACCAATATTATCATAATAAAAAGAAATGACAGTAATTCCTAAATAATTTGTGTTTTATTCAAAATCAACATCGGCCCTTAAAACGTAACCACCCTTTATATGAACAAATTGAGATTGAATCAATGGAGAGGTGTTATAGCAAGAATGATGTTCGAAAGTTTTATCAGAACGTAAAAAGAACATGCCATGGCTACATAGCCTAAACAGAAGGGATGAAGAAGAAAGTAATCTAGTAGTAGAGTCACAGTCGGTGCTGGGAATTTGGAAAGATCACTTCTGCAGACTGTTAAACGGCGGTGACGGTCAAAACTTCGATTTCAGGCAGAATGCTATATTCAACCCGGACGATGGCGATCAACAATTCCGTTCACTCGACCAAAGTGAGACGAAGATAACTATGACTACGATTAAATTCAACAAGACTGCTGGTGCGTATAAGATCCTATCAGCCATATTATATGAACGCCTTCAACCTTTTCTTAACAATTACGAGTAGTTCTCATCAGTGTTGTTTTATGCCAAGAAAATTCACCATAGATCATATATTTACATTACGCAGATCTTGGAATCCAAGAGCTCAAAGTCAATACTCACCAAGTTAAATTTTGGTAATACAGTATATCTGCTGTTCGTGTGTATTTGCAACTAATAGATCTATTTGGTAGACGCCGTGGTTCAAGGGGGAAATACATACGTTGATTGCTGAGCACACTAACAAATTTGGGTTCAGATTCGAATACTAGTAAAAACACCGTGTACGGACCAATTTTTTTTATTTATACATACACTACGTGCATCATTTTAATAATCAAAATTTGTTGTAAATAGCTTCATCAATATTATACTTATCTAGTCAATTCATTTGTTCAATGAATTGAACCTAATTAATAAAAAGACCACCTCGTACTTGCACCACTTGTACCGTCAATCTAATCGTTTATCAATCAGCTTCTTAATAGTTTCTAATGTTATTGATCTCCAGGCAACTTGAAGGATCTCTCAAAGTTGTCTTTCGATGTTGGACTTCGAACCTCTCTGTCAAGTTCGTCCCAAAGCAGCTCTATTGGGTTGAGGTCGAGTGGTTGGGTAGGTGATTTCATATTTCTCTGTGTTTCTTCTTGTTCTTCTTGGTGCATCTTTTCTTCAGCACACTTTCTGAACGAAAACTTTCCTTTTTTGTCCAAAAACTTTAAATTGGAAAGTCCATAAAACTTTCGACCAGTCAGTAGATGTACAATCCTGGTGCTCTCTTCAATCCAATCTAACCACTTGACTTTGTTTTGAGATCGTAGCAAAGGTTTTCGTACTGCTACCCGACCGTGAAGGCCTGCGGTAGCTAAATGCCTTTTTGTCGTTGTTACTGATATCTGCTTTAAATACGAACGGTTGAACTCTGCACAGATTTCTAGAGTTGTGAGCCATCGATCCCTCTTGCTTACTAATTTTATAGTCTGGTTCTCCTGTTTTGATCTTAATTTGGGCCTTCCGCTTCTCTTCCGAGTCGATGATTATTAAAAGCGACGTATGGTATCGTAGTAGACTGTCGATTTCGATACTTTTAGTTTATCTCCAATAGCATGTGCCGTATACCCTTCTTTATGCAAGGTTAGTATGTCAAAACGTTCCTTGTTTCTTCCCACTTGGTTTTTATTCTTTACTCTTTATCAACTTTAAATATTGAAGTTTCAAGACTAAATGACGCTGGAAGAATACGCAACTGCTTTTATAGTTAGAAAACAAACCTAATTTTGTACAAAAATTAATTTCAGTTTTATTGTGAGTTTTAAGATACGTTAATGACGTTTGCAGTTTTGTTTTATTACTCCCTACATCGGTTTATGTCTTAATTCCGCTCCAATTTTCTTAAAACCCTTTACCTGTTCTGAGATGTAATAATGTCTACTGTCGACCCTAACAGAATTTGAAAGAATTTTGTTCATTTGGGTTGTATTGTTCTTGAAGACATCAACTCTAGGGCCAAAGCACACGAGAAGACACTTCAGGAGCATATTAACGAGGAAACAACAATTCTTCTAAACGTATATGGCTTGAAACGACTGCAACGTATAAGACCGTCAGATCTTGCAAGGCAACCGTAACAGGACTTACCGCGTACTCTACTAGATAGTAACAGAGCGACAACAACGAGCGAAAAGAGGCGCTCGGAGTGAACTTAACCTCCAACGCTTTGGATGGATTAAATCCCATCTATGCTCTTGTTACTGTCATTAAAAGTTAACATACAACAAATTACAATTATAATGTACCTTAAAAATAGTAAACTATTAGCCATTTACTTTTCTCTCGCTAATAATACTGAAAAGCAAACTGCTTGCTAGTTTCATAACAAACATTTGTAATTCCTGTAGTTTATTTTGTTCGAAATATAAAAAAAAAAAAAAAAAAAAATGTGGGTTGCACGTATAATTGTAGAAAAAAATGATTTGTCCGGAAACTTATGGACGGCAGTGTATGTAGATAGCTGAAATTTTCATCAGCATAATCAGATAAAAAGACAAGTTTTAGGGACATGAGGTAGGTACCACAAAAAAAGATATTTCCAAATTAAGAGGTGGGTATAAGTACATAAAAACCATCGCTAAACCAACATTCAAGTCCTGGTCCAGATTTGGGTCGTAAATTATGCGGAATTCTACGAAAGCCGAACTGGTTATCGGAAGGGTCTACGGATTGTGGTTGGTGAAACGGCCTCCAGATATAAAGGTTAGCTATAAGTTATTAAGAGGAAAAACTACATAAGTATATCTGGGTCCACTATGGATAAGGTGAGCACATGTGGACTTCAAATAAGCATCAAGCTTTTTGAAAGCTCATACGTAATACGTATATACCCTGGGGTTATTCTATGTATACATACATAACTATGATTATCACGACTGATCTTTAATTCTAATCTCCAAAACTTTTTGGTTTTCTACTTTTCAAAATTTTACTTACTTCGTCATTATGGGACTGTGGCAGACAATTGAACAGACAGACACACAAATGGTGTCACTGGTGTTAAAAATTAACGAAGTCGCCTTGCACCTGCATCCAATAAGTATGAGATCATAGTTGGGGTCAGGCAAGATGACAGATCTTGACACTATTCTCGTATATGTAACTCTATAAATATAAGCCAATAATATCACGAAGTGACCTACTCCTCCCAATTATGTGCAGCAACAAATTGGGGTGCTGAAACGGAAAGTGAACGATGGCAATGGTTGTGAAACAATTTCGAGAACTGCGAAGTGCAGTTTATCTCACAGAATTATGGACTTGCACCAAATAGCCACTAATTTGTTGCTGGTTACCTCCGCAAACCCCAAAAAAGTATTGCATTGAAGAACAGGTCGAAAGAGTACAGAATTATTGGTACCTTGGAAGTATTGTGGTGGTCAACAATGGTACTGGATTGGAAGTAGGAGTCAAATAGGGAAAGATGTAAATCGTTGTCTCAAAACTGATTAATAGTCCTCTAACTGATAGCTTTATTAAAGTACGGACGAGTGGTATATATATACATATGCGACTATACAGAAGCGAATTGTTCACATTCATTGAAAGCCAAGGAGATGCATGGAGCCATGACAGATCGAGATGAGCCTTAAAGGATGGCGAGTGTCTCTTTGAAGATACTCATAAGGGGATAAAAGACACAAAACTCGCAGCTTTCAAAAGACTCGGGTCCAGCCCAGTGGTTGGACTCCAACACCATCTATTTGCACAAACCAAAAAATCTGTGTAAAAAGTTTTCGTAAAACACAACAGACCCTTGTTGTTTCTTCGATTTCTTATTAACCCGTCAATTTTCTTTCTTTCACATTTTCTTTTAATTTTCTAATTCCTTCTTCCAAAAAAAAAAAAAACTTATCCGACAGATACTCTAAAATACGACAATTATCTACGAATAAATTTGTTACTGGTGAGAATTTCTAACTGTAAATAGATGCCCTATGGGGCCTCACACACATGTGAATGAATTAACAATTCCAAAGGCGGCGGGCAAAATAAAATAGATAAGCTTCTCTCTCAAAGGGTTTTGAAAACGGGAAAAAGATGAAATTTATGACATCTTTGGATCTATTTTTGGGAGAAGATTTGCATTTAGATGTATGGAGGTGCATTTTAGATTCTCCATGGTTTAATGGTATTTTTCAGCTTTTTCCATGAACTGTGTTTCTTTTTTTTGTATTCTTCTTCATCCAACTCGTTTTGATCTTTTTTCACTAGAGTTCATTGCCATTGAGTGTGAAAATTTAGAATCGACAAATAGCGTATCAAACAAACAAATTGTAACAAATGTCATTCGAACTTCGTAGCCAGAGTCAATGTTGAGAGATTTTAAATGAGGAAGCACAAGTGCTGACCTAGATACTGGTTCTCTCGTTATTTGTTTGGATTTAAGTTCAAAGAACAATTCTTATCTTGCCCATGAAGATCTTTGTAGTGCACGCACGCACAAGTCAGACAGAGAAGAAGGAGGAAGCCAGCTCAGATACTAGTGTACTGAGAATTAATTGTTTGTTTTGATAGAATCCAATAAACAGCTGTCATTCTTTGAAAAGGAATTGTTTACAAGTTGAACCAGTGGCTGAGAACTTTTTCATTATAACAGAACCTCATTCTATTGAACTTTGATTCGAAAATTGAATATCGACTAGAATGGTGATTGTTTCGTATGACCTATAGTAACAGGGAGAACAAAGTTGTCCTAAAGTAATTGTTCAGGAACCGAAGACGACATAATAAATACTGTTCTTAGGCAAAGATTCTCCACGATCAGAAGCTAATTTAGGAAAAGACGAATGAACTTGAAAACATTTTCTTAGTCTTCAGGTACTCTACAAAGTTTTCGGAATAGGATTCCAAGTTGCTAAAGATAGAATACAAAGTGGAGCTACATACATAGAGATATGGTAAGAACATAACTTTAAATTTGTTCTCAGGAGAACTACCAGCGCTAAGTAATTGCTATTGCACTTATCTAATAGCGTGCAGACTAAATTTAGTCAAATTCATAAATATTTTCAAATTTAGTCTAATTCAGAAATTAGTAGTTCGAAATACAATCACGAATCCATTCAGAAGCTTCTAAGCACTATAACCAGTGATTTTCGGTAATTTGATCCTCATTTTGGCGGCCAATAAAATAAAGGTTTTATGCGAGGATTATTGGCAAGTTTACTATGTCACATTAAAAATTCAGGTTTCTCTATGATTAAGTAATTCGAATGCAAAAACAAATCACCCACTCAACAATAGGCACATCAGGAAGGAATTGATGAATTAATTTAGAATTCATGAAAGGGGATAGTAGAGACTACAATAAACAGAAATGCCTTCATCGAATCACTTTCGAATATGTTGGTCAAATGAATATTGAAATTGAACTTTGCTTACCTGATAAACTGGAATGGAGTGGTTTACGATCAACAAAAAAAACACGTGCTGTGTCGGTGTAACTATATGTTAATAAGTTATTATGGCCAGTGACTATAAATTTAAACTTCGGAATATCTCCCAGAGGTCTGATAGTAGACACCTTCCTTTAACAGTCCTATATGTAATAAAAAAAAGTCCTCTAAAATCTGAGTGCCGCTTCGAAAGATATCATAAAAAGTGGTAAATCGTAAATATCTCCGTAAAAAAAGCTAATCTGCTACCTGCAGTATTTACAGCAAATACCACATTGCCAGATTGCTCTCTCTCCCCACACCTATGCAGAATTCAGTTCAATATTCATTGGGTCGAGTCCTAATCTCTATAATAACAAGTCTTTAGTGCCAGATATGATTTTTTAAATTGTGATAAAGACGTGTTCTTCTACCCTGGCCAAACGTCTGTGTAAGCTCTTCCATTTATCGTATTCCACCGGCATTTTTCCGGACAATCCCGAAAATGGGAGATAAAACCTCCCCTTCGAACTACGAACTGCTATGAGTTGTCTTGAAAGAAAACATCTTCTTAACGACCAACTCTATGGTTTCCGGCAGCAGCGTTCCACAGGGGACTCACTGACATACCTGTCCAAAAAAATGGAACCAATGCATTCATTACATTGGTAAATGTATATATTTATATCTCCAAGGCTTTAGATAGAGTGTGTCACGGTGCCCACGTTATTAACAAGCATGAAGCTCATGGCGCTTGTAACATTTTCGTGAAGTGGACCGCGAATTTTTTAAGTGATCGATCATTGCAGATTGTATTAGATGGATGTACTTCCGCAAAACTCTCGACTAATGCCGATGTTGCCCAGGCTTCAGTACTCTCCTTTCCTGATCTACATCAATCCCCCTTTCTGTTACTTCTAATCCGATCCATTCCTTCGCGGATGACAGCGCTTTTGACTTCGCTCGTTCGCTAAAGACACCACGGCAAGTGCTCCAAATCGTTGTCTCAGTGGCCGAACTTAATTCTGACCACTGAACTTAATTCTGACATTGATGCAAACATCAATTAGGGCACACACAACTGAGTTGTGTTCAACTCGTCAAAAACCCAGAGCTGTCAAACTCAGAATGGGTAGAGTTGATCTTTAAGAATCCAATGGTTTGTCAATGTTTGGCATATACGGTAGCCCAGACCAGCGATGGAATCAGCATATTACTGATGTTGCAAAAGGTGGTGCTAGATGCCTAGGATTCCTTAAAAGTGTAATCAATCTCTCAAACTTATGTTTGTCCGAAATTTCAATACGAATACACCTATTTTCACTGACATTTGACTGACTGCGATGAATGCTGCGAAAAGAGGCAAAGTCTGTTGAATACGTACATACCTAGATTTCGTTCCTTTTAGTGGTAATATTTCCAGTAGTAAAGGTCACTAATGATCTACCAGTTTCTTAGGTTCTTCCGAATTTTATACAACCTTCCATATTTTTGCTTGAAGATCTGCGTTTCGGTGATACTTTGATTCCAACGTTATGCTACAACCGATCCTTTAAAATTGGTTTAGTGCTTCTACTATAAAAACATATACAGATGTATTAAAGGGAAAAAGAGAGAATGGGATATGCGTAGCTGGGAAAAAAAAGCAGGGCTAATCGCCATCCATGGAAAGACTTAAGTCTGAAATCTGTACATGGAAAAGTTTTTACCATTCTGCGAAATGATGGCACGACATTATGCAAATCATAAATGGTTTCTAAGTAATCCGATCCTGCATACCTTAGCTTCAAACGTCTTTTATGATTATTTCCACGCATCATTACTGTTGACGGTCTGGTACCAACAGTTGTCATTCAGTCGTAAAAAAACCAACAAGACTATGTTAATCTTTTCTCTTAATCTTCGAGAAACATAACTAACATTTTTTAATTACAACGTTAAAGGTAATAAGCCCCCGAATTACCCATAAATCTTCAAAATTAACTCGGAGACAGTTTCCAACACATTAGTTGAGACCGGACATGTCTGCCTGCATCTCCACCTCATATTTGTCAATATTGACAATCTGCCATAAATAAACAAATAATTTCATGGGTAATAAAGATTCCTAATTAAAGTCCTTTGCGTGAAGGAATGGCAACCAATGAGTTCTTTTTAAATTTCAAAGAAGAGTCATAATGGGCACAAAAAGCGGGTCACGTACTTTTGGGATTCTCAACGATAACGATCGCCGTCCTCATGCCTCCAACAGTAGTAACCGGCCGGGTGCAGGAAAATATGCATACGAGTGTATAACTCGTACGTTTGGGCTGGAACTCCAGTCACATGTTTCAGTTTACTCAGTTGTGTTCAGCGACACCATAGACAGGTCACCGATCAGTCAATGAGTTATTGACTGATCGGTGACCAGTCTATATACAGACAAATTCCTTCGTTTTAACAAGGCCGAAATGTTGGGTGCTTAGCACTCCTGTACGCACAAATATTCTGACGAAATATATGTAGGTAATTGTGTCCCGCCTGTTCGTCTGTTTAATCGTAATATATGTCTAGCCCATTCTGTACATGAACATACGAGTATGTACTTTAGATCATGTTTTCGCCCGCACTGATCAGAGCGTAGGAGATCATTTTTTAGCCATTCAACACGAATGTGGAATAACCTGGTACCTCACACTATCTGCTTATCTATCCACTCATTAACTCTTCCATATGTATATCTTTTCCCCTTAATAGGTCGAGAACATTTTGAAAAAAAATATATATACGAGTATATATATACATACATATGTACATATATCAGGATTTTGACTAAAAATGTGTTAGCTATACCAAATTAAAACTCATGACTTTTCCACAAAGCTGTTATTAATTTTATTCGTAGAGTTTAGAGTTAACTCGGAATTCAAGATTAAAATTATGTACGACAATTATGTAAGCTCTGCACACTTGTTTATTTAAAAAAACTGTATAACGTTTATGGATGAATACATCCATACGTACGTATTAAATGCTGCCTAAGCATTTGTTGTGTGGACCTAGGAACTTGAAATTGTTCATGGTGATTACTTTTAGACTCTAAGCGATAAGATAAGACGCGGTTTTCCGAAATCCTAACTCCAAGGGTTGAAAGCCATAAAAATACGTTTTTTCCGTTTACACTGGCCTAACTTAAAAACAACTTATACGATGTAATGATATGATTTAGATCACTAGTCCCCGATCATTTTGAGTTATAAATTATCTTACTACGTTGTCCAGAAGCTGAGTAATCATTAAAATAATGAGGATCTCTTCATTTAATTATCCAATTAGCAGTGCATCTGTGTTGTTGTAGTTTATCTGTGCAGTTTTTTCGTTTTTTTTTTTTGTTTTTTTTTTTGTTTTGTTTTTTGTCGAAAATATTTTTTGTGGACATGTAGACTTGTTTTTGTTTGTGAAGCTGAACGAAGAAGGTGTACATTTGTACGGCACATACGCAGCCAAAGAAATAGTAACACAACTGCACACGGTCTGTAGAATTGTTTAAAAGTGCATAATACAGTATAGCCTCGCTAGTCCGGACACGTAAATTGTTGGCTCTGTCCGGACTAGCGAAATGTTCGAACTATAGAAGGAACAAGTAAATGAAGTTAATTGTACATTGTTTTAATGTTGTTTCATGTTGGGTAAAATTAATTATTCTTAAGTAAAAGAAAATAAACTAAAAATAATGCAAACATAAATTGAATTCGAATAATGTACGTCTTCTGAATGTAAAATAGGTTAAGGATATCTAAAGGGTAGGTAAATGTGAACTCATTTTTGATTGAATTTTATTCGAAAGCATCTTTTCAGCTCTATCCTTCAATCTTTTTATAAGAAGAATTTCTGCCTGAGAATCATTAGCCCACTGGGTGCCCCTTTCAAGTAATTGCCTTGCTTCTTTGTTTTTGAAATGTTCTCAGCATAATCGTTAACATCATCATCTGTTTCGGTGTCTTTTTCTTCATAGAAATGATGACTTTTGAATGAATCTTAGTAAGAAAAGTCGTAGGAGAACTCAATTTGACAAACAGCCCATTCGTTTATTTTGCTTACAGGTGTGTTGCCATTAGGAAGATACTTAGGTTAGGTTAGGTTGAGGTGGCTGTCAGCTAAGAAAGCCAACACACTTATAACCAGTAATAGGTCCATTGTGACAATACATGGGTTTGGGAAACCGTCTCTTGCCGACTCATTGAACCATTTGAAGCTTCTGATGAAGCGTAGAAGGTCCCTAACGTCTATTTTATTTAGATTATTTACGTCGTTGAAACAGGGGGCTCCTAAGTGAAGTTTCTTTGGGAGAGAGCTGGGCAGGTGCAAAGAAGGTGAAGAATAGTCTCTTCCTCCTCCTCGTCCATACAACTTCTGCAGAAATCATTTGGGAAGACGCCAAGCCTTGTTGCAAGCTCGCCTATTAGACAGTGTCTAGTAATCACACCTATAATAGCGCTGATATGCATTCTATTGAGAGAAATCAAATTCTTAGAGCATTTCAGATCCAGCTTAGACCAAATCTGTTCTGTCGCTAGATAAGTTGTACCACTTATCCACTTAGAAGTTGTCTTTTCAATAGCATCCAGCTTTAATTTAAGTTTGCGTGTAGCGATAGGCATACCCACTGAACTGTCTTGGAGGATGGGTATTTTTGTTGCATGTCTGGCAAGTTTGTCAGCCTTACAATTTCCTGGAATGACCCTATGCTCCGGCACTAAATTAGGTGAATCAAAGACACTTATTATTTCATGAATTCTATTCAGCACGCACAGGATCAGATTGCAATTGTTGTCGTAACTCTCGTAAGTGGTATCGAGTCTTCAACATCCCACTTCGATGACAATTCTGACCACTTCTTTATATATTTCTCTCCCCAATACAAGCTGAATTTAAAAAGAAGACACCATATTGCAAACTGTACTTTTTTAGGACTTCAGTTTTATTTTTATTTTCCATGTTTGGAAAATCGATGTCGACAGTCCGATTCAGCCTTTTTTTAGTTTTGTATACTACTGGAAGATCAACATTCTTAAAAACTCTTTTGTTAATTGATTTGCCAATTACGAGTAGGAGCAATTTATGGGCCCCTGCGGCATTAGAACAAGGAATAAATGTTACACGATGTTTTGCGACTTTTCTGTCAGGGGCTGATTTTTCAATTGTGTGAACCCATGTCGTTCCTGGTAGAACTCTCCAAAAACCAGCAGATTCGTCGGCATTATAAACCTGTTTTTGATCTATAATACATAGATGAATATTTTGAATTACTTGGGAGAATTTGACTTTAAAGGGCTCTACAGCACCAATGTTGCTGGACACTTTTTTCCACAAATCTTTAGGAAACGGATTCCACGTCGCAACTTCAATTTTTGCAACCACCCCGAACTTGCTGCAAAATCTTCTCGCCCTGTAATTTCTTTATAAAATAACGTGGCTTTAGCTTGAATCATTTCCATTGAAATAGGAACATGATGATTCCTTTGCTGAATAAACCATGTCATCAAAGCTTCTTCAACTTCTTGATGCTCACCCTGTCTGATTATCTTTTTCTGTCTGGTAAGGAATTCTAAAGGTCTATAAATTGCATCTTACAAACTTCAACTTTATATGTATGTATGTGTTATACCTGGTCCAAGAAAAGGGATGAATATCTAATTTTTTAAATTTTTTAGACACATTGAAAATGTCAGATAGCAGTCTAGCTGACTTTTTTTTTCTAGTCGCAGCAATCTGCGTATTTCACTTTTCATTCGTTACCACCAAGAACAGAACAAAAGAATTGTGAGGTTAAACTCTCGCGAATGTTTTGGTCGCGTGAATGTGGATTACGTTCCACATTTGTGGAATTTGAATAAAATTTGACAGTTCGCAAGAAGTATTCGTCTATTTGCGGAAAAATCAGTGAATTGTTAATTTTTTCGCAGAAACTAATTAAAATTTAACTTTTTTCCTATTAATTGATAGATAAATTAAGCTTTGCTCTTTTGGAATAGTAAAGTTGTTAATTTTTCGCAGTTCGCCCATTCGCCAGTCACTGAGCTGTGAATGAACCTTAAAGGCTGAACTATAATAGAAGAATGGTTTCGTACGACCACTTCCGAAACAGTGCAAATACAAAGGATTTGTATTGTGTGACCATAATAGCTTTTTGCTTCGATTCGTTAAGTTTTCGTTCACTTTTGCTCATTCGATTCGCTCTTTCGTAAGTGTACCCATGAAAATTTGCAAGCGGTCCCCCATTTAGATAGTACTTAGGTACTAACCGCGCCCGATGATGCTTGATTTCGGTGATCAGACGAGATCACATACGCCTATTATGGGCTACTTGAGCAATTGACAGAAACTTAACGTAGAAATATGACATTAGCTTCCGATTGCTTCCGACTGTTATAGTTCAGCCTTAAGAGTTAACGTTACGTGCTTCGTTTTTTTGAATGAACCATAAATTTGCGGAAATATATGTGTTATCATTAGAAAAACTTCACCCGGATGAGAAATTCACACAGTAACAACCCTTAGAATCAAACAAAACATGAGAACATGCTTTAACCGTGTCTAGGCATCTACACAATTCGAAACATTGTAAAGAATAACAGCAAAATACGAACATAAACCGAATTTGAAACGCACACAACTACGAACCTTAGAGTACGATAAAATGAACAACAAGAAATACTCCAACTGTGTCTAGACTACAGACGACTAAACAATTCCAATTAGAGATTTTCACATAAACAGCGTATTACGATTCCACGTCCGGACTGTAGAGGTACATTTTCAAACTGTTCGAAATATAAACGTATTCGGAATACTGGAGTGTCCGTACTAGCGAGTGCCCGGACTAGAGAGGCTATACTGTATTTAATTTTTAAATTTGTAAATTATATAAAAATTTAATTTGGAAACAAATTTGCCTGCAGTGTTTCTCCTAAAATTGAACACACACACACAGATATGTTCCGCCAGCATGTTCGTCAGAGCAATTAGTTTCATCACAACAGCGAGCATATTCAGCTCCTGGTCCGATCCGGGGGAATTTCGTACTTGCCGGTCATGTCGAAATCGAGTGGATATTTTAATAGTGAAGCATCATCGATGAAGGTATTATATCCCGCCAGTTATGTTATGGTGGGGAGTTATGTAATGGTCCTTCCAGTGGAGTTGGGACTTTTAGTATCAAAGAACGCAGTTTTCGTACAAAAAAGTCAAGCGCTAACTCTTTTCTAGCAGACATAGTATCCTACATCCAAGAGTAGGAAAATTCAAAAAGTATAGTGGATTTGTCCAAAGTATTTAACAAATGCTGCTACCAAATATTATATCTATGGGCATACAAGGAAATAGCTTCAAGTGGTTTAGCTCGTATCTGATAAACCCCAAAGCAGCGTGATGGGGCCAAAATTTGACACCAGATGAAAATTATTAATGTCTGCTAACGACATCTGCATTGTGCTCAGCGAAAACAACACAAGCTCTCTACAAATAAACACAAATGAGGACATTAAAAACTTAGGAAACTGGATGAGCTCTCATAAGTTGTCTAAGAACATATAAACAAATATATATATGCTACTAAGCAATAAAAAATATTAGCATAGATATAAAGTTCAAGCTGTAAAATTTCCAACGAGTTGACGAGTTTAAATACTTAGGCGTCTGGTTTGATCAAACAACTAAAAGAATGTCCTCTAAGATCTAACATCTCATCTATGGAACGTCATCTATTCTACAGAGATATGTATATTAAATCCTATAACGGTTTATCACAAGAACAATTTTTTTCAGTTAAAAAATTCAAGAGTCACCTTTTGAATAAATTCTTGTAGAGCTATTAATTGTACCTTTTTGTTATTGCTTTAATATATGATACTAGTTTCATTCTAAAGTAATGCAATTGCGCTTTCGTTTTGATGTTTTTCGTATTACGTCTGCTAATCTTATTTCTCAGTCTAACTTTATTCGGTGCTAAAATACACTTTTCCCCAATAACGTTTTTGTTTAGGTAATTTGTCTACTTGTTATTTTAGCACGTTTTAATTTTAATATACTATATACAAACACTCAAGAGAGAAATCTCTTTGGCACACTTTCGTTGAAATAAATTTCAACACATTTTTCAGCTGATTTTCAAACTTCTCAATTTTGTTCTACTCAAAAGTACTATACTTTTACTGATCTATGATGAAAATGCAATTTTATTGTGAAAAAATGGTTACAAACGAATCATTCAAAGTATTACCCATCGATAACTACAATTTTTTCCCATTTTTCTGGCAGAGCTCGAATACCGTTAAGGTAAAAGTGTTCATGTTTTGATGATATCCACGAATCAAGCCATTTTTGATGTCTTCATATGAGCGGAACTGCTGATCAGCCAGACCATGTGCCATCGAACGGAACAAGAAATAATCGGATGGCGCAATATCTGGGGAATATGGCGGGTGGGGTAGGACTTCCCATTTGAGCGTTTCCAGGTAGGTTTTAACGGGTTTGGCAACGTGAGGCCGAGCGTTGCCATGTTGTAAAATCACTTTTTCGTGCCTGTGCTCGTATTGTGGCCATTTTTCGCGCAGTGCTCGGCTCAATCGCATCAATTGACGTCGATACCGTTCCCCAGTGATGGTTTCGTTGGGTTTCAACAGTTCATAATAAATGACACCGACCTGGTCCCACCAAATACACAGCATAATCTTCGCAGCGTGAATATTAGGCTGATCCGACGACGTAGAAGCATGACCGGGCAGTCCCCATGACTTTCTTTTCTTTGGATTGCTGTAATGAATTCATTTTTCATCACCCGTCACGATGCGATGAAGAAACCCCTTCCTTTTTTGCCGCTGGAGCAGTTGTTCATAGGCGAAAAAACGACGCTCAACCAACGTCCCTTGGCTTCAAATCATAAGGAACCCAAGTTCCTTGTTTTTCAATCATTCCAAATGCATGCAATCGCTTGGAAATGGCTTGACGGGTAACTTCTAATGCTAAAGCAAGCTATTCTTGCGTTTGGCACGGATCCTCATCGAGCAATGCCTCCAATTCAGCGTCTTCGAAGGATTTTGACCTTCCTTCAAGCGGACGGTCGTCAACAACGAAATCACCGTCTTTGAAGCGACGGAACTAATCACGGCAAGTTGTCTCTGTAAACTTTTTGGAGCTCTCGATGCGCTTCAGCCACCGTTTTCTTCGAATGAAAGAAGAAAATCAACACTTTCCGCAAATGACGATTATTTGACACAAAATCAGGCATTTTCACACAACCAAAAGTATATGACGCCAAAACAAAATCAATAATGTGTCAAAACAATTTGTTTACCTTATGTCTAAGCTCGGTTTATGACGTTTTGGATATGTCAAAATCGACCAGCACTTACTGCTGGAGCCATTTATCGAGAATTTAGTTGCGCACCTAATACTATCACTTTTTTTTTTTAAGACATTTGTTCTGAATTGACTAGATGGCTTCCGATTTTGTTTATATTTCTAACGTTTTCTGTGTTTTGAACTGATATTACGAAGGTTTCGCGGCGGGGCATGTGTTTGTATTGTAGACGATACAAAGTGTTCGACTTGGACTCTGATATAGGTAGTTAGTTTCCGATCAACGTTCATGCACTGTCAGTCCAGAGAGTGTGAAATATCTTCGTTTTGATATTAGACCACCACCTGAAGTGCAATTCGTTAGACTAGAAGACAGGGGCTGAGACCCAAAAATATAACGATGGCGCACCCAGTGAAATGGTCGTCAGTAGCGGAAAAGCAACTGTTGCGAAGAGCAAATAGGATTGGCATAACACAAATACCTCCATTGGCCTTTATATACTACGTGGATCGTGACCATTGAAAATGTTTTTTTTTTTTTCTTTCATTAAACCATGAAAGAAAACACCCAAGGTATCGAATGGATCACTGGTATTGAGAAGTTTACTGCGAATTATATAATTTCATATTTTCCTTACGTCCTTATATTTCTATTAAAAATCCGTACGAATATTAAGCCGAAGGTGCATACGGCTATCTGTTTCAACTGATAACTAAAAGATTAACCTAGATACAGAATCTACAATTGAGTGTAAAGTCCAGTGATGCTTCCTAAAGGTGAACTGCATTAATATCTCTGTATATATGTATATGGCGGAATACCAGGGGTGTACGAGTATAAAAAAAAAAAATGGAGCATCGTCACTCGTGTCATTGTCTTTGTCCTTCTATTTTTGCGTCTTCTTGCTGACCTCTTTGGGGGTCCGGTATTGCCAGCATTGCGGGATGTGTTAGTATATCTAGTTACTAGTTTCTTTTCTCTATCGGATAGACCATTGCGATCTTCTAACATTCCAGGAAGTAGGGATTGTTCAATAAGTAAACAGTTTCAATAGATACATATTACCTTATTTTGTTCTTAATTTTGAGGCAACAGAATAGTTTACTTACAATTTTGTATGTACATATTGTATATTACATATATAGTAGACTTACCTAGAAAGAGAGAAAAAAGTTTTGTTATTGTTTGGTTTTGTAATTATAAAGGATTATAAAAAAAAAATTGATTACAACTTCGGCATAATTAAATGTATAAATCTGTGATATTTGAAATATTATCTCAAAAGGAAAAGAAATAAGTTACTCCTTAAGTGTACTACCAGTTTCTTAACAGCGAAGTTTAGAAATTTATAGAAAAAAACAAATTTAAAAACAACTGGATTAAATTTACTAAAATCTAAACTAGTGCTTATTCATCTTATTTTTCTCTCGATTTAAGAGTCTCCAATCCCTTTAAAACATTTGCGCAGGCAGACATTTCCATCAACATAGATACTAGACAAAACAAACAACCTTCAACCAAAATGTGAAGAACCACTGGCCGCATTGCCCTAAATTCCCACCATTAAAGTGAACAGTTTTTATCCATGACTGTGCAATAAAGTTAAGCGCCTCGAAGACGACGACGGCGACACACACTCATCTCACACACCACCACCAACACTACCATTACTGTCTAACAAAAAATAATTGATTACAGCCTATATCCGGAGGGAAATGTGATACCAAAAATGGGTTAACGACAAACAATTAGTGTGAGGAGCATGTAGACTTGGACTCATCCAAACTGCCGCGGTAGGCTTTTTTTTATTAACCATAGGTACACAGCGCGAATCCAGAAAGCGATATACAAACGTCGAAGCGGGACTTAAACTGTCATTCATTTGTAAATTATTGTAGGCGGATTGTCATCGCGGGGATACAAGAGTACAAAAGACCTACATAGATGACCGTCATTCATTGATTTGGTGCTGGTCATCATCATGGACAACGGCAGCGACGGCGGCGGTATCAACTGTCTGCTCGAATTTAACGATTTTGAGTAGGTTGCAAGTACGTGGAGTTCGCGTTGAGAATTGACAAATTGAAAGAGAGTACAAGGGGTCCAAGAGAGCCCCGTTTTGATATTATTTCACAGTCTAAATTTAATTTGTGGTATCCGTTAGGTGTGGGCTGTTAATTAAGCACCAGATACTTGCGAGAAACGGTTTTAGATACATCTACGGTGTATGTTGCATAAAACAAAACTTTATGCATGCGTGAGTTTCGCGGATTTTGTTTTCCTCGCTTCGCTGTCCGTATCTGTTTGTTTGCTTTTAACCTTCATCGCTCTCGACTGTATCTAGATATATTCTTGTCTATCTAATGACGACTTTTGTTTCTGTTTTTTGTTGTGTTTCACAGTAAAAAATAATACAACAGTCGTCAGGTTTTTTTTTTTCCTTATTTGTTCCTTTTAGATGGTCACGCATTCACCCCCTCGTCCGGAGGGCCCACAGAAAGGAAAAAAATACATATTTTCTTTGCAATTGCGCGCATAAATACTAGATACCACCGAGAGAATGTTACTGAACACATGCTGAAATTGAATGAAATAGAATGAGACGAACATGATCATGGGTGTTTTGCCGGTGCTGCTTGGAGCTGATCGAAAGCGTTCAATGTGAGTGGTGAACGAGTGAGACTGGTGTCTTTGACTAGAAAAACTTGTTCGCCTTTTAAGCCATGTTTACTTGGTGTAGTTTCTGTTATGATTTTTTGATTTTTTTTTTTCGTTATTAAGGTTGATGGAGGCTTTAAGATACTTGCACAGCTGAGAAAAAAAAAAAAAAAAACCTATGGCTCTCATGTACGAATGCGCGAATATGCTTTAATAATTTCGATACATTACAATTCCAGTTATTTTCTGCTTTACGACTGCTCGCAAACATACAGAGTAAAGGAGTTCAGCTTACGATTATACGGCCGACATATGGCGGTAGGTCTATCTATAGACACTCTTGCCTACTATTTGTTTTGGTTGGTTACATAACCGTTCGATAGAAGTGGACTTTTAAGCAACGGAATTTACCCATTTCCTTCTAATGTTTGATTAACAAAGTTGTGCGCTGAGGATTGCATGAAAAGTAACAGATACTCGTACAATGTGGATGTGGGGTTGAGTATGGTACTCAGAAATTCATAAATGTGAATGAAATATCAAAGCAATCGACAGTAAATGCACTTGATGGTATAAGTGTTGAAGAGTATTTAAATTTTTGTCTTTGAGAGGCATTTTATAACGCCTCTTGACTTTGCTGCAACTCTATTAGCCTAATTCGGTTGCATTTTACTGCATATTTTACGGGCTAAAGGTTGGGTAGGTGGGCTTGGTGGAATTTCGAGCTATTTCAGTACTATTGTTATGCATTAAAACGTGAAACATTATGAAGTGATACCGACATTGCTATAATGCATTTTCTTATACTTTGCCGGTTTACTTTCTTCTAACTTGAAGTAGATAGTATCTTGTCCAATAACATTTCCTTGATATTCAGCATTCTTGATTTAATTGGTGCATTCCATCTTTGGTACACTCACAAGCCTTGGATATTTCCACAACTGAAATGGATTGAGGTCAAGCTCAACACTGAAAATGAGCCTGCTTATAAAGCTCATCGAAATTACGCAACACAAATTTACATACAAGTTCTATTAACGAGTAGGGTAAAGACCTGTTATGTAGGGGTAGATACCTCCAAAGTATCAACAGCTTTACTCATTACTTCTATCGAAAATAAATATCAATACTCAATAATACGTACTCGTTGCATCAAATCAAAATGAGTACAATGTCAATTTTTACCGACGTTTCTAAGGTAGGTAAGTACTTGTGTCGATCCAACATTACCAACAACCACAAATTAAGAGGACAGAGGCGAGAATGGTTCCTTTGGTCGTATTGAACTAGGTGAAAAATATTGCACTTTCCACTTCAAACAAAGAACAAGACACCACCAAAGCACTAGTGTGCAGAATATTGGTGAATGTGAACATGTTTGTGTTTTACATTCTAGAACCTCAGCGGGTAGACTGGTTTTCATGAAAAAGTTATCAAGTAAGTCTTCTTAATCACGCATGTGACAACATGCTATTATTTGATGCAGAAAATTCCAAGTAATTGTAAGGTCATTAAACTTTACAAAAATAGAGATACGAGTACTGTAAATGTCACTGGCAGAGTATACCTACAGTGCATTGATTCCCAACACCTTGTGGCCGCAAATGCTCCATCTACCCTCTGCCAATTCTAACTAGAGGGTGTCAATGCTCCTACGGCCAGAAAAACTGCGACGATTGGACGACAAACATTTCATCCAATTGACCTTTCGAAATTGTGACATTGCATTGCCTGTTTGTTCTCCGGATCTAGCTGTTAGATCCGGAGAACTTCTCAGACTTCTACTTTTGGAGATATTTTAAAGACAAGGACTTAATAATTAACTCCCAATTACTCGGTCCTCTAGAAAGGAATCTGAAATAAGGGCGCTAATTCATTGGGTATATTAATCTTGATACATAATTCGAGAGAAATCATCGTAGGTCCCTAAAAGTGGATACATACTCGTAAATTAAATGAAGACCTGAAGAAAATATTGCAGTGGAGAAATACTAACATAGTAGATTCAATGCGAGGAAAACGCAAACCACCAGCCACCTTCTTAAAAAGATAACAAACCATTGGCACCAAGGAAACAATGCATCTTATTGGTATCATAGTCAACTCCGGTGTACCATGGCACGACATGAAATGATCCCTAGCAATGCGATATTTGAGCACTTTAGTGGGCACGCTGTCAGTGCTCATCAGCTCGTAGATTATGAGTATGTCCACCCGGTTATGGCGCGAACTAAAAAAAATTCCTTCTGTAACAAGAAATTAACTATGGAATTCACTCCAAGGAGACATATTTCTAGAAGCTTTTAATCTCCAGCTAGTCAAGCGCACCTACAGGCATCTCGGGGCACTTTCTCAGCATTATAAGTTCGCCTTTCCTGAGAGAAGCTTATAAATTAAAAAAATCGTTTGGGGGCTTATGATAATTATTGAATGTATATTTCTGATGTACATACATACGTCCGTCACCACTTTTTAAGCGTCAAATTTAATTTGGAGATAAAAAGATGAAATTTCATACATACGATTTTTAGAATTACATATTCTGTTAAAATCCGCCTACTACTTTACTAAAAATGTACTCTTTTTAATATCTTTTTTACTAGGAGTATGAGAAAAGTTTTAACAAAATATTTAGCTGTCGACTTGCTCTATATTTAACCCATACGGTATCATGCCTACATTTTGGGTGCGCTTGTTAATGGAACATGACTCTTGTATTCCAAGGTCATGAATAGGGCATATACTGAAGATTTGAATATAATGCAAAATCTGTTAAAAATCGACAAAACATCACCTACGCAACAAGATGTAAATTAATTTGGATCAAAACATTTCACGATGCCAATTCCGTTTCCTAAAGGGTTGCGGATTGTTTTTGTCTTAATTTTGTAGGTTCATTCTTTCATATAACAAATTATTTGTACACTTAAAATGGGCTTAACTTTAATCGGCCATTTTCTACAGCAGTGATTCCCAAACTCTTTGCCGCGACCCAAATTTGAGAGCCCAGAGCAAGAGGTAGGTAATCCTGTCATGCTCTCCACTGCATCTGTTTATCACTGTAGTTTTATTACTTTGGGCTGCTAACAGTGAGTTGTATGCCAGGTAGTGTTACATTAGCTAACCAAAGGCACAATTTGACCAAAGACTTCATCCATTACTATGTATTTGCCGGATTTTTCAGCGGTATTTTGAAATACTTTTGAGAGCAATTCTCAACCCCTGTAGTCTTTTGATACATAGCTTGTAACATTGGAAAATAATAATTCGTTCATACATTATATAATGCCTCTTTTCAGTTGGCCACATCGTCCCTGTGATCTGAGATCCAGAGACTCGTTGCAACGTTGCATTCTAATGCCGAGTCGCAGCTTTTGAACCAGACTGAAATATGTAGATATGCATACTGTACGAATCCGAAAGTCAAGTGCTAATGTTTATATCTGATGAGCTGGCAAAAACTCCTGTTCTCGTACCATAGGCTGTTAGAATCGTTTCTAGTAGGTACTCTAGTTTTATATTTTCTGATTATTCAGACCAGAATTCTTGAGTGACTCGTTTTAACGCTAGTCTACTGTGAGGATTCCCTTAGCCCTGGCTGTTATTTGCTTTTCAAAAATATCTGTGTGAGGTCAATTGTATAGTGCCAATAAAGTAAATGCTCCCAACTTTTCCCAGAATTACAATGTTACATCTTTTATCTGACTATGTACACTAAGCGAGTACTTCGCACATAACCTGCACATTAAAAAAAAAAAAAAAAACCATAACGACCCTCAAGTGGCGACAATCCCCGTAGACTTTTTTCAGAATTCTGCCAGTCGCAAAATATAAAAAGTCTTTTGGGAACTGCTGATCTACATCATATGCATGGACCTATGTATGTACGTATGTGTTGTATACATGTGAACGGTTTACTTATGATTTTTAAGGAAATGATGAACAGAAGAACATAACCTTCTCCTCGGTCACAGTGTCTGGGAGGCAATATTACAGTGGATTACCGTAGTCATAGAACTGGTAGCTACAACTATGATGTCCCTCTTGGTGCTTCGCCTGGGAAGTACAATATAGTATTATTAACATTGACTCTCTAAATAACATATTAAAAGTTCTGGGTAATCCTAAAAAAACACGGATAGGCAAAAGGGCACTTTTCTCCAGCCTTTCGTTATTATCTCGGAAGATGTTGTTATTACGAGGCTGGTTATCAATTGTGTTACTGAGTCAGTATAAACAATATCTAACTAATGTCAGTCACAATATAGGATTTTTTACTACGAAGAGAAACATCCACATATGTACGAGAGTGGTTCAGTAAGTCCCTGAAAAATGAACTACGAAACAATCTTTTCGATATAAAAACATTTTATTTTTCAACATAGTCTCCTTTTATCTCTCTACACTTCATCCAATGTTTCTCCAATTTGTTGATGCCCTCCAAATAATACGATTTCTCGAGCCCCTCAAAATAAGCGTTTGTTTCAGCGATAACCTCTTCATTCGACCCAAATCTCTTACCTTTGAGCCATTTCTTCATGTTTGGAAACAAGAAATAGTCGCAGGGGGCTAAATCTGGGGAATATGCTGGATGAGGGAAGAGTTCATAGCCTAACTCATGCAATTTCGCCATTGCGACTACGGACTTGTGCGCCGGTGCGTTGTCCTAGTGAAAAAGAACTTTTTTCTTCGCCAAATGCGGCCGTTTTTGATTCAAATCGGCTTGGAATCGATCCAGCAGCTCTGCGTAATATGCGCCGGTGATCGTTTTACCCTTTTCAAGGTAATCGATGTTAATAACACCGCGCGCATCCCAAAAAACTGTCGGCATGAACTTGTTTGCTGACAAACCCGCCTTGGCCTTCTTCGGCTTCGATTCACCAGAAGAAGTCCTTGAAGTTGTCAAACGAAAGCGTTTGTTGTCGATTGTGAGCAAACGCGGCACCCATTTTGCGGAAAGCTTTTTCATGTCCAAATATTTATGTAAAATCGAAATCACTGAGCCATGTGATAAGCCTGTGGCCTCTTCAAGCTCGCGCACTTTCACTCGCCGATCGTCCATTATCAAACCATGGATTTTGTCGACCATTTCTGGTGTGGTGATCTCAATTGGGCGACCAGAACGTTCGGCGTCACTTGTCACTTGTCACTTGCGCACCGAAATTGAGTAAACCAGTGGTGAATGAATCCAATCGATGGTGAAGAGTCCCCATAATATTTGTCAAGCTTTTGTTTGGTTTGCGTGATAGTTTTTTCTCGCAAAAAATAGTGTTTAATGAGCACTCGAAATTCACTTTTTTCCATTTTAATGAAAATGCTAGTAGGCGTCTATATAAAATGACTGCCACAACAAAACTATTTGATAGATCTGTCTGAAAATTTGGGTGCGTTCTTTTCAAAGATGATTCTTGACAAAAAAAAATTAAATTTAAGGTGACGACACAATTTGTGTTAATTTTCAGGGACTTATTGACCCATCCTTGTATGACATAAGTTGCATATTATTGATTTCCTCCATGGAGGAACGAATGGTTTACGTCCCGTTTTGCTGTATTTTATTTTTGGAAGACTGTATAAAGCCTAGCAGTTTCTTTAAGAATCCCGATTGCGTTTGCATACTTTCATCTAATACTCTTTCTCCCTGTAGAGGCCCCCCTCTATCGGAGTTTTGAGTGCTCTATTCAAAACATTGTTGGACATTAGTCTGATCTTGTTCTGAATATTGCACCAATGAACACCTTACGCTTTTTGCATGCCCTACTCCGGCAGATTTACCCCAGGTCAAACATTTGTTTGGCTTTTAGTAGTATTACCTAATATCTACCGAAATTTGGTCATCTGAAATGGAATCACCCTGTATATCTACATACCTATGTGTTGTTATCCTCCTTATAAACTCTTATCAAATAGATCACTTTGCAATGGTATCAATTCAACAATAGCGAAGCGCCAGTGCTGTACATTCCATCTAAACCTAAACAGTTTATATACGTCACTTCAAAGTCGATTAAATGTTGATTGTATCGCAACGATAGCGCCACGATTTCGCAACTGTAAACTTATCAAATAAAAAAGTACTGAGGTAAAATTTCGTCAATGTCAATAAACCGGCAATAAACTATATTGTTTTTCTATTATGTATCTTATCGGCCTTTCCCAATTCCTCATTTCTATTTCAATTCATCGACCCGAACTACCAACTTACAGCGATAACGAGAAGTAAAGTCCTATTGACCCTTATCGGTTAATTGAATTTATTTTCTTTTCATTAAGTTAATGTGTCTGGGTTTCGAAGAAATCAATCAATCGAAGGCGAACGCCTCCATTCCCGAGTATTATCAAATCTGGGTATGCAACTACTTTAATTATCATTTTAATTATTCTTCAGGCCCCATTTGTGGTGTGGACCCCAATAGATACGCATTATCTCTGTCACACACAGTCGTCAATTGGGTCACAAGGGGAAAACTACAATATTTTCAAAGGGAGCTAAGAACTATCTTTAATGGGTTTTTGTTGTCGCTCCCCATTGGAATCCTATTAATTTTCATTGTGTCCTGATCCGGTTTCCATGCATACTCGTACACACGCACCACCAACAACAACTCTCGTCTAACGCACCATTGAATTGCAAATGAACCGCGTTGACTCTAAATCGAGTTATTGGTTCTCTTTCGGAATAAATAATTAATTTATTGGCATCGTTAACAGACCCGATGAGAAACCGTCCCAAGATTAGAAAAATCGAAAGAAACACGACAGCGATAACCGGGACAACAGATATAAAATGAGAGATGAATATTTTTTTTTTCTTATAAGTGAAAATGTATGATAGCTTCTGGTATATTTTTGGAAAAAAAAGGTCCGTCGTAGCATGATTAAACCACCTGGTTCCTATTGATTCAACAGAAGATCAAGAGATGGTATTCGGCGTTTTGTTGTTCTATTCTTGTAAAGATTTTACGTATAATTTACATATAAATGAAAACACAAGGGGTAGTAGAGGTAGTAATAAAAATGCAACTTTTGACACGGGTTGATTAGAATTTATACATGAGAATTAAGTTGTAAACACATCAACTTAAGAATGGATTAATCTACTCAAAAATATTACGGAAAATATTAGAGTGGGGATATTATAGAGTTAGGCTTAGGCGAAAGAATATATCGCACAGAAGTTAAGAATCTTGGTAGTATTTCTTTTTTTTTTTTTTTTTAATAAAATCTAAATTTTAAGATGTTTTATGTATTTTATGGAGCAGCCATGAAGTTATACATATGGACTATATTTCACGGTTTTAGTCTGTAATTTTCTATAATTTATGGTGAGGGCATTCAAAAAACTTGAACAGAATAAATTTAAATAGCTTGCGTTGAACTTCAGCAGCATTAATTTTCATAAAAATCAAGTAATTTTTCCATGCAAAGTGTGTAGAACAAGAAGTTCTGAGTTTTCCGTCACATTTCTGTTTTCCTAGAAAACAAGTCAAAAAAGTATATTTAGAGAAAAACCAAATAACAGTTTTTGTTTTTGCAAACATAAAACAAGGAGGTAGGTATCTAAATACTTCTTCGGATCATCGGAAAATTGAGATATCAGAAACCATCGAGAGCTGAAAAATTATTTTCCGCAACTAAGAACTTTGGGTTCAATCAGAAGACAATCTTAAAAACATTGCTTAGATGCGTTGAGAATATCTTTGTAATTAGAGCAAGCAAGAGTAAAGTATACACTGGGGCAATACTCAGAAGAAGATCAAAATAGTGTCAAACAATGTTTTGAATAGAGAACTCAGACCTCCGGGAATATATAACGGTTAAGCGTAAAATAATGTGTGCGATATGTGTCCAATTTCCTATCCAACGGATAGGAAACAGCTTAATACTGTAAATCCCTCGTATGTTTTTTTTTTTATAATTTGCGCGCGCCAAATGGGATATGAATGCCATTAAATTATTTCAGGGCACGGGCGTTTGTATAAATTGAGAGAGAGAGAAAGAAAGATTGGTGTACTGGGTTTGAAACTATTATATATATATAATATATATTCAGTAAACTCCAAGGATGGCGTCCAGATAACTGGGGAGCTTGTTTGTTTTGCTTTTTGTCGTTGTTCATGATTCACAGTATTTTTTTCCCTCCACCTGCTGTCATCATCACGATCAAGTTGCATTTAAGCCATATGACCACTCTACTGCCAGTGTTATGCCTTCGCAGTAGAGTTGACTAAGCTATCGCAATTGATCGACTTTTTTATTTATTTCAGACGAAATAGATTGTTGAGATCAGGATTTGAACCGTGAACCAAGAGCGTGACAAGCGTTGATGTTACCACTACACCACGGCCACCCTCACATGTTTTTTTTTTTTTATTCAAAATTTTTCATTTTCAAAAATGTTTCTTACTGATTTTTTCCCATCAAAATTGATGTAAAATTGGCTAAAAGTCTTGGGTTCGGTGAAAAAGTATGTATCTCAATTTTGTCTGTGGCCGACTGCAGCATACACGGTTGAATCTTGGAGATCACAATTCGAATTTTTCATTCTAATTCAATTGAATATTTCTCGGATAGGACATATTGTATATTGACAAGTACGTGCGACAATTTTAAAGTTATTCCAAAATGTGCAAACAACTCTGAGATATTTGAGATATCAGCTTTTACGCAAGAAGGAACTTTAGGACAGTTTTTAGGATTCGTGCCGGAGTATTCCCAGTGCGAAGAGGTTGGTTAAGCGCTATCCATGCAAATAATTTCTTGTTCGAAAAAAATACCTTTCTTTGTATACCCGTAGTACGCTGTTTGAGGAAAACTAAATTTTGTCTGCTCTTCAAATTACCCAAGTAAAATTCGGGCAAAATTATTTTATAGGGACTTTTGCAGGACTCGATAAAAGGCTCTCATTTTATTAGATATTCTTTTAATATTTCCTTCAATACCAATTTATTTTGTCGAAATGAGTATAATTTCAAAAATGTTGCTTCATTTTGATTGTCCCGCGAAATAAAATGCGTCCAAAATGTTTATGAACACTGCAGCTGATACATAAATTTTGCCTTTGGTTTTACTCGAACTGCTTTCCGGCAAGCAAAATGCCTAAAAGTTCTGCTTTGAATTTCGACAGGGCATGTTTTGTATGAGGAATTTTGTTCTGTTCGAACACCGTACTAGGCTACGCCCCCTACGACAGCGGTGGATTTCTCGTAAAACAAAATATATTTTAAGTGAACAATGGCAACTGAACATTTCAAAAATGTGTAAACTTGTAATGTTTGGAATTCCAAAAGCTTGTATACATACGTACTCGTAGGTACTACAGGGTGCTAACTATTTGTACCGTATTCCGAGTAATGGTCTAAAGAATGTTTTTAGTGTCCCTATCCAGAATGGCATAAAAGGGAAGACTAGTGAATTTAACACAGTGTCTGTCCGCCAGTATGTCACACGATTGTAACTTTTGAACCGTTAGACCTAGAGAGCTGAAATTTTGTACAAAAATAGTATAATAGCGGTCATATCTAGTCATATGCACCATGTGGTCATATGAAATATGCCCATTAGATTGAGTGACAACAATTATTAGTGAAAATGGTCAACGTTCATGAAATATAATTCAATTTAAAAAATCTAGTTCAATATTGATATAAAATCGAGAGCAATTAAACTTCAAAAAAACCTCGAAGGTTGACTACGTTTTCATTAAGCCTACTCTCTATATTAAGGTGCTTCCATCTTACTTGCCATTTCATGTGACACTGGGAAATTGTGACCACATTTACCAAACAAGAGCTAATTTCGAAAGTAGTAAAATATTTATTTTTTTAATAAAATTAATTCATTTGAGCTAAAATGAGTTAAAAAAAAGGCATTGACTCGATTTCAATTTTTCAAGTCAGACTCAATTCCTATTTTTTTCAAGTCACGGACCACTACTTATGTGCTGCCAAGGTGCGTACATGTATGCATATGGATACCTCAAACACCACACATCAAAGAAGTACTGTGGGAAAGTATAACATTCAATGGCTACAATCAATTGCAAGAAACTGCCAGAGACTTTGCCGATTGAGTGCCTCTCTTGAAGAATAATCTCACGCAATAACAGATGATTTGCGAACAAGACTCTTTAAATGAAAGCTAGAACCCGAAAAAAGGGGATAAATAAGCAATTTTGAGGTCAGATTTTAAACTTAAAAAAAACTGTTGCCAATTTACACCGAATATAACGTTACATAGTTCCTAGGCTATGCCTAAGTCGGCTTGTTTGGTCGGCTTCAAGTCTGCAATTCACCAAATAAATGGTGGTGTTCCCCAAGGCTCTGCTTTGTCTCCGACTCTCTTTCTTATTTTTATAAATGATCTCTTGTCTGCAACTTCTAATCTAATCCATTCTTTCGCTGATGACAGTACCCTCAGTTTTTCATATTCGTTCCCTAACTCACGTTCTTGCTCTTCGGCCGTAGAAGAGGAACGGCAACGTATATTAAACACATTAAATTCCGACCTGGACAGCATAATCAAATGGGGTTCAACCAACAGAGTGGGATTTAATGCTTCCAAAACACAATGCTGTCTTCTGTCTCTCAAGCGAAACCAAAACCCTAAAACATGAATGGTGCTTGCATCATTGAAACCGAAAGGCTTGCCAGTGTCGGTATGTGTATTAATAACCATCTTCGATGGAACGATCACATATTCGAGGTCGCCAAAAATGCTGCAAAATATCTAGTAAAAAGAAATATTTTACTCCATCTGATCTGGTCTCAATTTATAAGGCATTCATCCGCCCTAAGCTGGAATATAACGCCCATATCTGGTCTGGTGCACCCAAGACCATTCTGCACATTCTTGATAGGGTGCAAAATCGCGCGTTAAAACTTATAGGTGATAGAGACATTGTGAATGATATACATTCACTTGAACATAGGAGAAATGTCTCATGTCTCTCCCTGTTTTATCGTTTTTATGCTCCAGCGAAATAGCCAGTTGCATTCCTCCCCTTCAAAATTTCTCCCGCAATACGCGACATGCTTCGAATGCACATCAGTTCATCCTAAAGCCTAGCTTCGGTCGTACTGTCAAATATAGGGATTTATTTATAAGCCGAACGACACGAATGTGGAATGGTCTACCAAGCTCTGTATTTCCCCATCACTACAACCTTCAAACATTTAAAGCCAACGTGCACAGGCTTCTCCTCTGTTCCTCTTCCCCTTTTTCCTAAAAGCACGTGCGCTGTACAGTATAAAGGTATTCATATTCCTTTTGGCGCGCGCGAATTATATAAAAAAAAAGAACTGGTAGCTTCTTACTAGACTTCGGTGAGCCTCTCAATTTGCCCTCAAAGTATTTGTTCGGACAAATGCGTATAGCAACGGTATCGATATACGCATATGTAGGTTCAATTTAAAAAGCACTGAGAATATTTTTGGGCGCGCATACTATCTTACCGTTGCCATGGACAAAATAGTGACAGCTAGGGACTGTCAATTATTTTTTGGTAGGTTTGTGGGGCAAAGCATTGCAAGTCATTTGTCTCCCTATTATTATTCTCTAACGCGGACATTGATTATAAATTTGATCCGCTAAACCGTTAGTTAGTTGATGTTGAAAAAGTTTGACTTAGGCATTCAAAATATAATTTAACAGGTCCAGTTTCATGACATGAACGTCTTTGCAATTTTCAGGTTTTTGATTTTTTGACAGATTTTTTGATGCCGACTACGAATCTGATTACGAATTTGATTTATTTCAAGTTATACTCATTTTGAGAAAACCTGGGGAACTAACCACAAAATCATAATATGGATAAATACGGCTATAGTAAGACCTATACTGACTTACGCCAGGCTCGTTTGGTGGCAGGCATCCAGCAAAACCATTAACCTAAGAGTCACCATGAAAGTACAAAGACTAGCGTGCATTGGAACCACCAGTGCAATGTGAACAGCACCTACAGCAAGACTCCAAGCTATCGAGTTTTCATCAACAGCCAGGCAGCAATAAAAACGATTAACGCTACAGAAATAAAATCAAAGCTTGTCGAGAAGAGCTCAAGATTCTTAGAGCACAGCATAAGGTGCTGCTGGGTCTCTGAACACGAAGGCATGCCAGACAATGAGAATGCGGACAAACTGAAAAGAAGAGGCAAACAACAGGTGGGCCACTCTAGACACTTGTGTCACCGCTAGGAAGCTATGGCCCAAAGGCAGGACCTATGTAGGGGTTGCGGTGACTAGAAATTTCTTTGACACTGCCAGGCCTCTGTCATCAAAGACATAAATTCCTCAGACGACACTTCTTCCACGATCTAGAAGAACTATCTGGCAAACCGGTGAATGACTTCTTGTAAGTGGGACAACAAGACGTACCAGTCTTAAGCGGCCCTTACACGGTTAATCGATTGACATCAATCACTTACATGTGTTTGTGAGAATGTATCTGTATGCGTCACACACATTAGGTGAAGTCTGATTAACGAAAATCAAAACATTTTTTTTGATTTTGCATGACCAGCGTCATGCTAATTGATGTGTGAAAGGGTTGGATTGACATAATTACTTCATTGTGTGTTGTGTCGCGAAAGAGGAAACATGTCTGGCGCTAGCGGAAAATTGAGGGATGATGAAGACCGAGCATTTGTATCAGAATTAATTGAAACTTATCAGTCATTACCGAGTTTATGGGATGTACAAAGGAAAGATGACAGCGACAGAAATAAAAAATTGCAACAATATGAAGTTTTACTACAAAATATAAAGAAAAGTATGCTGATGCACAAAAAGCGGATGTCACTTTATTCAAAGTGCAAGAGCAATGTATGCAATACAATCATCCGTTTCACTGATCGCACATCCGTACACCACGAAAACTCACAAAAACTAAAAATTTTACGTCTAACGATTGAACTGTGTAAGGGGTAGCGTCAATCCACACATACACCATGCTTGTGTCAATCGATTGACCGTGTAAGGACCGCTTTAGCTTATGAGCTGAATTTCATTAAAAGCTATACAGAAATTCTAAAGCAAGGCGGCCAATAAATATTATTTGAATATCTATACCCTGCCCCCCACATTTCACCCGCACTCTTACAAGCTTATAAATCAAATTTCATCCAAATTTCTTCGGTGGTTCTTGATCGAGCCATGTGAGAACAAACAGACAGGTAGACATGCCTGTTTTGATCTGACCCAAACAAGTACGATCATTTTTTTCCGGATTAACAAGGAACCTGGAAATTAGGATACAGTTAAAATATTTCAATTGAACTAAGAACGTCAGCGACTATAACATCTGACCAACATTACTTGTTGAGCGAATAATTTGTTAAGATTTTGTGCCTTTTTGGGGTTGTAGGTATTTATACTTTCGTGACTGACTGTACCATCTACCAATGTACATAATTATCTAAGGTGGAATTATCATGGTCGTCGGAGGTCGAAATTCTAATTTAAGTCCTAATTCTCTTCACATCAGCGTCACTCGTCTTAATCGTTGATAATTTACGTTTCACAAGTCTTAAGCAAACACAATTAAATCTGACATCCGATAATCCCTCCGAGATAAATGCACATTATCATCCACATATTCCGCAGAATCGCACAATTCAACGAAATATTTTACAGATACACAACATGCATTCAAATTATTTAACATAAACATTTTGTAAATCCCTATCGTGGCCTAAAAATAGTTTTCTCTCCTCACTCTCGCCAACAGCAGCACAGTGGTGCGCGTGTTCCTCTACGGCTCCTCTCAGGGTCATTCACCTCACCACGTATCTTTTCGTAGCGCCGTTAAACTTTCAATACCTACATATAGGTATATTCAACAATAACACTTCACATCGGCAGCCACATCACACACAGCAGAGGCAGTCAGCTAGCGCACAGCAGTGTCTGGATTAAATAAACAGATTCCATCGTTTTACTTAAAGTAAAAGTATCTCCCTACTACTGCACACTATTGTAACACCCAGTCGCCGCACTACTGACAAAACACCGAAATGTATCTGGACAGTGACAAGAGATGAAAAAGAAATAAAAAAGAAAAAAAAAAACTATCCAACGAAAATTATACAACCAATTAGTGCTTCGATGTGTATTTGAGTCCGGCGCGGTGTTAACTTCTTCCTTGTTTGGTGTATCTCACTGTTCAGTGTGTTGTTTCAAAGATTAACCGAAAAATAATTAACAGTTTAAAGAACATTCAAACGCAGGGTAGTGCCTAAAAGATGTATTCATGTATGTATTCAAAAAAAAAAAAAAAAAAATAGAGGTTTCAGCTGGAGGAGTAGAAGGAGTTACCTTGTACCTTGTACCTGTCACTCTGTGATATGAAAAATCACGTCTGCACATCAGGCAGGCAAACGGGCATCCAGTCGACAGGTTGGCTGCCGGCTGGGCAGACTGAACAGCAGATCTGAGACGTGTATGTGCACACGTGTACATACATGTGTGTGTTTGTTGAATTATCCTGTTTTTGTTCCTGATTACATAGCTTGTCTTTTCTGAAAGACAATTTTTCCCTTTTTACCCTGAAATTCAAAACGTAAAAAATGCTACGTAGATGAGTGAAGTTTTGGCCCCAAGCCAAATTTACAATTTTTACAAAATATTTTTATACAGGCGGGTAGGGCACACTCTACAAAAATGATGGGGTTTCATGCGGACTGGAATGTGCCGTTTTCTAAAGGAATATGCAAACACATAACTCTGAGAAGTTAACAACAACAAAAAAAAAAGATGGATCTGAAACTCAACTTGTGTAAATGTGCTTGTATATGGTTTGTTTGAAAAATTCCCTCAGGCTGGGTTTTAACATGAACTAAGAGGGAGTACATGAACTTGTGACTTACAACCACAGAGTACTGTACATAATTTATGGTCATAGAATCCATGTACGTGTACTCGTACATAATGTACATACTTAATAAAAACCACACGGCAAAAATGTGGTAACATAAAACTAGTTGTATTGGTCAACATAGTGTGTCCCATACAACTATACAACATACCCTTCAATGGGTTGTAAATTTTGACATACTATAGGTCATGCTTGGATATTAGTTCTGTTTGTGATACCAAGACGTTTCTCAGAACAGTTATGACTTATTGAATGTTTTATTGTTTTTGTATCGCTTTTCACGTTCTCTAAGTAATCAAATTCAGTTCGTAATAGGGATTTTACAAAACAGGACCGTGTTATTTAAACATATTTAAACTTTCAGTAAGAAATTCCCTAATCAACAATATACACGATACATAAGTCGGTTTAGATGTTCAGGAGTTACCGCATTACAACGCAAAAAAAAATAAATGGATTACTTTATGTTACCTAATTATTAGGGATTACAAAATAGAACGTGCCTTATAAACACACGACACAGAAATCAATTCAGACATTTTAGATTTTCCTCGTTGCAATGCAAAAACAACAGACACCCACAAATTTTAGATTTCACACTTGATCAGGGATGTGGCGGATCATAAAAAATATTACATCCGTGTATACGAATATTTCAAAACAGTAACAAAGTTGAAAAAAATAAAACGCTTGGTTGATGAACATCCAAATTATAATGATTTCAACAAAAATGATGTTATGATGATGTTATGATAAGAAAAATATAGTAAAGTAGGTTCAGCACTTTAGCTTATTTACTTTTAGTTCTAGCATACATTTATTACACTTTGCGTAAGTGGTTCACACTACTGTTCTGGACTTGACACACTGAAGTCAATTATCCATGTTTCATTAAAATTGGATCAATCGTTTTTTACTTATTTCTTAAATAAGATCCACGTAAGACTCCTTTCCAACACGAAAGGTCTGGAAAAAAAATATGTAGAATCGTCTCAAAATGTCTTCCGATTTTGAATATAAAAAATCCAGGAAATTTCTTAAAACCACGGGCTGTCTTTACTGAGGATGATAGGTATAGGACATGTTTTCGTGAATACTCGTAGCGTGATTTCCCCAAAATAATAGAAAACCCTGTACACACTTGTCCCGAAATAATTACTTTTACCCTGCTCTCCATACAAGCCATTTCAAACATACTCAAAAGATGTTCGGCCCATGGCCTCAAAACCACCATCATTTTGGTAATCAACCAATCTACCCTACAAATCTGCTCATAAGCATTTTTGATTTTTGAGAAAGTAAGTATAGGTACATACATGTCTTCATATAAAAGATGATTAGTGGACAGGACAATTTCCTGGTCAAGATGACTCGAAGGCACATCGGAAGAGCAATGACCTCGATGAATAACTTGATTGGTTACCCCAACCATAGGTACCATGAGAGGGAGCGCCTTAGCGGCTTTGTCCCCCCAGAAACATTCCTCTATTTCAAGCAGGCAGGTCTGATCCAGGATAGATCAGCAGTGCCGCTAATCTTCCACGTTACCCGGACAACTGTGGATAGGCGGCTCAACTACAGTCGAGACGTCGCACAGAGCACTTAGGAGCGTTTCCGATTCAACTGACCGGTATCGGGCCGCGATGTTAAAGATGTGAGCAAGCAGCACCAGCAATTCTGGTGGTTACTAAAGGGAGCTCCCTCGTCGAACCCTTTTAATCATTTTGCCTTGACCGGTGTACATAGTTTTTTAGGTGTCTAGGTTTAGGTAGTTTAAGTTTAGGTACTTAAGTTTTTTAATGCACAGTACTTTAATAAACAAAAAAAGTGCATATTTGATTATGCATGTCTGTAGTTAAGTTAAGATTTATTTTTAAGGTAGCATTTAAGTTTTATATATAAGATAAAAAAATAAATAGTACTGATACTAAGTTTTTTTTTACTAAACCTTTTTCTTAGTCATAATTGTTCATTATATAAAATAGTAATAAGTAATAGATTAAGTCGAAAGACTCAGTTAAGGATTAAGTTTAGCTTAGAGCGCCCGCATAGGGCCAGTACGTAAGAATAAGATAGTTAAGTTATTTAAGCTAGTTTGAAGCGTTTTTGTCTATCATGTTAGTATAAATGCTTGAAATTAATAAAAAGCTAAAAGAAAGATAATTATTATTAATTGGTTAATAAAATACAAAGAGACACAAGTCACTAAAGATCTTTAAACAAATGTATATAAGTGCAGAAAAGGAATGCGACTTTAATAAAAATAATAATAAATTGACTGTTTTATATGAAAAAATATATATAAAGCTTGAGTTGACTTATATGTACAGCTACTGAAGAAAGTTCATTAAAATACCTTAAAACCAAAAATTTCTGGAACAGCCCTTTCAGAATTTTCATTATGGGGCTGACCACTGGCAACTCCGCCCTACTCAATATGCCAAAAAAAACTAAGTAACAGGCATACTGTATTATTAGGTATAAGTTATTGGTAAAAGTAAAAATTTTGACTCAATAATAGAAATACCCAGTACAAGATTTTTTATTTACAAAATATCAGTTCTGACATTCTAGAACTACAACGCAAACAAGACAGTGCTTGATTTTATGTTATTAGGTAAGAAACCTGATGTATCCAAAAATATACAGGATGCCCACGTTAAACTTCAGCGGTGAATCAACAAACAATTCTAGAACGAAATATTGTATAATGTGTGCTAAGTGACGGAGACATGACCTGTAATTCGTAGGTTTTGAGGTCTCGTGGTTCGGTCTTTATGAGTTGTCTTTATTGTTTGATGATGGTTATGGAAAATAATTAACAAACCTAAAATATGGCGTTTAGTTTACCAACTTAACATTCATACTTGTGACAATATTTGACGGACGAACAGAAAACTGACTCTCATGATAGCCGTATTTTCGGGGATTCAAATCTTGAATCTCCTGCTCAGTGACCTCGCACTGAACCACTGAGCCACGGTGCCCATGGAAAGTCAGCTAAGTATAATTATTATCAATACACTTAAGTTCGAATTTTTGATCGCCATAAGCCGAGAGCCCTACCTTGAACCACCTTTTCGCGTTAGAATAGACGATTGAAAAAGAAGACTTAGCAAGTAAAAGTTCAATAACTATTCAGAACTTACAAATATACATATATATGAGTACGTACGAGTATATGCACAGAGAGACGAATAGCAATAAGGCTTTCAAGCATCACAGTTCTGATTCACTAATTTAAATAATTCCACCCACATTGGCTGGATGCCATTGCTCTCTGTAATTATCAACTCATCCGCGCATGTACAGATCCTTACCACAAGTTCATTGCAACCATTACCATTACCAATAATCTGACTAATTTGACTCATCAAATAGATGATCTTGAAAAAAAGAGAAGGCACACAGTACAATGAGATCCCATATGCCCTGTAATTACGACGACTTCTACAAGGGATTAAATTTAGAAATAAAAGGAGAGGAAAAAAAATATATAACTAGGAGATAAATTAACTTTTATATCTGAGTCTGAGTATGAATTGAACTCAATTGAACTTCACTGTCGTCATCTCATCATCATCTGTTGGAGAGAGGAATCAAAATCTTTCCTCGTCATCGTCTTAAAAGATCTCAAGAGATCAACATTACATACGATAGACACAACAGACAACAGAGACATGCAAGAAAAAGATGCAGATGAAGAAAAAAGAATTAAGAAATAATAAACATCAGAAGGAAGAAGGAGAACAAAAAAAAAATCTGCTAAAGAAATAAACACCAAAGAAGATGAAAAAAACTATTTTTCAGAAATAAATTTCCACCAGGTTTGGATGGTTCTTGAAAATTTGCACCAGTATCTGGATCTGGATCAGTAGCATATTAGAGTCCAATGAAAATGAACGAAAATTTATTTATTGTTACCAAATCAAAATTTTCGAAATTACTAACTATTGTATCACTTCGCTTAGTCATCAGATTCTCTTTTGATTTTTTTTTAAACAATTTCCGGGTTTTGTTAGTCGAGCATTTCGGAATTCGCAACTCACACACCGTCTGGGCACCCCGGACGGAGATTGACCGGAAAACTAATGACTACCAGCAGCGCAATAACCATGTTCGTACCCAAGAGCAAATTTAATCTCCTCGTCGTGGTCTCTAATACAACATGGTTAACTTTTTGTTTGCATGTAGGTAAGCTAAAATTTCAAGTGCGTTCTTTGACTGGTACCACAATGGTAAAGGAACGAATGGTACCTAGCTTCCTACATATTTTCGTTACAATACCCGGACAAAGATTAATCTCTGGACAGAGAAGAACTTCTTGAACTCTAGCAAAAATAGATCGCCGAAATGCCTAGTTTCTCTACCTTGCGAAAGAGTTCACTAAAAATAAACTCGTCATTTTGGGATACCAAAGTATCTCGAAAGCCTTAGGTGAAGTAAGGATAGATTAGGTCGCTGTCTTTGCTCAAACTGAAAGGTTGATTCGCTGTGTTATCATTTACCTTTTTGCTGCTCCATGACTCTTTGTTTATGTGTAAAACCATTTGGGCGCAGAGAAGTATCTCTAGATTTTATGGACATCGCCGTTTAGATCCTCGTAGAAGTACTTACCCCAGAGAATTGTACATGCACCCTCTGTAAATATATCTTCCACTTTGCAATGTACTCCAAACTCAGCATAGGATTAAATTGCATCTGTCTGCAATCTCGTTTAAGGATCCACGGCAATGAATATCCAGAAGTAGGTATACCTTCATATCTAATGCTGATGTTAATCCATTTTATCCCTTTTGATGACTCGTTTAGAATTTACCCGGATTCCCAACCATTTCTACTAGCGATTCTCGTTTTGTCTTTGACCATTGAGTCAATATATAAAGTTGGCTTCCTCTTAGCCTAAATGCTGCCTTGACAGCCTTTTGTTTCTAGGTATGTCTACGGGAAGCAAGTGAAGCATATTCTGCTATTTTTTGTGAGGAAATTCCCAAATCCCGGAGCACTCAGACTCAATTTTTTGTCCTTCTGGTGTAGTTTTGGGGAAACTTACGATTTTATTCGTTTCTCTTTTATGCCGGGGTGGCTGTGGTAGCTGTTCCCTGTCCGGGCACAAACTTGCACAGTTCGGGACACACTGCCCACTACACCGTGACCTCTAACATTCTGCTGTAAAGTTGTAAAAGTTTTGCAGACTTGCCAGTTATCTGACATCCCGTGCCTTTGAGTTTTGTGTATTCGTCAGCTTTTGGGTTAAGCAGTGCAGCTTATAAAGCTATTATTCAAACATTGTTCAACCCTCAAACCTACGTTCAGTTTCTATTTTGTTTGAAATAAATGAAAATTCGCTGTCATGCGCTCATACCTCCTCTACTTTCTTACAGCGCACAAGTATTCGTACGTACTGCCAAAACAAAATAAAGTCAAGCTCTGATAGGTACCATGATTGATGTGCTGGCAGGATAAAATGTATGACTGCTAAAGCTTAAAATTCCAGAACTGGTAGTCCTCCTATATCCCAGGGCGTAAACGATCTTTCAAAGGTAAATCTGAGGATATATTCGGACAAATATAAGAGTAGTCGAATCATTCACGTAATAAACTCAATACAGAATGCTGACTGTGCTTAGAGAAGGATATGACCGCAGAGCACATACAAATATGAGCTATGTGAACCTGTGTCTCTGTGCAGGAAAAAGTGGCAATATTTTTATAGTTAAATCTAAAAATAAATTAGGTACCATTTTTTGTAATCAGTTCAACTAGATTGGCTGTATTTATTTCTGCATTTCCTAAAGAGGTGCCAAATTAATTGACATATTCGTCAAGGCGCAATAGAGGTTGATCAGCCATTCATCTAAGTCGTTCTTTGCACTGACGTACCAATAGAAACCTCCGGCCAAACCATATGCAAACTTCATGCATTAATTAAAATTCTTCAAAGATATTTCCCCTTTCGCCATAATTGGTCAAAATATCTCACCCCATCGCATGGTAAATTACAAAAAAGGAAGCCCACATACTCTGCCGGGAATGATGCATGTCTCTCTGATTCCATGCTATCAGCTTATGCAATCCATCCAGCACTTAAATGGCAATTACAAAAGATCAAATAACTTAAATTGGCATTGCCAGGAGATAATTATCAAGAAAATTACAACATCAAATCAACAACGAATGTAGCGAAAGATACATTCAGTACTTACACTCGCAGCATTACAGATTCGTTTGTTTCCCATAGAGCAAAGTGGCTCGGAAAAAAATATTGCCAATCTCAGAGAGATACAAAACAGAAATAGCTGAAAATAGTTGTTATTTCTTAATATTTTCTGCTGTTTTCAGTCTCAATTTTGTGTTTTACTATAACTATAGTTGTAACAGAGGTATAAAATATATGTTTGAATCAGTGGCAATAGCATCGCACGCCAATAAAATGTTAGTGCTAAATTACAAAATTGTAACTAATTATAATTTTTATGATTGCAATTTCATCTAGAGATGGTCTTGCAGATTTGCAGGTCGGTGTCACGGGGTCCATTGTTACATAATGTTTTCCAGATTTTTTTTCATTATGCGGATAGCATTAACATGATTTCGGATCGTATAAACGTACATATGTACAAGCAATTTGCAATTTTATAAAAACTGCTGAGAATTTGGAAAAATCAATACTGCAGACTGTTAAACGGCGGTGACGAACAAAACTTGGCAGGCAGGCAAAATGATCCATTCAACCTGGACGGTGTCGACAAATATTTTCGTCCACCTGACCGACCAAAGTGAAGTGAGAATAGGAATACATAAGCTTAAGTTCTACAAGTCTGTAGCTAACGGTCTAACTGATGAACTATTTAAAGCAGCTGAGGATGATTTGTTACAGATCATACACCAAATCATCAGCAAAGTATGATTGGATGATTTACTTGATCTTCAAGACAGAAGACCCTCGGCAGAGCGCCAACTACAGAAACACGAGTCTCCTCAACATTGAGTATAATATCATATCTGCCATATTATGTGAACATCTTTAACCTCTTTGGTCTTTTTCAGAATGGTCATAGGTCAGTAAAGCAATCCATCCTTTCGTCGATTTTAAAGTTGCCTATGATAGTATTTATAGAAACTAGCTTTACAGAGTCATACCAAGTTTTTGTATCGTTGCTTCATTAAGGTCGGTAACAATATCACCCAAGCCTTTGATGTCTGAAAACAGTTACGACAAGGCGACGCACTGTCATATGATTAACATCATTCTTTAGAGAATTGCACATATTTCATAAGCCAACATCAGGGGTAGGATCCATCAAAAGTAATCGCTTTTCTGTGAGGACGCTCGTGTGGCCAATTTACATAAGGGTCTTCTTTGCGTCACGATGAAAGTGGGCTCGCCCTTATCAAACGCACACATTTTTACGGCCACTGATTTAAAAGTACCAAGCTATATACACCGCACATTTACACCAGTTGTTCGGCGAGGTAGTAAAATGGATATATCGTCACACAAAGGCTAGATCTGCACCAACTAATTTAACGGTTTTTTCAGATATTTTCAACCAACAAAATATATTCTTGGGCTCAATGTCAACAAATGTCAGCATCTTAAAGTCTTTTGCAACTATGTCCTTTCTGCCTAGGTAGGTCCTGCTAGAAATTGGGGAACCGGACAACATTGGTCATAGCATCATAAAGGTTACTTTCTCTGTATGTCATCAGTTTTGAATACTACTAGAGTACACTATTCTGGATCATTTCAATGGATTGTCATTAATTTAATGATTTAAGATTAGCGGATTTTCTCTTTGCCACCTGGCATATTGAAGGTTTGCTGTGCTCTTTATCTAATGGTTGGTGTATATGACATAAATGGCTTTGATTAGTGAGTTTCGAGCTCTGATTAGCTCTACATCACCTGGTTTCTGCAGTAGGATCCATATCATCCGCCTTATGTGTTTAAAAGACCTAAGCAGCTCATCAACCATTTCAGGGGTTGTGCTTGTGCATGTGCTTTTATGTAATAGCTTCTACCCAATCTGTCGTAGTTGGATACGTTTAGGGAGATACAACGGATGTATATGGATGTTGGGGGACAAAATTTATGAGTGGGTCTTGAATGTCAATCACGTGATTATGACGGGTCGATGGTGACTGCCTACAAACAGTAGAATTCAGATTATCCTAACTAAACGAGACCGAAGCTGAATCAAAACTAAATCCGAGCGACGATTAAATTACTACCGCATTAACCAAGTGATGACGTCAGCCGGTTTGTTTACAAATCTTATCTGTTTGCAAAATACATTTACTACGTTTTCAGGAAAGCACCTTATTTTGTGCTTTGTAGCATTGGAATGCATTGTCCGTATGGACAAAAGTGTTCAAACTTGTGAACACTCAGAAAATATGGAGCAGTATAAATCCCACTCAGTTATACGGAATATAAATGTTAATTCAATTAACTCGGACAATACAGAAGCTCGAAAAACTGAAGCTCGGATAACCCAGATTCTATTACAAGTAGAAATCAGATAGGACCGTTCGGGATGCCGGTGGTGATGGTTTTCGACATCGCAGGACGTGAAACTAAAATCAGGATTGTAGTGACGGATTCATTCGTTCGGGGCTATTGTAGCAAACAACATCATACAACCTTTTATTCCAATAGTTTTGTTTATTAACTCTCACCTTTTGATCCTTACCTGCAAAGTGTGGATTAATAAGCACGATTTTTAACATTCCCCTACATCTAATCCGAGCTACATGACTCATTCGTCCAATGAAATTTCCCATCTTGTCGAACAATTTACAGTACAAAGTCTCAATCCAAATGAAGAAACAAAAATATATATATATATATATACGAGTATAAGCACTAACCCAAGAAATATTTTCAAGGTTAACATTCCATTCCATTGCAGCAACACCTCTTCAATTGAGTGCAAAGTGTGGAGTCCGTTTTGGTTGCTTCTCCTGTGGGGTACCATAAGATGCCTTACCTACCTGCCGGTTATATCAGAGCAGCGAGCTCCCATGAACATTATTGTGGCAGAGGCCAACACACGCGCAAAGCAAAAACATAATACCAGCAACCCAATATAATGAATTTTACACTATAAATATGGATGTGCTTCACTCTCACTGTCTCACGCCCTGCAGCAATCATAATCCTTCTCATCCGCATCCTGCTGCTTGAAAGCAGAACTAGAACGTGGTCTGGTGTTATGTTCATCTATTTGTGCTATCGCGGCGAAGATCGATCGAATTTGTATGTGATGAAGATCTGTGTGAGAGATGTGGTGTACCTTCTTGAGAGTTAGAGTTCCGAGTCCGAATCGAAGTCCTCCTATGGTGTTTTAATTCTTGGTCTTGGAAAAAAGATCGGAAGAGATGATGTGCTGCGCAAAGATGGAGAAGATCATTTTGTGCATCTGGATAAGTGGCTGGATTGGGTAGAACAAAAAAGGAGAGTATTCGCAGTGGGATTTCTCTTTGTTGCTTTATTTAGGTGGAGTTTTATTTTTCTATACCTTTTGTGTAGAAATTCCTACAATGAAGAGGACGGCGATGCTGCTGCTGATGATGATGAGTAAAGCGGTGAACAGAGAAGGACATTCCTTTTTTTTCGACTAAATTACATCAGAAAAAGTGTCAATCTATATTTCTCAGCTTTACAATTGCATTTTATTGAAGAAGGTTTCACCTATATTATTCTTCGCTCGATGGCGTGATGGATGCCACTAACGTCTGTAGGTTATGAAGAGTCACTAAAACTCGAAGACTGATGCTGGCGCAATAGGCTTAAAGTAAACAAACTCTTTAACATAAAAATCCCAGCAAATCTTCAAAAGGGAGGATTGGGGCAAAGGCAGGCTCATACTTCTTAGACACAAGCACTTTTTTGAAGCCAAAACTAGGCACACTGATTTAAAATATTCGCAAGATATACGCTCAAAAGTTGATAAATGTATCCTTTATTACTTATCTCTCAGAACCTTAGATTAACTCAGAAGTTCGCTCAGGTAACCAGAATAGGTGATATTTCAATATCATTGTTAATAAAATATCACTATTTCTTTTGTGAAATTTACAAAAATTAATATAGAAATAAATATTTCTGTGCTAACAGCCTACACAGTACCTAGCCTAGCTTTACGCAACTACTCATACTCAAACTTATCATGGCAGTTCTACTCTCGGATGTTTGTCATACGAGAGATAGGGCTAGATTGGATCACAAGGGCTGGATTTTGGTTTTGAATATAATAATTTGCATTCAAAACTCCAATTACAAGCATACCTACATTACATGCACACTCTTTCCACCCTTAGGTATCTCTTACGATTTTGATGAAATTCGTTTTTCTGGCTTGGTAACGTATGTACGAGTACATGTACATGGTCTCATTTAAATCATCAGAAAATATTGGATTGAGTGCAAGATAGGCGAAAATGTGCTCTTTCACAGAGCTTACTCAACATAAAATTTAGGTTTGTGGTTCCTTCTGAAAATCATCAGAATCTACATATGTGGTGTGTTCGACTTTATTATAGTTCTAATCGAAGAGCAACTGAACGACACTCAATTAACAGTTACTTTTTGCCAGTCCATATCTCAAAAATTAGCATGGATAGGACTCAGACGAGAACGAAGACCTCACCTAAGGTGAGAAACGAACCCCAACCAATTTCATGTGCAAAACTGGAGGCGGCTAGCACAAGATCGAGCTGGCTAGAGACTCTTGTTGGTTGAGGCTCAGGTCCACCTCGGACTGTAACGCCAAATAGGTAATGTTTGAAATATACAAAGACTTTTTCATTTTGGGCAATTTTGTAAACAAACAAGTAAATACCTTCAATCTAGTTGTGCACTTCATTTGCATCCCATTTGGATATATGATATGCAGTGGACGCCCATTATAAGGAACGATGTAATGTCCGAAATCGTTCACTGAATCAGAAGTGTTCAATATATTGAATACTTTTTTGTATGGAAATTGAATTTTTTTCTTTAAATTTGTTCGTGCGTTGCTATATCGTGTAGTAAAATTGTACGGAAGCTCAAATTTGCGCAAATGTGTTGCTGAGTGAATTTATTTCATTAATTTAATTTTGTTTCGTTCGACATGAATTCTAATTATAAGATATGCAATTTCTTTATCTACAATTTATTTGTTTCAAAATTCAATTCAAATCAAACGATGAAGAAATTAATGAAATTACTTAAGCACCTCAGTGATTTTCTATCATGCCTGTATCAGTACAGTCTCGATACTTTTTTGAAGTGGGTTTGAATTTGTGTTTGGAAATTAAAACTTTGACAATGAACTCGATGGTGACTTTCGGAACTCGATACAAGTGTCATAGTAATGCATTTCCGTTTTTAAAAGCTCGACTTTATATTAGAATCGCAGTACTTACTGCATTTAGAAATTCAGCCACCCATAATTTAATTGATTCTAAAGCCCCGACTAACAAACGATTTTCGCAATCGCAGTTAATATTGGAAAAAAAAAAGGTTAAATTGATATCCCTGGTTAAATCATCAATCAGCATCACTTAAAACTTTGTCTTTTAAAGTTTATTAACCCAGTGAGTAATATGCCGGAGCATGATTGTGAATCGAATTCTTAATGAAAAATTGATCAATTGCAAATCGGTCTTCACGCGGTTACTGTTCCGTATTTTTGCTTTCTCATTGATCCGTAGAAAGGAGAAAGCTATGGCCTTGAAAACGTCAGGTCAAACAAACACTTCTTGTTCCGTGTCTGTCCATACGAGTATGTTTGTTTTCAGACGGCATCGCTTATGTCATAGTTTTTCAGAGTTTTTACTTCAACCCAGGGCAAGTATTAGTTTCCTGTGTTTTCATGTTCCACGTCGATGTTATTTTTTGACCGATTACTTCGTTTCTAACAATTATGCGTGGAATATTATATCGGCCTTCAATCAAATTTTGCATAACATTTTGGCACATTCGAGTACTATTTCACCATTTTTTTTGAATAATATTGTCTTTTAGCATCGGAATTGTAGTTGGCTTGTTGTCGTAAATCTTTTACTTCAAATTACCCTAAAGGAAGAAGTCGGGAGCTGTCAAATCAGGGGATCGAAAGAGGCAATCGATATCACCTGTGTTTGGCATTATGCGGCCGGGACAAATTTCTCGCAAAATATCCATCGAATCGTTAGTTGTGTGATGTGGCACCGTGCTGTTGGTACCACATATATTGTAGGCCCAATCGATCCAATTCGGGAACCAAGAAGTTATGCTATATGTCACGATATACACTCTTGATATACAACTCTTTGTTTATTAACAAAGCTCGAAATGAGCGTCGTGACACATGGTGATTTTTTCCCTAAAATTAAGGTCCTCATTATGGAACTGCAAGCTAGTCTGGATAATATGTTGCGACACTACCAATATAACTGGAGGGAAATGTGTCTACATCAGTCTGGCTTTCTAACTGTTGTGACGTCGTTAGTCTATATCCACCACATTACTGTAGCTAATCCAGTGTACATAGTACATCGTACTAACTCCATAGCCAATTTCCCGCAGACGCATCGACAAATGCATAAAGATCAAGTAGCTTATATATACAAGAAAAATCTCACAAGATCATCAATAATACTCACGAGAACCAAAATAAAATTGCGGATACATACCTAGAAAAGAAAAAAAAAAAAAAAAAAATTAATTAATAAACTTTCTAAAGACGGCAAGAATTAAGAATTTAATTATCAACATCAAAAGTAAGACAGCAAATTAAGCAAACAAAGATGTCACTGTGTCATACACCACATGTCGGCAAACACCAACCGACACCGAAATTAAAAAGATCTCGGTTTCAATAAAACAAAAATAGGTCAACATTGCACAAATGTTTTATTGTCCTCATTTATCAGTCAGTGTTATGTGTATCCACACAATAATCGTGTGAAAAGACTACTCTCTGTTCAATTACTGCTCAATTCATTCATCACAGTCACGGTCTATGTGACACGGGTACCTTGACCGTCAAAAATGGTTGCAAATTGTTTTGTTCATTATTGACTCTGTCATGACCTCACTAAAAAGATATTTACTCTCCCCCATCAGAATTCCCCCTAGCAACAGATGAACACAGCAACAAAAATGACAAAAAACAAAAAGTTTCATCCAAAAATCATGTTTTGGAAAATTAATTAAAATTTCGTGAGAAGTATCTATACACATCCGAAAGTTGTTGAATGAATCTCATTATACCCATGGATTATGTGGAGGGTAACACTGTCAGTGACTCCTCCATCGAGGGGAAGTGGAATTTAATTGTTGTTACTGAAGTTACGTGCTTTCCTGATTATTATACTTCACTTATTTTTTTTTTTTTTTTTCATTTTTGCTTTCAGTTAATTGTTCCGAGAGTCAGTAATGGAGTGTAATTTACGCTTCAGGTGTATGTGATACGAGTTGGATGAAATATTTTTTTTTATTTTTCTGAAGGTTACTACTAATTTTTAAAGATTTATTTTCTGATGAAGATACATTGGTTATCTGGCAAATGCTTTACACGCTTTTAAGATTTACTTCAGAAAACCGAGAAAAAATGTTAATGAGGGAATTTTTAATCGGAGTCATTTACATCGTTCAAGGTCAACTATAAATGGACTATCGGATGTTGATTTTAGCCGCTTATTTAGTACGCCAATTGGGTTTACTTGTTTCTAAATAAGAGATAGAAAGATAGTACCAATCTAGTGATTTAAAAACAATTAATAAAATTTAAATTGTTTTCGAGAAACAAAAATAACACAAGAAGATTTTTTTATCCATTAAATTTCAATTGAGACTTCCAGTTCTCCAAATTAAAATAAATATAATACGTAAAAAACGAGAGAATACTCGTACATTCACAGAATCAATCGCTATCTGGGTGCAATTTTTCTTCGCACGTATGGAAGGGACCTATGTAGTCTTATTGCCGAATCTGAACGGCGAATTGATAAGCTTATCATGAGAATTATACTCTCGGGGGTTCGTAAAAGGTGAAGACGTGGGAAAACTTATTGATGTTCTGCTGGGATTCTAACCTGTACCGCTCAACAGCCTTGAGCCACAGTGCCCACAATCGAAAGTGGCTGATGAAAAACTAGATAACTTTGAGCAAAACTAATTTTAAGAAGTTAAGATGTTTTTTAAAGTATATTCCATATTAAGATAAACAAATTAAAACAATTGCTTGCGCCCTAGCTGGGGGATTGAATAGTCAGTAAGGCATATGAGGGTCCTAAACAGCTAGAGTGTGGTGCTTACATTTATTTAGCTGTCTTCCAGACAAAACCAAGAACTACCGACAATGACAGAAAGTGTTAAAGAAGTAGTGATAGATTCGGCAGACGAAGGTATTTTTTTTTTTATTTATCATCATCATTTGAAAATTTCTGAAAATTATTTCCGAATTTCCTGACGTCTGGCCAAAAGTCTTATTTCTTAGGTGGCAACAAATTTGGCCAAAGGGAAAGAGAATTGGGCATATACTCGTGGACCTCTTCGTCACAAGCTTGCTGGTTCTGACTTTGTTATTAGCTACCACCAGAAACACTTAGTTTTTGGACATATACTCGTGGACCTCTTCGTCACAAGCTTGCTGGTTCTGATTTTGTTATTAGCTACCACCAGAAACACTTAGTCCACTTTTTTCTAAAGGTGCAAAGTAGAGTTGATTTATTAGACTGTATACGATCTAGATCCCGCCGCTTCCTCGCCAGGGGTTCAGTGTTTTACATTGTGCTGTGAACCAAGAAAATTGACAGAGCTTAATAAACCTCGATTTTACCTCAATAGCAGATAATGCTTTCATAGGATATCAATGGGAATGGTAATATCATTCCGTGATGTCAACATCATGATGTTGGCTGCTTTTGCGACTGCTAGGACCTTCACTTGGAAAACACGACTGTGGTCAGCGAATCTGATCGAGCTGCGTAGATTTAGTGCCTCGGAGAACAGGAAATTGGAAAAATACTGGAAAACCGTTTTTCACAGTCTAAATAAGGCGATAAGTAGTCAGTACATACTCGATCTAAGAACACTTTTCTCCTCAGATTCTCGCAGATACAGCAGAAAATCGAAAATTATGTGGAATGCCTCTTTTGGAGTTTTCCTTACCGCACCAGCTGTACTGACTTCTACCAGCCTTTACGGTACATATTTCTGTTCATCTACGTTCCCAAAGTACATATTCTTATATATTCTTACAACACTTGTAGAGATCTTTTATAGGAAGCTGTTAGCTTTAACTGGGGCTTTCGCAGCGCTTCTAGAACTATTGGATTGGCAAGAAAGTATTTTCGGTATTTTAGTGTGAAATAAAACTCTTTTTTTATACAAACAATAAACTTCAATCAGTCACATATTTTCCATTTGGTGCGATGACCTTCCGGCAACTTCACGATTCCGTGCTCAGAGAAGTTCTGGCCCTTATTAGCACAAAACTGGACCAAATGCGATTTGAGGTCATTATCATTGGTGAAAGTTTTACCATTCAAATAGTTTTGCAAACTTCGAAACAAATAAAATTCTGATGGTGCAAGGTCGGGGCAGTTGAGATAATATCTCCTTTTCTGTGGGTGCTCACAATGGACAACCTTTTAAAAGCACTGGAAGGAACCCGTGCGAAATGTGTAGTGTACGCAGATGACCTAGCCGTTCTGATAAGAGGTAAGCACCTGAACATCATAGGAGAGCTTATGCAAAACACCCTTCGAATCATAAAAGAATTGGCGGAGGAGAGTGGATTAGAAATAAATCCAAATAGAACGGAAATGGTTCTCTTTACAAAGAAAGCCAAAACTAGTGACTTTCACATTCCACAACTCGGAGGAGTATCATTACAACTCCGCGACAGCGTTAATCTGGGCATTATATTGGACAGGAAACTGACCCGGAAGAAAGAGTCACCAAAGCCAAGAGAGCATATTGGATATGCAGGAGGGCCATCGGGAAGTCATGGGGCTTGAAACCGAAACAGGTCCACTCCACATCATCTTCTACGGTGTAGTTGTATGGTGGCCAGCGATGAGCAAAAAGTATGCAAGAGACTTGCTAACTAAGGTGCGACGTATGGTCTGCCTGGGTATTACAGGAGCACAATCCACAACACCAACCGCGGCCATGGAAGCGATACTAAACATTCTACCAATACACCTCGAAGTGAAGAAGATTACCGGCATTTCAGCCTCACGGCTTAGAACTGTCGGCTATTTCATCGATAGTGCAAATACGGGACATCGAAAAGTCACCGAAATGATAAGAATAATGACACCACTCATCGATTGCCCCAGTGATGTTGTTGGAAAATCGTATACCTTCTCCAACAACTTCGAAACAATTTTCCCCGCAAGAGAATATTGGACGTATGAAAGAACGACAAGAAACTCCAATGGGATATCGGTATATACAGATGGCTCTAACATATCAGGGGAATCAGAGGCTGGCATCTTTAGTGCTAACCCACCGATTGAACTTGCTATTCACCTAGAACCATTTGCATCGGTGTTCCAAGCAGAAGTCTAGGCAATTATGAAGGCAACTGAAATACTCGCAGAAGACACCAGCGAAGGGAGGCAAATCGAAATATGCTTGGACAGCAAAGCTGCAATTAGCGCGATCACAAACCCCATGTCGAAATCACGACTAGTAAGGGAGTGCAAAACTAAGTTGAACTTACTTGCCAGACGCAATAGAGTCCGTCTCACATGGGTACCGGGGCACGAAGGTGTACCGGGTAACGAAAAGGCAGACGAACTAGCAAGGAAAGAAGCAGGCAATACAGAACTGAACCCGGATAATACAGGGTCCCTCTGACAACTATTAAAACAATAATCAATGAAAAGATACGACAGGAGTTCAATAACTACTGGACGAAACTAGACACGTGCAAAGTGGCTAGATCTGTAATAACCAAACCGAGTAACAACACAGCAAAAAGAGCTCTTAACTCAAGCCGAACACAATTGAGATTGATGGTGGGACTTTTAACAGGGCACATCAATCTCAACAAACATTCGTTCAGACTCGGGATAGCTGATATAACAATCTGTGCCAACTGTAAAGAGGAGGAGGAAGATATAGAACACTTGCTCTGTCACTGCCCTGCTACAGCGAGGCTAAGACTGAAAATTCTGGGATCTCCAAGGATTCCGGATATTACACACCTCAGTAAGAAAGGAATCGGGGATATATTGGAGTTCGCCAGACGAACACTACGATTCCCCGATCACTATACGATATAGTTTCCCGTTGATACTACCCTTGATCCCTAGACCTAAATCCTCTCAACACATAATTCCCAAAACACAGCACTATTCCCTACAGTTACATAGATGAGAGGAACACAACGGGCCCAATGGAGGCCTAAGTGAAGAGCATAAGCTCACCGTCTTAAACCAACGAACCAACCAGGTCGGGGCTGTATGGTGGTTGTGACATCACTTCCCAACCAAAGTTCAATAATTTTTCAAGAGTTAGCAAAGATGTGTGTGATCTAGGGTGTGTGATCTAGCGTGTGTGATCATGGTGGAACACGATTCACTTACGATTTGACAATTCTGCTTCCTGCAGTCTAATTAGTTGTTGACAAACAGATCGTTTGGTTCCTTGGAAGCAGCTCAAAATACACAACACCTTTATAATCCCACCAAATTGACAACATAGCCTTCTTTTGATGCAGTTCAGCTTTCGATGTGATTTGTGCTGGTTCATCACGCTTAGACTATGATCGTTTTCGATTGATATTATTGTAGACGATCCATTCCAGTGATGATTCGTTTCAAAAAAGGATCAATTTCATTGCGTTTGAGATGCATATCGCAAATATTGATTCGTTGTATTAAGTGAATCTCTTTCAATTCATGTGGAACCCTAATATCGAGCTTTTTTATGAGTCCAAGACGTTTTAAATGATTTTCAATTGTTGTGTGTGATGCATTTAACCTCTCTGCAATCTCTCGCACAATCATACAACGATCTGATTCAATTATGACTTTGATTTAGTCATCACCAACTTCAGTTGGTCTACCAGAATGGAATTTCATAAACCAATTCTGACACGTGCGTTCTGTTAAGCAGTCAACACCGTAAACTTCGCATACCTCTTTGTGAACCTCAGCAGTTTTCTTGCCTTTACGGAAACAAAAAAGCGAACTATGTTGAAAATGTTCGTTTTTTGCACTTCATGGTAAAATTGACACTTAAGTAACAGGTGTTAAAAAAAAATAAAACTCGATTTGACAAATACGAGAATCAACAAACATAGCGCCTACTTGTAAAAACCGAAATTAATTAATATTTTTGAAACATTGCAAGAAATCGTCTCAAAACACGTTATATAATTCTCCAATAAGAATAATAGGCATAAAATCCTCCATTCTGTTAAAGAACTAGTTCTTAATTAAAAATATTGAATCTTTAGCCTTAACGAGGTTTTGATTTTGTTAATATGGTCGCCATTTTCTTTAAGCAAATATGGCCGCAACTTAATCGATCTGGTGTATAATATTTTTTTTTTATAAGTTGCACGTGTCAAAGGGGATATGAATACCCTTATACTAATTTTTTAGGACACGTGGGTTTTTTTTTTTTTTGTGGAAAAGAAAGACAGATAGGTGTATGTTGGTTTGAAACTCAGGTGGTATTAAGTTTCAGTGTACTCCAAGGATGGCGTCCAGATAACTGGGGGGTATTTTTATTTCCCTGTTATTGTCGTTGCTTATGATTCACAGTATTTTTTTTGTCCGTCCTCCAGATTTCATCATCACGATTAAGACGCATTTTAGCCATACGATCACACTACTGCCAGTGTTATGCCTTCGCAGTAGAGTTGACATAAGCTTTCGCAATTGATCGACTTTTTTATTTATTTCATGGGAAATAAATAGGTGATTCTTGACCTCAAGATTTGAACTGTGAACCCGCAGCGTGACAAGCGATGATGTTACCACTACAGTATGGCCACCCTAACTTTGATTTTATGCACGAGACTACTATCTATCCCCATATACTTCGTATTACTTTTTTGTTCGTAACGAACACGAATTCACTCTGGCCCAAACAAATAATATTTTCGGTGATGAACAGTATGAACGAATTTACTTGCGTAGGCAGTGAGTATTAGATAATCCCTACTATGTTTTAGTTCCATAAGTATTTTGTGCTATGCTTCTAGAGACTTTAAGCTGAATGTCACCCGCATTGGCATTTTTTTCTTTATATAGGCTGACCAGATAAGAACGATAGGAAAATAAATTTAAATAAAACAACAAAGGTGTGAGATATCAAAGTGATTCTAGCTTTATTTTGAAGCTACATTCATGCCATTATGTATGACGTATCGAGCTCTGGCCACAGAAAGTCGGTTAACATTGCTCTATACCGAGGACCATTGACGGTAACGGTGTCTCCTTTCTCATTTCGAAAGAAATAAGGTCCGATGATGCCGCCGTGCCATAAACCGCACCGAACAGTCAATCTTTGTGGATGCATTGATGCTTGGTTGAACACTTGTGGATTGTGATCGACAATAACGGCAATTTTGCTTGTTGAAAAAATGGACCTCATCCAAGAAGATGATTTTTGGCCAAAATCCTATTCTCCGGCCAACATTTCGATAATATTTTTTAATAATTTCGGGAAGCGTCAAACTATGCTGACTGAATTTTGACAGTTGGATGTCATTGGTAACTTTGGCAGCTGCTGAAACATAACAATTGGAAAATCTATCATTGCTATCTGGTCACCCTTTACTTTAATTATTAAGAACATTATTAACATTAATTTTTTCTAGGCATTTTTCTCTGCACAAGACTTAGCTTTGTTAACACATTGACTGCCAGGGTAATTTTCAAAATGTTTACCCAGGGGCCAACCAGTTTTTTTCCCTATATTTGTGTTTTCTTTGGATTAAAGTACATTTTAGATATCTAGATATATTTTTATTAATTAAGGACCTTCCTTGGAAGGATTTTCCCCTGGCCATCATATATGATAGCCATGGCCCCGTACGAGATTTAGACTTCTATCTACTTGTCCGGGGCTATGGCTATCATATTTGATGTGGCTATTATAATTGATAGCCACGGCCACAACGGAAACATCACTGGCTATCAAATATGATAGCCATGGCAGTCAATGTGTTAAAAGCGTCCTCAACGTCTAGAAACGCAGCAAGTGTACACTCTTTATCCTATAGGAATTTTTCAATTGTGCTAACAACGCTCAGTAAATCAAAAAAAAAAAAAGTTCTCACTAACCACCATTGGTGACGATACGATAATGTAATTTTCCTTTCGTATTCTCTACGAATGAACAATACATCTGAAATAGATTCTTAGTTCATTTGATTGGGATTTGACCCCACTACACTACAACACCATAAGCCCGAAATACAACAACAATCGAATCCAATCTGACACCATTTTCATAAGCAACGAATCCCCCATCATTATAATACCCTGACAAGAGAATTATTAGATATCCAACGACGACGACGACGACCCAACAAAACCCCAATAGAACTTTATTTAGAAATTAGCTCAAACCAATGTGTCACATGGGCACTTCTACGTGCACGAGTATATCCGAAGCCAATTTCTATGAGAATCAGATTTTCAGTTCGCCAATTATGTGAAGGCATTCGATGCCAAAACAAAAGCCCCTCATACACTATTCAATACACATGTACTAGGCGGCCGGCATACCGCGCGCCTGTCATTCTAGATCGTGCGATTTATTTGAAAATCATCGCAATAGCAATCATATTTAATAACATTTGCACAACACACCAAAAGGTTCACCTAAAAACCCAAATAACAGTCTGTCTCTAGTTCGCAGAGCTGGTGCAGAAAATAAGCTGCTTATGTAGTTTTGTTTATTTTTTTCCCTCGATTGTTCCGCATTTTATTTTGGTATCGAATTTCATTTGCACTTTGAAGTGGCGAAAATTGTATCGAATTCGAAAGATAAATAGAAAAACACAGATCAATTCTTCGAATCTTGACAACAAAGCAAAAGGATTAAATGTCCGAGTATTATGGCATCAAAGTGCGTAACGTAAGTTGTACATATATATCTTCAAAAGACCGTCCATTTGAGTGATGATTGCCGAATGATGATTGAATTAATGACCGGGTTAAAACATGCTAGATATCGTGCGATAAAGTGAATACACACGCGCGTACTCGATAATTAAATTATGTGAATTTTCTCGTTTGTTTTTTCGTCTCTTTGAAGTAAAATTTAACAAAATTGGCGGATAGCTCTTTGAAGTTATCTAGGAATATGTTTGCGATAAACGAATGGGGAATATGTATATTCGATAGTAATGGAGTGCAGCGGATTACGAAAAAAGTTAATTGAAATGTTTTTAAGCCCGAAATGCTGAGAGATTAGCTGGGCATTTGATTGTATTCAACATGTTAACGTCATTTGCTCTAGCTTCAGACTATGATAGCATGCTTCAGACTTAATATATTTTTTTTAGTCTATAACTCAAGAATACCTAAATAGGCAGAGAAACTATTATGAACGTGATCCGCGCATAGAATTATATCATTTAGGAGGGTATTCATAAATTAAGATTTTAAGGTATAAATAAGTACGTTACCCTGAAGTTGGCTAATTAACGCTGAGTAATTTGTTTGCCCGAGAAGAAATCAATCATTTTTTCATTGGGTCCTTTAAATTGCAATAACTACAGAGGCATCAATCTCTTCAACATCGCGTGTAAAATCATATCTGTATGATTTAAGGGCAGAAAAGTACACTGTGGCAGATCTTGAAAGAAACTCAGGAAAAGGTCGGTAACAACATCACAGAAGCCTTAAATGTCAGAAAAGTGCTCAAGTGATTTCTCTAACATCATACTTAAAAGAATTGTACACAATTCTGGAGTCAATAAATGGGTTTAGCGGTTAACGAGGGCAAAACACAATATATGCTGCCATCAAAAGATGACTTTCAACATCGGCAACTTGACTGGAATATCACAATAGACAGCTACAATTTTGAGATAGTTACCGACTCTGTCTGCAGAAATCAAGCGCTGTTTCTTTGAGTTAATAAGGCAATTGAGTAACAAGGTCCTCTCACTGACAACTAAGGTGAATTTATATAAGACCCTCATTACCCCAGTCCTGCTTATATGGTGCAGAAGCATGAATATTATAAAAGACAAATGAAAACACCCTTGGTAGTTTTGAAAGAAAAAATCTTCGAGTGATTTTTGGTTCTGTTTGTAATGACGGAGTTTGAATGAGAAGATACAACAGCGAACTATACTTGTTGTATAGCGATATTGACCTAGTTTAAAGGGTTTGAATTCAACGCCTAAGATGGCTACGACATGTAAAGCGAATGGGAATCAAAGCTGTTTCACCGAAAGTCTTCTAATCGATCCCGAAAGTACGACACGCTAAAGGAAGACCTCACCTAAGATAGCTCACACAAGTCGTAAAACTGGAGGCTTTTGCATAACTGGACTAACTTAAGATCGATCTGGCTGAAAACGGTTTTTGGTTGAAGTCCGCTCTGGACACATTAGGGGAATGGGATGATGAGTTGTCGCGAAACTGATTGTTTAAAACTTGGTTTGAGCCAATAGTGCAACATAGAGGAGCACTTTTAACCAAAACAGATATCTGGAGACGGTTCGAGAGGCGAAAACAACTTAAGGTTAGTACTGCAGCTACCCACACAGAAAGTAAAAGCGAGCTTGAGTCCTAGAACGGTATGAAAGTTAAGGAAATCCAGCATATCGTGTCACGTAACAAAAGAAATCTGATCAACGCACTGGATGGACAAGCCAAAGAAGAAAGAAGCAGATATTGCAGCGGAACCGTGTACAGAGTCACCAAGGGGCTGATAGGTGGTCACAGCTTGCGTCCCGTTGAAAAATCGGGATAGTTTTCTGCTAGTTTCAGATGAGGTTAAGCTAAGAAGAAAGAGGAAGCATTTTTCATAGCCTAAACCACTGTGAGGATATACTCGTAAGTATGTCCCACAATCGATACCCAATATCATAAACTCAAAGATTCAGCATCCAGTTAATAAAAAGAAATATCCTAGAACTTGGTAATACGAGAATGCCGACTCGAGCGGTCTTATTTCGACCTAATTTTACTTTAAATGCGGTCCTTCACTCCAAGTAAATCTGTAAGCCTGAAACCAAAACAAGAACTATGGTTTAATCCGACTTGTGCGATTATAGACACGGAAGAAGGAAATTATGGCGCTGAACATCTTTGAGGAATACCAAAGTCTCTATAAACGGGAGGGAAATGACTGCAACTTCATCGTGAAACATGATAAATTCATACGTGAACAAAAAGTGAGGCAAAAGCTACTGCAATGTCTCAAAAATAGTAAATATTGTTGGTCTTTCACCCGCAATCCAATTCCCTTCGCTGATGACAACACCAGCGACAGCGAATGTCAACCCAACTCAATCCTAATTACGGTGCGAAAAATCGAGTTGAGTTCAACGCGTCAAATACCCAGTGCTGTCTCCTGTCTCTGAAGCGGGATACTACAGTAGCCAAGCCAAACTACTAAAGAATAGAGTTGATTTCGAGGAATGGCTTTATCAATGCTTGGCACGCATGTTAGCTCAGACCTTCGCTGGAATCAGTAGATTACAGACGCTGCTAAAGCAAGTGTTAGATGCTTTGGATTCTTTAAAAGATGCAAACTATTTTTCCCTCCCACAGACTTGGGTACTATCTATGGAGCTTACATTCATCCGAGACTTGAATATAACTCATATATAACTTGATCACATGCTCGAGTTTACTCGATCGTGTTCGGAAACAAGCATGTAGATTGATAGGCGATCAGTCATCTGCAATCAGACTCTCGCTCATGAACACCACCGTAATGTTGGATGCTTAGCGTTACTACTCTACCGGTACTTTCATCACAAGTGTTCAGACGAAATCTATAGTTATGTCCCGCAAATCTGTCTGTTCAATCGCAATACACGTGTAGCATCTTCCGCACACTTATATCTTAAAGCCTGCTTTCAGCCGCACAGTGCAGCTCAGAAGATAATTTTTTTCCTCAATATACCTCTCTCTTTTTCCTTGCCTCTCCAATCTTTTCCCCTCCTTTTTTCCCTTCCTTTCTTTCCAACACTGGGTTTTATAATTTCGCAGTCCTAAGTGGTGCAGAATATTTATAAACAAAAAAAAAAACCTGCCGTCATTTCAAACAAACTGGTGGCTATTATCACGGCAAGCTGCGAAACCATAAAATGTCACGTGATTCATACAAATAGGATGTCGATGGTATTTGCAAATTGGATTCGGATACTTAATTCATGAAAGAGGGGGTAAAGGGGTCAAATGCCGGTGACACTTTGATGAGTCAACAGTCAAAATTCGTCAAGTGGAGCTCAAAACTGTCCAATAGGCAATCAACATGGCAGTCGCTCTTAGAACTGAAATGGCTAGCGATTACTCAATATTTGAAAGAAATATAATTCAGAAATATTAAGAAATGGATTTATTCGACACCACTGTGAACACTAGACTCAAGGGTGGTAACATATTAATGCGATGTTCTTCAAAAGCTTTAGTTGAATTTCCTCAATGTCGAAAGTTTTGTTTTCGAGGTTAACCCAAACAAAAAGAGAGTCTTACAGGACTGAAGATGGCCACATATCGTCGCTTAGTTTGAATACACCATATCACAACAATTTGTTTCACAGCGTTTTAGTGTTGGATTCAATAGCGTGCATGTCTGTCATTCCGTCCGTCTGTCCGTATGCCGTATGTCTACCACACGCTTGTAGCTTTTAATGCGTTTAACCTAGAGAGCTGACATTTTGCACAAAAAGTATTTATTTGGCTTGACCCTTTCAAATGCGACCCATGGTCTCACTTTTTCTGCCGATTAACAAGAAAGCAGAGGTGGCTACGTTGTAGTGGGTAATGTATTTACTTGTGGCCCGGCAATTACTTAAAGAAAAATAAGTAAGAATTGCTTAAAAGCTTTAAGTATTAGGAGATACTGCTTTTATTGGAAGAAGTATGCAAATTGTTAGATAGGGCTTATTCAAACTAAGCCGATGATATCTACAACTATGTATACTCCATCAACCCACATGTGTAGGTGCCCAACCTAACCTGACGGAAATGACTCGCATTAAAGCACAAATCCATATAAGCCTATGATATATATTGTAAATACATCACTTTTAAGTAGCCCTTCCCATAGATACCTATCCATATCATCATTTGTTCAATATCAACCTGAAGGCACATTTTAACCAAAAAAATAAAATAAACAAACAACAAAATAGGGTCATCCAGTTGTAAACCACTCAATAAATTAAGTTTTTAAAGAAAAGATTCCAATTACCATATGCACAAGCACAACGTACCAAGTCCCATCCGCAGAGTGCCATCGATCGAAAGAGGTGCGGTTCATTAGGTTAACCTTGTGCCAAGAGTGCAATGTGTACGTCCAGGCAATTTTGTGGTCAATGAGACAGGAAAACGCTGTCCACTGTGATATCAAATATCCAATCAAAAGGGCAAACAGCAAGGTAACTTTTTTTTACGTAAAAAGCAATAAATATACGTGTGTGAACTTAAGTATCTTCTTCTCGGGTTACAAACAGCGACCAATGATAAAGAACCAACGCAATCATAAGATACATTTTCTTTTTTATTTCAACTTTGGTACTTTATGATCTTTAGAAGGGTTTGTCGTTTTTTTTTATTTCTATGGGCAAAGTTCCAGCAGACGTCCAGGCACCATCTCAACAGACATCATCATCTCGGATACTCCGGCCTTTGTAACAATGGGACTGTATATTTAAATCAACGACGAAAAAAACACAGACAGATGGGGGGAGGAGAGAAAAGTTCGAGGATAGAGCCATGACTGCGAAATGGTTTATGTGATTGTAACTTCAGATCCAACTGGCAATCTGGTAGTGGTACCCCTCTGTGCGAACTACACAAGTACTGTGGAATATTTTTTCTAGCAGTCTTATTATAGGATACTCGCTGTGGAAGGTCAAATAAGGGATTATTAGATTATTCACTGTACAGTGGGTGACATTGTCACAGATGCAGGCAAATTTAATAAAGGATGAAAAGCAATTTGTACTGTGTATGCCACATGTAAAACATTTAATCTATTGAAGGAACCTCTCGTCGTTAATGTCCTCAAGATAGGCAACGTATATGAAAGACAATTTCGGACAACGTAATTATCAATAATTTTGTCACATTGCATTTGAACGAATATAATGCACGTGTCAATAGTTAATAATAAGCCGGAGCTTATAACGCTGGGACAGCGTCCCGAGATGCCTGTAGTAGATGCCTGTTGGAGTTATATTCGATCATATACTCGACCTAGAGTTCCTCCTACAGTCCAATTGCATTGATGAGCCATAGTATCTGGAGTGGATCCAACGATGGTGAATCTTCTTCTGATAGTTGATTTGCATCCAGGTGGTTCCTTCTTTTGTGGATTGTGGCAGATGTTCTGGGGTTTCCTCAACATCTCTGAAAAATTTACAGTCTCCGCGTTGCCTATACCCAGTTTCCTGAGATATTATCTGAGTCTATAATGACCCGTTAGGAAGCCTGTAAAATTGCAAAAGTGGGTTTGTTGATGTTTATCTAGACCGTACTTCTTTTCTGGTTATGTTTCCCGCTTTCTTGGAAGATCATCACCTGCTTCGTTTCCCTCTAATTCCACGTGACCTGGTACCCAGTATAGGGTGACTTTGTTGTTCTTACCCAGCCTTATCTTGGCAATGCACTCCCACACCAATTTAGGCCTGATTTCATAAGAACTCAGTGCTTTGATGACAGCCTACCTGTCCGAAAATATCACGATACTAATAATTACTATCGAAGTTAAATTGTTCCCAGTATTTACTTCCGGGTCTGTACACACCTGCCTTAGTTGCTGTGGATGTATCATTTTATGGTGTTTTACTTAAAATGGTACTTAATTTTTAATCGAAACAATATATTTTGACTATATAATCACTGTACTCAAAAGGCTTAAATCCTGATTGCGTTGGTTCGCAGAGCAGTTGCAATAGTCTTCTCCATCTTTAATTCCTTAATTAGAGATTCCAAAAGAAAAATACTTAAAGCCATTAGATGTCGTTATTTAAAATTTAATTACTGATTAACTAATTTGTGTATTTCTTCGGACATAGTGTATTATTGAAATCATTGAGTACGAGTATGTGTATAAAGACTGTCCATCTACATCAATGAAGATTTAATCAACTCTGATTATTTTGAAGAACAAAAAATCTAATGATTTATACATGTATCGTTAACTAAACTAAGATCAACGTTGATTAGCAGCAGATTATTATTTATGAATAACGCTGTAAGAATTTGTGAATATCAAGAGGCCTAAGATTTATAACAGTGAACAACTACCAGTTCGAATACAGGATCACTTCTTGTGGGAATCTCCGAACTTAGACTTCCCTTTGGCCAATGCTTATCATCAGCGGTAATGTACAAACATGCGTTCATGTTAAGAATATGGTTAGTCATAAAATATTACGTCTTAGAACGAGTAGAAAATAAGGTGAATTAAGGGCAGAAATCGAACAATAGAAACTGATTGAAGAATGATTTCGAAATCATTGAACATTATGTAGTTTCCTATGTTAAATGCTTGAAGCTTTCAGCTCCAAGTGCAACCAAGAGGGTTACTGACTTTCTATCGACAGTACGTAGTAATATGTACGTATAACTATACAGAGTCAAAAAATGCATTGACACTAGCTTGGATGAAGGTACACGTAGATGCCGAAGGAAATGAAAAAACGGCAGATGTCAGTCCCGGAATTCATGGGTTCTGAACCAACCGCTGTTTCAGGCAGAGAAACGGTGAGGGACATGGTCAAAAAATGTGCCACTAGTAATAACCTGAAATGTAGAGTAGATGTAATGAAGTGCAGATAAACAGTCTAAACAGCTATTGGAATATCGGTAGGTTCTACCAAAAGAGAAGTTCTAGAAATGAAGCGAATAACGACGAATAACAGAACATGGTAACTTTAGGTATCATTTAAAGAAAATGGGACTACTATCTAAAGAAGACGACACATGTGGAAGTCGATATTAAATATTATTTGGCATCCCATTGTGTAGGCACAATTTTATGTTCATAGGTGGCAATGGTTTATCGGATAGTGGGTTGGCTTCTGAACTGGACGTATCAGCTAGGGAGGACAACAATTTGATTTTCAAATAAGAAATCCTCCTGGTTACGACAAGTCTGCCACCTGGATATTAAGAGAATCGAATAAATCTAAGGACGAGAATGATTTTCTGTAAAATGAACAAAATCATCTCATCGAAGTACAGTTTTTTTTAAATTAGACTAAGTTCGGTCTTAATCGCGATTTTTAGCAATTTCAACTGTCTAAAATAAAAAATATTTGAATTCTTTATTCGATTTGACAGAACTTAGCTGCGATTTCAGTCTCCTGTGTTTTTTTTTACCAAAGCAGAACTAAGCTGGAAGTAATACTTTGAACTTAAAATTACAATAGTTTCGGATATCAATCCTGTTTTTAAAAATTAGCCGCAAACAGTCCATTTGGCTTGGAATTTTTAGAAGAAACCTATAGTTTTATTGCCAAATCCGAACGACGAAGTGATAGTTAGCGAGAGGTGGTGTTTTTGCTGGTATTCGCATTTGTACCCAAGTTTATCCTCTGCGGTTTAACGCACAAAGCACTGGAACCAAAAAGGAAAAGCGGCGAATTAATAAATATTTTCCGTTTCCCCTAAACCATCATACTATGTACTATGGATTAAATTTGACCTAGGTCACTTACGAAACTTGCGATTGTGTCTGAGACAGAGTCGTCAGGTTCCCTTTTTTTAGGTGATACATGACTGGTGTGGATGTTTGTTAAGAACTTACTGTGACACTTGCTCAACTTCTTGGTTTTATACTATAATCTCAGACATTATTATTATTCTGGAAACTCTCAAGGGCGAAGCTGTAGCGCTAGATGGATAGTTAACAAACGACAAAAAGGGACAACAATGGAATATAATTAACTTCGTCTGTCAAGTTTATCTGTAATAAAACTCCCTCCTTCATGACTAGAAATCCAAGTGACGGTACTCGAATTGTGAGCAACAAGTTGGAAGGTTGCACTCGAACAGCTAGAGCTTTTAGCGCCACCTCGTTGTCTGGAAAAGTGTTTAGAAGGGATTCTCGGAGGTTACATACGGCAGTGAAAGCAAACTAAGGCATAAAACAAGCTTAAGCTATTTGGAATAGCAGCTCCATGATCCACTCCGTAGTGTAGCGCCATTTAAGCATGAAAGCAGGTATACAACCATGACTAAAACATGTCAGAAATTTGTCTCTTTTTTAGGTAGACATGTGAAAACTTCTCCCACACACTGTTCATCGTCTTTCAACACAAATTCCTTAAACATATCCCCTCTGTGCTAAGAACAAGGAAGTTCGTTGGATTTCTTTGCTTTAAAGGAAAAATCTTAAAAAAGGGATCAAACACACTCGCTTGTCGTCTAATTTTAGATTCCCAGATAGATACAGTTGAACTGAAGGCGACACGTTTTTAGGCACTCCAAAGCAAACAAAAATAAACACAAAAACTTGCATTATACGAGGTCCGCTATTCCCGGCAGCGGAAATGTGCATTGAACCGAAAATCTGTGTGTGCGTGTGTTTGAATCTATGCCTCGCAGGGAACGCATGCCGCCACGTTGCGCGCTGCATTAAACTGATCATCACAGTCCGCGAGACAGGGACGACATTCCTAAAACAAAAAAAAAAGATACTCTCCACTCCACTGAAAGACAGAGATTTCGGGTTCATTTCTGTTGATTTCGATTTTTTCCCGGGGAGGGTTGGAATTTACGACCCGACTCGCATTTAGACTACGACGACATATTTTCACTTCGTCGATCGGATTTCGTCGTGTGTTGGGGTCTTTCTTAAATTTTTCGTTATTTTCCCTCATTCCGTACACAGAATGTTTATGTTCTCTGGTCGGATGAAATTTGTGCATCTAGAGAGTAAGCCAACTGGCAAGAGACAATATGATGGTTCTAATTTTAGACTGAACCACACAGAATCCAGGCCTCTTGGTCAATCACATTACTTCTTTTGATCGTAATGGGGCTCTGTGCAATGCGTACACATCCTGATTTAGATGATGATGATGATGATGATCCACCTTCTTCTCGATGATCGTGGCTGTGATCATGGTGAACATCATCATGCGCAGAGCTTGGTCAATTTGGTAAGGTTTGCTTTAGCCGGGCGTGCTAGAACGTATGAAATTTCAGTTTTTATATCCCCCAGCTATCAGCGTGTCCGTCTTTTGTTGCATTATTCGCCCATATTTTGTTATGTTGTTCTTTTTCTGTGCGCAGATATGTACATATATACAGATATTTAGCCGTTGGCTGATTTTTTTTTTGTTTTTTGTTTGTTAATCGAAAATTGAACGAGAGTGACTCATACGACTTTATAGCCGGTTATAAAGGTACATTCCTATCCTATAGAGTTAACAATAAGTTGAACTTGATTTGTGCTGAGTAATTTTGTTGGTTTTTTTTTTGTGCAAATTTGTATTCGCATTTAGTGGTGGCGGCCGGTGCGTGCTTTAAATTTGTTAATCGTTCGCAAAGCAGTTGGTAACTAGGTTAGGTACATACAGTTATAGTTGGTGGTGATGAAAAAACAAGATTCCATTACGTAAGCGGACATTTTTTTCAGGAATTTTGGAAAGGCTAATATTATAAGTGACTAAATTTCGTAGTAGTTTTTTAATGACTTTAAGCCGAAATTTGTTATTCTTTTACGAAGAAAAATATAATGGATATCGGCTAAGTGGCCATTTCCGAAACAACGAGATAACCACGGAATATTTTTCTTAAATATTCTCCACCACTTAGATCTGTATTCTTTGAAGTTTGTAAAATCAAGTGATGGAGCGAAAGAAAAAGCTATAGGGAAACGTTAAAGAGTAGAAATGTAAGGAGAGAGAGTGAAGTAAGGATGCGTGGGATTTTAAATGTTGAGGATCCTACGGTAATCGGTGCGCGCAAACCTAACTCTAGAAATGGAAACCCGTTTGTGCATCTAGCACAACTTTTTGCAGAATCAGTAATCCATCGAAGGTCTGGGCTAATATAAACCATTAAATTCCTCAACGATAACTGAGTTTGTCGACGTTAGTATCACTCTTTATAGACAGGAGAAAGCACTGTGTTTTTAACGCGTCAAATAGGTTTTTCGCACCCCAATTGATGATTGCATCTACATATGTCAGAGTTAAGTTCGGTAGACATTTGCTGCCGCTGAGACTCGACAATTTGGGGCCCTTGCCCATGAACTGTTACCGAGGGTATCAGCAAAGCTTTGGAGAAATCAAGTGCAACAACTTTGCATTCACCATGATCATGTATGCTCTGGTTCCAATTTTCGAACAGGTAGGTCATTAATCATCTGTGGAACGATGTTACCGGAACCCACACTGCTGGTCATTAAGGAGATAGTTTCTTCCAAGATAACTCATAAGGTGGAGGTTAACAATGTTCTCCATGGCCTTGGACAGCAGTTACCTCAAAACTATTGGTCGGTAGTTAAAAAGGGAGGTTTTTATCGTCCTTTTGCGGAATTGGCTGTATCTGTTGAAGTTTCCATTTATACAGAAAAATGCCTATGGAATATGATAAGTGGAAGAAGAAGTTATTTGCCCAGTGTAGAAGAATACCTCTTTAAGATAACGGGAGATATCTTATCTGGGCCTGAAGACTTGTTATTGTTGAGGTGAGCAACATAAGCTGAGTTAATCAAGTTTTTTTTAACAACCGGTATCATAAGGCTGCCAGCTAGCAATTTCGAGGCCAATCTTGGGTCTGTTGGTTGGCTATTGCTAGAAGTTTCAACTCAAATGTGACAAGATAGCTGGTGAGATGTATGCTTCGACTATTTGGAATTTATTAAATGACTTTTCCCAATAATAAAATATCGTCAGTTTTCATTTCCTCGTGTTAAGGCTTTGGACGTTCTATGCAGTTATCGTACGCCATTTTCTTAGGACATCAGTGATCTCGGAAATGCCAGTGTTTTACTAAAGAATCGAATGGAAGCACAGAAGCTTGAATATTTACAAAGATACAGTGCCCTGCACGTAATTAGAAACGCCAAGGATTCGAGAATTCTTTTCGTTATAGCGGATGGGTTTTCGGCCTTAGCACAGTGAAATTTTCGTTTTTACTGTATGTATATTAATCAAGCTTTTTATTCAGATTTAGATGTATAGATGATTTGCGAATCATTACAATACAATAGAAACAATAGGGGATTGGAATCAACGCTCATCATTATGGTGCTGGGAACTAAATTTGGTTATACAACCCAACCCAAATAGAAAGGAAGGATATAGCCCAAAGTTGCAATCAGATGTGGAGGACGCATACACCGTATCGCCTTTTCCATGTCGTCTACCGGATTTACAAGAATTGACAGTGCATTACGACAGATTAGCCCTATTCATCCATCTAGCCCAAACATTGGAAAGGCATTTCTTAGTGGGTTTAAACACCAACCCAATCAAAACCACTGGTATGCTTTACTGTAGAAAAACTTCTACCTATACGGCTTTCAAGATTAAGTTCTTAGGAAGTATTCTAGATAGAATACTTCTTTGGATTGGTTCTACGCTGGATGTATACCATGATGATGAAAAAGAACTTCGAAAGTGCAGAGATTGGCTTGCATATGCATTGAAAAATTTCGCATCCACTAATTTTGCTATAAAATATAACAACTAAGGATATGGCTACAGCTGTGAGTAGGTACTGGTTATTACAACCCTCCTGTTGTAAATTCCGTGTAAGTCATTTAAGGATAGTACTTCAGCTCATTTGCTTAAATTTCCCCAATAAAAATGGCTAAAACAGCATAGCATTGCATTTTCCATAGCAAATTCTCTTATTTTCATTTCACATGAATAGAAATAATGGCTGTTTTTCATAGCTAATTCTGCTAGTTACATTACAGCTGCTGTTTGAAAAAATTACAGCAAATGCAATTTAATCATAGCTATTGCAATAGCAGTAATTTTCTCTATATCTGTGGCGTAACTACTCGTACGTAGTAAAAATGAAGTTTATGATCACAATTTTGTATTGCCATTACCATCGACTACTAAGCGATAGGCTCAGGTTTCGAATCTCAGAAAATACCAACAAATTTTTCAAGGTTTGTCACCTCCCCCGACTCTAAAATTGTGTCATTACGGAGCTTTAATCTCGTTCGGAAACGGCAATAAAAACAATAGTTACACGCGGAAAATATGAACACGTCACATCACGAACGAATACAAATATGACTTTTGACATAGTCAAGAGCAACGTCGCCATAGTCGTGATGGTAAGACGTTGCGTCAACATGTCAATAGTCGTAAGTTGTACTCCTAGAGAGGCAATGTGTATTTTTTCTTTGGTATTTAATTACTAAAAAAAAATAGCTAAAACAGATATTTCGTCTCCTTCATAGCTGATTCACAGGAATAGCAATAGCTGCTGGTGCTTGAAATTTGTTCACAGTGCATGAAAAAAGCAATGAGGTTGTGTTCCGCAACGTCCACAGAGACAATCCTCGATGCTACCTCTAGACATCGTAATTGAAAGAGCAGATAAAGGATCAACCTCATCTAAGGTGGTGCCTAGATAAACTCAGTAATTTCACTATACGAGTATACTGTGTGCCATCCGCGTTAGAACATGCTGGTAAGAGGCAACAGTGTTCGTAGGACCAGAATCTCCTGCGGAATGAGCGGACACATCATAATAGGACAGCTATAAGAAGATCAAGAGAGCCTAATTCTGGAATGAACTCCGAAAACTAATTCACACAAAAGTAGTACTCGGAGGCTTTAACCTGAAAAGATCTGTAGTTCACCATGTGCTACAGGACATAGTAAAGTTAAAATAGATTGGCTTAGAAAACGACGCAATGAAGTGAAGGAGACTACGGACCATATACGACAGAATTCTGGGGCGTTGACCAGCAGCAGAGTAAACTGACTGAAAACGTACCAGATGGAGAAGAAGTAAATTTTTTTGACCGAAACTCGTCGAGCAGCACAAATGGCTTGTTTTATTAATATTGTAGCATAATAATAACTACGCGCCTATGACTATGCAGCAAATTCCGAAGTGACTTTCCATTTTGGCAGAATTTTGGTTCAAACTGTCCTTTCATTCGAGGTTCGTGTCTGGGACGAAGTCTCCACAGCTCATGTCAACGAAAGAGACGAATAATATCAGGGATAAAAGGGAATTATAACTGCAATAATTATTTCTCTTGTTCCAGTGGTCGAAGAATTTGCTAGAAGCTTCTGGCTATCAGAAACTTCTGCTATATAAGGACAGATGGCGATCAAAAAAAAGACAGTTGGTTTAGAACCGTGGCGAAGAGATTGGAAAAGTGATAATGGGCGAAGTTGTAATTTGGTGATAAATTGAAAGTTGAGAGTAAACAAGAAAAAGTAATTAGTTTGGATTTGTGAATTAAGTAATTGAAAGGAGATAAAGTGATTTGAGAGGAAAGAGACCTTGTAAGAAAAGAATTTGCAAAGAATAGTATAGTGTAAACTTGAATTGTTCTATAGACTAGAAAATAAAGAAATAAATTTCACAGAATATCGTTTTATCTACTCGAGCCGTAGCCTGCATATTACATTGGTGTCAGAAGTGGGATAAAACTTATTCTGTGAATAACTATTTCCGTGGTGTGAAATTGCACAAAAAAAAAAAAAAAACGATTTCTGTGTTGAGTTAATTAGTTGCGCAAAATGGGTCGCAAATTGGGAAAACTAACTATAACTCAACTAAAGGCAGAACTCAGTAAGCGGAACCTCGACACAACTGGGGGAAAAGGTGCCCTGCTGATTCGTCTGGAAGAAGCAGTAACGCAGGAAGGTGAAAATCCGCACGACGTAGAGTTTGACGTGGAAGAGGAACCAGCAAGTACAGCAGCCGACCCGGGTATAACAAGTCTGCTCCTGCAACTTAAGTTAGTCATGGACGAACAAAAGAAAGCAATAGAAGACCAAAGGAATTCTATAGAACTTAAGCTGGACGAACAAAAGAAAGCAATGGACGACCAAAAGAAAGCAATGGACGACCAAAAGAACTCTCTAGAACTTAAGATGGACGAACAAAAGAAAGCAATGGACGACCAGAGGAATTCTCTAGAACTTAAGCTGGACGAACAAAAGAAAGCTATAGACGAACAAAAGAATTCTCTAGATGCTCTGGAAAGTAAACTTGATGAGCAAAACAAGAACTTGGAATCCAAATTCGAAGTGATCGAAGAGAAAATCGAGAAGGTCGAGACGCAACTCGAAAAAGTCGAAACTAGATTCGATGAAAATTTTGAGAAACATGAAACTCAGTTCGGGAAGATAGAGACTCAGTTTGAAAAAGTAGAAAAGCAAGTCGAAAATCTTGCTAAGGAGCTCAGCAACGTGAAGAGACAGAAAGCACGGAAATATTCCACTGACGGTCTAAGAAGAAAGGAGATGCAGCCTCCTATCTTCGATGGTCAAACATCATGGCCAATTTATAAGAGGCAATTCGAAGCGGCCGCAATGACCAATAGCTGGGACGATGAAGAGAAGTCTATTGCACTCACGCTTGCACTAAGGGGTCCAGCTGCGGAGCTCTTGCAGACCATCCCGGAAGATAAACAGCAGAACTACGACTCTCTGGTTCAGGCTATCGAGATGCGGTTTGGGGATGAACACATGCAGCAGGTGTACAGGGTTCAGCTGCGTAGTCGAGTCCAGAAAAGGGGGGAAACGCTCCAACAGTTGCAAGCGGATATAGAGCGACTAGCCCATCTTTCATACCCTAAAGCCGGTGAGGAGCTTATCAACGAAATGGCGGTGGAAGCTTTTATTCAGGCCATAGAGGACAGACAACTGCAAATGGCTGTAAGGATGGCTGAAAAGCGAACACTCCCCGAGGCATTGGCATTCGCTTTGTCAATGAAGGCTGCGGACCAAGCATACCAGGGAATACACCGTGTCAGGGAAATGTCCGTCGTGGAATGCTCATGCCAGAGAACAGCCGTCATGGATGAAGACAGAGCTCGCGGAAGTCAAATCCGTTGCTGGAATTGCAACCAAACCGGACACCTACAACGGCAGTGCAGAAGTGCACCTAGACGAGGAAATTGTTCACATTGCGGAAGTAGGAGAAGCAGAGAGGAAGCATCTGGCTGTCAGTCAGACTTCCCAAAACCAGCAGTCGGGAAATGCGTAAGGACCAACTTCGCGGGGCAGAAGTTGGTTACTGGAATCGAGGCCCCCAGGACCACCATTCAAGTTTCGCAAACCAAACGGGGTAACAAGAGCCTGACAGTGGAGGCACTAATCAACGAGAAGAAGTGCGTAGCCACCATCGACACAGGTGCCACTGCCTCCATTGTAAGAAGAGATATCGTCAAAAGCTCCTGGCTGCACAACACCAACAGCTACTGCCTGAAGACTGCAACAGGGGAAATGGCGAAGGTATTTGGAGAAGTTCGTCTTACGATTACTCTGGCAGGACTGACGTTCTCCCATGCGTTTCTGGTGGCAGATATATGCGACGAGTGCATCATCGGAGTAGACTTCATGAAAGCAAATGAAGTAATCTTGGACATCGGGATGCAAGTACTGAGGTATCGAAATGTGGAGATTCCGATGGTGTACGGAAATGAGAATGCCGTAACTCTCAGGACAGTCATCAGCAAAGACGAAGTTTTGCCGCCGTCTTCAGAGACAATCATTTGGACGAAGCTGGAAGGTGATCTTGGGAGCCACCGATTCTACATAGTAGAACCAGACCCAGAGAAGAATTCTCAAGACTACATCGTGGGAAAGACGTTAGTCGAACCAAAGAACACCATGGTTCCAGTGAGGGTTTTGAACGCAAGACCACACACTGTAAAACTAAGGCGAGGGGATGTGACTGGAAAATGCACGCCGATTACCGCCGTCGCAACAATATCTGAACGTGATGCTCCAAAACCTCTCCCATCACCTTGGACAGCGGAAACGAGAGAGACGATTCTCCAGTCCAGTGAGCTGAATCAGGAGCAGCGAACTATGGCAGAGAATCTTATCAATGAGTACGCTGATGTATTTGCCTCACAGGACGGAGAATACGGCCGAACACACTTGGTACAACATCGAATAGACACTGGTGATACTAGACCAATTCGTCAGCCTGCTAGGCGCCTTCCATTGGCAAAGCAGACAGAAGTTGCAGAGATGGTGTCGGCAATGGAGAAAGAAGGTCTGATTGAAAGTTCCAAAAGTCCGTGGGCATCACCGGTTGTACTGGTAAAGAAGAAAGATGGCAGCACGCGGTTCTGCGTGGACTATCGGCAGCTCAATTACGTCACCAAGAAAGACAGCTATCCTCTGCCACGGATTGACGACACGCTAGACACACTATCAGGAGCCCGATGGTTTTCCACTCTCGACTTGAAGAGTGGCTACTGGCAGGTACAGATCCATCCAGAAGACCGGGAGAAAACCGCCTTCACCACAGGAAATGGGCTATGGCAATTCACGGTAATGCCATTCGGGCTGTGCAATGCTCCGGCGACTTTCGAGCGATTGATGGAATGTGTCCTGCAAGGGTTAACATGGAAAACCTGTTTGGTATACTTGGATGATGTCATCGTCGTAGGAAAAACGTTTGCGCAACACCGAGACAATCTAAGGGATGTGTTTCAAAGGCTTCGAAGTGCCCACCTGAAGCTCAACCCCAAGAAGTGCGCCCTGTTTAGAGCGGAAGTCAAGTACCTGGGACACATAATTTCAGCGAAAGGAGTGAGAACCGATCCGGAGAAGGTCGAAGCGGTGAAAAACTGGCCAGTCCCCAAAGACAAACACCAACTAAGGAGCTTCCTGGGCCTAGCCACCTACTACAGACGGTTCGTGAAGGATTTTGCCGGGATCGCAAAGAACCTGCACCAGTTGACGGAAAAGGGAAAACAATTCAAATGGTCAATTGAGTGCGAGAAGAGCTTCAAGGCACTTAAACAACGGCTATGCGATGCCCCGATACTGGCTTACCCCACTCCCGGGGAAACGTTCGTTGTGGATGCAGATGCTAGTAATGTCGGGGTAGGAGCCGTACTCTCCCAGGTGCATGACGGCCAAGAGAAGGTGGTTGCGTACTTCAGCAAGGTGCTCTCTAAGCCAGAAAGGAACTACTGCGTGACAAGGCGGGAACTTCTAGCTTTGATCTTGGCTACGAAGCATTTTCACAAATACCTCTACGGGAGGAAGTTCGTTCTTCGCACAGACCATGCAGCCTTAAAATGGCTATTACAGTTCAAGAGTCCTGAGGGTCAGGTCGCAAGATGGATCGAAAGGCTGCAAATCTACGACTACGAAATACAGCATCGTAAAGGAAGGTTCCACTCTAATGCGGATGCACTGTCCCGGAGACCATGCAGAACGGATTGTAAACATTGTGCGCGTCAGGAAGAACGGGAGCTGGTTTCCATCCAAAGAATGAGAGCCGAACCTATCGCCGGCTGGAGCGTAGATGAGATCCGGAACGCTCAGAAGGAAGACCCGGATATCGAGCCGATTCTGGCCTGGAAGGAGAACATGGAGAAACCGGATCATCAGGACATCTCTCACAGAAGCCCGACCTTAAAGGCATATTTTGCGCAGTGGGACTCCCTCCATGTCCAAGAAGGTGTTCTGAGAAGAAAATGGGAATCCTCCGACGGAAAGTCGTTTGTAATGCAGCTTGTCGTACCGCGGACGAGGGTCAAGGAGGTGTTACAGGAAATGCATGGCGGGGCGACCGGAGGCCACTTGGGAGTGAATAAGACGCTAGAAAAGGTACGAGAACGTTTTTATTGGTTAAAAGCGAAGGAAGATATCGAAGACTGGTGCAGAAAATGCGACGTGTGTGCAGCTAGCAAGGGTCCGAGAATCAAAACTCGAGGTAAGATGCACCAATACAACGTGGGAGCACCTTTCGAACGAATCGCCATTGACATCGCAGGGCCCTTTCCGGAAACCGACAATGGTAATCGGTATATACTCGTAGTGATGGACTACTTCAGTAAGTGGCCGGAAGCGTTTCCGATCCCTAACCAGGAAAGCAGAACCGTGGCGGAGCAGATCGTCTACAATTGGGTTAGCAGATTCGGTGTGCCCTTGGAATTGCATTCTGACCAAGGGCGGAACTTCGAGTCAAGAATCTTCCAAGAGATGTGTCAACTACTCGGAATCAAAAAGACAAGGACAACCCCGCTTCATCCACAGTCGGACGGTATGGTGGAGCGTTTCAATAGGACTTTGGACGAATATCTCTCGAAGGTCGTAGGTGACTACCAACGGGATTGGGACCGGCAGATTCCCTTGTTTTTGATGGCCTATAGAAGTGCCGTGCATAGCACTACTCGACATACGCCGTTCGAAATCTTATTCGGTGGAATAGCTCGTTTACCCAGTGAGGTGAAATTTGGATCTCCTACCAATGAGCCCAGAAATGAAGAAGAGTACGTGGCGGACCTTAGGGAAAGGCTTAGGGACATACACCAAAGGACCAGAAGCCAGATTAAGATGACGAGCGACCGCATGAAGACCAGGTATGATGCCAAGGCAACAACGTCAGGATTCCAGGAAGGAGATCTGGTGTGGCTGTATAATCCCCATCGCCAAAAGGGGAAGTCACCTAAATTACAGCGGAACTGGGAAGGTCCCTACAGAATAGTAACCCGCATCAACGATGTTGTCTACCGCATCCAGCGAGGACCGAGGGCCAAAATGAAAGTGGTTCATGTGGACCGACTGAGTCGATACAATGGCCGAAATGAGGATGCACTTGTTCGGGACGAACACGTCTAAGAGGGGGGCAGTGTAGCATAATAATAACTACGCGCCTATGTCTATGCAGCAAATTCCGAAGTGACTTTCCATTTTGGCAGAATTTTGGTTCAAACTGTCCTTTCATTCGAGGTTCGTGTCTGGGACGAAGTCTCCACAGCTCATGTCAACGAAAGAGACGAATAATATCAGGGATAAAAGGGAATTATAACTGCAATAATTATTTCTCTTGTTCCAGTGGTCGAAGAATTTGCTAGAAGCTTCTGGCTATCAGAAACTTCTGCTATATAAGGACAGATGGCGATCAAAAAAAAGACAGTTGGTTTAGAACCGTGGCGAAGAGATTGGAAAAGTGATAATGGGCGAAGTTGTAATTTGGTGATAAATTGAAAGTTGAGAGTAAACAAGAAAAAGTAATTAGTTTGGATTTGTGAATTAAGTAATTGAAAGGAGATAAAGTGATTTGAGAGGAAAGAGACCTTGTAAGAAAAGAATTTGCAAAGAATAGTATAGTGTGAACTTGAATTGTTCTATAGACTAGAAAATAAAGAAATAAATTTCACAGAATATCGTTTTATCTACTCGAGCCGTAGCCTGCATATTACAATATGAATAGACAACAATCAACATGCTTAATCGTATACCATACATCTTTCACTTTGGAATTGATCATATGAAAGAAGAGTTCATAAGTTTAACAACCCGATTCGACAAGATTCGTTCGGCGTTAATGCCCTGAACCCCAGAGACCTAATTTTGCTTATTTTTTAATAAAAGTAAGTTCGGCAATTGCATTGGCTAAAACCAGGAACGGGCATGGGTATAATAGATCTTTCTAATTTTTCAGCTACTCATTGATTTCTTCATTGAACCTACTATCAATAGCTGTCCTGTAACTGCCTTTTGTATATCACCCGGCAGCCCGACACTTGGTGGAGGCAAAACCCTGTACATTGTACTGAGAAAAGAAATAGATTTCTGTGACTTAGAGATCATTCTAACACTCGTCACAGGATTCGATCTGAAAACAGCCGGACTACTACTTTCCGAAGCGTCCAAACATTTCATAAGTTAGTGACTGGCTTTCCATCGAATCAGAGAAGTCACCTAAACCTTAATTACCTTAGTTATAATTCAGAATATGCTGAATGCAGAGGCGGCAGTATAATGTTTAACCTTAGTGCCCAAAGAAATATGTAGTGGCGCCGTAGCTCAAAGAATGGACCAATGAGCCGGAGGTTTAGCTTCGAATTGCCAGCTCTCATGAACATCTATAGTTATATTTTCAACAAAAAAAGATTATCAATTGCGGATAAGGCAATTTTTTTTTTTAATTTTTTATAATTTGCGTGCCGGGCGTTTGGGAAAAGGGGGAAGAAAAACAGAGGAGATACCTGTGCACGTTGGCATTACATGTTTGAAGGTTGTTGTGATGGGGAGATACAAACAAAGCTTGGTAGATCATTCCACATTCGTGTCGTTCGGCTTACACAGCTTAAGGTGGATGTGCATTTGAGGCATGACGCGTATTGCGTTATGCCCCTATCACATATAAGTATTAACGCACGATTCTGTACACTATCTAGAATGTACAGAACGGTCTTGGGTGCACCAGACCAGATGTGGGCGTCATATTCTAGCTTTGAGTGGATGAATGCCTTATAAATTGAGGCCAGATAAGACGGCCGTTTTAGGAATCCTAGACCTTTTACAGAATTTTTGGCGACCTCAAATATGTAATCATTCCATTGAAGATGGTTATTAATACACATACGGAGAATGGCAAGTCTTTCGGTTTCAGTGATGCAAATGCCATTTATATTATAATGGTTGGGAGTTGTGAGACGGAAGACAGAATTGTGTTTTGGAAGGATTAAATTCCACTTTGTTGGTTTAACCCCATTTGATTATACTGTCCAGTTCGGAATTTAATTTGTTTAACATACGTTGCCATTCTTCTTCTTCGCCCGAAGAAAGAAAGGACCTGAGATAGGGAACGAGTATGAAAAACTGAGGGTACTGTCATCAGTGAAGGAACGGATTGGATTAGAAGGTGCAGACAAGAGATCATTTATAAAAATAAGAAAGAGAGACTTATCAGAAGCTGAGCCAGGTCTCTTTTTTTTTCATTTCAGATCTGCCTTTATTTTGTTATATAAATTACAAAAAAAAAAATTGAATATAAGTATGATAAAGTTAATTACAAAAGGTAAAAGATATATCAATTTCGATGTTATATTGTTTTCTACAGAAGTTTCATTTCAACGATTAACCAAACCCTTACAATTATGAAATTACACCACTTTTGCACTCCAGGGTTCATTTGTCGTACAGCAGAACATAATATACATACTTACCTAAACGTATAGTTTAAAATAAAATATGTTCTTGGAAAAATGTTGATCGTTTTGCGTGACCAAAGTTTTATTTTTTATTTTTATTTAATTCACTTACTATAATGTGTTTGTATGGTCAATTGTTTCAATTAATTGCCAAACTTACCTGAAAAGAGAAAAAAAAATCATGTTGTTAGAATTTGTCCAAGAAAAATGGATGATAATTCTAACACAGAACTTTAATTTTAAATCGATGTACCTACTATAAGTTACATTCGAGTATATGGTATTTCCACATTTATTGATCCAAGACTAGACTCAAACGTTCTAGTTAAATAATCAACTTATCCCTTTTAAGTACTTCTACACACTTAAAAGTTTATTCTTAATCTTTTTAAGTAAATAAATGTATGACCTCCATGCTCCACTAGAGACATTAGTGCATTCTTAGGGAGTCTCCCTCTTCTATTCTATTTGTGAATGAAAAATCAACAAAAAACCAGCAGGAAAAAATATTTCCAAGAATCAAAATAAAATCCAAAGTTCGCGTGCTCTCATTTTTGTGTAGCTTCCTTCATTTGAGAAACGCCTTAATTTAGAATTTTTTTTTTTTCTCTCATCTTCTTTGATTGAAGTATCTTCTCTTAAAAAATGGTCGTTAAAATATACCAGTAAGAAGAAGAAAGAAAAAAAAGAAGAAATGTCGCCCTAGGGTTAATGGATTTGCCTAGAAATCATTAGAATTTGTTCCTTCTCATCCGCTCTGCACACATTCGTTGCTTCTCTAAAGTAAATATTAAGGTCATATGCATGCGGTTGTAGATACTTTTCGAGAGCTTTGTAGAAAAATCTTTCTTTTTGTTTACTTGTTATAAACAGATTTTTATCAGAATAATAAAATCTTGTTTACTCTATTTTGATATATGTATTTGATCAGTGCTGAGTGCAATCTAGTCGTACATAAATGTATCTCATGCATTATAATAATCAGTACGTGCCCTTAGATAAACCCTAATCAAATAATGTTACATGTAATTGCGGTCTAGATACATACAGGTTGCAACCTTACAGTCGTTATGTTCATTAATTTCATTTTCATTTTGTTTTCCCTCTTTTGGAGGCGCAATAGTAGAAGAAGATAAAAATAAACTGGAGAACAATTAAAATAAAACTTTTTTCTCCTCTAGTCCCCGTCGTCGTATCTTATCTAATCGCTACTCATCGAAATGTAAGCACTTTGCTATTGAAACAAAAGCAACAGACAGATACTGAAAGACTTCTGACGATGGTTGGGTTAGATCTCAGAATAACACGCAATGGCAGAAGTATCTTTTCTAAATGAATGCTTTACTTTTAATGCATAGAATATATACGAGTATCTGTACACAATTGGAGTAGTCGGTTGAAAAAAAAAATAAATAATAACAATTGCCAAACGAGGTCAGAGTGGGTCTATGCGGTGGTGGTGTACAAAGCTATCTACCTGTTTGACGTCAAAGAGTAGCTTGGATAATAGATTTAACATGTTGACGCTATAACATATAATGAATTAAGAAAAATTAACTAAATGAAGATAAATAGTGAAGCAGAGGGAAGTTCATTAGATACTTCGCTAATATGATGAAACGTAGGCATGTGGAGGTGGATTATTACTTTGTAAATACACCGAAGCGATGAGATGTTTGCGTGGCGTATTTACGTATACTAAAAATAAGTTATATTTTTTCTGGATCACACAATTAGGAAAGTCTGTTATCTAGAGATAGAACTTGGATATAATTTGCGAGAGAGACAGGAAATTAAAATCATGTTGCATCCTCACCCTTTGGTTTAAGAATTTTGATTAGCTGTAGTACAAACCTCGTTGTAGCTGAAGTATATTGGAGATTAATTGCTAAAGATTCCAGCAATTAGTTAAAATAAGATTCATTTCGAAAATTTGAGTGCAAAAATGTACAACTGAGAGGAGTTTATAGTTCTAATTCTAGAGTTGTAGTTACAAGCTTTTAGTTATTGACTTGTAAACTTAAAGCATTTCAGTCACTACATTCATAATTTGAATATGCTGTACTACTAGTGTGAACAGAATTTTTATGAAACATAATATTACAAGCTAACTATTTACATACTTTATTTGCGGTTGCAGCTAAGGAATACAAGACTTGAAATTTTATAGATTAGTTTGTTCGGATGCTCAAATTTTCCGAGGTGGCAGCATAGACTCTGACAATAACATACACCCGGTTCGGTAAGCAAAGCTTTCTGGCACCTGAGAGTTTAAAACCCTTTAAACGTAGGGTCGGTCTTAATTGTCATCTCGAACCTGAGATGAAGACCGTTTTGATATTGAATGTGGCAGTGCTTTGTGAAAATCGAAAGAGAACAGAAAGAGAGTTGACAAATTTCGAAATTAATTTATTGTTCTGTTCACTTTGGTCTTTTTCAAACCATTATTTTTTTTTTTTTTTTATCAAATTTCAAAAACCCGGAGCACTCAAACTCGATTTACGGTCCATTTTAGTACCAGGCCTAAACCCATTTTTTTTAAGTAGGGGTGAGAGACTTAGATTTTATTCGTTTCTCTTTTGTGTTCGGGTGGCTATTGCTGTTGTTCCCCGCGCGGGATCGAACATGAACAGATCGGGTCACAAGTAAGCACACTTATAACTTAAAAAACAACTTCTCTGATTTAAATACAATTAACGTGTTTTTAGTGCCTTAATCGCGGAAGATTTTAATCTGTAAGTCATAAGGATCACGAATCCACAGCAAAAAGTATCGTTAATCGATTTTTTTTCACCTAAAAAATTAAATAGGTTTCATTCACGACAATAAAGGTGATTAAATATTATTTTTGTTTCAATAGTCTATAATCTGAACCGTTTTTGATGTAAGTTTTTTTTTTTTTTTCATTTCTACGTTAAATCAACAATCAGTGATGAGAGATGTTTCTTAAAATAACGTCTTAACAGTGGAAACTTATGTTCAGTGCGGCATATAGCCACATAGAGGACATGAAGATTAGTTATTATATAAACTTTTCAAAAAATACATAGAACGTTATTCCTAAGCCTGATGAATGGCATACCACGTGTTAGACTAGCTGAAATTAATTTATAAGCTTTTTTACTGGAAAAAAAAAGAAACAGATGCTTACATCTGGATATGATTTATATATTAGCACCACGTTTCTACAAAAGAATTTTTGAAATGTCAACGAGAGAACAAAAGACACCAGAACGGTGTCGACCAATCCCACAACAAGACCCCAATCAAAATCACGACAAATCAATACTCTCGTGCGCGTAGGTGGACAGGATCGTTTTGTTGGAAGTTCTTTTCCTCATTTCATCGTGTTACTTACAACTTTGCCCGCCAATTTGTAGTACACTCACCCGATAAACTGAGTGAAACACGAATTCGACATAAAGATAAAAAGAAGCAAAAATTATTCGTCAGAGTTTCCCTGCGCCAATTCCGCCGCGCGGGTCATAAACAAATTGAACACAATTAAGACAAGGTTAAGCGTACTTGAGATATGTTGTTGCAGTTCGACTGATCGAGATTCAATTTGGACGGTGCCAATAAATTTCGGATTTAACGTACGTGTGCTATCGTTCGATTCAATATCTGATCTGTAAGTAGCTAATTTTCGGATTAAAGCCAAAGCTACTTTGCATACGCCTTGAAGTGACTTAACTTGGGCAAATTTTGGTTTAATTTTCAGTGTGTCCCCGAAACGCTGCGGTTGCACAATTTTAGTAATTATTGAATTGGTCAAGAAAACCTACTAGTAGTTATCTCTTCAGCCAGAGAGTGTCACTGCAATGAATTGAATACGGTGCGCGGTTATATGTGCTCGTTGCTTCACTGTCTCTGGCTACTTTTTCTTTTATCGATTTTAATTGAAATTAAATGGAATTACGGGACCGACGTTTTATTATTTCCTGGTTTATGAGAGTGTTTTATTTGAATCACTCACAGTTGGGTTGAGTCGAGAGTGCATTTTAATGATTCATTTTGAAAGGCTTAATCGAATTAATTGTGATTTTATGGCATTTTAAAGTGTTCAAAGTAAGGCACACCCAAGGGAAATGCACTTGGTGTTTACGAAAGAAAATAAATGCGCCCATAAAACAGAGTTTGTGGTCGAACATAAAAGGTTAGACATAAAGGTAGAGGAATTCGGTGTTGAACAAACTAGCTCTTACTTTCCGGAGGTAATGCTCTGATTTTTCGAGTATTAAGTATAATGGATTAAATTTTTTACTACTTGGTTAACACTTAATCTGATTGTAATACACTCTAAGTCTAAGAAAATTATGCTTAGTTTTCACCGCCATATACTAACTGTAAGTAGAATACGAACTATGGTAAGAAAGAAACTTCGTTGGATGATACTATACTCACTTTTGGAATACAAATTTGGCTAATTGGAAAATTTCCAGGTACGACAGGGTTATAAGTTCACCAATTCCTGATCTAGAATAATTTTTTTTTTAAACACTAGCCCGATATTAGTATATACCACCATTGAAAACGTAGCAAATTAATCCAAGTCACAAATTCAAGTCATCATGGACGAGCATGGAAGACAGAAAACAAACCTGCAATAGATAATAATTTGGGACCTGCAATTCTACATCCCGAGGTATATAAAGCTATCTCTCTGGGTTGAGGAATGCCGAAGGGGTCTATGGGTATTGGATGGTGGAACGTCCTTTAGAAATATATATTATCTGTGAATAAGTGTCTATTTAAAAATAAACACTCCCCAACAAGCAGCGGATATTGGACAACTGTGGAAGAATTTGCAGCGTCTGACCTCTGTGCTGCAAACAGAGTTCAGTTTCTCCAGAAACAAAAAATCTATCCTTCCCTCTCTAATCCTGCCAACTCAGAAAAAGCTGAAAATAATCGGTCAAGTCGGAATGGAATGCAATGCAACCCTATTTGGAGTAGTTCTTCCAAGGAGCAGTGTGGCTTTATTTGTGGCAGATCATACAAAAGGCCAGAGAGTTTGAAATGCCCACCTTTCTCTGTTCCAAACACTAAAATATTCGACTTCCTACAGAGGAGAACTCTGTGAACTATCTGCAGGACTTGGCAGTATCCTAGCTCTTGATCTAACTTAGCCCAAATGGCAACAACACTGTCATCAGCAGTAAAGACTAAACAGAAACTTTAAGCATCTTCAAAGTAAAAGCCGAAAGGCGACAAGATTGCATTATTCCACCCATCCTCAAAAGGTTCAGTCTTGCGTTACTATTCATATTTATCTGGGCCGAGATTAAGCTTTACTAGCAGAAGAGTTGGAAAATCTGTAGGTTCGATTCTTGATGTACTCGTATAATTACTTTTTGTCTGCTTCCGCTTCCTAGTTCGTTACTCTATGCAAACAAAAATATAACATTTTCTGGGATACCTCTCTTGCAAATCAGATAAAATTCTGGTTCATGCGACTCAAGTCATCGAGATTTGAATCGAGGTGGTTAGTTTATTTGGTTGTTTGACCTCCACCACACATTTCTCGTAAACGGATGCAGATCGTATACCATACTGGAGAAACACCATTAAGTCCTACCGTTTATATTGTTTTGTTTGCGTTTAAAATCACAGTGTTGCTGGAAGGTCTGATACTCGTACGTATTGGAAAATTTGTTTCTTAGGTAGCTGATCGGAATACGAGATCTTTGCAGCTTTTGACCTTATCATCTACTGAGCTTGGTAGAGAAAACTAGACTCCATGCAAGCAGGGAAGGGTCAACCAATGTGGACATGTGTTCTAAATTTCATGCAAATAGCCAGTAGCTTAGATATTTTTATGGATCAGTCCACGCGATTTTAACTGACCATTTTGAATTCGCAACTTTTATCACATTTTGCGTGCCGAACACATGGTCCAAAAAGTTGAATCTGCCGTTTTGATTTTAAATAAGATTAAGGCGGATCCAGAAAACATTTTTGTTCGCATCGTAACTGGAGATGAAGATATGGATCTACCAGTATGATCCCGAGGTCAAAATGCAATCAAAAGAGCAACACAGAAAAGTTATGAACCTAAAAAATCAAAAGCAGAAAGGTAAGTCAAAAATGTTATGACCAGTGTACTGAGATGCCAAAGGAGTTATCCTAGTAGACTTTTTGGCGTATAAGGACAGTGAGAGCAACTTATTACGTTGGGATTTTACGAATACTGAAAACTTCAATTCAGAATACGAGTAAATGACCTGGAAAGCCCTACCCCCAGCCCATTCTTCGAGGTAGTCTCAATATGATTTGAGGGATCTTGGAAGGATGGCTGACTGGCTCCATGTGTTTATTTTTTATTTCCAAAAGCAAAAGAAAATGTCTATAAAAGTAGCAACACCAGATGGAAAAGTGTTTCGACGTAGACTTCTGTTTTCTCTCATATGTAGAAAAATGAAAAATGGGAAAAACTTTACTATATTGTTCATATGTAGAATCTCCAATTTATTAATACTAATAAAGGGAACGAATCAACACAAGGTTAGTTGTATGTACATATCGTGATAAAAATGCACCTTAAAAAAATGTTATAAATTTACTTTTAGATACTTTTAACTGGGGAGTTCCTTACCGTAATTTTCATTTAGTAAATTAATGATTTACAGTCTGTTGATTATATAAAACTATAATATTACTAATTAAATTAAAAAAAGAAATCACCTTTTAAAATTTTTACACCTTTTCATCAATAAATTAACAGAAGTGGCTTGGAATTCTAACCCTTCATAAATAAATGTTGTTTATTTATTTATGTTTACCAAAAACCTGTGTTTTTCATTTGATTGTAGGTAATGTGACTATACGTATCTATGTATATGGAAATGTGTATCTACCAAAGCTTATAAAAAAATATAAATATATTTATCAAGTGATAGATCCTCATATGAGTGAAAATGATAAGATAAGATAGACATATAATGAATTTGGTTGCTGATTCATCATGTCATGCTAACAACCAAACAGCTTAAGCAAGAGCACATCAATTTATCAAAACGAGTGTTACATTGGATATAATTACAAACATAAAAAAGATGAAAAACAAACAAGAAATGTCACAATTTGAGCTAGTTTTTGTAAAGACAGAGAGATAGGGAGATAAATTAATAAGAAATTTGGAATGTTTTAATTGGATTAAAAATTAATAGAAGTAGATTTAATATTCTTAATGTTCAAATTAGCTATAATTGTGGGAACTATATTCATTATGTCTTGCAGCAATAACATTGACTCTGTACATATATATTGCAGTGAAAGTATCGTTAATAAAAATTAAATTAATCTATTCTTGCCTAACATTTTACAACTGAAGAATCTCTGATTTATTTAAAAAAAATATAAGAAACACTCAAACAAGGTCACTGAATTTAGTTCATATGTATTTATTCTTTTGTTTTAGAATCATCAAAAATCAATAAATTAGTTAAATCAATATAAAGAAATAGATTTCCATGTCACTCACTTTTGCGTCTTTAACACTTTCTATCATAATACTTTTGATTTATTAATTGTTCGATTAAATATTTTCAAAACAAAAAAAAACAGTAGGTGTAAACTTTCTCTTATTAAAAACAAAAGGCGAAATATTACACGTGTTATAAATTAACCTTTCATCTGCACAATCATTAGCATCATTTCAAAACATTTTAGTAATTAATTACGGAAGGTGTATCAAAAAAAAAAATGTTCTTGACATTCTATATATACCTGGGTTTGTATTTGATTAATATTTTCTAATTAATCAAATTAATACAACACAGATTAATGCCGGACTTGAGAAAGTCTTAAATCCAATTCTTGAGAAAGTTTAAAATAACAAACTGTCAAAGTTTCGATTAACATTGTTATGGTAGTTAGAACTTTAAAAAATGGGTTGCAGCCTACAGTTTGGGGCAAAGGAGGGATTTAATGATTTATTTAACTTTGACATTTGTCACTACAGGCACTTTCTATTATTTATTCATTTTGACTGCATATGAGTACTCTTTATAGGAATTTCAAGTGATTAAATTAAAGAAACAGTAGGTCGCTGCACATTGATTACGAAATTCAAGCTTGTCTGAAAGACTGAGATTGCATGAACTCTCGAAATTTAGCTGCAAATATAATACTCGTAAATCACATAATTAATCTGTGACTTTTGGACAATAAAAAGCACACGTACTCCATTGAATGACATCAACATTTTAATTGAGAATTGCAACTACCTACTCATACAAAAAAAAGTCATTATCAGACAATGATTTTATGCTGTTGTCTAGGGATTTTTTTCTGCTAATTTAGATTCAGAGATTCATGTGGCAAGTGCGTCATTTAGATGTGAATCACAAAATTGAGTGCGTAATTTGTTGTATCATCATTTGCACACTTTGACAAATATTTACTAACCAAGTTGATATGAATAGATTACTCTAATATTCTTTTCTGTCTTGATAAACGTTCTCTTTTATACAGAAGCAATTATATATGCAACTTCAAGTCTGATGGAAGAATTAAAAAACATAAAGATGTAACTCAGTAGACGATTTATCAGTAGGGAATCATTTCTTTTTCCGTGGTGTCTGGTGGTTAAGGAGTTCCTACTTAGCATGGAAAAAGATAGATAGATAGATAGATATATTTATTTTCATAATATAATGCATTACAAGTTGGATTTTTACATAGCTTGCACAGAGATATGACATTTCTTCTATGTCTTACTACTGAATAATATACAATGGGCATAAAACTGTACTATGTACATGAAATCAATTACGGAAGGAAAGCTACGAGAAAAAACCTTCATTTAAAAAGAAAATAGGAACCATTGGAACGCCAGAGTATCGGTATAATTAATTACAAATAAATATATATATATACATATGTAGATATTAGGTATCACAGTAAGTATGTTCCTTGAAGTAAATAAATAGGCAGATACATAAGTAAATAAATAGATAAATAAATAAACAAAGTAAACAAGTAAACAAATAAATAAATAAATAAATAAATAAATAATTAAATAAATACATAAATAAATAAATAAATAAATAAATAAATAAGTAAATAAATAAATAAATAAATAAATAAATAAATAAATAAATAAATAAATAAATTAGTAAACAAGTAAATAAATAAATAAATAAATAAATAAATTAGTAAACAAGTAAATAAATAAATAAATAAATAAATAAATAAATAAATAAATAAATAAATAAATAAATAAGTAAATAAATAAATAAATAAATAAATAAATAAATAAATAAATAAATAAATAAAAAAATAAATAAATAAATAAATATATAAATAAATTAGTAAACAAGTAAACAAATAAATAAATGAATAAATAAATAAATAATTAAATAAATAAAAATAAATAAATAAATAGCTTTGAAAAAGAAGGCTACAGAGTTATTGGCTACTCCAATAACCTTGCTATAAATGTTTCGGAAAAGTTTCTAATCACCCTTTTCAGAAAATTATACATACATTTTTGTAAGTAGAACTAGAGCCTAATACTCCAATAACTTATCACTTCTCAGGAGAAATAGGTGTCTGATAAGTATTCATATTACCAAATGAACTAGTAGCTACATATGCACTTATCAGTAAAAAAAAACTTATCAAATTCCAATAATTGATTATATTTTGAAGTATTTCTCTAACTAAATACCTAGGGAGCTTATTGGAATTGGTTAGGCATTTTTTTGTAATCGATAATGCTAATCATTGAAGGAAGTCCAGCTTGACTAAAAAACTTAGGACTGTTTTCTGGACAACGAATTGTATCCCTCGTCATAGAATTGGTCAAATCTAAGACGATGCATTGATAAGTACTGCACGCAGTTAATTTGTGATAATCAAGGGCTCAATGCATGGTTGCTTTCGCTGTCGTAATCTAAGATTATTATTATTATCTTTAACAAAATGTAGGAGCACGTGAAAACCGAACACCACTTCCTAATGTAACTTCAAAATGAAGCAGACGAACGACAAAAAAATAACTATAACGAGCAGTGTTACTGCAAGAGTCTGGGAAAAAATATCACGCAGAAAACAAAAAAGTATCACGTCCTTAAAAATCGAAAAGATAGCATCTTCAATTTTAAAAATAAATCGGTATGGGGAACCACGTTATATTTAATATGCTAATTGTTGTAAAATCTACCAGAAAGTTATTGCTATATAATCCAGTTATACAGGGGGTTACAATAAGGGTGTAATTTTTTCATATAAAGCATTATAGTTCTTATGTATCATTTGATAATACAAATTTTGAGGTGAAGTATGAAATATTAAGGGTATTCACGTATTACTTTCCAGGCTACAGAGATCCAGAACATTTGGAATACAGAACACCATCTGTAGTTAGATCAGGTATATTCGATGACTACACAGATGATATTATTACAGAGCACAAAATAGCTTGGGCAGTTAAATCGTTTAAACTCTATAAATCTGCAGGACCAGACGATATTATTCCAGCTATGCTTCAACATGCTCTGCCTAGATACATACCAGTCAGCTGGAGAGAGGTGAAAGTGATATATGTATATCCCGAAGGCAGAAAAACCTGTCCATTCAACCTCAAAAGATTTTAAACCAATTAGTCTTTCCTCCTTCCTTTTGAAAACACCGGAACGATTAATTGATCTAAATGTGCGAGGCCTACTTAATGAACATAACTTATGTAACACCCAACACGCTTACCTTAAAGGTAAATCCGTAGATTCAGCTTTACATGTAGTCGTATTAAGCATTGGGAAAAGCCTTCACTAGAAAGAATACATTCTAGTTGCATTCCTGGACATATAAGGAGCTTTTAATAACGTGAAAACTGACTATATTAAAGTGGCTCTAGAGGGGTTAGGAGCTACAATAATTATAACGGAATGGATTGAGACAATGCTAAACGGCATAGATACAATTCACAGATAGGCGAGGGTACAATAAAAAAATACGTTACGAAGAAAAATCCACAGGGAGGAGTTATATCACCTCTCTTGTGGTTACTTGTCGTTAACAAAATTCTGAAGACTCTAAAGAACAAAGCAATAAAGACGCAGATGGCATAGCAATTCTGGAAAATAGCAAACACTTACCAACCATCAGCAGTATTATGGAATCGGCACTAAAAGATCCTCATGGGCGGAATCAATGAGAAGACCGAACTGGTTCTATTCACCAAGGAAAGTAAAAAATGTCAATGAATGGAACACCTTTGAAGCTAAGTATCTTGGAATCATTCTCGATGCAAAGCTTACTTGGAAGCAGAACACAGAGGAACGTATGAAAAAAGCACTATGTGCGTTCTACGCATGCACGGAAACCTTCGGTAAACCGCATATAATCCACTGAATGTTCACAGCGATCATTAGATCCATACTTACCTATGGATTGCAATGGAAAAAATCAGCTATCTCAATAACCTCACTAAAGTACAAAGACGTGTGAGTATAGGAATAACTGGAGCTCAGTGCTCCACCACCACAAGCAGGGCTAAAAATAATACTTTACCTTCTTCCCTTGACAGGCAGGCAAAAGCGCTATCAGGGTATAATAATCCGGCTTAAAGAACCAGGCCTTTGGAAATAAGGTTCTTAAGTTCACGCATCCATACGCTACAAGTACGGTACGAGTATTGTTGACCTCAATATCAAGATTTGAATAAAAAATACTCTATCTTTATTCCCAAAAGACAAGAATGGGATTCCAACACATTAATAAATGAACTATACATCCAGTTCTTGACTGACGGGTCCAAAATGGAAATAGGAATCGGAGCAGGAGTATTCTGTAACTAAGAGGGATCTTGATAGGGGTAATGACAGGGCACTGCACGATCGGCACTATGGCAAATAGACTAAGCACCCCGGACTACTGCAGAAGCTATCAGGATGAGAAAGAAATAGAAAACATCAAACACTTGTTTTGCGATTGCCCAAATCTCAAAAACTGTCGTCTCCTCCATATGGGAAAAAAACTCTTTCGAGAATTGGGTGAGCTTGAGTAAGCTTCGATGATGGACTTAATGCGATTCGTAAGGAGCACATGCTGATTCGAGCAAGAACCAGCTAACTAGTATCGGTGTTTGACGGTTTCCGCTACTGTATTGGGAATCAATTGCCCAATGGGCCCCCGTGTAAGCACCAGTCGTGGTACACATTCCCCCAACCTAACCTACCCAAATTTTTGCAAAACTCAAAATTTCAAAAAATTCTAATTTTATAATAAAATTGTTGAAAAATGACGAGGAAATAGTGAAAAATATTTAATTATTCACAATGGAATTCATACAACAACACGCGACTAAACCTTGTAAGAGGAAATGCTATACAAATTCTCAATGTGGTGTAAAATTTTACACTTTCACTGAAATATGCACATAGTGTTCCTATTTCTATACCTAATCATGGATAGCCGGCAAATATCCGCTTCGTTCTTGCCGGAAATCGTCAATCTATAACCGACATTTTTCATCAGCTACAGTTATCGTGAATGAAGAACATTGACAAATCATACAAAACGAATTATGTTTTCAAAACCGCTGATCTGTTTTACACCAAGATACAATAGATCACTACTACAGGTAAACATTTTATAAAAAGAATCATTCAAATTTATTTATTTCTTATTTTGGATAAAATTATTCGACCCCAGTGCCATACTTCTATTTTCGAAGAATATGCAAATAATAAATAAATTAAGTATGTATGGATTTGTTTAACTGTTTGCGGTTTATATATTTTATTATAATTAAAACAAAGGAACTTGAAACGCCCCTCTTATTCGTCACAAGTGCAAATGATGACGAGCCCATCAAACATAACTTTAAATATGAGATTCCAAAAATGGAAAAGTATTTTTTTTTAGCAAAGAGTGAAAAGTATCAAAATTGCAATATTTTAAAAACAAAGTATTACATCAAAATTGAAAAGAAAAAGTATCACTTTTGATACAAAAGTATTATTGTGGCAGCACTGGTAACGAATCAAAATAAAAGAAAATTTAAATCCAAGTGAAGTTTTGAGTTCAACCATAAAAAATAAAAGGTCACAGATTCTATTGTAATTGTCTACAAAACCACAAAACTTTTCGAAAATGAATTAATCAGTCATCATGGTCAGGAGAACAATGCTCTGACGTTGTTAACTGGTTATAAATCTATTGTGCTTATATTGACGTATTATTTACAAAAAATCAAATAAAAATTAATAATTAGCTTCAGAGAAAATGAAATAGGTACATGCATAGGTATGTAAGTATAACTGTTGATATCAACCTAGCAAATGTGCATTCACAATATCTACCGATTTTAAAAGCTAAAGAGATACTCAGATTATAAATGAAAAGGTTTTTTTTTTTTTTTTTGACGGGGCGGATACACCCTACTGGAGCACTCAGACTCAAAAATAGATCCATTGTACAACCAGGCAGAGAACCCCATTTTGATGTGTTTTTTCGTCTTTTCTAAAAAGACGAGTAGACACTTCAGTGATGAAGAGCTTAGGTCAGATCAGCACTCACCACATCAGCACCGAAAATCTGCCACCTGATCCGAGCAAAAGCAGGACAATCACATAGGAAGTGTTCCGCAGTGTCATCGCCCTCTCCACAGGAGTTGCAGACAGGGGTAGCGCTCAAACCTAGCACATGGAGGTGCTTGGCAAAGGCGAAGTGGCCCGTAAGAGCGCCAGTAAGTTGTCTGCAGTCTTTTCTGCTAAGGGATAGCAGGAAAGCGGCGGATATCTTACAGACGACGGGGACCATTCGTTTAGTCTGCTCGCATCCTAGAGAGTCATGCCACCTTCGATTGTGTTCACTGAAAACCCAGTCGTCAATGGAAGCCCTAACCGCGGGCGCTGGCAAACCCAACGTGGGTTCAGGTCCTTGTCTAGCAAGCTCGTCAGAGATCTCATTTCCTGTTATCCCTTTGTGCCCTGGGACCCAAACAAGATTCAGTGAGTTCAACCTTCCGACCGAATTCAAGGATGCTTTGCATTCTCGAACTATTTTGGAAGTGGTTGAAGGATTGAGCAAGGCCTTAAGCGCAGCCTGACTGTCACTACAGACGCAGATACTTCGCCCCTTCCACCTGTTCTTACCAATATAGTCCGCTGCCATTAGGATAGCATATATTTCTGCCTGGAAGACAGATGTGTGTTTTCCCAATGAGAAGTGAAGCCTAATGTTGTCGCATTCCACGAAAACACCAGCACCAGAAATGTAAAAGTTACTTTCAAACTCATAAAAAAAGCTTGTGTTTTGAATGAATTTTTAAAAGTCAGACGGGTTAGCTTCCTTGTTTTGTAAATGTAATCAACTGCAGGTTTTATTCCGACTATTTACGTTCTTATCATAACTTTCTGATCAAGAAAATTTAAGAGAAAATCTGATTAACCATTTAGCTTTTTTTAATTGTTTTATTAGTTCTAACAATATATTGAAGAAGGACGAACAAAATTGGTATTCTTGACTGTCAATTTGGGGTCATAGGTAATGTATGTATGCCATCACCAACACTCTTATGTTTCGTGTGCAGGTTGATTTTTTTTTCACATTTTTTACTGAGAAGTGTAGAGATGTCTTCCAAAGCTGGTGCTAAAGGTTTGTAATAAAGATGTGTCAGAGTTCACTTACTTCGATAGTGATCAGTCTGACAACTGATACGGATGTCTGAGGAGCACCGTGGCTGAGAAACACCAAATAATAAAAAAATGCAAGTCAGAAATTTTGTCCGATTAAAAAAGTGAAAAAAAGTTTTGTTTTATGTTTATCTTCTACCAATATCAGTTGGAAGGTGGCCACGGTGTAGTGTGTTCGCTTGTTACCCGAACTGTGCAGGTTCGAGCCCGGACGGGGAACAGCAATCACAGCCACCCGAACATATAAGAGAAATGAATAAAATCTAAGTTTCTCCAACCACTACACCAAAAAGGAGTTTCTGCCTGGTAGTACAATGGACACAGCAAAATGGAGTCAGAGTGCTCCGGGATTTGGAAATTTCCTTTTAAAAAAGAAAAAAATATCAGTTACCCATATCTTGCCATATATTCATTAAAGGTTTGTCATTTTCAGACAGAAGCAACATACCAAAATTCGTTAAAATTCATCAACGGGTTCTTGAGCTAGGCCAGAGGACAAGGACGGATTTGACAATAAAATTTTTTGAGGATGTTGACAATTAACCTCCACTCTGCCTGATTTTAGTGGTTTTTTCTTTTGCATACCAAATAGACCAGGCCTAGGAAATCATTAATTTTCTTAATAGGAAGTGTGAGAAGGACAGAAAGGACGGGTAGACAGTCACGGAACAAAGTGTTTCCATGAAATTTTTTTAAACGGAGATCAGAAAAGTTTTCCTCCAAATATAAAGTTCGAATGTGCTCCACCGTTGTAACGTATTGCCTCTCCATACACACAATTGATCGAAAGAGAAACAATAAAGAAAATCAAAAAGCTAAGAACCGTTACAATTGTGTGTATAAAAGAGCAACACGATCAGGAGCTCGTTGCAGTCTTCCCCAGTCAGTGTAAGCAAACAATATTCAATTGGAGCTACACGACTAGTTAGAGTGTTGCAGTGTGGACAAATTGAACAATTCAATTTGGTCGTTTGGCTCTCTGTCTCCTACCCTTTTTGGAAAAAGAATTGCTGTATTATTTAGTAATATTCAGAAAATAAAAGTAAACAGTTTTTCCTATACGCTACGACCGAGAGTTTTTGATTTAAACGCTTCAAAAATGGTTCCCGAATAGCTTGTTTTGTCATATCAGATATCAGAAATACCTGACAGAATACCAACAGTGGATACAGCTACATTTGATAAGATGTACAATTTAAGTCGTGTAGAGGTAGTGACTTCATACGTATGTATGTTCAAAAACACACTTAGACCAATAATATTCTAGGTCCATTATGATACCACATGGGTTTGAGACGCGGCCTCTAGCCTACTCGTTGAACCATTCGTAGATGAAGCGTAGAATGTACCTAACGTTAATATTATTCAGATCACTTAGGTCATTGGGCAGGTGCAAAGAAGGTGAAGAATAGTCTCTTCCTCCTCCTCGTCCATGCAGCTTCTGCAGAAATCGTTAGAGAAGCCTAGTTGCATGCTTGCCTATTAGACAGTGTCCAATTATGACACCTATAACAGTTCTGATATACTCCCTATTTAGAGAAATCAAATTCCTAGAGCGTTTCAGATCTAGCATAGGCCAAATCTGTTTTGTGGCTAGACAAGTTGTACTCCTTGTCCACCTAGAATTTGTCTTTACAGTAGCATCCAGCTTTAATTTAAGTTTGCATGTAGCGATAGGCATACCCAGTAAACTTTTGCCTGGAAGGATGGGTATTGTTGTTCCATGTCTGGCAAGTTCGGCAGCCTTACAACTCCCTGGAATATCCTTATGCCCCGGCACCCAAATTAGGTGAATGTTACACTGATCCGCCATCTATATAAGAGACGATCGGCAGTCTAGAGTTGTTAAAGAATTTGTTAAGGAAGATTCCAAGGATTTGATTGCGGCTTGGCTGTCTGAAAAGATGCGGACGGTATCACTTCTTCGGTATCCTTTAGCCAAGACAAGACTTCCCTTATTGCCATTATCTCCGCCTGGTACACGCTACAGTGGTTTGCGAGACGAAAAGAAAGGTTTAGATTAAGCCTATCAGAGATGACACCACCACCCACTCCGTCGTTAGTTTTTGAACCGTCGATATAGTTTCATGAAATATTTTAGAAGTACATACATACTCGTAGTTCCATTAGTTTCACTGCTGCGATTTATATTATTTTTCTCGATGTTAATTTCCAAAATATGGCATACATTTTATATTGGGCAGTGTTTTGATTACTTTTAGGCTGTTTAACAATAGCCATTCTCTTACGAGGATTGTTATATGTCTGGAATCATTGTCTTGGTAGAAATGATACTCGCGATTTTGTTCACATTATTTCTAGGATGGTTCAGATACTTCCAATAATCCTTATTTCCTTCCATATAGTGTAAATTTTCTACCACTGATTCCAAAATGCACTACCATATTTTTATTATCGTACAGACCAGCGGACTGTTTTTGGAAAGTCATATTCTTTCGATACGTACAGCTTTCTACGAGTAAGTGTGGACTATTTCTGCATTGATTTTCTTTCCCAAATTAAAAAAGATGACAGGGATGACAGTTTCTATATCATCGTACTGTTTAAAAAAAAATACAATTAACTTCCCAAAAGTATGAAAAACGAGGCTGCCCAATTTAATACATTCAACACAGTGAAGCCCTGTTTGAACGCATACAGTAGAAGCTACAGAGACGAGGGGGAGGAGGAGATAGGACTATTAGATACAGATAATTTCTGTTTTTATTTGATGAAAGACATAACTAGTTCCTTTAAATGTAAAACAAAACGAACAGATCAAAGCTACCTGTTGTCTATATAGGGAAATGACTTTTGTGATTAAAAATGTTTCGATAGTTAGTCAATTTAGTAAAGTTTATGCAAATTTTACCACTTTTTAACAGAAAATACCTTTTAAATCTCTCTTTTGTCGAGGGCGAGTCGAACATTGCGCGGTTAGTGTTCCGCACCGTTATTTTAACTGTATCCTAATATTGCTTTCTTGTTAATCTATACAGTCATTTTTAAAGTGTCAGGTCAAACACTTTTTGTTCCGTGTCTGCCCCTATGTTTGCAAAACCACCCAATGATAGAAAATCTTGCAAGCCCAGTATATCTAAACTTTTCGAAAAACTGTTCTTAAAAAGATACCATATCAACAATCAGATACCATATGCTACCACAGCAAAATATCTTGGCATGATACTCGATGCCATACTTAGATGGAAGAAACATGTAAGGAAAAAAGTTGGTTAGCTAAACATCAGGTATCGGAAGTTAACTGGCTAAGTTTCCTTTTGTATCAACAAGTCCTGAAAACTATATGGCTTTATGGTATGCAACTGTGGGGATGTTCAAACAAATGTAATATTAAAAGTATACAAACAGTAATCGATGAAAATTAAAAGGCTACCGACAGATCGTTTTTAGCGCCTCCGAATGCACACAAACATCGAGATACGAAGGGTGTTGTAAAACATGGTAAACCGCAAAAGGCTGCAACGAATAACAGCTGAGGATTTAGCCAATCTATTATAAGGCCCTTTTATCTATTCGATATATCTATTGTCTATAAACATCAACAATATTGGCATCAACCACTGGGTTACATCCAAAACTAGCCCATTATAAATATAAATTATACGAGTAAATTACTAGTTAAGATTGTTAATTCTATAAACATGAAATAAATACAAAACAAATATGTTCGTACACACAGCGGCCCTCGAAAACCACTGAAGACAATTTGATGGAATTTAGTTTGTATGTACATATGTATGTCTATTCTAATATCATTTATCAAAATCGGATAAATATTAAGGTGGGGTTTCAAGAACCTTTAAATCATATTTGTTAGACACCTAACTCAGGAAGTTCTGAACAGATTTTAGTGAAATTTAGCATATAAGCTTAGACTAATACGTCAGTAGTTTCACTAGAAATTGATCGAAATCGTATGAAGTGGGAGCATAGACGTTTAAAACTTTTTTCGAATCATTTTTCTTATGTACCTAACTCAAGAACCACGTCAGGGATATGTAGATACGTATTTTTTATGAAAATCTTCTAAATCAGATGAATGCACGGTAAAATATGGTGGGGTGATTTGAATACTCTCAACTTTTTTCAGTAACACACAGCGATAGAGGGGAAGGGAATATAGTCTATGCCATGGTTGGAGCTTGATTCAAAAAAGAATCTCCTTGGAAGTTCATCGTAAACTTAGATTTTGGCGTAATCGATATTGCTCTAGTTTTCTTAGATTCGATTATAGCTATGTTGCATAAGAGTAATATGGATTGAACACTTTCACACTCAAAGAGCTTCAATTCAGGACATAAATGCAAAACAAAATAGTAAAATCGACTCAAATTTAGTACAATTTACGTAAAGCTTTCAGTTCTATAGAAAGAATTCATTTTTTATCCTTGTTTTCAGCTTCGGTAACCATCATGATCATACTCAATTTTCGACCGGCTTTCATTCTTTAGACAATTCACCGTTCATCCTCGTAAATAAACATCTTATTACTACTGCTTATCATCTGCTAATTTCTTATTCTGCCTTCAGTCTTGTGCAGTTTCATAATGCATTGAACTATAGACTAAATTATTTTCAACAACTTAGTAACTTCCCTATAATTTTGTTCTGAATTTTAGTGGAGAATGAGGATTCTGCACTCTTAGCACTTTGTATTTTGAATTCACAACAAATTCTCACATAAACGCACGGACGGTAACTGACCTAAATAATAAAAAAATTAATAAGTAAATTACATGTCTGGGTAGCTCGTACTTGCACCTATACACCTACAGTGTGTGACAAAACTAAAGCAACCGCACTACCTTTGCTTACTAAAAGAAATACGATAAAAACTTATTCCTATATACAACTTTTCGTCATAATAACAGTTAAAATATTATTTATTAAAAAAATATCAACTTTCCATTTATTTTAAAATGTTTTACATATCCAAAATAATCAAAACACAAATGCATTCGTAAAATGCGACATTGACAAAACTAAAGCAACTCCGACTGAACTTGAACATCTGGTCAAAAGAATTAAAAGTACTTGCACGTTTGGGTACCGTTAGGTCACATTCCGTTAAACAATACTTGTTGTTTTCTGTTTACATCTATCATTCATTTTATTCATTACCCATTGTGAAGTGATAGCAAAAAGTTTAAGTTTGGAGATTTTTCTTAAGGACAATGGCCAGAAACAAGTTTAGAAATTAAATCAAAAATAAAATTATTGCAGACTTCCTTAATGGAACAAAACAAAAAGATATTTGCTCTAAATATTCCATGGAGAAATCAGTTGTTTCTCGTTTAATTAAACGATATCCACAGAAAGGGACACTACAAACAATTCATCTTGGCGGTAGACCCGGAAAACAACTGCAAGACAGGATCATCTTATAATACGGGAGTTAAAAAAAGATCCTAGAACATCTTCACGGAAAGTTATTAATGACTTGCGACTCCACATTCATCCAAGAACTGCAAGCAGAAGGAGTGATGAGGTGGGTATTAAGTTTTTTAGGGCTGCAAAGAAACCATTTGTATCGAAGAAAAAGAGGATAGCGCGCATAAAGTTTGCGAAAGAGCAATTAACTGGTCGATACAGAAATGGTCAGATGAATCAAAATATAACATCAAGGGATCAAATAGAAGAGCGCACGTAAGAAGTCCAAAAGGAAAACGCTTAGACCCAAAATATTGTCAGGGCACAGTAAAACACGGTGGTGACAATGTCATGGTGTGGGGTTATTTCTCCGGCCAGGAAATGGGGCCTATCCACCAAATTACGGCTATTTTAAATGGTCAAGGGTACAAAGTTATAATGAAGAACATTATGTATCTATACGCGGATGAAAACATAACCTTGCGCTGGATATTCCACCATGACAATGACCCCAAACACAAGTCTAGGCTCGTGACTGAGTAGTTAAATGTGGCCGGAGTGTGTGTTCTGGAATGACCAATGCAATCACCCGATCTCAATCCCATAGAGAATCTATGGGAAATTGTAGATTGCAAAATTCGGACGTAAGATCACTCCTCCAATGATTGTCTTTTTGCAGCTATAAAAGAAGAATGGTGGAACATTCAAATGGATACATTAAACAATTTAATTGAATCCATGCCCCACGGATGCCACGCAGTCCTTCAAAATAACGGATATCCAACAAAATACTAATTAATAGAGTTAATATTTATACTCAATTTACGATAGTTGTTAAGTTGCTTTAGTCTTGTTAATGCCTTACAAAAAGATGGTTTTGTTCTATATTGAATTTCCTATTATATATTACTTTAAAATAAATAAAAAATAATATTTTTCAAGAAAGAATATTTGAAGTGTCTATGTTTTAAAGTTTTAAGTTATACCCTTTTCACATAACTTTTGGTTCACGTGAAAAGTAGAAAGACAGAAAGTTGCTTGAGTTTTGTCACATACTGTATATGTGGTTCACTCGCAAGTTACTCAGATTTTGAATTTAAGCGAATATATTAATTTTTTTTTGAAAAATTCCTTAAAATGCAGAAAGAAAAATTGACATAATTTCAAAACTTGATACGTCCACGTCCTTCAATATGTCAAATATTGCTTAAATTTAAAATTTAAACAAAATCATTTGAGTCATGTCTCAGAATTAGACGATTTTAAAAAAACTGGATAATAAGTAAAGTAGCGTTATACTATGCTTTTTCTAAAAACGTGGTACGCCATTTAGTGGCATACGCCCAACTCAATCCAAATATTAAATTTATACAAAATCGTTACAGCCGTTTTCTTTTTTTTTTAATTATCCACTAAAATTACCGCTAATTTTGAAGTTAGAATAAAAATGCACAGATCTCAGGTATGAAGTTTGAAGAAAATCCGGCCAGCCGTTTAGGCTGCAGTAGAGCGCACATTTAGAGGCCCACTTTTTTGATATTCTCCATTATATTGTAGTCAAGTTTGATCAAAATCTCGAGATCAATAATTTTCGGGACAATACTTGCCCGTATAGGTGCAATTATGATAAAAATGGCGACTCTTATTTGGAATGTATGACTTTGATGTTGAGGAAACTTTCTTAACTACATCGAACATATGGGTCTTGATTTTGAAACTGACTAATATTACACATATGTTTCTATTTTTTTTTTTTACTAAACGGCTAAACAATTTGTTTTTAAGAGAGATACGTATCTATTGCATTTTTATATATGTATTTAGACTTAAAGAAAAGTTAAGATTTATTCTCACTGTGCCTCACTGTAAATAAATTTGTGTATTTGTTATATTTCTTTTTATAATTTTTATGTTATTGTTATTATTATTAATTAATTTTATTTTATTTTTTATTTTTTTATTTTTTTTCGCAAAAATTACAAAAAAAAAAAATAAAAAATTCAATACAAAGAAATTCAATAACAAAAAATAAATATGTATCTATCCATCTAAACTGAAGGGTACCTACTTCAAATCCAACTAGTGGCTACTTCTAATGCATAACTGGGCACCTTTTTGTGCTGAGTGCCTAATTGTTAACAAAAACACAATCCCCTTTCGAAATATCATAAATTCTTTCAATTATTTTAAAAGATGTTGTCCTATGGAATTTCACATGCCTACCCATACAATCAGTCATAACTACATCTAATGGGTTCTTCAATCAATACCCACAAGGAATTCTACATTGCCTCTCATACCCCCTGGGGGTTGCGTAAAATCCTTACAAAAGAGAATTCCAAAAATCACACCTAAAAAGGACACAATGAAAAACTCAAACTCACCCGATTGCATTCCAAGGCTGCAGCACTATGTTCCTCCCGCTGTCGAAAGCAGTGGCTGCACTTGCTCTTGTTAAAGATGTTTGGTGAAAATTTCCGACAATCTGTCGTCCTGGTACCCATTTTGGACGATCAAAGACTATGCTTCGGTTTTTCGGATTTTATACGGCTAATGTCGAAATTTTCTATGTCCTTCAGATGTTGAATGATTTCTCTGGTCGTTGGATTAGAATTCCAAATTTAATCCGATATTTTCAGAATCTTGTTCATTTGACACATTTTTTCGGTAAATTGAAATTTTTCTCAGGTAAACTAAAACTTGTATTCCCACGAAATTTTTTTTTTTTTTTTTTTAGTTAACACTAGATAAGAGATTTTTCGTATTCAAAAATCGTAAAAGAGATTTCATCAAGTAGCTAGCTCTCTGAGTAGAATTCCTGTTGATGTTTTGCTTTTTCCTAAAATTTTTATGTCGGAATTATGCAAATGAATTCGGAGCTGGCCATATTCTCTCCGCACTGTACACTCCACACTATCAAATCGCGACACTTGTCGTTTTTTTTTTTTTTTTTTTTTCGTTTCGTACTTCGTACTCCACCAGCGCACACGTTACTTCAAAACTCCACAACTCAACACTTGGCACACCACAACGATAGAGCAGAGAAAAAAAAAAATCTTCACATAACAGGGGGGAGGAGGTGAAAGGGTGTTGCGCGCATTTACAAAACAGACACAAACCAGAAATCAGAAAATCAAGAAACGCGAACTAAAACGACCGACAGACAGACTGAAACACCAAAAAACATCAATGACAGGCGAAGGCACGTTTTTTTCGCGCTACGCGGACAGATAAACCGACAGAAATTTACAAATCCACTACAAGACGACGGCTCTCTAAGCCTGTTGCTGTTTAACTCGCTCACTACTACACTTTGTTGTTGTTTTGGATATTTTTTTTTTTTTTTTTTTTTTTTGACAATGTTTTTCGAAATATCAAAAAAGGAAGGAAAATCAAAAACAAAAACCACTTCGAATCGAAAACAAATCCACAAACGACCGCCGAAAATCGCGTTCGAAATAAGTGCAGATTTTATCTAGCTACACAGCGTAGGTGTTGTTGTTTGCGATGATCACGATGAATTAGTCATAGATACGAGATGTGAAGTGAAAATATGATTGCATGAATAAAATTTGTTGAATTATCTCAATCAGTTGGCACGCAACGTAAAAGCAACAAACGTACACACTATTCGGCTCGAGTGTATCCACGGTACTGAATCGCGGCCGAACATTAATTCGGCGACAACAACGGCGAACCACAGCAAATAGATTTCGTTGGTGTTTTGATTTCTTGAGTGGTTTTTCTTTTACCATCGAACATGTTTGAGCGGTTCTCAGGGTGAGTAAAATCTCTTAGGTGAGCAGAGAGTGTGTTCATAGTGGGACTGTGGGAGTACTCGTGGGAGTTGTGAAGTGGTAAGCACATTTTAAAAAATGGAAAAAGTACACAGCATTATTTATAGTAGACTCAAAATTTATATTTAAGAATTAATTTATCTTTTTATTTACTTATTCATTACTAGCAAACCTGCCCGATTTCGCCAATGCCAAAAAGCCATCAGACACTTTTCAGTGGCCTTTCTGTTTACAGTGTGTAGCACGTTTTAGAAATTTATAGATCACAATATTGTTCCAAAACACAGTTCCGTTAAATGAATTTAATCATGCGCACTCTCATCCAGTGGAAACGTTACCGTTCTGCTATCCTACTTATCTACTAACATGTACTTTATATTCATCACTTGGTGTGTACACATTCTAATGGCTAGAACAATACAGACAAATTTAATAGAATTTTACTTCATGTTGTGCAAGAAAGGAACAACTATATGAAAAGAATCAAAAGTGAAACCAAAGTAGCCGCTCAGATACAATGATATACTTAAATTTTTTATTCGAAATAAAAAGAAGGACAGGTAAAATTGTTTGCATAAATATACTTTAAAATTATTCGTATTTCAATTTGCTAAATAAAAAGAAATTTACAATTAATATACTCTTACCAAAGAAACCGAAAGTGCCATCAAAAGCAGAGATAGTTTTCAGAAAAAAAGTCTACCAGACTCGATAAAAATACGATTTTAATTAAATTCTGCGTATAAAGTGTAATTATTTTTATATTTTCTAAAGAACTACATTGGCAACAATAATTATCAAGAAAATTTCCGACACATCTGACTAAAGAAGTATAAACAGCTATCAAATGTGGACGGAAATTGTTACTGCAAACTTTGCAAAAAAACATTGGCAAATAATATTTCCCTCCTTAAAAAACATGAAGAAAGAATGACGTCCTTGCATGCCGCTCAAAATTCTATCCACATTGATGAAATATTTCGAAATGCATCGAAAGGGAGTCCTAGTTTAGAAAATCAAGCTGACAGGGCTTTGGTGTTAACCGTAGTACTTGATTGAATATAATTTGCCTGAATAAATTTTGGACCTTTTGTCGAAGTTGATCAAACCCAAAAATTCTATGAAGTTTCAATATTGGTCGAACAAATGAAGACAAAATATCTCAACTTCTGGATGATCGGGCATTTGTTGAGATTTGAGAGAAGTTGAAATTATTACAATTGTCTTTAATTATAGATGAGGCTACACACGTAAGTATAAACAAAACACTAGTGTAGCAAAGTAAGTGGAATGAAACGCTTTTAAAGTAAGGTTTTTTGTGTCTGGACATATTGAAGAGGGTCTTAAGAAAAGTAATCGACTTATCGCTGAACAATTAGACTTTTCTCTTAATAAATCGTTTAGGTTATACCTAAAACAATTAATACTATGAATCTTAAATTTCAAGCTGAAGGTGCACGAATACATAAAATAACTCATTTCGCTCGGTACAATTTAAAAAAAAAAATTTAATTATAGATGAGGCTATACACGTAAGTACAAACAAATCACTAGTGTAGCAAGGTAAGTGGAATGAAGCTCTTTTGAAGTAAGCCAGCATTTTGTGCCTGGACATATTGAAGAGGGCCTAAAGAAAAGTACTCGGCTTATCGCTGAACAATTAGACTTTTCTCTTAATTTCGTTTAGGTTATACCTAAAACAATTAATACTATGAATCTTAAATGTCAAGCTGAAGGTGTACGAATACATAAAATAACTCTTTTTACTCGGTACAATTTTAAAAAAACATATTAAGAAATTTTGTAAAGCCACATTATTTGGAAATCAATTCCCTTAATAATATTGATTCTAGTAATATATATATATATATAATCCTACCTTTGGCTGAAATTTGTGTACAATTAACTATGTACAATTTTTATTTGGAGCTTTAACAAACAAATTAGTTTTTGATTAAAATACAACCAAAGGGCGACATCTGCGTTGCTCGGAGTAGAGGCATACGATTTTTAATGTTTTCAAGCTATATTTACAGGAAGGGCGCTGATGAATGTTGTACAATAGTTCAGCATCAAGACTGCACAAATGAAAATATATCAAAGATCTTTTACTGTGAATACCTACTAAAAATATTCATAAAAGAAAGCTCTTGAATTCAATTTTAGGAAATATTTTAGAAAAAATAGTAACATTTTTTTGAAATGCTGGATAAAAGAGATACGTATAAGTCGTTTCGTGTCCTTCACAATACAGACAGTTTATATGTTAGGAGTGAAATTTTCATTACCGTTCTTAAAAAGTTTGCAGTAAGGCACTGCTGTTTATATTGAAAGAGTAGTCAAGAAGGCTTTGGAATTATCAAACATTTAATTAAGCTCATAAACGAAGCTCGTTAGTTAAGCTATCAATCAAAACACACTTGTATGTGTGATGTGAAACCATCAATAATAGTTAAATGAATTAATATTTTCCATTAATTGGATTGTATTATCGCTGTAGAAACCTGCTGTAGAAATATGAACGATATTTGGCCTTTTATTTAAATTTTGCATCAGCTTTACTAAAGGAAAAGTAATAGCGGTAGTAGTTAATCGCTCCAAATGTTCAGTTCCGATGGGAACTATCGACTTATTCGATATCAAAATGTTGATTTATTCGATTGTTATTCAAATTGGTTCATTACTACTCGTATAAGTATTTTCATTCAATGAACATTTTCGTTCATTACTATTTTGATTCAGTTTATATCATTCATTCGCTGAATGAGTTGAGTAAGTGAGCAATTCTTCAAAATGTCTGACCTTACACCGAGGCTAACTTCCTGAACACAATGGAGGAGCGCTGCAGCAGATGAAGTCGCTGTAGTACAAACTGTCAAATAAGTCGCTCACTGAAGTAGTAATGCACGTACACAATGGTGAAGCGCAGCTCGATTGCTCAAGCTGTCAGAACGGAAAGCTAATCGCGCTGTGTTTCGTGAAAATGTTTTTTGTGGTGGATTTTATAATTATAATTTGTATAACAATGACTGAGGAAGTAGAAATCGCATGCTATGAATTTCTCCGTAGACGGCACTGCCATTTTCGTTTTTTTGTTTTTGTTTGTAACTGGCAAAAAGTAGTGCAGCTCGTTCGGAAGTTGAAGTTGACTCAACTTGTGCTGCAGCTACTTTTCGTACTTCAGCTGCAGCTTCGCATTGTGTTCGTGCTATAGGGAGTACGTGTATTTCAACTTTGACAGCGCTGCGTACTGCCGCTTCAGCTTCACCATTGTATTCGGGCAGTAATGGTGGAAACTGTTTTTCCGTGCGAATATCTCGAAATCCAGCACCGTTCTCGAAATATTCGTACGAACAAATTTTAGGTTTTAAAATTCTTAACAAGATGGATGTAGAATTTCTTAATTTGTATGCAATCCTCCAAAATGTCCGACGGGTATTGGTGGAAATCGTATTTGAGTGCAAATATTTATCTCGAAAATGGTGCGTCGTACACAAAAATTGGGACTGAAATTTTAGGTTTAGAAACTCTCTACCAAATGGATGTCGAATTCTTCAAATTTATATGTACACGATCCTCCAAAATGACCCACTGTACGTCGAAGTTTATCGAATTCTATTGTGAAATCTTCTTGCGTGCAAATATCCCGAAAGTTTTTTTTATTTATATCGTGAAATCCCGACCTCGTACCTCACTAATCTGCCTACAGACTTTTTTTTTACATACATATATCCCCGTTTCTGAACGAAATCATTCAGTTACTATCGATAGTCGTTTACATTATTATTTTACACTTTTTACGGATTTCTCATCGCATTTGCATTAAACAATTCAGACTGTATCACACTCAGGCCAATTGAAAATGTTTCGCATCATTATTGCAAGCCAACATGATAAAATGTATCTACGTACTCTCTCTCTCGTTGTTGCATATGACAGGTAAAGTGTCTTATGCAGCTAAGTTTTGGTGTGAATGCATTTGTCGTTTCCATCCAGATACAATTTTTTCTACACATGACAAATCAAGTTGATAAGAGCTCACCGCTTGTTAACTGTTGCACTCGAACGTTTGCTTGAGTGGATTTGGTTCCACTCAAGAGATTGCATGTAACTTCTCTTAAATGTTGGAAGAACCATACGTGAGATTTTAGTTTAAAGATTTTATGATAAATGTGTAAATTCATTCGTCGACTTGTTGGCATGATTTGTGTGCATTAACTACGGCTTTGGATAATTTTATGAAGGAATTCAGTTTCAGGACTATCTGACGGGTGGTAACATTATATATGTAAGTACTCAATTAATGTTGCGGCGTAGTTTTGTATTCTTTATATGACCGTCTAAGAAGAAAGGTCTCATCTCCAATTAGGTAATTTGCGTTTTACTTGTTCTGCTTTTCCATTTTTTTTTTTGTGGTGTTTAGCTAATGTGATTATAAAATTTTACGTTATTGGAACACTTGCGAATTATTATTTCACATTTCGCCTTAGAAAACAAGTACATATGTATATATGTATATTCATAGAGAATTGTTTGACTTTTGGCAAAATGCCCTCAACTCGATTTTAAACTTTAAAAGTTTAATGTCTCTTATCTTTCCTCTCATTATCCTACATATATTTCGACAAGAACTACTCCACTTTTATTCCCGAAAGACAAGAATGGAACTCCAACACATTAACTAATGTACATTACATTCAGCTCTATACTGACGGGTCTAAAATGGATATCAGAACTGGCTCCGGAGTTTTTTGCGAGTCACTTAAAATCAACCACTCATACAAACTCCCGGATGACTGTAGCATCTTACAAGCTACGGGGTCTTCGCCATTGATAGTTCTGCACAGACTATACATAGCAAAAAAATAAATCCTTCAAAAATTCCAATTTTCGTGGATAGTCAAGCGGCAATCAAAGCACTAGACAGTGAGGAAGTCAGATCGAAAACAGTTTCCAGATGCCGTAATACGTTGAACAGAATATGCAACACCCATGACGTAACTCTCTGCTGAGTTCCTGGACATAGTAATTTAGAAGGAAACAAGACAGCAGATAAACTAGCTAAAAACGCAGGTTAGTTTGTCACAGAACTGACTGCAAGACAATGGTTTTTAATATGGATTCCGCATAACAAAAGGGAAACACAATGGACTGTATGGCCCCCGTGATAAGCACTTACGTGCACTTCCCTCTAACCTAACCTAACCTAATCTATTTTTCGACTTCGGTAGTCCATTCTGAAGAAAACGAAACAGCAGTTTCATTTTGAAGGACTTCGAAAAATCACCAATGGTACTCGTTCATCTGACGGTGAATTTATTTTAAAGTCGAAGCAGGCTTTATTACAGAATCATTCAGTCATTACCAAAGACTAGAGATAAACAACTGAGACGGATTAGATAAGGTTTTAAAAAAAAAACATTTAACACCCTTGTAGAAGTAATTTGAGAGATTCTCAAATATGATGCTTAATGGTATTGACAAATGACCTCTAGATATCAAGAACAACTCATTTATTACTTGCCCAAGACGAAATAAATCAACAAATATACACCATAATCTGCTTGTAAACATTAAAGACCATCGAACTGATATCAATCTCAGAAATTTATCGTCAGACGCCAGAACAGTGAATTCCCACAAGAGTTCTACGATGATAACATGCACTGCCACTGACAATAATTATCAGCTCATAGATAACAGCCTTTATCGTTATCGCAAAGGCAACTTAACCATACCCTACGCAAGGTAAATACCAAAGCCAAAACATCGATTAATTGAGTTTGACGAGCAGATACGATATCTGCTTTGCACAACCGCATTGTAAGCGATCTTCCGAAAAGGGTCATGGTTATCCACATGGAAATGTGTCATCGTACGGTTATGGTTTCTTTCGGTTTTTTTTTTTTTTTTTGGTTCGTTTCAGAATGACGCTCCGTTTTGAATCTGTGACCTCAGTTAATCAGCTTTCCGCCTGCGTTGTGTGCATTCATATAAATTAAACAACAATGACGACCACTCGTGGTTTGTATCTCTGACTCTGACATATGAATAAGGGCATATTCGTTCCATTTATTTCGAATTGATTACAACAACAATATGGATAAGGGCGAGGGGCAAATTAAAGAACCATTTTCAATTAACCGTGAAAATTTCGCGGTTCCAGTACAATTGGAATTATGATTGTGAGGGCGAGTGGCCCTCAGTGTCAGATACTTTCGCCCAGTGGCACCCAAAGTCAGAGTCATGCACAGTGATTGCATGGATAGTAAAATATTCGTTTCGTGTTTGTGTGGTTTACGAGTATAGTGAGGGAGAAAGGGACAATCGTCGTTCAATCGAATCGGACAATGTTTACGATCGCTTGAAGGGGAGCGTCAACAGATAATTTGTATCTATCGATTGTAACTGCTGGTGAATCAGGAGAGTTCGGCTCTGGGTGTTATGACTCTTTGAATGCAATTACGATGTCATTGTGCGCGCATTCAACTGAATTTGGTTCAGTGAAGTGGAAAAACTTCAGCGGCATAGATGGCAATGAGTAGATGGAAATGGTACTGCTCGGATATGAATAGGGTTTTTGCAAAGCCGAAATATAGTTGAGTGTAAATGTTGCGGTTGAAAGCGTAAAAAAATCAGATCGTCTACTTCAGACTATTGATGAGATTTGTAGATTTATTTTTAGTCAGAGAGTGGAGTCTGCTCGTCGGGAGATACTCGTATTAAAGATTGTTCGATGACAACAGTATACCCAAAATGTAAGGCTAAAGTTTTCATCAAAAAGAGATTCAATGTATTGCCAAAGTACGGATGTTGATTAAATAGATTATACTAAGATTAAATCCTCTGCAATTTTACTGTAAGGTTGGTTGTTTGGTTTGAAGTGCCTCTCGATGAAGTTTACTTAGTCCAACATACATAGGTTCATTATGTTGCAACTGTGTGGAGACGGGAAGGTTCTAAAACTTTTCTGATTTCGGCCGTATGAGTGGAGCTGGAATAGTTGCAGATCAGATCTGTTAGTGAAATTTTAAATGCCTATAACTTGAAAACGGGTAGCGACCGCCAAATAATTCTTTTAAATTCGTAATCAGCATCAAAAAAATGAGTCGATTAATAAAAATAAAACAAGCTCAAGAGCAGCCGAGCCACAAAAGATGATTTATGCGCATTGTGACTGGATACACCAGCTTTTTTTTTGTATTTTTCTCACATTCAAGGCGAACCTATAAAGCTGGGACTGCACCCCGGGATGTCTGCTCATTCCACTCTTGAATGAGCAGACATCTCCTGGAAGTGAACTCTAATACTGACCTGTCTAAAATGGTCAAATGTCGCATTTTAAGGGGTCATTTTGGTCTGCTACTAACCTTCGATAAGACAACGGTTGGAAATTGGATGCTAGAGCGGACCCATAAATTAAGCGAACTACTCGTTTTTGTATGCTATCGAGTAGATAAAGAAAGGTAAACTTTGCTCTTAACAGATCGCTGAACTTAACGGGCGCTAATTTTTGATGTTGGATATGTGGTCGTGCCATGGAAGAATATGCATTATCTCCTTGGGTTTGATGACTTGGTTGTCCATTTGAACCTGTGGTACATACAGTAGACGTGTTGTTCCTGGAAAAGCTTTAGTCATTAAATGCAAACTAATTATGTCTAAAATCTCTAGCCTTCTTATTAGAATGTTATACTTCCTGAAAAACAAGTTGTGCCCAAGCCGCCATCTTCTAAAAAAGCAGCCAAAATATGGTTTTTCGAAAATCTTGCATTTAACACAAGAAATTCCGAGGCAAGAATTGTTTTATAACAAATTTTGTTACAACAATGCGTTTGATTTTTCGCTTCCTGGACGCTCAAAATAGCTTCGAATTTTTATTTCATACTGATAATTACATGCATGCATTTCGCCATTATAAGGCTACTGTATTGATAGCGGGTGACTTAAGTAAGAAAAAAAGTTTTGATTTGAAATAATTTTTTTCAAAATAATGTTTTGAAATTCTACTTCAGTCGATTCATTTTTACACAAGGTACCATGCACGAAAAAGTGGAGAAATTTAACCAAATTATATGTAATCGACAGATCTATAGTTCTACATCAAATTAACAGTCACCAAATGCACTCGAATCCATAAAGTTATAGCATCGAATCCATAAAGTTATAGCGATCGAAAAAACATGTCGAAATCGCGCAGAATGAAGTGTATTTTCAAAACCGGTAATTTGATTGTCACCAACAAAATAGCGCTCTAGTCCTCGTTAAGGAAAATACAATGCAAGAAAAGTAATTATATTTGTGATCAGCATCGAAAATTATGACTATTTAGCCGTGTCCGTCTGTCTGTTTATCCGTCAGTCGGTATGTCACTAGTTTTGGACCTTACAATTTTAGCTAGGAACATGAAATTCTACGTACATATGAATGTACATACAGTGGTGGAAATAATTATAAAGGCAGTAAATAAATCGTAGTTGCTTTCTACCCGATGTATCTATAGTTTGTCCATCGAAAAGGTGCCATTTTTCACCAGGATAACGCTAGGCCGCATACATCTTTGGTCACTCGCCGAAAATTATTGGAGCTTGGTTGGCAATTGATGTTACATCCACCAAATAGCCCTGACCTTGCTCCATCAGATTACCATTTATTTCGATCTTTGTAAAACTCTTTGGATGGTAAAATTTTCATTGATGATGACGCTGTGAAATCGCACTTGTTTAAGTTTTTTGCCGATAAAGATCAGCAGTTCTACGAACGTGGAATTATTATTGGTCATCGAACAAAATGGAAAATATATCATTGATTAAAGTTTATTCGTTGTATTTAAAGAAAAATGAGTTTTATTTATCTGAAAATAAATCTATCTGAAAATCGGCAATTACTTAGTTGCCAACCTGATAGCAAGGTGAACCCGATTTTAAGAATTCCTCAGAGTACCAAGGGCCAACTTAGATAAGATTTAATAATGAATATATTCCCATATTTAAAACAAATTACTGAAACATAAAAATGACCAATTTGAACTGGAAATAAATATAAAGGCATAACTTTATTATGATTATTTTTCTTACAATTAATATTTAGTGTGCCCGCCTTTGCTTAAGATAACCTCAAATATCCTTTTTGGCATCGATTCAATTAAATTTTTGATAATATCTCCATCTAAATTGGACCATTATTCCGCAATTTTTTGCCTAAGAGCTCCTAAGCAATCAAATTGAACAAAAATACCCCACAGATTTTCTATGGGGTCGAGATGGGCAGTCTAAAACTGGGATTCACTGTCTTCAAATCACGTCATAGTGGCACGAGAACGATGTATGGCTGCATTATACTGCTGAAACATCCAGGTTGCGCCTACCACATCACCAGCATTTGCCAATAAATTGCTTAGTAGCATCTGAATATACGCAGTGGAGTTAATTTTTCTTGAAATGAACTCAATAGGCAATGTTCCATTAAAATTAAAGCACCCCAAACCATAACAGAGCCACCTCCGAAGTTTCTGCTCATCAAAACCTCGTTTTTATACCTTAAGTCGTGCAAGTAACTCCGTATGCCATCCAAGTTAAACTTCTTCTCATCGCTAAAAACCACTTGGTTTCATTGTTCTACCAAACTCATGTATTTTGTTTGCGAATCGGAGTCGTGCAGATTTATGAGCAACGGGCTTCTTCGGGCTTGGCTTCTTGATCGTTATCTTAAAAACTTAGTTTTTATCCACGTTTAAAATTTGCCTGATCCTTCTGGACGTAACTGGAAGATAAAGTTTACTCTTGATTTGACATGAGAATAGTTTATTTTTCGAAGCCTCACGACCTTCGATTTTTGCCATAATTTTCCTGCATAGAATCGAAGTTATCAACTACTGTTGGAGATCGGTTTATTTCCTTTGCTGTGGCTCTGTTCGATAAGCCTTCTCCCTTCCAAACTCGAATTTTTATTTTTTCTTCATCGTTGAGTGCTTTTGATCGAGGCATGACTGAATGGTAAATAAAATAAGACTAAATAACCTTGCACTTCTGATCAATTTTAGAAATAATTAAAAAATACCTTTTGTTTTTCAATTGCAAGCAAATTAAATTAAAATATAGTAGTCGAATTTTTAATTTGTTACACTTTTTAAGAGCTGCCTTTATATATATCTTCACCTTAAAGCACGAAAATCGACTCTCGATGATAACGACTGAAATTTTAAGGTTAGTTTGGAATATGTACTGCATGGCATCTTGCCATAGACATTTCAACCGAATTCCAAAAGGAATGTTCTTTATCGCATTTTTTTGCTTGTCTTTATAATTATTTCCACCACTGTATGTGCTTTTTAGAACCCCAAGCAATAAAAATGTAAACATTCTTTAAATACGCCCATAAATAAGCCCACTTTTCAGAAAAGTTCGTTTATCAATATTTCTACTAGAAACTGAAAAGTATTTCTTTCACAAAATATTGTACAGAGTATTCCAATAGGGACTTCCGAATTTTGACAGTTGATAGCGGCCGTATTGTTGAAGCTGCATCTGTCAAATTGGCTGTCATTTATTCAGTCTGTTTTGTCAAATCTCCATGGATGGATATAGCGTTCAACAACACGTGCAAATAATAAAATTGATTTATCAAAATGGGTGTTTTGTTCGGGCAACGTTCCGCGCGCTTCGCCCATTTTACGGTCGCTATAATCGTCCTTTCGAGAGGACTATTCGCAGTATGGTGGATAAATTTGAGTCCACTAGTTCAGTAAACGATCAACCAACACCTGTACGTCAACAAAACGCAAGATCTGGCGTAAACATCGCCGCTGTCCGTGAGAGTGTGCAGGAGAATCCGAGGCAGTCGATTTGGCATCGCTCACAAGAACTCGGCCTTTCGCAGACCACAACTTGGCGAATTTTGCATCGTGACTTGGGCCTGCACCCGTACAAAATTCAATTGACCCAGGAGCTGAAGGTAAACCACCATAGGCAACGACGTGTGTTCGTTGAATGGGCTCTGGAGCAGTTGGAAACTGACCCTAATTTTCATCGAAAAATCATCTTCAGCGAAGGGGCCCATTTCTGGATGAATCAACAAACAAAATTGTCGAATTTGGGACGATACCAATCCACATGAGATCCAAGAGTGTCCAATGCATCCCGAAAAAGTCACTGTTCGGTGTGGATTTTGGGCTGGCGGCGTCATCGGTCCATATCTCTTTGAGAACGACGTTGGCCAGGCCATCACCGTAAATGGCGAGCACTATAGGTCGATGATTACCAACTTCTTTTGGCCTGAATTGGATCATATGGACACCAACGACATGTGGTTTCAACAGTATGGCGCAACGTGCCATATAGCTCACGCCACATTGGAAATTCTGTACGAGCGATTCGAGGGAATGGTCATCTCACGTGGAGGTGATGTGAACTGGCCACCGAGATCGTTCGATTTGACCCCGTAGGGTTTTCTGAAGTCGCAGGTCTATGCGAATAAGCCACAAACTACAGCTGCCTTCAAAGCCAACATAACCCATGCCATCGGTCAAATTCAGCCTGATTTATGCGCCGGTGGCCGTGGTGTAGTGGTAACATCAACGCTTGTCACGCTCTTGGTTCACGGTTCAAATCCTGATCTCAACAATCATCTATTTATTTATTTCGTCTGAAATAAATAAAAAAAGTCGATCAATTGCGAAAGCTTAGTCAACTCTACTGCGAAGGCATAACACTGGCAGTAGAGTGGTCATATGGCTTAAATGCAACTTGATCGTGATGATCACATCAGGTGGAGCGAAAGAAATACTGTGAATCATGAGCAACGGCAAAAAGCAAAACAAACAAGCTCCCCAGTTATCTGGACGCCACCCTTGGAGTTTACTGAAACTTAATACCACCTAAATTTCAAACCCACTACATCAATCTTTCTTTCTCTCTCTCTCTCTCTCAATTTCTACAAACGCCCGTGTCCTGAAATGATTTAATGGTATTCATATCCCATTTGGCGCGCGCAAATTATAAAAAAAAAAAAAAAAATTTATGCGCCTTATTATGCGTTAAGCCGCGGCAGACATTTGAACTATGTTATATTCCATATATAATGGCACCGATAGGCCTTTCATACGAATAATAAATTTCGATGATATCTCGCACACACTTTGTTTTATTTAAATTTAAAAATAAGAAGCGCTTAATGAAAGACCCTTTATATAGACGTTGCGATTCTCTACTATTCGTCTGTACATTACATATGGACACGTTTTGGGGGCGTTTTATTCTTATAAAACTCATTTTTTTCTAAAAGCTATTTATTATTCATTTGAATTAGAAAGTTCATATCCTCACTCCCATTCTTCATTCGAATTTGGAAGTAATTAAAGCGCACGACTGGATCACAGCTGCTTGCATATGTACGTTGTTTATTTGCAATTCAATCAGATTGAAACTTTAATCAAAGTCGTTAAAATATGTATCCGTTAATAATCGAACAAATTATTTTAAAAATTTTGTAAAGCTTATAAGGCTTATGTGAAATGTTGATTTCTAACATAATCGATTGAGTGATAACCGAGAAATAGTGAATTTTTTAAAACTAGTTATTAAGTAAAGAACCGTTATACGTATTTTTGTCAAAAACCTGGTACGCCATCTAGTAGGATATACTTACTCCAACTCAAATAAAAAAATTGATCCAAATCGTTACATCAATTTTCGAGCAAATCGATTTAAAAATCGGCCATTAGTAAAATCCCATCAATTTTGGGTTTAGAAAGACAATTCTGATTAACCCCGAATCCTACAAATGCCAGATATGAAGTTTAAAGAAAATTTGCCCAGCAGTTTAGCATGCAGTCGACCATACACACACGGGCGGATAGGCAGACAAACAGACTAACTTTTTTGAGTTTCTTCATTAAGCCATTTGCACATCACAACGTATTCTATAACCTAACCTATACATATGCATGTGTATACCCTCTTTAATCATGCATTTAACCTGTTGACCTTAGAGCAGAAAGTATAAAGGAGAGTCTCCCCCAACGTGCCATCTCGTGCTATTGGCAACAATGTTGCCAACGCCATGCGGTCCACGATTCAGTGTGGCTGTCACTGCACTCGTTCGGTAACGAACAACAACGTGAACATTTCTTGCGACTGTGTCATAAATAACACCGAAGACCGCCCCAGAGATCAGCAACCGCATTTTCGAAGATGTATTACAAATCTGCAGGCGATAAGCATTCGGAAGAAAATCATGTAATCCAGGGATGATGATGCACTGAATCGGTGTGTAAATTCGACATGTAGCAGCTCACCCTCCCCCGTATTTTTGGTTACTACTTCTGCCGATGACTCTAGCGGGATATTTAGAATGTTTCGACATAAACACCCGAGGACATTCATTTGCAGTGCATAGCCGATATGTCGCCGCAAGGATTTCAAGAAAAATCATCGATTTCGGCCCAACTCCGGAATAAGGCAGCAGCACAACTCGTGACTTTGTTGACATTTGAATAAGCCTCGCAGATGTATACCGATGCCAGTTGGCTCTACGACGGACCTGACCTTTAGGGAGAACATTTTTGAAGGAACAACACCAAAAAAGGCAACACCAAACACCACAAAACTCTTCCTGGGGTGATACCGATAGCCAATGCATCTGCATCGTCATCCTCATCATCGTCATCATCCTCATAGAAGCAAAAACGATGGCAACGGCGACGCTGCAATGACAGCAACACTGTGCTGGTAGAACATAAAATGTTCACTTCAGAGCAGGCAGCGCCAGGCATGCTGCAGCACACAGAGCAACACCGGCCGCACGGAATAGTATATGTCATTTTCCAGGCTAGGTAAGGTAGCTCTCCCAGATTTGTGGAAAATTTCAAATTCCTTTTATTTGCTGTTGGTGTTTGCTACTTCTGGTGGCGGCTAAAATGCGGCTTTGCCCTTAAATGGCAAGTGCGGTTGTTTATGGTAATTGGGAACTTTTACTTATTGCAGCGCGAGCGCTCACACATGTGTGGTGGTATACTCCGAGATACGAGTATGTAGGTTGCCTAGCACATGGGGATTTGGACAACTATAACGGTCATATGTACATGGCAGAGAATAGCAAGTAAGCTGGAGCTGCTGTCGGGTAGTGAGTGTAGGAAATGGAGAAAAATTCATTCGAAAATTTCGAGCCGGGAAATTCACAAAATATTTCTGCGGTGACCAGGAAGAAAGTGGCCGTACAAACCATTTGTTTTTCTCCCGTTGACAGTTTTTATTTATTCATTTGAGAGAAGAAATATATTTCTGAAAGTGCATGTATGAGGATATCTGCTGAATGAGGAAATATCTACTACTTATGTAGTTTTAATTTTTATTTTTATTCATGTTTCTTTAGCGAAAGGAAATATTTTCGTAACGTCTATATTGAATATAGTGTGGTAGACGGGAGCCCACCCCCTTGTAAGCTGTTTAGTTACCAACACATCATGTTATAGGCTCCGTGAAGTAATACTCATTACGTTTTGGATTTTGTCAGATGAGCCGGTGCAAGCAAGCTAAAATATTCCGGTCTAGTCTCTCACTTGATTCTCCGGGAAGCACTGTATCAGGGAACAAACCATGGAAATATCAACCTATATCAAATACATATATGTATGTATCTGCACGGTGATCACTTCAGGGTCAGGTCCTGAGAAAATCTCATCTGAGTCTTGCCCTGCAATCTAATCGGAGATCTCATTCGCCATGATTCCAGTGTGGCCTAGGACCCAGACAAAAGTCAAAGAGTTCAGCCGAATTTAGAGAGTTATGTATTCTAGAACTACCTTGGAAGTTGGAAAAAGATTGAGCAAGGCCCTAAGCGCAGCCTAACTATCACTACAGACGCAAATACTCAGATCCTTCCACCTATTCCTTGCAACATAGTTCACGGCCATTGTGATTGAATAAGTCTCCGTTTGGAAAATAGACGCATATTTGACTAATGGCAAATGCAGCCTGATATTGCCATCCTTCAAGAAGACACAAGCATCGGACCCCTGACTAGTTTAGCCATCCGTGAAGATTCGGATAAAATTCTTTCCTAGCTCAGATTCTGGACGAAGGCAGTCCTAAATACAAGGGAAGTCGACTTTAAATTTGGGCAGCAACCGAAGCTCTGGTATCATTGCGGCAGACGGCATATCCATAAGAAAGAGGTCGTAGGATAAATGTCGCGCAAGGTCATCAAAACTCCAGTGTGTCTTCTACCAAAATACAGCTCACATAAGACGATAGATTGCTTTGTGTCGAGTGGAGGTAGATTGAGCAGTGCAACTAGAGCAGACCCAGGCGTACTCTGAAAAGCTTCCATACAGCCGAGACAAGCTGTTCTTTGGAGTTCTGTGCAAAAGGCAGTCATATATTTTCGCTAAAGCCCCTTCCACCAAACAACCGACACATATTCTAGGAAAAGTCTTATCATAGCCGTATAGATCCAGAGAACCTTTCCGGTGAATAAGACGCAGGTCTTGCGAAAACACCCTTATACTGCCAGAAAACTGAGAGCGCTTTGGTTGTCTTCGACTCGACATGTTTTGTCCAAAGGAGCTTTTTATCAAGCATTACTCCTAAATATTTGACCAGTCAGGATCCTCCTTCTCGAACCTCCGTTTTGGGAGGATTGTGAACCATTCATAGATCATATCCAGAGCCATTTCCGCGTTAGCACATACAGTCTCTAGGCATGGTCTGACAGAAAGTACGACAACATCATACGTATATGCCTGAGTGTAGACGTAAGAACCACTGAGAGTGTTCAACAGAGAGTCGACCATCATGCACCATAGCAGTGGAGACGGAACGTCACCTTGCGGACAACCCCAATTGATCCCTGCCATTTTTGATCGGCTACAATCGTATCCACTACCAAAGTTCTGTTAATTAAATATAATATCGTCTATCCCGTGTTGTCTAGTAGACATGCAGTCAAAAGTCGTATTGTCGAAAGCTCCCTCGATGTCGATGAAGATGTCCAGCGTACTCTTTCCTATTGAGCGCTCATTCAATTCCTGCAACCAGATAGGTCTCCCAGGATTTTCCGCGCTGATGGGCATGCTGCATCTCCGATAGAGGATGCAAGCTTTTCAGCAAGAAAGAAGTCAGTATAGGCCTGAAGTTCTTGTCTAGTGAGTAGTCATTCTTTCCGATTATCGGCATAAAAGCTACTCTAACTATTCGCCAGGATGTAGGAATATATGCCAGTGCCAGTCCAGCAGTGAAACTTTGAGTTTACTTTCACGCGCACTGATCACCGCAAGAGATTGTTTTTTAGCCATCCAACACGAATGTGAAATAACCTGTCTATTACAGTATTTTCAGAAATGTATAATTTGCAATGATTTAAAATTAATCCGCATAGTTACCTCACTCTCTGTTCTTATCTATCGACTCTTTAACCTTTTCCTTTCACTCCATCACTGAGTTTTACATACTTGAAACAACACTGTTCTAAGTGGTGGAGAACATATGTACGACTACAGACAAAAAAGTAATAATAATATCATTCTCTGTTGGTCACCTGGTCATTGCGATATCCCGGAAAACTGTGCTCAACAGTGTTCAATAGGTATGCAGATGTACTGAGAATGTCATCGTCCTAATGTCATCTTTTAAGTACCTTGACTCACGCTGATGTAGCAGTGGGTGTACATCTTAATAACTGCAACACTGCTGGACTAAAATGGCCAAATCTGATGTTAAATATGTAAAAGGTGCTGCTAAGACACCGTATGGATAACATCTATATGTATTGGTATACCTAAACGGGGAACTGATAGGGTAAATTACGCGTATATATTCTCTATAAGGATGATATCTAAGTATAGGTATATAACTAGTCAGACCATGTTTTAGATTCACATGCGTGAGACGAAAAACCAGTCGAAAAGACTGGTGTGCAGGAACGCTGAAAGAAAAGCATCGTTCTTTTTTGAATTATAGATATCAAGATTCCACCCTGGTTGTCTTTAAGTAACGTCGTAACACCTTAGTACATATACATACGAGTATGCAGTTTGCTTGAGTTTTGGTTATATGGGCCCACAGGACATTTTTATTCACAAGCCTAGTCGAATGCTTTCTTTCTTCTTTAATATTGCTGCTCTTTCAATGGGTACGTTTTTTCATGCTGATGGTTTTGTAAAATGTACCTTTTTGGTTTTTTAACCCTCGTAGACCAGACGTGTTCAACACTAAACAGTCCCACTTATTAAAGACTTGCTGCGTTTCCTATACGCAAACAAATGTAAGCTTTTTTATGTCCATCTTTGCGTTCTGTAGACATCAGACGAGGCAGTAAAATTAATGTCAGTAATACAACTCCCTCGGCATCCCTGAAAATAACCACCTATGTTCAACGTTGTATCAGCAACTTGGAATCATCACCTTTAATTAGCTGGTATCTTGGTCTGTTACTAGAAATAAAACTCCACCTCCTCTGATCGGTTGATTATCATATCATTCTCCAACATTAAGACGAGCAATAAAAACTAAAGAAGAAAAATTAACTCTCGCTTCGGACGCACTGCGACTCACATTAATAGACGGACTGCACTCAAGGATACACCAGACAGACCGATTAATCAAAATCATCATTCCACTGACCGTGCGTGTCGGTTGGCCAACAGCAACAACTTTATTCAATTTTCGGACAGAATGCACAGAAAGAATGCGCACACTTCCAGTCGTTTTCATTTTTATGTATTTCGCTGCAGTGTTTCACTTTTAAAATTAATAGTTCTGGACAAATCTAGTGCAGGAGAACAAGCAGTCGCCTGTCCAAAGGATGATTTTAGACACCGACTTTTGATTTATGTCTCATGTGGCGGTCTTTTAAGAGATACAAAAAAAAAAAAAAAACCCAAAGGGATACAAAAAACAACTTGAAGTATCGAATTGGGACCCATGGCCATGTACACAATAAATTACCAATGTCCTGGCTTTTGTCGTTTTCTGAGATTTCGAAGATTGATCTGAGCTTTTAAGGCGGCACACCCCGAGGCTTTTGCGTTTTCGGTTCCTGGCATTTCGATGAATGTCAAATTAATTCAGCGAGGACTGGTTTCAAACGCGCTTCTCCCGAAAAGTGTTATTTGTCGTCGAAGAGATAAGGAGCTGTACGAGTACACTCGTCGCCACGCCACCCGAAAATTCATGGGCCTTCTCTTTCGAAGCCTGATCTGAAGATTTATTTTTGGAAATTTAATTCTTTTATTGTTCCGTAAATTTGTGGTTATCGCTTGGGGACACCACCTCCGTGCATTGTAAGTGGCGAAATGATTTATGGTTATCCAACAATGTATCCATTGTTACGTATCCACTATTTCAGTGCGCGTTCAAAAATTAAAACCTCGCCTCAGTTTGAATCTAAATCCTCTTTGAGTAACCCTTTGCAGATGACCCTAGGTCGTGCTCATCTCTGGCGATTGCAGTTGATTTATGTGTCCTGCTGTTTCGGGGGACATAAAAATTTGTTACGCTACGAATTGGTTAAAACAACAACGCAATGCTCACCTTTTTTGGCAGCGCGGTGGAGGTGCGTTGGTTTTTCTCTCGTCCACGTCTCGATCTTTTTTGGAGGAATTTATCGGTTGAGATTTTTATGGTTATGGTGGCAGGTCCATTTTGGTGTAAACCGGTGTTGGTGGCTTGGGAATTTTGTTTGTGCTTTTATGATGATAAATTTGTATGCACTTTTTATGAGAGTTTTTGACAGCACAACTTCCTCTCATCGTCGGTGTGTTGTAATCATTACACCGATCGGTTAATGGGCAATTTCAGGGTCCTTTTAGGAGGTTAGTGCGGGATTGTTTTGTGCGTCTGTTTGTGAATTTCGTTTTGGACATGCAGCGGGAGGACAACTGCTTTTGGAGGCCGTGGTATTTAAAAACAACATCTTCTTAAATATGCAGTAATAAACGATACATAAAGTTATGGCTTATGAGAGTTAAAGCTGGCATTTATGGTTTTCAATTGATTTATGTTTAACTGGTTTAGGTTTTATCGTAAACTAAATGCTTCGAATGCACAAGCAGAGAAAAAATTAGGGGGAAAATCTTTTTTTTTTTTAAATGTTTTTCATCACTTATTCTTTCGAAGTTTATTTAGTCAGTGATAGGAAGAGAGGAAAGGGAATAGACGAAAATTAAAGATTAGGGAAGAAATGATCGATTTTGCCAGATTAAAAACGCGGTTCTGGCACTGCATGTTGACGATTTGAAATTTTAGCTGCAGTTAGTTCGCAGCAGCCCGTTTTGGCTCAGATGTTGGGAAGGGGAGCGTGGCTCGATGCTTATTTGAAGGCTTTGTAGATATTGGACCAAGGTATGTGTGGTGTTAGAAAATCACAGAGCCAAGTTGTTAGAAAATCACAGAGCCAAGTTGCAAATTCCTCAATACCTCTCAAACCTGTTGTTCGGGACTGTTAATTTGTAAATACATACTAATTCATAGCTAACCCTTATATCTATGTTCATAACCTGTGGATCTGTTCTGCAGCTCAACTTTCGCATAATTACCCATATTCCATGACCCTTGCGACTAAGATTAAGATTTTTGAGGATGTTAAACTAACTTCACTCAAAAACAGTATTTTTCTGATCCTGGGTGTAACATACTTGGGCGAAAAGTCTTGAGCTTTCGCCATGTAAGCGGGCGACTTGTTATCATCTGCATTAAGTGTAATTCCACAATATGTAAGTAAGTTGCATTTGTGCCCACGCGTCTCGTACCTCGACAAAACCTATGAACAATGTTTGGAACGACTCACGTTAAAATTGGTTTTAGAAAATTCTATGGAAGTCGGAAGGAACACATCTTTTGTGAGACCATTGGAAACCACAGCTCAGACTAATCGATATTGTCCATATACGGATACCAAATATTGTGTAACGCATTAGCAAAACACTACCGACAACATTTGCAATTGATATCACTCGAGCAATGCTCAAAACAAACAAAGATGCTAGCTTAGTTGGTCGACAAACTAATCTGTTTAACTCTGAAAACAAAATACTACTGGAAGGAATCTCGTTGGTGTGGAACTGATTGCCCCTGAGATTGTGCGCATCGATTCATTGAGTTGGCAGTCTATTTTGTTCCTGTGAACACTATTGAGACAGGCAAGTGCACAGTACGAGTATTCAGCAGTGCAGTAAACTAATCTAAGAGTGGAGGAACGAATCGTTTTCGCGGAGTCTCCCCATGTTGTCGAGGATTCTCCAGCGTGATTCCTAGGTATTGCGTAAGCCTATTATTTAGTTGTCTTGACCTGTTAGATGTATCGTTGAGAAATACTTGGGATGCTCTGTCACTCAGCATTTTGTTCAGTATGGAAGTATTTTGATACATGGTACGACTTGCAGGAGCTTGAGTATCAGACCGTCCATCCAGACAGTGTCATACGTTGATGTTAGATCAATAAGGTCACCGATGTCTTCAACTAGCACCTGCATCCTTGTCTAAATCTAGACAGTTCCATAGGTACCACATCGTTAATTACGTGTTCGATTCGGTTATATATTAATCTTTCGAAAAGTTAATCGTTTATCAATTGGCTTTCCAGGTTTTAGTAAGGCGAGTACTTTAGCTTTCTTTAATTCGACGCTGAAGTGTCCTGTTTCCAAAATCTTAGCGTAAAAATTCGAGAGCTAGTTCCTCAAATGTTCAGGAGAAAAAAATCCAGCCCTAACAGTACATAAGGAGAGTTTAGCATAAGATCGAATTTTGTCCAGCAGAACGAGAAATTTCGAAGCCACCAAACTCTCAGCGAACTATCCTACTATTCTACTAGCCTAACTATCGTATCCAGCCAACACAAATGGGGAAGGAACTAGCTTATGGCATAGGTGTATTGCAAACCTCTATTAATTTTTCATTTAGCCACCACTATACGAGTATGTATTCATTCAGCGTAAACGAAAGCTAATCGCGTAATTAAATTAAATGAAATACATTAATTCCACGATGATGCCCCCGGAGACCACACACGGTCGAAGCGATTCCCCAATTTTCACATTAATTAATGACAAACACCAAGATGCATTTACGAAAATTATTTTCGAAGAAAAACCTGACCTATGATATTACCAACAACAAGCAGCAGGATCAACACTCGATTAATACTTCATGTACGTCGTGTGCCCCACGTAAAAGATTAGGTGGACACGCACCCCGCTTTCGTTCCGATTCCTAGTGATGCTTTAAATGTCAGATCGAAATTACCTGCCAGGAGTAGGTATTTTTGGCTGCTGTAGTTTTAGTGGGTGCATCAATAGACGGCCAATAACAGGGACAACCAAGTGCAACAAATTAACTCATGTCCACCGCACCGGAACAAGATAAAAACCAAAAAGATTGAAAAGAGCTGCATAAAGTTCGAGTTAATGATTATTGGCCGCACACATATACGAGTATGACATGCCTAGCAAGATGCGGCCGCGACGTAGACTTTGGGCTGCCTTGGACCTATTTCGCTGTAAATGGCCGTACCACCTGCACCGCTTGGGGGCATGCTTTGTCGCAAACTGCAAGTAGGATGACAATTGCAGTCATTGTATGCGTCCACTAGCCCCACCACCACCTCTGCAGATCGTTATAGTTCGTTGTCGTTCAGAGACCTTTTGTGAAAGTGAAATTTTTTCTTTGGGCTGGCAGGCACCAACAGATATGTCGTTGTCGTCGGTAAACGATGTATGTTTGGGTCGAACTAAAATCGGTTAATTCCCCATGACCATGTCAGCTGGGTTCGAGACACCAATCCTCCTCCGCAGCAACGGCGGCGAATGTAGTAATTTTTTGAATAATTCATTGCGCATTGTATTGCGGTGCGTTACTGGTCGTGCTACTGCTTGAAGGCTGCGTTTGCGCAGATGTGCGTGAGAGGAATTCACGGCCTCCGCGCACATACTTTGTAGTGAGACTTGGCTACTTCTTGGAACGTCATGTGGTTCGTGCCTAATATATAAATTTCATGCGCATATCTGCATGGAATGACTGGTCTTGGCGATGGTGACTCGCGGCAGCTACTTGATGAATTTCACTTGAGCGATGTGAGATGTATTTCAGGAATTCCTTCGAATAATTTCTACAGAATACGTACGAGTGTTTGTGGTTGAGTTGGATTAACGATCAATGTTGGGTTTTTTTTTTTTCGATCAAGGCCGTAGGTCAGGAAGGAAAAACCTGAGTGTAGCTCAGTGGTTCAGATATTTTTATTTAATTTATTCGGAATATATTTTAGTCATGCTAAGTAAGTATACTATATACAGGTACAATGAAAAGTCGGGATGATAAGTTATTTTGGATACCCTTTTTTGTAACTATTCGTGCTGGTTGAGACGAAGCGGTTGCAAATGCACAGGGAAAAAGAAAACACAATTTATATGAACCTAGTGGTTTCCGCTTTGTCCTAACAGCCGCAATAACAAACCGAGCGGTAGGAACCGCGCAGTAATCGCCTCATCTGAAGCTTCGCTTATTGTATCTCTGAACTTCTCATTACTTTCAATAGATTTAACGATGTAACCCTGAACCGATTTGTTAGTTGTTCATCTTTTTAGGCTGAATTACCTAAGGTGGCCTTTTTATTTAGGCACATGTATGAGGTGCTCACATGTATCGTCTCACTATTGGTACATCAGACTAAAGCAAAAATAGCTTAGATATTGATATTTTCACTTCACTTTGGTCGGCTGGACGGGATTATGGATCTTCATCGCCCAGTTTGAATAGAGCATTCTTCCTGTTATTAAGTGATCTTTTTAAATTCTCAGTACCAACTGTGACTACACTACTAGAATTGTTCTTCAACCCTGCAGGCTTCTGTTTGAGCTTTGTAGCTTTGCTCTTTTTAACTTCTGATAAAACTTTCGCACGTCATTCCTGCTGTAACACCTTTCCATTCTTCCTTTTTCTTAGAAGCTAGTGTACTTTCCTTGTCTTCTGCTTGTAGATGTCGTAAGCACCTTTCATCACCCTATGTATGCATCGTCGCTCTATAAACCTTTTCCTTTCCTACGCGCGCTTGGCGGTAATTTTCATCAAACCAGGGGTTTCTTTGTGGTGAATGCGAGAAATCCATCACATCAGAGGCGGCATTCTTGATTGCTTGCTGACAATTATGCCATTGCTCATCTGCGCTTAACGTTGGCGGTATTGGTTTTCTTGAGAGGTTCAGGACCACTCGATCGGCGAAGGATCTGGCAGTCTCTTGCGATTTGAGCCGTTTGATGTTAAATTTTCTTACAGCACTTCTCTGCTATTGTGGTTTTTGGAATATCCAAATATGTGCCTTGGCAGAAACAGAGTAGTGATCAGAGTCAATGTTAACTGCTCGGAATGTACGAACGTGGTCAATTTAGTTGACAGTTAGTTGATCCGGAGAGTGCCAGATCCCCTACAGTGATGCCTTTAGCTGCCGAAAAGTCGATTAGTCTGAGTCCGTTTCTGGAGGTGTTGTCATGGTAGGTGTATTTTCCGACGGTGTTTCCAAGATGCCCTCATTTCCGATTTCTGCGTTAAAACCGCCAAGCATGATTTTAACGTCATAACGTTTACATTGATCATAAGTCCTGTGGGGGAGCTCATAAAAGGGCCTCTACTAATTGTTCGGTTGCACTTGACCTTTTAAGGGTTCGAGCACTCCACGTGCAAATTAAAAGGTCGTTGTTCTTATTTCGTTTGCGAAGTTCGTCAACAGTAAAATCATCCTTATCCAAGGCTTGTAGTTGCTTCGTATTAAGAGGCTTTTTCCATGATAGGATAGTCACTCCGACGAACAACCCCCAACCTGATGGGCTATATCCTTAGTAAAAACTCGTAGAAGGGGCCGGATATTACGATGCCAGTAAATCACTTCGGGGATGTGAGCGCTGCCATTGGTCCATTAAGGGTTCATCCGTCACGATCTTTTTTTCAACACCCTGACTCAGTCTTAACAATTTTTATTGACCTGAGCTCCAAATATGTCGAAATAGCCTGTATAAGACGAGCACTAAATAGTTAGTTCGTCCTAACTGGAACTGACATCAACGTTGGCCCCATCTAGAGAATTCTTCCGTTGCCGCCTGGTTGCAGGGAAAAATGCCTTAGTTGGGAAAAAGCCTTACACGAGTATATGGGAAGCTACTGCACTAAAATACTTTTCCGTTTTTAAGCTGTTGAATCCAAACAAAGGCCTACATTTCACCCTCAACCAACGAACTTACCAATCTTTCATTTGAATGCCAGCTATTATCTCTCTGACACATGTAATCCACAAATCTGGACAAGTCCACCCTGACATATCTGAAATAAAAAATCAAATCAAACTCCTAAGCACAAAAGTCAACATTCCACTATCACTCGAAAAAGCATTTAACGTCTACTTAGCCCCGCGCGCTGGTTATAAAAACCCACAACTCGATCTATAAATCCGAAAACATGATTTACCGTAAGATACTAATCCTAATCGCCATTAGCTAGCCATCAATCAGAAACTGTATGTACACGAGCGCCCCACACAAGAGAAATGTGGTTTGATGAGGAGTTTGTCACATCCAGAAGAACCCTGTTCTGCATCTGCATCTAAAAATTTGACCATGTCCATATAATTAATATCGGATTTCTCGGTCGTCTCTGAGGTGCTGCGTAGGTATACAAAAAACAAAATCAGAAAACCCAAACTTATAAATAAAACAAAAACCAATTCACGGCATTAATCACCTGTACACCTATGAAGTTGCTGTACCTGTTTCAAAGGCCCGCATGCATACTATGCGTAATAGTTTATTAACCCAATCCGAAACCCAAATGGTAATAGATACATATTCTCGCTCACAATCCGCCGAACAAGAGTGAGTGATCAAGATGAAACATATGAGGGGCAACATAATCAAACACCCATTCGTTTTGTTTTTGTCGTCGCTGGAACCAGATTTTAACGCTAGCGGTCTTGTCAAACTAGCAGATTGGGCTCTGCGCTGGTGGTGGTGGTAAACAACAGCGCCGAGAGATGCAAGATAGTTCATTAAACTCAGATCAGGTGAAAACGTTTTGTAATGCAATTTTTTATTTTCCACTTTTTATTTCTGTCTATTTTGTTGCAATTAACCTGGTCAAAGGGGGTGAGACAGGGTAGGCGACAGGGCTTTTATACACACAACTGGCAGCCATTTGAGGTGAGTGATTGAAACCAGAAAACAGTGAAATGGGGAGTAAATGTTACAGAAATAAATATTTATTCAGTGCTACAATCGGGAGAACAATGCGGTTACAAAATCATTGGAAAATATTTACCTTCAATTTAAGTTGATTGGGGATTATCTAGCGTTTGTTTGTTTGTACTATTTGGCTTAGCTAGTGCAAGAGTCCATTAAAATATCATTGGCGTAACTTGGCATATTCTCTTGGGGGGGCCTGGCACATAGTCTTTACTTCACCTTAGCCTAACCAAGATTAGATTGTAGGTAGAGGTGGCTGCTGATCGATCCCTTAACACTGCGGCCTCAAGTGGGCATATTGTGATGTCCTCATGGTTAACTCGCATCCATAATGCTGGAGTTACAGATGAACCCGGCTATGTCTTTGGGTGCGCTGGCAGATATATATTCTGCTTCGAAGTAGACGGTTTTTGCTGCGTATGTAACAATACGTCTGGCTATAGCTGTGTGTGTAAGCCTCATTTTGGAATTAAGTCGCCACTCTACTGCTGATCCACACTGAGATCCTGGCTTTGTCTATGGCTTTAGTGACATAGAAATTCTAAGTAAGTTGTTTATTCGAGGAATTTGAAAATTCGATTGCTTCACCAAAGAGTGGAGGTTTTCTGAGCTTCTCCAGCTTTCTTATCTTAGTGAATACAATAATGGTGCTTTTCTTATGGTTGACATTTAAGCCAACTTTTCTGAACCAGCCGGCAACTAGGTTTAGTGCCCTCTACAGGAGATCTGAGACTATTTCTTCGAATTTACCTCTGATTATTATAGCAATGTCATCTGCTTACCCTTGAATATGAAAGACGTCATGGAGTATTGACTGTGATAGACAATAATGAAGCCCACTTGAGGGCATCCTTTCCCAGCAGTGACACTGGGTTTATTTCTGCCTACTATGGTATTTATTTTCAAATCTTCTAGCATTTTAACATTTTATCCATTTACATGTGGTATTATTTACTCCTGTGTTTTGGACACATCTATATTTCATATCACATCTATATCATCATATTTAGGCGTGTTCACTGTTCACTGTGTTCGACTCATAGAATCCATTGACGTCGTTCCGTTGAAGGTTGACGGTGATGTTCAAGTTTTGCCGGAAAGAACAGTCTCATACAATTCGTCGTATAGCATAGCCGATCTCGACAGAACAACAGATTATATCATACCCTACATAGATTTCGACCAGAACTACTCCACTTTTATTCCCGAAAGACAAGAGAGGAACTCCAACAAATTAATTAATGTACAGGACATACAGCCCTACACTGACGGGTTTAAACTGGATATCGGAACCGGCTCCGGAGTTTTTTGTGAATCACTTAAAATCCCGGATGGTTGTAGCATCTTTTAGGCTGAGGTATGCCATTGATAGGGCTGCTCAGACTATACATAGCTAAAAACTAATTCCTTCAAAGATTACAATTTTTGTGGATAGTAATAGTAATAATAATTAAAGCACTAGATAGCGTGGAAGTCAGATCGAAAATAGTTTCCAGATGCCGTAATACGTTGAAAAGAATATGCAACACCCATGACGTAACACTCTGCTAGGTTCCTGGACATATCAATATAAAATAAAACGAGACAGCAGATGAACTAGCTAAAAAGGGATCATCATAGGATTTTTAACATACTCGGACATCAGTAGAAACTCCAATAGGTGAACTAAAAAGGAAAATAGACCTAAAAGCAAGAGAAATGATTAACTCTGTATGGTCCGCCAGAAGCCACTGTGTCATATCTCGCAGCTTATAGCCGACAGTGGATGAAAACAGAACAATTCGCTCTGTGATTCATTCCCCGAAGGTATTCGATCACAGATCAGCCGGTGAAAAAATATGTCAAAGATATTAAAACCAATACTTGTTCTTTGCGTACAAATGCATTAATCTATCTCATAATATTTTCATTCTCTAGATCTACCGTTTTGTTTTGCCACCCCACTGTGTATGATTTCATTTCTTCAGTATTTGCACGGGCACAATCGACAATAAACCACTGGTTTCGAGCAGATGGTCGAGTGAAACCTGACACATCAGTTGCAGCACTTCTAATGGCTTGCTGGTAATATTACGACTTCCGCTCTTGCTGTTCCTGCTATTGCACTTTTTTTATGTAGAATTCTACGGATTCCCGATCGACATATTAATTTGGCAGTCGCTTGCAGCTGTTCAGGTTAATTCCTTCACTGCAACCAATTAAGGGTGGCCATGGTGTAGTGGTAACATCATCGCTTGTCACGCTGCAGGTTCACGGTTCGAATCCGGATGTCAAGAATCATCTATTTCGCATGAAATAAATAAAAAAGTCGATCAATTGCGAAAGCTTATGTCAACTCTACTGCGAAGGCATAACACTGGCAGTATGGCTAAAATTCAGCTTGATCGTTATGATGACGTCGGGAGGACGGAAAAAAATACTGTGAATCATAAGCAACGACAATAATAGCGAAAACAATCAAAATACAGAATACAGTTTACAGAAACTTAATACCACCTGAGTTTCAAACCAACTACACCAATCTGTCGTTCTCTCTGTCTCTTCCCCTTTCCACAAAAACGCCCGTGTGTGTCTTAACTAAAAATTAGTATAAGGGTATTCATTTTTTTTTTTTTTTTAATTTAATTCATTTTCATACTTACTTGTTAGACAAAAACACTCAAAACTAGCTTAACTAACTTAACTACGAGGGCAGGGTGGAAAGTTCTCGGCCTGACGCAGAGATGGGGTTCCAATCAGCAAAAATTTACGGCCAAAAACCGCAACCACACCCGAAACCATCGAAAAAGTGCATGATATAGTGTTGGACGATAGGCGAGTGAAGGTGAGTGAGATAGCTAAGGCTGTGTGTATAACGGAAGAGAGGGTGCGAAACATCTTGCACAGAAACTTAGGGATGCGAAAGCTCTGCGCAAGATGGGTGCCGCATTTGCTGAATGCCGAATAAAAGCAAATGCGCAAACGATTTTCGCGGCAATCTTTGGACCGATTCAATAGGGACCCGACCGATTTTGTGCGGCGATTTGTCACCATGGATGAGACATGGGTCCACCACTACACGCCCGAAACGAAACAGCAGTGGAAGCAGTGGGTGTAAGCCGGTGGTTCAGCGCCAGAGAAAGCGAAGTCGATCGCATCTGTCGGAAAGGTCATGGCCAGTGTGTTTTGGGATCCGAAAGGGATCCCGTTAATTGATTACCTTGAGAAAGGCAGAACAATTACAGGCGAATATTACTCCAACCTTCTTGACCAGCTGGATGCCAAAGTTCGCGAGAAGAGGGCTGGCTTAAAGAAGAAAAAAATCATCTTTCACCAGGACAATGCACCTGTACACAAATGTGTGTTGGCGATGGGAAAACTGCGGGATTTGGGGTACGATTTGCTCGGCCATCCCCCCTATTCACCTGATTTGGCACCCTCAGACTTCCATCTGTTCCCAAACTTGAAGAAGAGTTAAGAGGACCGTAGATGAATATTTTCACGGCCTTCCAGACTCTCACTTCGAGAAGGAATACTGATGTTGGAGAAACGCTGGACCAAGTGTGTTGAAGTCAAGGGAGATTATGTAGAAAAATAAAATCATTTTTTAACTGAAAATCGCAGTCTTTCATTGTCAAGCCGAGAACTTTACACCTTGCCCTCGTATCTTACTCTAACTTACTGGCCCTATGTGGGCGATCTAAGCTAATCTTAATTCTTATCTGTGTCTTTCGACTTAATCTACTACTTATTACTATTTTACTTTTTTTGTGGTTTTTATGATTTTATTTTTAGTCAGGTGCTGTTTCTTTTTTGTCTTTTTGTACTTTTTTTTCGTATAAATAAACTTAAAATACCTAAACCTAGACAAACTAAACCACTATGTAAGCCGGCTAAGGCAAAAATATGGCGGCCAACTTTGCCGTAGTGGACCTACCCCGGATCAAAAGAGATCGACGAGGGAGCTCCCTCTATTAACCACCAGAATTGCTGGTGCTACTTCAACACATCTTTAATATCGCGCCCCGATACCGATCTACTGAATCGGAGACACTCCTCAGTGCTCCGTGCGACGTCTCGGCTGTAGTTGAGCCGCATGTCCACAGTTGTCCGGGCAACGTGAAAGATTAGCGGCACCGCTGATCTATCCTGGATCAGACCTGTCTGATCGAAATAGAGGAATGCTTCTGGGGGAATAATATATCCTAATAATTGGGGTAATAAGCCCCGAAGATCAGGTTATTCATCGAGGTCATTGCTCTTGTAATGTGCCTTCGAGTCATCTTGACCAGGGAATTGTCCACTCTTATCTGATTCGCCCAGTTGTATAGGACCTCATTAGAATAGAATTTTATGTACTGAGACTCTAGTGTTCTGTACAAGTGAAGGCAAGCCCGAAGGCAGGCCCTCTCAAACACCCGAATCTTTTCCATCCTACTTGCCCCTATGTTGAACCACACGGGACGTCCATATGCGAGCATGGGCCGAATGAGGGCCGTGTAGCAGATTACCTTTACCCTTGCATTGAGTTGCTTGCTATAAAAAAGTCTCTTTGTAAGGGCGAAGGTAGCTCGGGCTCTGGCCAGAGCAGCATCTACATGTTTGTGAAAATTTAGATATTGGTCTAGCCAAAGTCCAAGGTATCTGACCACGTTTTGACACGCAAGTGGACGCCCGTGCTGTCCAATTATAGAGAACTTTTGCCATTTATCTCTGGTATCCAGAGGCCAGAGATAACGGCGTTCTGAATAGAATCGTTTCCGACTTCTAAAGGTTGATCTTCAACTTCCAGTCGTCGCAATATCGCTGAATCTTATCGAAGTCACTTAGCAACAGTGTTGCAATGATGTCGGACTTAGGTCCTGATCTGTACGCAATCAAATCGTCTGCGTACGCTATTGCGTGCTGAAGAGATCCCATCAGATCAGCCGTGAAAATATTGAAAAGTATCGGCGAATTAACCGCACCCTGTTGCAGACCATTTTTAATTTCGAACGTCCCAGCAGAGGTCACATTACAATCACATTGCCATTTTTCACAACAAACTTTCTACTGGTGAGCATATTAAGCACCATGTACAGCAGTGGTTTCCTTATGCCCAACCTGCTCAACTTGTAAAAGAGCCCTTCCAACCATACGGTATCCAAGGCCTTCTCCAAGTCAAGCATTGGTTCTTGCTTTTGTTCCATCGGATATCCGACACCAGTTTAGACGCGGCATGTATTGTATCATGCCCCGCCTTTAAACCAAATTGGTTATCCGGAACTATGTTATTGTCCTCAACCCACTTAATCAAGGCTCTATTGATCACTTTTTCGAATACCTTGCTGATATTCGGAAGGAGACTTATCGATCGGAGATTTGCCGGATTGGAGGAGTCCTTTCCCCATTTGGGGATCGGCTGTACGACTGCTGTTTTCCAATGCTCCGGATAATGGGCATTATTCAGTGCATTATTGAACAGGGTGGCGTTAATTTCCACCGCTCCTAGAGGAAGATGTCGAAGCACAATGTTCGATATTCCATCGATTCTCACAGATTTCTTCTTTCTCAATGATTCGAAGATCGTTTGGAGTTCTACCTTCGATATGTACGGGGGATGAACCCTTTCATTGGCGATGGCATTCTTTGCCAAGTTTTCGTCATTGAACCCGGTAAAACCAGTATTCTCTGATCGCCAGTGCTCTATATCATTTCGAATGTAGACGTTGTGCCCAAGGACTCTATTCTCCAAGTCGTGGTTCGGGCGAATTCTAGCATTTACCTTGTACACATCCTCAAAAATAGATCCTATAGCCTCCACCTTCTCTTGCGGATCTTTGATCACAAAAAAGTCGTCATCATCGACAGCGTCTCTTGGATCTATTCCTGCTGCTGTAAGTAAGCATTCATTATTTGTTGTTCGGGGAATTTTCAGATACGGAAATTCGTTGACATTGTTCCTCCGAAATATTTTATTAATCTGAGGGAACATACTCGGGTTATCAGACTTGATAGCCAGAATCTTGTTGCCCCAGTGCAAATTAACCGACCGCCTATAATTTTCTCTAATTAGTATTTGCAGGTTCTTTATCAACGATTTCAGAGTCCTAACGTCCGAGTTTTGTCTGTCAGTAAACTGCCCATACAAGGTTTTTTGTCTTGTAAGCAGTCTCCTTTTTTGTTGCATTACGGAACACGTTGTCAGTTGTCCATCGTTCGTTTGATTGTCTCGTCCATTTCTTTAAGGTACCTGTCAATCTCCTCGTTTGACAGATTCCTATTGACCGGTGGGTAGAGCGAGTTCGAGGATAGCGCTCTTTTCAAAACTCGGGAGAAACGAGTCCAACGAGTTCTTTTGTAGTTGTATTTAGGTGTACGTTTGAACAAACTCTTCCAATTCCGCAATTTCGTTGGGAATCGTTATTTCGGCACTAAGTCCGCAATGGTCACTGTTATACACAAACGTGCGCAGACAGTTTATCGTTTGTCGGTCCACGTTGGTCAGTTGTAACCGTTCGTCGAACAGCAGTAGATCCAGATAGGAGCCGCTTCTGGGAAACCACGGACTATCTGTAGCCTTCAAATCGAGCCGAAACTCAACATTGTGTTGACTCCACAAATTGAATAGTGAGTTCCCTCTAGGATTTGGTGTGTTATTTCCCCAATCTCTATGCTTAGCGTTTAGATCTCCGGCCATGAGGAAATAATTCTCCCCCGACTCCAGCCTTAGGCATCAAAACAATGTCTCGAGCTCTGACATAAATAAAGTAGATTGAGCAGCTTTAGCAGCGTAAACCGCGACCACGTACATCTTCTTTCCACTACGGAGAGGGATGTACACAATACACGCTTCTAGCCCCTGGAACCTTCGCACTTCACCACTGTACACGGCCTTATACCTAAGTTCTTTACGAATGAAGATCGCTACACCTCTTCATTGAGAGGAGTTGGGTTGGTCCCTTCTTTCTATATTATAGTTTTTATGCCGTAACTTGCGTTTCTGGGTTAGCTTAGTTTCGCTAACCAGACACACGTCAGGGCTTTGGTCGTCAAGTAACTTGTAGAGCGATTCTTTTGGTTCGATCCTAAGCAATTAATTTACATTCACCGCTAGAATCTTCAAGGAATTTTCAGTCGCGATCGTATCCATCACGATTGAAGATGCGTTAGGCTTGGCAGAAGCGCGCAGATCCTGTCCACACAGGTTGCCTGTTCTTTTAACTGGCGCTGTAGCTGCCCCATCTGCCCCTGTATAGAGAGCAAGATGGTCAGGAAGTCGCCTTGTGCCTCAGGTGCCTTAGGCACTGGGGCCTGTGTAGCTACCTTCGGTTGTTGCTGTACCGTGGTTCCCCCACCACACGCCATTAGGGCGTAGGTGATTTGGGGAGTAACGGTTGCTTTTTGAACTACACCTGGTGGGACTTTCACTGCACTTTCTGCTTACGAGCCAGATCTGCTGTTTTGATGCATTGAAACTCAGGACAACCTGATAGTATGCGGTGTCTCCCGAGTTCTTGCATAGCACACATGTGAGCTGGCCCTTATCAGCCACTCCCTCCTTACCTAGAGGATATTCCTCCGTCTTGTGATTCTTTCCAAACACATCGAGGAACCTTTGGCAGCGAACGCATTGAATAAAGCCTCATCGCTGAAGATGAAAATTAGGGTCAGTTTCGAACTGCTCCAGAGCCCATTCATCGAACACACGTCGTTGTCTATGGTCATTTAGCTTCAGCTCCTGGGTCAGTTGAATTTTGTACGTGTCCAGGCCCAAGTCACGACGCAAAATTCGCCAAGTTGTGGTCTGCGAAAGGCCGAGTTCTTGTGAGCGACGCTAAATCGACTGCCTCGGATTCTCCCGCGCACTCTCACGGACAGCGGTGATGTTTACGCCAGATCTTGCGTTTTGTTGACGTACAGGTGTTGGTTGATCGTTTACTGAACCAGTGGACTCAAATTTATCCACCATACTGCGAATAGTCTTCTCGAAAGGACGATTATAGCGACCGTAAAATGGGCGAAGCGCGCGGAACGTTGCCCGAACAGAACACCCATTTTGATAAATCAATTTTATTATTTGCACGTGTTGTTGAACGCTATATCCATCCATGGTGATTTGGCAAAACAGACTGAATAAATGACAGCCAATTTGACAGATGTAGCTTCAACAGTATGGTCGCTATCAACTGTCAAAGTTCGGAAGTCCCTATTGGAAAACCTTGTAGTACACTAGAGAAGTGTTTTCCGTCGGGTGGTCTAAGCAAAATAATCAATTTGTCAATTGGTCAATTGATCAGCAGACTGCCATGTTGGTTTATGAATGTTGAGATGTGGATATGTCTTGTCTACACACTTCTAGACAAGACAGATGCAGACTATCCTGAATCCGTTTTCGGAGGTGGAATCATGTAGATTGTGCTTTCTGATGGTACTTAAATCATTTGTTCGCCTTGAAATCCACAAGAACAATTTTAATGTCATATCTGCAGCAGTGCTCATAAATGTTGCTAGTAATAGTTCATAGAAGCAATGCTAGAGGTTTTTGACTTTCTGCTTCATAAGGGCTTGACTACTGATGTTTTGAAATTGCCCTCAATACGGGTTGTTATCGGTCATTAATTTATTTGGTGAGAACTCAAGACTTTCTGTCTAAGTGCTGGTCGCGATAGTAAGTAATCGCCGTAGTAGATGTCGCATGTCTGTGTTATTCTAAATTAAGGTCCATTCTATCTACAATAACTTCCTTCAAAGCGGCTATGTCTGTTATGTAGCATTTTGGGTCTTCGCTCATTGACCAGTGTTCAGGCATTTTGTTCGCGGTGCGACTGTTCTACCCGCAAATTCGAAAATCACCAATTGAATTATCCTTATCCAACGTTTGTGGTTGAGTCGTAACATGGTTATTTTTTTTATGGTAGGGCAATTACCCCTACGCAAAATCTCCAACTTCGGGGGCCAGATTTTTAGTTAGAACCCCAAGAACAAGGGGCTGGGTAATCCAATGTCAGCAACCCAATTTTTTCTTCTAAAAACCAGCCCCACTTGAAGATACGAGTACTGTTCTGTGTATCATTGGAACACAGACGCTGTTAGCTTTTTAAATATTTATTTTGTTTATTTACATATATTTTCTAGAGTAAATGGACTGCTTCAACTTGTCTTTAAGATGCTTTAAAAAAAAAATCTTTCTTTGAAGGGCTCTCGTTTATAAAACTAAGACTCCCGCTTTCCGTAACAGTGAGTTATAATTAATCATTTGTGGTCAGATTGGCAGTGAATTTTAATTGCCAATTTGACCAGCAATTAAATAAATTCATTTTAAAGCAACAAAGTAGTACCTTTCGCTTTCTGCATGGTTGCACTTTGTATTCCGAATAAGACTATCTAACTCTAATCAATTTTTATTTTTCTTGAAATTTTCGGAACATGCCAATTTTATAAAGCAAACTTTCGAAATTATCCCCAATGATCTGCTACTACTATCCCTGCAACCAGGTTACATACGCTACCCTCAGCGCGCAATGAAAGCGCTTAATAGGCAAACTCCATCCGATCCATGGGTCGTTCCTCACATCAAATAGTTGGCGAATAAAATAGCAACACTTACACCAAATCAATTGTAATCCCCGTTTCTCTGAATGGACATTGAAATTGATTACGCGCACTTCAGCCGTCAAAACAGTGCGCTCGCAATTAGTGGCTATGATTTTCACTTTTCTATATCTATCGCCACCGCCACGCCATCGCGTATGTAACCCGGTAATATCCTACACACTCCGTGTGTTCACCTTACTGTACCTCAAGAGGCGATCATAATTTGTTTCATTTTCGATTTTTATTTTTTTATCCATTCAGTTTTTTGCCATCCAATAATATATTTATAAAATATCTACGTGTGTATTATGACTGAACACCAAATGAGCGCAAAAATATAATGAAGAGTAAAAAAAAAATGGTTTATCTGTAACGAAGCGATTGTGTCTAGTGGCGCGTAGATACTTTTATCTGAGCAACATAATGGAATTAACTTTCTCCAGTTGCGCGTATTTAGTTGGAGATTTTTTTTTTTTTGCTTTATGGGCACCCATATATACTCGTACACATGCTTACTTTTTTTGTGATTCATGGCATAGTACTCCAGAAGCTGTTGCGTCTAATTATGTTTGGATTTATTGCCAATTACATGCTCCAGTGTCGGTTTTCGAATTTCAATGCGAAGCTGGGACATATCCATAAATTTCATATCATTTTTGATTACTCATAAAAGAAAAATGAAAGGCAATTCATTGTCAACTGATGATGATTGGCTTTGAAATAATTTCGTAGTAAAAATTAAATTGTTATGAAAATTTTTATTTTAAATGTTTTCTACGATTTTTTATCAAAAATTTAGCAAGTTATGCAATAGTACTGTGAAATAATAAAGTAAAAGCGAAATTGGTTCAATATCGAATTGATTATGAGACTACTGGGTGAACTATTGAAGCTTTAAAGTTAACGTTCGAGAAAGGAATTTTGCAACATGCTGAATTATGAAACGGAAAGATATGATGAAGGTGAAATGAGCTCATAAATCGGATGACCAGGTGTTTAGAAAAGTCAAAACCCTTTTCAAATTTGTTTTTTTTTACTTAAATTTGAAGGCTCCAAATTGACTTTTACATTTCAATTTGGAGTTGATATCCTTACTTTACTACAATGAATCTGAACATCAGTGTTTTCCAACTAGCACCATCCGAGGACCTCTGAATGTAACAAAATATATTTTGGCACTAACAGCCCGAATAGGGTTTGGCCTAGTTTCTGATAGCCGCTCGTGCTGTGCTTGCCATACTTTGTTTATTGTTATTGTAACATAATGTAGCATAATGCAACAAATTCCGAAGTGTCTTTTCATTCTGGCATAATTTTGTTCCGAAGTGTCTTTTCATTCGAGGTTCGTGTCTGCAATTAGTTTCCACAGTTCGTGTCTACGATAAGAGACGGATAATATCACGGATAAGAGACAATTATAACTGCAAGAAATGATTGTCATCTTGGAATTATTACATCAGAGATAAAGTGATTTGAGAAGAAAGAGACCTTGTAAGGAAGGAGTTTGTGAAGAATAGTACAGTGTGAACTTGAATTGTTCTATAGACTAGAAAATAAAGAAATAATTTCACAGAATATCGTTTTATCTACTCGAGCCGTAGCTCGCATATTACATTATTTTCGAATGCATAATTAACTTTTTTGAAGTCTTAAGCGAGCTTTATACTATAAGAGACTCTTGATCAGGAAGTTTTCCACCCCGTTATCCGTCAGTACCGTGTATTATGCCATATTCGCATTTGCGTGTTGCGGCGGCTGACTGAATATTTCGCTTGCATTTTACCAGACCACTGAGCGGAAGACTCAGGTTTAAGTCCCAGAAATACAAACAAATTTTTTCACAGTCGGACCTCTCACGAACGTCTGACAAACATTCAAGAGTCATATTTATTTATTATGATGTGCTGTGTTGATCCAGGCTATTGCACATCTATACTTGTAAATCTGTCCAATAAAAATAAAAATAAAGCAACAAATTTTAAGACAAGGAGCTATCGCACTGCTATTACACTACAATTGTGATTTCATTAAAAAATGCCTTAATTTACATACAAACTGTTACTGACCTATCTACACTTTCTTGTTAAAAAATGTAGTAAAAGCATTTGTGTTTATTTATGAGACCCAATGCCTCAGAAAGGGAAGGATGTTTTGTTGACGACTCTCCGCTGTTGTGCATAAAGAGGGTGTCCCAAATTTCACGCAAGAAGTAATTTTGATAGAAAACACAGGTTTTTGATTAAAAACTGTAAAGGCTTTATTGATTCGGGTAAATGGCCTCCACGGCTTAACTGGCACATACGCACTCTCTTATCGAAATTTTCCATGACCGTTTTGCATAAATGCAGCTGAATTGATGATTACTTATATATTGATACAGCGCTCAATTTTCTTCAATGCGTGGGTGGTAGTGGGCTTGCTGGCATAAACCTTAGGCTTAAAAAACCACAAAGAAAAAAGTCCAGTAGCATTAAATCGCATGATCTGGGCGGCCAATTTTGATCACCGAAATGTTAAAGCACAATGGTCCGATGATGCCTCCAGTCCAAAATCTGCACCAAACAGTGACACGTTGTGGATGCATTTGTTTCTCAACAATCGCTCGTGGATTTTCTGAACCCCAAATTCAACAATTTTGACGATTAACAAAGCCATCAAGATGAAAATGAGCCTCATCGCTGAAGATGATTTTGTTTTTGTTGTAGCTGCCAAACCTTCATTATTTTTAAAATATTGCTCAAGAATGAAAACGCTTTGTTCTTTTCTGTAGCACTCTACTTTTAATAACTCTGAACTGTGAACTGTCATGCTGTCTTTTTTTTGTCGTTGGCAACACTTTACCGCACAAATGGTGCAAAATCAAAATCTTGTGTGAATTTTGGGACACCCTTTATAAGGAATACAATGGGATTCTGTATCGTTGGGACCCTTTTCGATTTAGGGTGCGAAAGCCCGAAAACGACAGATTCCTCAGAGAGAAAGCTCATGTGATAAGAGATATACCCATTATGAGACTAAGCGAAATAAGATGGCAGGAAGCGGAAGATTACCATTCGCCAACAAAAAACACTTCTCTATGTTCTCTGGAAAACCAACTGGAAGCGTTCATGAATACGAAGTGGGACTATTGATACTCGTAGCTATAACGGCACACAAAAGTCTCATATCTTGGAAATATTTTAGTGACCAAATATTGACACCTAGATTTCAGAGTAGGACGAGGAAAATGCCCGTCATTCAGTGTTACACCCCGACAGAAGCCGCGGCTGAAGAGGAATAAAATAATTTAATAATCAGCTGGGCTAGATCATAATTAAGCACCAAACGACGTAGTCATCATACTGGGGGCTTGAATGCCAAGAAAGGCAATGACAACACCACTCACAAGCACGTGATGGAAAACCACATCTTTGGAGATTGAATTTATAATGGTAAACACTTTATGGACTTCTGCAATGTAAGTTGGGACTCAAACCAATATACAGGGGATACCCAACAATATTGAATACTTCACCATCATACGGTACTTTAGAAGCGTGAGGTCGACATTGAAATGGAGTACGTTAACCATCTTACGATAGGTCTCGTACCCCTTCGTACTTGAGTTGTGACGAGACAAGTAAATACAAGTAAGGTATCGATTCAAGCCCTTTTGGCATCGATACTTTCACATATACTTACTCGGTATAAAAAGGAAAATATTCGGTATCGAATAGAAAATGTTCTTATAAAAGTTTGCGACCAAAGACGCACGACAATATATCTCATCTAATGGTCTGGGCTGACTTAATAACTGGCCAGGTTGTGCAGTCAATTCAGTGAAAAAGATCCAATTAACTGAAATTCAGAATAACACTCACGTTCTCTTGTAGTATACACCTCAATGTCCCGTGACCCAACACAGTGTGAGATTCTTGTTGTGGGCTGAGAATCGTTATCTCATTGTGACAGCTTGTATTAGTTTTGACTTTATCATTATGGGTAAGGTAGCTTTGATCGTCACTCGACTGAATAAGTATGTATCCATGAACATACTCGTACATATGTACATATATATGTATATTTGCGGAAGTGTTTACAAGAACTGTTCTTGGAAAGCCTTAGTGGTATTTCACACATTCGCTGCAGTTGTTTGAAAGCTTTCAAACTGTCAAACTGACTGAGTTCAGCCAAAAAAATACAGAGTCGACATCTTCTTCCATTTTTTACCATCTGTGAATTACCCCTTTCTTTATTCCAGTCTTCTCGTGAAGCGAATTGTATACGGAAGTTTAGACCAATGTATGACGTATGACCTATTGCCTACAGTTCCATTGCTAGGGACGTAGGACACGCCTTGCTGCTGTTACTATTCTCTAACCCATAGGATATATTAATTATACTTTAGCCTAAAGGAGATATTCATTTTGATACATAGAAAATAATACCGAAAGACCCCCGCAAATGTTATATATGTTTGTGATTAGTATCGAAAGTTTTATGGATTCAGCCATGCCTGGCCGTCTGTCCGTCCGTATGTCACCAGTTTTTGTGCCTTCAATTTTGAGCTAGAAGGGTGAAATTTCATACATAAGCTTTTAGAATCCGAAGCAGTACAAGTCCCACTTTTGAAAAAATTCCAATTTTTTTTTAATAATTTTACTAGAAACTCAAAAATATTTGCTGTATAAAATATGTACACGTTGATATTCTCTACAATTCACCCATACTTTATATAGGACCATGTCATTTTGGGGGCATTTTTGTAAAAAAGAGCAGTATTTTGCTCTCTCATCTGCTATTTACGATAATGGGTAAGTCTTATTGCAAAGATTTCACCAGAATCCGTGACCTTGCCCACTATATTTATTACGAGAGGACACCTCCAGCAAGAGATGTCATTTTATTATACCGTATCCCAAAGGGTATATTCATTTTGATACATAGAGAGTTTGTAATATAGAGAAATAATGACGATAGATCCCCAAAAGTAAAGGTGCGCAACTAAGTTCTCGCTGTTTTTTTTGATGAAAATGCAACTTTATTGTGAAAAAATGGTTACAAATGAATTATTCAAAGTATTGCCCATCGCTAGCTACAACTTTTTCCCATCTTTCTGGCAGAGCTCGGCATTTTTTTTTTTAATTCGCTCGCGCCAAAAGGGATATGAATACTGTTACAGGGCACGGGCTTTTAAGGACAAGGGGAAGAGGAACAGAGGAAAAGCCTATGCACTTTGGCTTTAAATGTTTGAAGGTTGTAGTGATGGGGAAATACAGAGCTTGGTAGATCATTCCACATTCGTTTCGTACGGCTTATAAACGAATCCCTATATTTAACAGTACGACCGAAGTTAGGCTTTAGGGAAAACTGATGTGCATTCGAGAAAAGTGTTCATCTGTTGAGGCTATCCACGAATCAAGCCATTTTTTGATGTCTTCATATGAGCGCAACTGATGATCAGCCAGACCATGTGCCATCGAACGGAACAAGTAATAATCGGATGGCGCAATATCTGAGGAATATGGCGGATGGGGTAGGACTTCCCATTTGAGCGTTTCCAGGTAGGTTTTAAGGGGTTTGGCCACGTGAGGCCGAGCGTTGTCATGCTGCAGAATCACTTTTTCGTGCCTCTGCACGTATTGTGGCCGCTTTTCGCGCAGTGCTCGGCTCAATCGCATCAATTGAAGTCGATACCGTTCCCCAGTGATGATTTCGTTTTGTCTCAACAGTTCATAATAAATAACACCGACCTGGTCCCACCAAATACACAGCATAATCTTCGTAGCGTGAATATTCGGCCGAGCCGACGACGTAGAAGCATGGCTTGTCCCCATGACTTCCTTTTCTTTGGGTTGCTGTAATGAATCCATTTTTCATCACCCGTCACGATGCGATGAAGATAACCCTTCCTTTTTTGCCGATGGAGCAGTTGTTCACAGTCGAAAAAACCACACTCAACGTCCCTTGGCTTCAAATCATAAGGAACCCAAGTTCCTTGTTTTTTAATCATTCCAAACGCGTGCAATCGCTTGGAAATGGCTTGACGGGTAACTCCTAATGCTGAAGCAAGCTGTTCTTGCGTTTGGCACGGATCCTCATCAAGCAATGCCAATCCAATTCAGCGTCTTCGAAGGATTGTGGCCTTCCATCACGCGGACGGTCGTCAACATCGAAATCACCGTCTTTGAAGCGACGGAACCAATCACAGCACGTTGTTTCACTTAGAGCAGCATCTCTGTAATCTTTTTGGAGCTCTCGATGCGCTTCAGCCGCCGTTTTCTTCGAATGAAAGAAGAAAATCAACACTTCCCGCAAATGACGATTATTTGGAACAAAACTAGACATTTTCACACAATCAAAAGTATATGACGCCTCCAAGGAGGAGGAGGAGGAGGAGGAGGAGGAGGAGGAGGAGGAGGAGGAGGAGGAGGAGGAGGAGGAGGAGGAGGAGGAGGAGGAGATCGCTGACGATGAAACACTGGTTAGCGGAGTTGAGGTGGCGGCGTGTACTCGTATTTGACCGATTCAAACTCGATCCACGATTCGGGAAGAATTTCTCGATATCCCAGTCACGCAGGACTGATTCTTCTGCCTCATTGCCACCTTGAGCTGATGGTTGTTTTTGCTTTTGGTCCTCTAATTTCTGTACAGAATTTTTGATTTTATGTTGTATATTCGATTTTTTTGTTTTTATACAGAGGAATATTTAAGAGGTATGAAAACGAATTCTAGAGACGATATCGGGAACGTGAACCAGTCGATGTTGAAGGAAAATTTGGGTACTACTTTTTATTTACAGCATACGGTAGAAATTATTTTGTTTCTAATTTAAAAAGAGAATCAATAGCGCTGGAGACAGGAATTGGTACAAGAAAGTTCAGAGATTACATCACCATCTTTGAGAATCGAGGATTGACAGGATTGCAGTACATAAGTACTACACTCCTATTCCGAGTCAGTTATCCCGACTCGATGCGAAGTCGAAGTGAATTAAATTAAAACGACAATGAACAAAAGTACAGTAAAAATTGCCATAAATGTCGTAACAGGTAAATATAAAGTGAAAATTGCAAAATGTTGCCTTTTATTTTTGCTTACAAAAATTGTCACCCGAAGTGACAATTTTCATCCCGAACGACTTACGAAATATTAAACTTGGTAACATGGGTGATAATTCTGCAAGTCGGAGCAACGTTCGTAACTACAGCGGTATCAACACTCATCTGGAGGACATTATGGTGAACGCAGCATGAATCCTCTAGTTTGCCCAATACATGTGTTTTTGTGAGAACAATCTACAATAAAAAACTGTAGTGAAATAGTCGTATCGTTGCCGAAATCGATAGGCTGCCTTATAGCCGCGAAAGTCTAATCTTCGGTAGAATTTAAGTCCAGTACGACCCAATACCGAGATCACTATGAAAGTGGAGAAAATTGCAGTGCCAAATAGGACATCTAGACACATTGAGGACTAGAGAGATCTGAATAAAGCAGTCATACTATGACAGCTCGATCAGAGATTACGGGCGAAATTGAAGCACTTAAGGTCTGAGAAGGACTTGTTGTTCAGCGAAATACTTTACCTTGGGCTATAGCTGCACAAGAAGAAGTCCATCCACAAAAAAAAAAAAAAAAATACAAGCTCTATTGAAAACTTAGTTTGTGGACAAGTATTATAGGTATTGACAAGAATATAACCTGAGCTGGGCAGCTTAAGTTCTAGTTTGTCAAAACAGTTTGTTTACCATATGTCATATGTCAAAATCGACCAGCACTTACTGCTGGAGCCAACAAATAGCGAAAACTTAGTTGCGCACCTATATTTGTGATCAGCATCGATAGTTATGTCAAAGATTTTGTTGTTTGTTGACTCTGGTAGGTCGTTGATAAGGAGTTGAAATAGAGTTGGTGAAGGTATACATCCCTGTGACACTGCAGGCTTATAGTAAAAATTTCGGAGGACACACTATCGACAGTACAGTTTGCCTAATAGGGCTCTACTCTAAACTCTATCGAATGATTTTGAGATGTACAGTTTAACAGCCCTTGTTTCCCAAGCTGCTCTATGACAGAGGTCCATATGCAAGTTGCATAACTCAGCAGGTCTCCAGCTGAACGACGGCTGCGAAAACCATATTACCAGTCAGTTATTGGCTCTTGTCTCTTCAATTTTGATGGCTTTTCCATTACTTTGGACAACATAAACAGCAACGTTACGGGAGTTAGTTTTGCGGATGGATAACTGGTTGATTGCGGAATTTGTTGCAGAATGAAGGAAAACTTGGTCGTGATTAAAATAAGGAAATATTACAGAGGATAGATGTCAATTCAGGTACAAAATTTAAAGTACCATGGCTGGTATTTGCCTCCGGAACTGATGCCTTTTTGCAGTCTAAATGTGTATGGTTATGTAGAATTATATAAGTTCAAAATCAATGGCTGTACTTCCGGGATACGAGTAGTAGTGGTGGCTCTGCTTGTGCCAGATCTAATGTCTAATTGCCTGAGAACTTTTCCAATTCGGCAGAGAAGTAGATCGCCCGAGACAATCATGGTGTAAAATAGTTGGGGAGAAATCGATAATTTTGGCAATGACTTAGAGAGAATTGACAAGCGTTGCAGAATTCTGAACAAATGGCGAACAAGCGTTATTAAAAACATATGCCCCACAGAAGGCGACAGGGTCTGATGAACTTCCACAGCTCTGGAAGAAATTTTGCACAAAATGTCGAATGCGTTCAACTCAAGTGGAAGTTTATGCGTCATAAATTGGGTGCCTTAGAACAAGTCATATGTGAATTCAAAAAATGCTTAGTACTGTGCTACACTATTCTGATAAACCATCCAGAAGAATGTGTAGCTAAATACACGAAGCTACGAGTAAATTGGGACAACTGAAAGGAGTAAAGCTTTATTATCTGCGAACACTACAGCTATAGAGCATTGGTGGTTAAATTCCGGAGTAAAGTTTGTAGGAAAATAAGTTCTACAGATACTGTGGTATCAGAATGAATCTATGTATGTACATCCGCAAATGTAGTGAAGGTAGGCCTTATACCCAACCTTCATAGCACAATCTTTCTACACCAAAAAAAAAAAAAAAATAAATAAAAAAATTCCTCTTGTAACAAAACACCAGTTAACACGTGCAAACAATTCAATTATCGTTAACACCCAAACAATCCTTTATCTGCGTGTTTGTCCTCCCAACCTCTGAGATACAAACAAGACAATTAGCACTTTCAGTGTCCACTTCAACTGAATAATGCTGACCTTGTTCTTTTAATTGATTCTACACAAAATGTTCTTAGTGCTCTCTCGGCCTGCCTCTTCTGTCTGTACGCGCAGGTAAATAGAAATTTGTTTGCCAGTTGCCAGGAGAAAACAAATACCCTCAAGTAAGTAGGGAACAGTCGAACAATGGTCGAGACTATTTAACAATTTGATGGTGCTAATGGGCCGAGTTCATTTGGAGCTGGACTTGTACACAATGGTAATTGTTCAGATACCGAGATAAGGCAATTTTTATTGAATTTCGCTCCATTTCCGCGTAATTTCGGAGATTGGTGTCTAATAAAATCGAACTGTTTATAGCTGCAAGGCCAGCAAGGTGCGCAAGTAAAAGTTCAGTTTAATAAAAAATGGCCTTCACTTTGAATTCAAATATTGATCCCGAAAAGTAATATTCATCGACGATGTCTTGGGTTTTTTCAGACGGTAAGCTTACTATCCCTTAGATTCCCGGTTAAAGTGTAATGAGAAAGTGATAATCGTTGTAAAGTTGACCATTCTGCAGTTTCACAAAGTGCACCTACATAAATCATCTGAGGCTTAGGTTTATCGACCAAGCCCAGATTTTGTTTTTCAGCTTTCAGTTAAACTTCACTTTCGCTCGTTTGAAGAATGCGCAAGGGGACAAAAGCAAAACAAAAAGGTATGTGCCACCACACCGGTTCATGAGAAACACCTTCTCTCTATAGACAGACAATAATTGCTGTCCCTCGTGCCTAGAGGTGTTGGCAATGACAGATACCCACTCATAGATGCATGTGCAGCATTTCACTGACTGACTGTCTGACACGAATCTTGGTATTAGATCTAAACGCCTGAGTTGCAGATGAATGAACTTTGAACAGGTGTGGACGGTTGACAGCGATGGTCGAGCATTAGTTAATGGAATGTAAAGTTTATTTTTTCGTTCTGATTGACGGAAATCAATGATGACGGGAATTTTTATTGAAATTTTTTTGTTGGCTAAATGCAATAAAATATTTGTTAGAGATGGCTTTCCAAGTCCGATGACCTATGACAAATTTTGTTTATTGAGAGGCATGGAAAGTTGCTGTCGATTTCTACTTTTTCGTGGTATTTTCACTTTGAAAGTCAAAACATCATTTACCCTTTGTTGAGAAACCTTCAAGGATGTTACTTCCAATTCCGTAAGCCAATTGTAGTGGCATCACAAATCTAAAATTTTTTGTTGACTCGATTGATTTATGTTCGGCAACAATTAAATGTGAATGCATATCAGCGCTGTTATTGGTGTCATTACTGGACACTGTCTAATAGGCAAGCATGCAACAAGGCTTGGCGTCTTCGCAAATGATTTCTGCAGAAGCTGTATGGACGAGGATGAGGAGGAAACTATTCTTCACCTTCTTTACATCTGCCCAGCTCTCTCCCAAAGAAGGAAACTCCATTTAGGAGCCCTCTGTTTCAACGACCTAAATGATCTGAATAAAACTGATGTTAGGGGCCTTCTTCATCAGAAGCTTCAAATTCAATGGGTTCAATGAGTAGACTACAGGCCGCTTCCTAAACCCATGTGGTATTACAATGGACCTATTACTGGTCTAAGTGTGTTGGCTTTCTTAACTGACAGCCACCTCAACCTAACCTAACCTAACCTAACACTTATTCTTTAAAGTTGCACAAATAATAAATGCAGCATTCAGACTAAGGTATGCTCCACGAACGTGGAAAGTCGCAGAAGTAATTATGATACCAAAACCTGGCAAACTACCTAGCGAAATTACCTCATATCGTCCGATTTCCTTACTGCCAACACTGTCAAAGCTATTCGAAAAAATTTTTCTAAAACAACACCATCTGATCATAGAAGAAAAGACATTGATACCAAACCATCAACTTGGCTTTAGAAATAATAGAATAATAGAATAACTGATAGAATAGAAAAGTCCCTAGAAGAGAAAAAAATATGCTCTACCATCTTCCTTGATATAACACAGGCTTTTGATAAGGTGTGACCTAAAGGACTAGTCCATAAGCTGCAAAAATGTCTACCAAAACAATACTCAGAAATCCTAGAGTCATTTATAATGCAGAGATTATTTAGAATAAAGCAAGAAGACGAGTACTCCACATTAAAACATATAAAAGCTGGTGTACCTCAAGGTAGTGTATTAGGACCTGTGTTGTTCCGAATTAAACATACGATATAAAAAAATGTATTGGCTCTTAGGGAGGTATTCATGTCTCTCGATATACAATAAATTACTGCTCTACAAGCAAGTATTAAAGCCAATATGGACATATGGTCTCCAGCTTTGGGGGTGCATAAGTAAGACAAACCTACAAGACATACAAGGCTTCCAGAATAAAGTAGTACGCAATATAGTTAATGCGCCATGCACCATACGTAACGATGATCTACATAGAGACCTAAAAATTGAAATAGTAGATGATGAGGTCAGGAAGGTCGCAAGAAGACATGAAGTTAGGCTTTGCAATCACACCAATTCAGAAGTAGTTGAACTACTTATTAATAACATTTTAGTCCGAAGATTAGGAAGAGTAAAACCCTTCGAAATAGTTAACTAGAACAAAAAAAAAATAGATAAAATCAAATAAAAATGTTGAACATGATCACACTAAAGAGTGATTTAAACTACCTACATAGGTAGGTACTCCGAAATAAAAAGTAACTGACAACATACAGTTACTGAATATACAAACCTTCAAGTATTAAAAGAAATTGCTAATTAGTTTGACAACTAGGTGCGTTAATTGGAAGGATGATATTAAATCGTGCCTTTTCCGGGTGTTTTTAATGAATTAAAGTTCCACACTATCGCAATTTGTGTGGATGATTTTTCACTCAGCTACACACAAAAAAAAATATTCTTTAAAGTTTATTAACACAGTGAAGGAGAGAGAGGTGAAAGGGTATAGAGGAGAATTAAAGATTAGAGAGGAAAATATAGAGAGTGAGATGACGATGAGCGTTAATTTTGAATCTTTGCAGATTATAGGTTTCTGAAAATATTGAGAAAGACTAGTTATTCCATATTTATGCTGAGTTCACGTTACGCCCGAAAGAAGGTCTTAAAATATAATTATATTCAGAATATGCCGTATGCGGGTTGCGATTTAATACACGAACAAGTTGAAAACAACTACAGATTTCATCCGAATATAGAAGTATTGGTACAGCATAGCTAAGCATCCAACATTCGGGCGGTGTTGTCAGTTATACTCAAGTCTTATTGCCTTATAGGCAATTCTGTGGGAATGAAATCTCGTTTGCATCATTTCAAGAATCCTAGGCATCTACCACAAGCTTTAGAAGCTTGCTAGCTGTAATCTGCTAATTCCAACGATGGAGTTGGCTAATATGCGTGATAAGGATTGACAATCCATTATATAGGTACACCTCAACATCAACTCCGCTTTAGAGACAGGAGCCAGCACTGAGTTTTTGATGCATTAAACTCAACTCCATTTTTCACACCCAATTTATGATTGCATCAATGTCAGAGTTAAGTTTGGTTGACATTCGCAACTTGAGGCAACAAAAATACCGCCGTCCGCGAAGGAATGGATTCGATTGCGAGTAAAAGAGAGAAGGCCGTTGATAAATAATAGAAACAGGCTCCGAGAGACTACTGAGCCCTGGGGCATACTAACATTAGTTGAGAATGGGGTAGAAATACATCCGTATAATACAACTTAAGAAGCTCTCAATCCATTGTGAGAAGATGCTACCAACACCGTAAGATTGAAGTTTATTTATGAGATAAGTTTACACTCTGTCGAAAGCTTTGGATATAAAAAGGGCAACTACTCTGCATTCACCATGTTGATGAATGCATTGGTTCCATTTTTCGAACAGGAATACCATGTGGAACATTGTTACCGGAAACCATACACACGGTCATCAAGGAGATGATTTCTTTAGAAATACTTCATAAGCTGGTAATTGACAATGCTTTCCATAACCTTCGAGAGTACTGACGTTAATTTGATCTTCCTTTTTGTAATTTGGCTAGATATGCTCAAGCTTAAATCTATCCGAGAGAGAGCTGTCAGGTAAAATGAGATTTGCTGCGAATATTGTAGCTAGCAGATTAGTTTTTTCATTGGAATCCGTGTTATTTTTACCATTGTAGATAAGCTCTGGATGGTCGATGAGGCTTTAAGAAAGATCAAAAAGATTACCTGCAGTAGTTTTTGCCAAACTTTGTTGGTTTCCTAGGAATTTAGCACGTCTTAGAGTGATGCTGCAGTAATTTCAAGCCCATTTGTAGAGACGACAGTTTTTCTCAGATGACGACATAACTCGAAATTCTATACCTTCTACTGGATAGCAGCCTGACAGGTCGGATTGAACCACAGTTCTTGTATCTGCAATAAGTAACATTCAGCGCAGCATTGACTCGAGGTGTGAACACTTATAAGCTTTTTAGTGAATATTATTCGGATTGTCTGGTGTATTGAGGAATGTAAGTAGTTATTAGCCTTATTAAGCCATAATGCGTGCAAATAATTGCTTGTATGGAACAAATCGTTGGGTAGGCTCATCGGAGTCCAGAGTTCCAAAAAGGAAGAGTGAAATAAACGACACAGATTATTCTACTGACTTCGTTACAATGGGATTAAGGGATAAGAAGATAATTGTAATACCCTTGTTTTTAATACATTTTAATCGCTATAAAAGCTTTTGCTATTTTCCCTTACCCTTTGCTAGCCCCATTAAAACTAACGTCAAACTGAAGCTAATGGAGTACACAGCATATTAAAATTAAAGAAATTTATAACAACGAGCAATATCTCCATCCTCATCCTTATGCTTATGCCGCGAAAATATTCTTGCTGTGAGCTTGAGGTCATGTTCGTGCCTGATGATTCCGATGGTTGGTTAATTTAAGAGTTTGAGCTTATGCTCTTCACTTAGGCCTCCATTGGGCCCGTTGTGTTCCCCTCATCTATGTATGTAACTGTAGGGAATAGTGCTGAGCTTTGGGAATTATGTGTTGAGAGGATTTAGGTCTAGGGATCATGGGTAGTATCAACGGGAAACTATATCGTATAGTGATCGGGGAATCGTCTGGCGAACTCCAATATATCCCCAATTCCTTTCTTAGTGAGGTGTGTAATATCCGGAATCCTTGGAGATCCCAGAATTTTCAGTCTTAGCCTCGCTGTAGCAGGGTAGTGGTAGAGGAAGTGTTCTATATCTTCCTCCTCCTCCTCACAGTTGGCACAGATTGTTGTATCAGCTATCCCTAGTCTGAACGAATGTTTGTTGGGATTGATGTGCCCTGTTAAAAGTCCCACCATCAATCTCAATTGTGTTCTGCTTGAGTTAAGAGCTCTTTTTGCTGTGTTGTTACTCGGTTTTATTATTACAGATGTAGCCACTTTGCACGTGTCTAGATTCGTCCAGTAGTTATTGAACTCCTTTCGTATCTTTTCATTGATTATTGTTTTAATAGTTGTCAGAGGGACCCCTATTGTATTATCCGGGTTCACTTCTGCGTTGCCTGCTTCTTTCCTTGCTAGTTCATCTGCCTTTTCGTTACCCGGTACACCTTCGTGTCCCGGTACCCATGTGAGACGGACTCTATTGCGTCTGGCAAGTAAGTTCAATTTAGTTTTGCACTCCCTTACTAATCGTGATTTCGACATGGGGTTTGTAATCGCGCTAATTGCTGCTTTGCTGTCCGAGCAGATGTCGATTTGCCTCCTTTCGCTGGTGTCTTCTGCGAGTATTTCAGTGCCTTCATAATTGCATAGACTTCTGCATGGAACACCGATAAAAATGGTTCTAGGTGAATAGCAAGTTCAATCGGTGGGTTAGCACTGAAGATGCCAACCCCTGTTTCCCCTGATATGTTAGAGCCGTCTGTATATACCGATATCCCATTGGAGTTCCTTGTCGTTCTTTCATACGTCCAATATTCTCTTGCGGGTAAAATTGCTTCGAAGTTGTTGGAGAACGTATACGATTTTCCAACAACATCACTGGGGCAATCGATGAGTGGTGTCATTACTCTTATCATTTCGGTGATTTTTCATTGTCCCGTATGGTGATTTTTCATTTCACCACCGATGAAATGGCCGATAGTTCTAAGCCGTGAAGCTGAAATGCCGGCAATCTCTTCACTTCGAGGTGCACTGGTAGAATGTTTAGTATCGCTTCCGATGGTACTCGTAGAACGCATGCACCAAATCATTAATCAGATATGGATAGCGGGTATCGACCCAGCAGATCGACAAACGAACAAAGGAGAATGACTATTTCTGGCCCAGAGTGAACAGAAATGGGACTTAAATCAGCTAAGCAGATAATAGTTATTTACCATAAACTAAAGGAATGCTTCTAATTTTCTGTAGGTCATGGGGGAAAGCAGCTAGTGTCCTTTTACCCGTTTTAAAATTAAAATTCTGGCATACAACCATTACAGATAGGAGATTTTTTGTTTGATTATTTTGAAAACATGGCCTTATTCCAAAATTAATAATTAAAGCTACAGCCATTATCTAAAAGAGTTTTCATTTTTGATGATGAAAAAATTCCTCAATGTTCTTCACGCCTGAAAAACGATCGGACAAAATTCTTCAGTATTCAACCATGTCATCGTATTTGATTCCTTTATGAAAGTGTTTGGTTTCAAGCTACCAAGTTTGACGAACTAATGCCAGTGGAAAAATAACCTGTTCAAATCAGGTCTACTATCAGCACGAGAATATTAGTGTGAAGCGTATGGTGTTCGAATGTCACATTAAATCCTATACGAAAAATCCAACAGATATTTTCAAAGCAACTTCTGAAGTTATTCAGCTTTATGTAGATATTAACATAACGTACGAGTATATGTGCATACATATGTATGTACCTCCATATCTTCTAATTTTTTATTTTTTATTTTGTACACTATATACAGTGTTGATACGCTAAATGAAACAAAAATAAATGACACAAACCCCTTATAGCACTTTCTATCTATATCTCTAAACGTTTTTCTTTTTTTCTAAAGTTCATCCTGTATATATACTCGTATATGTATATTTTTACATCCCATCAAGCGACATATTAAATTAAAGCTGAACTTCCGAGGAGTCCAAAAATGTTTAATTTCTTGAACAAAAAAACTGAAAAACCCGGGCATTGACGATGTCCCTATCTATCTGTATCTCTGAAACTATATATGGGGCATTTAAATTTTTTACGACGTAAGGCGAAAACCGAATTGCAGGCAGTTTTTGAAAAAAAAAAGATTTTTATATATGTATAATACGTGCGGTGAAAAGTTACCACACCATATCTTACATATTTGATGTAATTTAAAATAAAATTTTCAATCCAAAATTTTAACAAAATCCCTTTGGTGGTTTATGAGTTAGGTGTATTGTAGAATGATTCGAAAATGTTTTAAACCCCTTCCCATGTCTTACTCCCATTCCATTACTTTATTTTGCTACGAGTCACAATGATTATGATGTAATCGGCATCACGGAAACCTGGTTGTACAGCCGTATTTTGTCTATTGAATTGTTCGACAGTCGAAATGATAATGTTTTCCGTCTTGACCGGTACATCTCTGGTAAGGATCGTGGAGGTGGATTGATAGTTGCTACTCGCTCTTATCTTTCATGTAAGCAGATAACTTTGCCTATCTTAGATGTTGAACAACTTTGCTTTTTTATTGAGAATGTTAGTAATACGCTTTAATTTATAGTTAGTTATATACCACCCAAGAGTGGACTATATACCTACTCGTATCTTGAACACATTGAAAACATTGATAACATTAATAATATTAGTTCTGAGTTAAGCAATATTTACGTTATTAGTGACTTTAATATTGGCGATGGTATTTGGTCCTGGTCTGAGGACGATAAAATGCTTGTTCCTTACGAGTACAATATATTTCAAGAATATGAATTTGCATTAATTGATTTTTTATAGTCATTAAACTTACATCAGATTAATTCAATTCCCAACTCGTTGAATCAAATCCTAGATCTTATTTTTGTTCGCTCTCAAAGAAACTCCCATTGAATTTACGTTCTATAACCATTTGTTGATATATTGCAAATGCGTTTTTTTTTATTTTTGTTCCTTGCACTGTGAAAAAGAAATATTCCAAGCCCCCTTGGTATAACAGAGATCTAATGCATTTAAAGAATTTGAAAAATAAAGCGTTCAAGTTACTTAAAATTTCAAATACAGATGTGAATATTTCTAATTTTCGCAAGTTACGCAAAGATTTTGTGGTTTTAAGAAAATTTTTGCACAGAAATTAAAAAAAGATTAGAAATGTTTTTGGTCCTTTGTTAATTATAAATGAAATTCAATTGGTATTCCAAAGACATTGGTACATAAAAACATGTTGAATCTTCTGATATTGACATAACTCTTGATCATTTTGTGACTTTCTTTGAATCTATCTATTACGATTCTGCATCTAATAATCTCTATGAACCAAGCTCAATATCCAAAATTGTTTCCATGGAGTTGGATTTCGAAGAGATTTTATCTGTTGGATTTTGGTTTTCATTCCGCAATGTTGAACGGGTCCAACGAGTACAAATTAATATTTATTGCTCAAGATCTATTAAATGTACTTCAGGAGTTCCTCAAGGAAGTCATTTGGGGCCCTTGTTATTTATTATTTTTTATTGATGACATTTTCTAAAAGTTCAGAATGGTATTTCATTGCTAACTAATTGGTGTACCAAGAACGGCCTAGTTTTACATACAAAGAAATGCTTTGTGGTTTCATTTTCAACAGCTCTCTTCATTTTTCTTACAACTACTTTCTCCAGTCTAGTCCATTGAATAGACTTGATAAAGTAAAAGACCTTGGCGTCATAATGGATACTAAACTGACTTTCAATTTTCATATTGACTACATAATTGCGAAGGAATTTAAAGAGTTTTACCCATCCACACACGCTAAGCGAGATCGATACTTGAATATACTGTAATATGCTGGCTACGGCTCGAGTAGATAAAACGATATTCTGTGAAATTTATTTCTTTATTTTCTAGTCTATAGAACAATTCAAGTTCACACTATACTATTCTTTGCAAATTCTTTTCTTACAAGGTCTCTTTCCTCTCAAATCACTTTATCTCCTTTCAATTACTTAATTCACAAATCCAAACTAATTACTTTTTCTTGTTTACTCTCAACTTTCAATTTATCACCAAATTACAACTTCGCCCATTATCACTTTTCCAATCTCTTCGCCACGGTTCTAAACCAACTGTCTTTTTTTTGATCGCCATCTGTCCTTATATAGCAGAAGTTTCTGATAGCCAGAAACTTCTAGCAAATTCTTCGACCACTGGAACAAGAGAAATAATTCTTGCAGTTATAATTCCCTTTTATCCCTAATATTATTCGTCTCTTTCGTTGACATGAGCTGTGGAGACTTCGTCCCCGACACGAACCTCGAATGAAGGACAGTTTGAACCAAAATTCTGCCAGAATGGAAAGTCACTTCGGAATTTGCTGCATAGACATAGGCGCGTAGTTATTATTATGCTACACTGCCCCCCTCTTAGACGTGTTCGTCCCGAACAAGTGCATCCTCATTTCGGCCATTGTATCGACTCAGTCGGTCCACATGAACCACTTTCATTTTGGCCCTTGGTCCTCGCTGGATGCGGTAGACAACATCGTTGATGCGGGTTACTATTCTGTAGGGACCTTCCCAGTTCCGCTGTAACTTAGGTGATTTCCCCTTTTGGCGATGGGGATTATACAGCCACACCAGATCTCCTTCCTGGAATCCTGACGTTGTTGCCTTGGCATCATACCTGGTCTTCATGCGGTCGCTCGTCATCTTAATCTGGCTTCTGGTCCTTTGGTGTATGTCCCTAAGCCTTTCCCTAAGGTCCGCCACGTACTCTTCTTCATTTCTGGGCTCATTGGTAGGAGATCCAAATTTCACCTCACTGGGTAAACGAGCTATTCCACCAAATAAGATTTCGAACGGCGTATGTCGAGTAGTGCTATGCACGGCACTTCTATAGGCCATCAAAAACAAGGGAATCTGCCGGTCCCAATCCCGTTGGTAGTCACCTACGACCTTCGAGAGATGTTCGTCCAAAGTCCTATTGAAACGCTCCACCATACCGTCCGACTGTGGATGAAGCGGGGTTGTCCTTGTCTTTTTGATTCCGAGTAGTTGACACATCTCTTGGAAGATTCTTGACTCGAAGTTCCGCCCTTGGTCAGAATGCAATTCCAAGGGCACACCGAATCTGCTAACCCAATTGTAGACGATCTGCTCCGCCACGGTTCTGCTTTCCTGGTTAGGGATCGGAAACGCTTCCGGCCACTTACTGAAGTAGTCCATCACTACGAGTATATACCGATTACCATTGTCGGTTTCCGGAAAGGGCCCTGCGATGTCAATGGCGATTCGTTCGAAAGGTGCTCCCACGTTGTATTGGTGCATCTTACCTCGAGTTTTGATTCTCGGACCCTTGCTAGCTGCACACACGTCGCATTTTCTGCACCAGTCTTCGATATCTTCCTTCGCTTTTAACCAATAAAAACGTTCTCGTACCTTTTCTAGCGTCTTATTCACTCCCAAGTGGCCTCCGGTCGCCCCGCCATGCATTTCCTGTAACACCTCCTTGACCCTCGTCCGCGGTACGACAAGCTGCATTACAAACGACTTTCCGTCGGAGGATTCCCATTTTCTTCTCAGAACACCTTCTTGGACATGGAGGGAGTCCCACTGCGCAAAATATGCCTTTAAGGTCGGGCTTCTGTGAGAGATGTCCTGATGATCCGGTTTCTCCATGTTCTCCTTCCAGGCCAGAATCGGCTCGATATCCGGGTCTTCCTTCTGAGCGTTCCGGATCTCATCTACGCTCCAGCCGGCGATAGGTTCGGCTCTCATTCTTTGGATGGAAACCAGCTCCCGTTCTTCCTGACGCGCACAATGTTTACAATCCGTTCTGCATGGTCTCCGGGACAGTGCATCCGCATTAGAGTGGAGTTTTCCTTTACGATGCTGTATTTCGTAGTCGTAGATTTGCAGCCTTTCGATCCATCTTGCGATCTGACCCTCAGGACTCTTGAACTGTAATAGCCATTTTAAGGCTGCATGGTCTGTGCGAAGAACGAACTTCCTCCCGTAGAGGTATTTGTGAAAATGCTTCGTAGCCAAGATCAAAGCTAGAAGTTCCCGCCTTGTCACGCAGTAGTTCCTTTCTGGCTTAGAGAGCACCTTGCTGAAGTACGCAACCACCTTCTCTTGGCCGTCATGCACCTGGGAGAGTACGGCTCCTACCCCGACATTACTAGCATCTGCATCCACAACGAACGTTTCCCCGGGAGTGGGGTAAGCCAGTATCGGGGCATCGCATAGCCGTTGTTTAAGTGCCTTGAAGCTCTTCTCGCACTCAATTGACCATTTGAATTGTTTTCCCTTTTCCGTCAACTGGTGCAGGTTCTTTGCGATCCCGGCAAAATCCTTCACGAACCGTCTGTAGTAGGTGGCTAGGCCCAGGAAGCTCCTTAGTTGGTGTTTGTCTTTGGGGACTGGCCAGTTTTTCACCGCTTCGACCTTCTCCGGATCGGTTCTCACTCCTTTCGCTGAAATTATGTGTCCCAGGTACTTGACTTCCGCTCTAAACAGGGCGCACTTCTTGGGGTTGAGCTTCAGGTGGGCACTTCGAAGCCTTTGAAACACATCCCTTAGATTGTCTCGGTGTTGCGCAAACGTTTTTCCTACGACGATGACATCATCCAAGTATACCAAACAGGTTTTCCATGTTAACCCTTGCAGGACACATTCCATCAATCGCTCGAAAGTCGCCGGAGCATTGCACAGCCCGAATGGCATTACCGTGAATTGCCATAGCCCATTTCCTGTGGTGAAGGCGGTTTTCTCCCGGTCTTCTGGATGGATCTGTACCTGCCAGTAGCCACTCTTCAAGTCGAGAGTGGAAAACCATCGGGCTCCTGATAGTGTGTCTAGCGTGTCGTCAATCCGTGGCAGAGGATAGCTGTCTTTCTTGGTGACGTAATTGAGCTGCCGATAGTCCACGCAGAACCGCGTGCTGCCATCTTTCTTCTTTACCAGTACAACCGGTGATGCCCACGGACTTTTGGAACTTTCAATCAGACCTTCTTTCTCCATTGCCGACACCATCTCTGCAACTTCTGTCTGCTTTGCCAATGGAAGGCGCCTAGCAGGCTGACGAATTGGTCTAGTATCACCAGTGTCTATTCGATGTTGTACCAGGTGTGTTCGGCCGTATTCTCCGTCCTGTAAGGCAAATACATCAGCGTACTCATTGATAAGATTCTCTGCCATAGTTCGCTGCTCCTGATTCAGCTCACTGGACTGGAGAATCGTCTCTCTCGTTTCCGCTGTCCAAGGTGATGGGAGAGGTTTTGGAGCATCACGTTCAGATATTGTTGCGACGGCGGTAATCGGCGTGCATTTTCCAGTCACATCCCCTCGCCTTAGTTTTACAGTGTGTGGTCTTGCGTTCAAAACCCTCACTGGAACCATGGTGTTCTTTGGTTCGACTAACGTCTTTCCCACGATGTAGTCTTGAGAATTCTTCTCTGGGTCTGGTTCTACTATGTAGAATCGGTGGCTCCCAAGATCACCTTCCAGCTTTGTCCAAATGATTGTCTCTGAAGACGGCGGCAAAACTTCGTCTTTGCTGATGACTGTCCTGAGAGTTACGGCATTCTCATTTCCGTACACCATCGGAATCTCCACATTTCGATACCTCAGTACTTGCATCCCGATGTCCAAGATTACTTCATTTGCTTTCATGAAGTCTACTCCGATGATGCACTCGTCGCATATATCTGCCACCAGAAACGCATGGGAGAACGTCAGTCCTGCCAGAGTAATCGTAAGACGAACTTCTCCAAATACCTTCGCCATTTCCCCTGTTGCAGTCTTCAGGCAGTAGCTGTTGGTGTTGTGCAGCCAGGAGCTTTTGACGATATCTCTTCTTACAATGGAGGCAGTGGCACCTGTGTCGATGGTGGCTACGCACTTCTTCTCGTTGATTAGTGCCTCCACTGTCAGGCTCTTGTTACCCCGTTTGGTTTGCGAAACTTGAATGGTGGTCCTGGGGGCCTCGATTCCAGTAACCAACTTCTGCCCCGCGAAGTTGGTCCTTACGCATCTCCCGACTGCTGGTTTTGGGAAGTCTGACCGACAGGATGCTTCCTCTCTGCTTCTCCTACTTCCGCAATGTGGACAATTTCCTCGTCTAGGTGCACTTCTGCACTGCCGTTGTAGGTGTCCGGTTTGGTTGCAATTCCAGCAACGGATTTGACTTCCGCGAGCTTTGACGGCTGTTCTCTGGCATGAGCATTCCACGACGGACATTTCCCTGACACGGTGTATTCCCTGGTATGCTTGGTCCGCAGCCTTCATTGACAAAGCGAATGCCAATGCCTCGGGGAGTGTTCGCTTTTCAGCCATCCTTACAGCCATTTGCAGTTGTCTGTCCTCTATGGCCTGAATAAAAGCTTCCACCGCCATTTCGTTGATAAGCTCCTCACCGGCTTTAGGGTATGAAAGATGGGCTAGTCGCTCTATATCCGCTTGCAACTGTTGGAGCGTTTCCCCCCTTTTCTGGACTCGACTACGCAGCTGAACCCTGTACACCTGCTGCATGTGTTCATCCCCAAACCGCATCTCGATAGCCTGAACCAGAGAGTCGTAGTTCTGCTGTTTATCTTCCGGGATGGTCTGCAAGAGCTCCGCAGCTGGACCCCTCAGCGCAAGCGTGAGTGCAATAGACTTCTCTTCATCGTCCCAGCTATTGGTCATTGCGGCCGCTTCGAATTGCCTCTTATAAATTGGCCATGATGTTTGACCATCGAAGATAGGAGGCTGCATCTCCTTTCTTCTCAGACCGTCAGTGGAATATTCCCGTGCTTTCTGTCTCTTCACGTTGCTGAGCTCCTTAGCAAGATTTTCGACTTGCTTTTCTACTTTTTCAAACTGAGTCTCTATCTTCCCGAACTGAGTTTCATGTTTCTCAAAATTTTCATCGAATCTAGTTTCGACTTTTTCGAGTTGCGTCTCGACCTTCTCGATTTTCTCTTCGATCACTTCGAATTTGGATTCCAAGTTCTTGTTTTGCTCATCAAGTTTACTTTCCAGAGCATCTAGAGAATTCTTTTGTTCGTCTATAGCTTTCTTTTGTTCGTCCATTGCTTTCTTTTGTTCGTCCAGCTTAAGTTCTAGAGAATTCCTCTGGTCGTCCATTGCTTTCTTTTGTTCGTCCATCTTAAGTTCTAGAGAGTTCTTTTGGTCGTCCATTGCTTTCTTTTGGTCGTCCATTGCTTTCTTTTGGTCGTCCATTGCTTTCTTTTGTTCGTCCAGCTTAAGTTCTATAGAATTCCTTTGGTCTTCTATTGCTTTCTTTTGTTCGTCCATGACTAACTTAAGTTGCAGGAGCAGACTTGTTATACCCGGGTCGGTTGCTGTACTTGCTGGTTCCTCTTCCACGTCAAACTCTACGTCGTGCGGATTTTCACCTTCCTGCGTTACTGCTTCTTCCAGACGAATCAGCAGGGCATCTTTTCCCCCAGTTGTGTCGAGGTTCACACCAATGTAATATGCTGGCTACGGCTCGAGTAGATAAAACGATATTCTGTGAAATTTATTTCTTTATTTTCTAGTCTATAGAACAATTCAAGTTCACACTATACTATTCTTTGCAAATTCTTTTCTTACAAGGTCTCTTTCCTCTCAAATCACTTTATCTCCTTTCAATTACTTAATTCACAAATCCAAACTAATTACTTTTTCTTGTTTACTCTCAACTTTCAATTTATCACCAAATTACAACTTCGCCCATTATCACTTTTCCAATCTCTTCGCCACGGTTCTAAACCAACTGTCTTTTTTTTGATCGCCATCTGTCCTTATATAGCAGAAGTTTCTGATAGCCAGAAACTTCTAGCAAATTCTTCGACCACTGGAACAAGAGAAATAATTCTTGCAGTTATAATTCCCTTTTATCCCTAATATTATTCGTCTCTTTCGTTGACATGAGCTGTGGAGACTTCGTCCCCGACACGAACCTCGAATGAAGGACAGTTTGAACCAAAATTCTGCCAGAATGGAAAGTCACTTCGGAATTTGCTGCATAGACATAGGCGCGTAGTTATTATTATGCTACAATACCAAAGTTATTTGGAATCCTTATTATCAGCTTCACTCTGATCGTGTGGAAAAAATTCTGAGACGGTTCACAAAATTCATCTTTTATAAAATGGGTTGGCAATACGAGTATTCACCATCTTATGAGGCTAGGTGTAAGCTTCTGGGTTTACTTCCGCTGCATTATAGACGATATGCTCGTGATTTAATGTTTGTAAGGGATTTGCTATGTTATCACATTAAAAGCCCTGCTCTTTTAGTTCTTATGCCAATTTATACTCCCGAAAGAGCGCTTTGAGGTACACCATTTCTTTTTCCTCCTGGGCATCAGGCAAACTAAGGCCTAAATGAGCTTATTACAAGGAGCATAATCTCTTTCAACGAAGTATGCAATATTGTTGAGATAGTTTCAAAAACACTGTATTCAATTTGTTTTCTTAATGCTTTACGTATTAATTGTACATGTATCTATTTATTTTTTTATTTTAACTATACAACCTATGCTTGTAGATGATTAAATAAAACAGAAAAGAATTACTATCAGTTTCAAGTGGAACTACAAGCACATCAGTCGTACGTGCCAAATTTTAACGAGTTCAGTTCACGAATTCTTGAGTTAGGCGGCTACCACTTGATCCTATTTTCACAGATTTTAGACGAAATAACCCACTGTACATATTAGGATACATATACATACGTACCTAGTCTCCCAGTTTAGTTTCAGCTGCTGATTGGTTATCATGTAGTGGGGTATAAAAGAAAATCGTATTGCTGTCATAATATCAAAAATGTTTGTGTACCGTGCTATACGTCAATTTGTTGAATCGTCTCAGTTAGAAGACAGACCAAAAAGTGGTCATCCTCGCATTACCCGTACGAGCGCGGTTGCAAAAGCTGTACGCTACCAAATTCGAAGAAATCCCCTTCGAAAAAAGAAAATAATGTGACGTGTGCTGGATATACTCTTGCACTGGCACGCGGACAACGGACAGGAAAATATCCTTTTTACGGACGAAAAGATTTTCACCGTCGAGGAAGTTTTTACTAAACAAAACGATAAAATTTATGCAAGGACAGGAAATACAGTTATTTTGAGCGCGGCCATAATGGTTTGGTGGGGGCATTCCATTAAGCAGTTACTGCTCTCCATTTTTGTGAAAAAGGAGTCAAAACTGGGGCAATGATGTACCAGGGAAATTTCCTAGAAGGCGTTGTTAAACGCTTGACGAACACCCTTTTTAATGGAGCAAGATGGGTTTTCCAGCAGGGCTCTGCTCCAGGACATGAAGGCTAAACAACTCAGCAGTGGCTTAGAATCAATATTACTGCTTTTATTTCATTCAGGGATTGGCCTTAAGGTAGCCCAAATTTGATAATCGTTTGTGGTCAATGTTGAAAGTCATGGCCTCCAAGAAATCCCACCGAAATTTGGAGAGGCCATGGAAACAATGCGTGCGGCTGTAGCCCAGTGGCCACACCGTTTGAGGGCCTGCATTAAAGCAAAAGGCAGTCACTTAAAATAAACCGCCTTTTTAAAATGCTTACTATTTAAGCAAATATATTTTATAAACACTAATCCATAATGTTTTGTTGTTTAATTTTTATAATGTTTTGCACTATATTCTTAGGCATGAATGCCTTTATTCCTAACAGAATAAAGGGCCAAATGCAAAATGGCAAACTCGTGGTTTGACCAGAGCTATAAAGAGGCTATTAGGTTAAAAGAGGTCAGTTTTCGGTCTTATAAAGCCAACAAATCTGAGGAAAACCGAAAGAAGTTTAAACAAGCCAGAAAAGACTGCAATGCCCATATTCGGCGTGTAAAATTTTTACATGACCAAAAATTGAGAAAAAAAAATCCTACAATGTCCCAAAGGTAGTAAAAATGTTTGGTCATTCTTCAAAAAAATTAAAAATTCTGTCTCGTCTGCCATCCCTTCTCTCATTTACAATGACATTCCAGCTGTCAGCTCCTTAGACAAAGCCAATCTGCTTGCTGCTAACTTTGCAGCGAATTTCATGTTGCCAGATAATGCTTTGTCTGCACCTGTATTTGAGAGTGTCAAATTTTCCATGGGACAAGTCCACTTTCGCACTCGTACAATTGCAAGAGTACTCAAAGGTCTTAACATACACAAATCCGCTGGTCCAGATGGTATCCCCCCATAGTTTTGTAAAGGTGTTCTTCTACGCTGACAAAACCTCTGCGTAAGCTTTTCTATCTACCCTACTTTTCAGGGCTCTTTCCAAGTAGATGGAAAACAGCATTTGTCCAGTACGTCCCTAAAAAGGCGAATCTTCCTCCCCGTCCAATTACCGACGCATTGCACTTACGTCCCTTCTTTCCAAGGTCATGGAAACGCTGACAAATCGTCAGCTTATGAAATACGAGTATCTCGATTCACGAAAACTCCTTAATGACCGGCAGTGTGGTTTTCGTAGCAACAGGTCCACTGGTGATTTGATGGCATATCTCACCGAGAAGTGGAACCAATCTCTTCATCACTTCGGCGAAATTAAGATGGTTGCGCTTGATATTTCAAAGGCATTTGACAGAGTTTGGCGAAAATGCGTGCATATAGCGTCGATGAGTCTCTTCTTCAACGGATTAGAAATTACCTTTCGGGGCGTTCAATACAAGTTGTTTTGGACGGCTTCAAGACTGCAATTCACCAACTAAATGCTGGTGTTCCCCAAGGCTCTGTTTCACTCACACTCTTTCTTATTTTTATAAATGATTTCTTGTCTGCAACTTCTAATCCAATCCATTCCTTCGCTGATGACAGTAACCTCAATTTTTCATATTCGTTCCCTAACTCACGTCCTTGCTCTTCGGCCGTAGAAGAGGAATGACAACGTATGTTAAACACATTAAATTCCGACCTGGACAGCATAATTAAATGGGGTTCAACCAACAGAGTGGAAGTTAGTGCTTCCAAAACACAATGGTGTCTTCTGTCTCTCAAACGAAACCAAAACCCTCAACCATTGTACTTGCATCATTGAAACCGAAAGTCTTGCCATTCTCGGTATGTGAATTAATCACATATTCGAAGTCGCCAAAAATGCTGCAAAATGTTTAGAATTCCTTAAAAGGTGCAAGAAATATTTTCCCCCGTCTGTTCTGGCCTCAATTTATAAGGCCTAAGCTGAAATATAACTCCCATATCTGGTCTGGTGCACCCAAGACCGTTCTGCACATTCTTGATAGGGTACAAAATCGTGCGTTAAAACATTCACATCAGTTTACCCTAAAGCCAAACTTCGGTCGTACTGTCAAATATAGGGATTCATTTATAAGCCGAACGACACGAATGTGGAATGATCTACCAGGCTCTGTATTTCCCCATCACTACAACCTTCAAACATTCAAAGTCAACGTGCATAGGCTTCTTCTCTGATCCTCTTCCCCCTTTTCCCTAACGCCGGTGCATTTTTTGTAAAAGTGACATCGCTGCATGTAAATACAGGTACGTTTTGAGAGTTTTTGAGTTTAGAAAATCAAGCAATATCGCGTGAGTTGGAGTTGTATGAATGGCTTTTTATTTCATTGAAAGAAAAGAAAGATTTAAACCATTGAACACGATACCAACCTCTTAAAGTTCACATGAAAGTAAGCTTGAAATCCAACTTATGCCAATAGCAAGAGGTCATGCTCAAGTATAATCACATGGAGTAAGAATAAGCTTGAATTACGATTTAGAAATCAGTTAGCCTACGATAAAAAAAAAAAAAAACTTTATAACAACACTGTGTACAAATTGACATTCCTAAGAAATATGACAGAATGTATAAAAATGCAATAAAATGTACTTAATCTTTGCAAACAAAATATGTAAAAAGGTCTTTACAGTATTGCACCTTAAAAGCCTAAGCACTCTCCCCATTGCTGTTCCAATCAATTTTTCATTTGGTTTTAAAATTTGCCGCACGTTTCACCGTATTTCATATGTGTATTCATGTGCACGTTATGACATAAAACAATTGAAATTTCCTAGTTATTCAGCTATGTTCAGTGGCTTTAATGTTTCCTCTTTCGTTCATTACGTTTTCTTGTGTCTATAACAAGTGACAGTAAGCGCGTACACAGTTCATTCACTTTTCGGGTACAACTGGTACACTAGACTACACTTGCGTCGATTTGTGGTTTCTTTTTAGACGACAACTGTCATTATTCCATATTTGATTGGTTGCTCGGACCGTTCCAATAAAATGCGTAACTCGAGCTTGGAGATTTATATGCGTTGGCATGTTAATGGAAAATAATCCGAGAAAATTATTTCGTTAATTACCGTTGATTGCGATTTAAAACACGTTCGACGATTTTGATTTGGACATGGAACTTACGTTCAAACTTTCTAATTTTCATTTGTGGGTAGCCCCCTACCCGACGTATGAATTGCAAAATTTATTTAAGGTCATCAGGTGGGATATGTGGAAATATGCGACCACTGTTGTTGGCCCTTATTATCCAGTTTTTGCTTTTGTAATGTGAAAATCAGCATTTGTAGGTTAAGCTAGGTCAGGTTGGAGTGCTTCCGTGTAGGTCCATTGTGATGCCACTGGATGTTGGTTCCTACAGAACCAGTTAGACAGCATACTGATGGGATGAAGGTTCCTGATATAAATATTTGCCAGGTTATTGATAAGAAAAATCTCCAACTGGAGTACGAGGTAATTTGTCACAGATCATGTGATACAGCCAAGTTTGTTTGGATGTTGTCCAGTGATGACACCTACTGTTGTGCTGATATGGAACCTTTTCAGCTTCTAGAAAGTTCTAAAATTATCTAGAAGCATGGCACGTGGTGTCATTTGTGCATTTACAGTTGGTCTTGCTGATTGCACGCCAATAGAAACAGCATTTATTTTTAAAAGAAAATGCATATAATCTGGGATTGATACGATTGTAGAATATATTATGTATAATGGACTTAACTATTTAATTTAAATGACAATACATTTGAAGCTCAGTCTAACTCTTCTTTTAATGCGTAATATCTCCGATAAAGATTCGCTGTGGCAGATACTTTATTTATTTTTTTATCGTATGGAAGTAACTTTACAATAATAATGATAATAACTGCACAAACGTTTAGAAATAAGTTAACGTTGATCATACATTTTGGAAATAAGATAACATTAAACATTAATTTACATGCATTTGGATCTATAAGATTATGCAAAGGTCATCTAGCCAGAGAAGAGCATTTACGTTACGTTATGTTTATCCTCTACAATACAATTAAACGTGCTGGATATCGAAAAAGCCGTAGACACGGTTTGGATCGACGGGCTTTTATATTATAAAGATAATTGCATCTATGGTGCACGAGAAGAAATTTGTTGTAACAGATAGATAATACACGACGACTAAAGCTTTTAATGTCACTAATGGTCTGCCACAGGGCACGGTTACAGCACCGCTCCTCTTCAACATCTACTTTTCGGAAATGCTGAGGGACATGGATAATTCGATAGCGATCGCTGACGATGTTATTTTGTATGCAAGCGGCTCGAGAATCCAAGACATACAGATAGAGCTTCAGAACAGCTTTGATAAACTGCAAGCTTTCTGCTCAGAGTGGAAGCTTAAAATAAACGAGGCAAAATGCGAAACTACATATACTGTTCCACACCCCAGTTAGACGCGGTAATTTAGACTTGAGACGGAACTGGAAAAACCTACAAATAACATGTTCTAATGGCCTTCACATCGAGTCAAACTCTGTTGTGAAATGCTTTGGTGTTCATTTGGACAAGTTTTTGTACTACAATGAGCACATAAATATACAGTTGCAAAAGGCAAGAGCGGCATTTATGTCTTTCAAATACCTTTTCTACTCCAACTATCTGAGATCCGATGTAAAGGTCATATTTTACTAAGCTTTCGTTCGTCCAATTCTGACTTATGCGTCTTATATGAAAAAACTTAAGACTATTTGAAAGAAAATGTCTTCGAGCCTGCATGCGTAATGTATAGAAGCGCACATTCCGACTTTCGGCATTACGTTTCTAATAAGAGACTATTGGATGCCTCCGGCGTGTCCCGAATCGACAAGTCATTCTGGATCTTGTGAGGAACCATTTCGCGCGGGCGGAAGCGTTACGGAAAACGAACTTGTGTCGGGCTTATTCTATCCTAACCCTGGGTATTTCCGAGGTACTATGGTGAGTGGACACATTCCCCCGGAAGCATTCTTGTATCTGGATCTCATGGTTACTTGTCAGATTCGCTGAACGTTCCGATTATTTACCATCTTGCTAGAAGGGCGACAGATAAACGTATTCTCTACGAGCCGTGCTCATTAGAAGGAAACGCTGGCTTGAGATACTGCGTAAGCATGCCTGAGCGGGACTCAGTAAACGTAGACAGATTGAATAGGAAGAGATATTGGGGGCTTGACTGGGCACCTAGGTTAAGCATGACCGGACCCTGATATGTGATTCCTGAAACGCCGCTGAGTAACCGATTGGATGGTTTAACTATCATTTGATTGGTCTTTTCGGTGGCGGGATACAGATCACATATCAGGGTTCGGCTCTGGAATTAGGTTAAAGTAGTTTTTAGTTTTTATCAACTAGATTAATTTTTTTATTAAAAAATAAAATAATGCGTTCAAAAAGGTTTCCCCACGTTTTTTCCTTTAAATGAAATAAAAAAAAAAAAATAATAATAATAATTAATTTAAAATTAACAAAAATACCGATTAAAATAAAACATTTGAACTAAGTTTTCTTAAAACCATAATATAAGTATTGAGCACCCTTCAGGTTAGTTACTTTAAGGCATAATAATAATATAGTTTTAAGTTTATTGGAACAATAAATTGTGTTAGTGTATAAGTGGATAAATAAACAATAAAAAAAAAACAATTAAACGTGTGCAGGTGACAATAAGATACAATATGGTTTATGGTGTGCCGATGTTCGCCACAGTCACAGGCAGTATATAAAGTCTTATCCAGTTGAGTTAAATCTATATATGAACAGTTGTGTCGGCGATAATGTTGTTTGTTGCTGGGAAATCGCTCCAGGCTTTTGCCCACTCCTCTTTTACGCCGAAGTTAGATTCGCGAAATATTTTAGTCTCATTGGTGGTTTTTGTGGTTTTGCATTTTGGCGTATTCTCTAACCGGCATATTCCGGCGTCTTAATGGGGGCGGAGGGATGTTACAGTGGTAGACATGGCAGATGGGAGCTCCAAATTAAGCAGTTGGGTACCCCAGGCCAAGGGCTGCTGTGCGCAGTGTGTCAGGGGTGGCACCCCAAGATCTAGATACAAGTTTCTGGAGGAGGTTGTTTCTGGTTCTGAATTTAGCAGCGCTTTAACTTAAATGTCAAAGTTCTGTTCATTGTTATTCCTAGGTATTTCGGTTGCTGATTAAATGGAAATACAACGCCGTTGAATTGGACCTCCAGTGGTCCGTTGATTGAGTGTTTAAATAGATTGATTTTTTAAATCGAAGCACAATGACTCAGTTTTTGCCTTCATTTTCTAAGATACTTCCCAAGAACTTCGAGATCTTTAGTGAGCACTTCTTTTTCTTTATTAAGACAAACCTTCGCAGCCGCGGCCTGATCGACAACCAGTCTGCTCAATTCCATATTGAGCTATTTAATTTATGTTCCCTACGAACTTGTTATAGATAAGGTGCTCTAAGATCTTGTACCACATGCTTAAGAAATCTATTGGTCTTTAGTTCTCAGCTTTGTCAGCTGGTTTTCCGGGTTTCAAAATACTAAACATCATCTCAAATACTAAACATCATATTCCGCCTATACACGGCTGAAAAGCACTTGAAATTTGTTTCGAAATTACCAAGGTTTTTTTTTTTTTCTTTTTCTGTTTATTTATCCACTTAAATGTTATTATGTACATGGT